>JAJLRJ010000010.1:18643783-19383783 GCA_024195265.1 Dendrophyllia cribrosa
TCGCCCTTCGTATATACTCATTTTATAAATCAATACTGATGGTTCCGGCAAAATAGTATAATTTCATTGCGCTTTTTTCCACGTTAGAGCGCCAAATGCCACAGAATATGTAATTTCGTTCGATAAAAAGATTCTGTAGAGCAAAAAAAAAGTAATTGTTTGGAGAAAAAGTGCAGGATTGCAAGGATTGAAGTGAATTACAATTTAAATTGAAATCAACGTTGTCCTTCTTTGTTTCATTTGCACTCCCAAACGTGGCGTTTATCTCAATCCAAAATGCGTGCGTTATCACCGCTCCGTCTATTTTGAGCTTCTTCACTTAGTTACATTTGCTTAGTTAATTTTTGTAAAATTGAGAAACAAATTGTTTATTCGTCATAAATTTTAAGTCATCTGTTGCCTCCTAAGGTGGAATTATTGATGCAGAAACCTTACGCAGCCTCTTCGTGAATATTTCGGATATCTTCGGTATCAGTCGTCGCTCTTCGTATATACTGATTTCATAAATAAATACTAATGACACTCTTCCGCTAAAATTGTAAAATTTATCTTCGCTTATTTCCACGTTATATCGCCAAATGCCACAAAATATACAACCTTATTCGATAAAACGATTCTATAGAGCAAAAGAAAAGTAATTGTTTGGAGATAAAGTGCAGGATTGCAAAGGTGAAGTGGACTACAGTTTAGTTTGAAATCAAAGCTGTACTTCTTTGTTTGTGAAGCACTGTCAAACATAGCGTTTATTTCAAACCAGCGTGTGTGAGTTATAACCCCTTCCTCTATTTTGAAATTCTTCACTTAGTTGCATTTGCTTAGTTAACGTTTCTGAGATGGAGAAACAAATTGTTTATTCGTCATAACTTTTGAGTCATCTGTTGGCTCCTAAGGTGCAATTATTGATGCAGAAACTTTACGCAGCCTCCTCGTGAATCTTTCGGGTATCTTCGGTATCAGTCGTCGCTCTTCGTATATATTTATCTCATTAATGAATACTGATGACACTGTTCCGCCAAAATAGTAAAATTTCTCTTCGCTTATTTCCATGTTATATCGCCAAATGCCATAAAATATACAACTTAGTTCAAATAAAAGATTCTGTAGAGCAAAACAAAAGTAATTGTTTGAGAAAAAGTGCAGGATTGCAAGGATTTAAATGGATTACAGTTTAGTTTGAAATCAAGGTTGCCCTTCTTTTTTTTAGAAGCACTATCAATCGTGGCGTTTATCTCAAACCAAAATGCGTGCGTTATAACCGCTCCGTCTATTTTGAACTTCTTCACTTAGTTACATTTTCTTAGTTAATGTTTCTGAGATGGAGAAATAAATTGTTTACTTGTCATAACGTTTGAGTCATCTGTTGGCTTTTGAGGTGCAATTATTGATGCAGAAACCTTACGCAGACTCTTCGTGAATATTTCGGATATCTTCGGTATCAGTCTTCGCTCTTCGTATATACTGATTTCATAAATGAATACTGATGACAAGCTTCCGCCAAAATAGTAAAATTTCTCTTCGCTTATTTCCATGTTATATCGCCAATTGCCACAAAATATACAACTTAGTTTGATAAAAAGATTCTATAGAGCAAAACAAAATTAATTGTTTGGAGATAAAGTGCAGGATTGCAAAGGACTACAGTTTAGTTTGAAATCAAAGCTGTACTTCTTTGTTTGTGAAGCACTGTCAAACGTAGCGTTTATCTCAAACCAGCGTGCGTGAGTTATAACCCCTTCGTGTATTTTGAACTTCTTCACTTAGTTACATTTGCTTAGTTAATGTTTCTGAGATGGAGAAATAAATTGTTTACTCGTCATAACTTTTGAGTCATCTGTTGGCTCCTAAGGTGCAATTATTGATGCAGAAACCTTACGCAGCCTCTTCGTGAATATTTCGGATATCTTCGGTATCAGTCGTCGCTCTTCGTATATATTTATTTCATTAATGAATACTGATGACACTGTCCCGCCAAAATAGTAAAATTTCTCTTCGCTTATTTCCATGTTATATCGCCAAATGCCATAAAATATACAACTTAGTTCGAATAAAAGATTCTGTAGAGCAAAACAAAAGTAATTGTTTGGAGAAAAAGTGCAGGATTGCAAGGATTGAAATGGATTACAGTTTAGTTTGAAATCAAGGTTGCCCTTCTTTGTTTTAGAAGCACTATTAATCGTGGCGTTTATCTCAAACCAAAATGCGTGCGTTATAACCGCTCCGTCTATTTTGAACTTCTTCACTTAGTTACATTTGCTTAGTTAATGTTTCTGAGATGGAGAAATAAATTGTTTACTCGTCATAACGTTTGAGTCATCTGTTGCTTTTAAGGTGCAATTATTGATGCAGAAACCTTACGCAGTCTCTTCGTGAATATTTCGGATATCTTCGGTATCAGTCTTCGCTCTTCGTATATACTGATTTCATAAATGAATACTGATGACACTGTTCCGCCAAAATAGTAAAATTTCTCTTCGCTTATTTCCATGTTATATCGCCAATTGCCACAAAATATATAACTTAGTTTGATAAAAAGATTCTATAGAGCAAAACAAAATTAATTGTTTGGAGATAAAGTGCAGGATTGCAAAGGTGAAGTGGACTACAGTTTAGTTTGAAATCAAAGCTGTACTTCTTTGTTTGTGAAGCACTGTCAAACGTAGCGTTTATCTCAAACCAGCGTCCGTGAGTTATAACCCCTTCGTGTATTTTGAGATTCTTCACTTAGTTGCATTTGCTTAGTTAACGTTTCTGAGATGGAGAAACAAATTGTTTATTCGTCATAACTTTTGAGTCATCTGTTGGCTCCTAAGGTGCAATTATTGATTCAGAAACCTTACGCAGCCTCATCGTGAATCTTTCGGGTATCTTCGGTATCAGTCGTCGCTCTTCGTATATATTTACTTCATTAATGAATACTGATGACACTGTCCCGCCAAAATAGTAAAATTTCTCTTCGCTTATTTCCATGTTATATCGCCAAATGCCATAAAATATACAACTTAGTTCGAATAAAAGATTCTGTAGAGCAAAACAAAAGTAATTGTTTGGAGAAAAAGTGCAGGATTGCAAGGATTGAAATGGATTACAGTTTAGTTTGAAATCAACGTTGCCCTTTTTCGTTTCATTTGCACTCCCAAACGTGGCGTTAATCTCAAACCAAAATGCGTGCGTTATAACCGCTCCGTCTATTTTGAACTTCTTCACTTAGTTACATTTGCTTAGTTAATGTTTCTGAGATGGAGAAATAAATTGTTTACTCGTCATAACTTTTGAGTCATCTGTTGGCTCCTAAGGTGCAATTATTGATGCACAAACCTTACGCAGCCTCTTCGTGAATATTTCGGATATCTTCGGTATCAGTCGTCGCTCTTCGTATCTACTCATTTCATAAATCAATACTGATGACACTGTTCCGCCAAAATAGTAAAATTTCTCTTCGCTTATTTCCACGTTATATCGCCAAATGCCACAAAATGTACAACTTAGTTTGATAAAAAGATTCTACAGAGGAAAACAAAAGTAATTGTTTGGAGATAAATTGCAGGATTGCAAGGATTGAAGTGGATTACAGTTTAGTTTGAAATCAAGGTTGCCCTTCTTTGTTTCAGAAGCTCAATCAATCGTGGCGTTTATCTCAAACCAAAATGCTTGCGTTATAACCGCTCCGTCTATTTGGAGCTTCTTCACTTAGTTGCATTTGCTTAGTTAATGTTTGTGAGATGGAAAGATAAATTGTTTATTCGTCATAACTTTTGAGTTATCTGTTGGCTCCTAAGGTGCAATTATTGATTCAGAAACCTTACGCAGCCTCCTCGTGAATCTTTCGGGTATCTTCGGTATCAGTCGTCGCTCTTCGTATATACTGATTTCATAAGTGAATACTGATGACAAGCTTCCGCCAAAATAGTAAAATTTCTCTTCGCTTATTTCCACGTTATATCGCCAAATGCCACAAAATGTACAACTTAGTTTGATAAAAAGATTCTGTAGAGCAAAACAAAAGTAATTGTTTGGAGGAAAAGTGCAGGATTGCAAGGATTGAAATGGATTACAGTTTAGTTTGAAATCAACGTTGCCCTTTTTCGTTTCATTTGCACTCCCAAACGTGGCGTTTATCTCAAACCAAAATGCGTGCGTTATAACCGCTCCGTCTATTTTGAACTTCTTCACTTAGTTACATTTGCTTAGTTAATGTTTCTGAGATGGAGAAATAAATTGTTTACTCGTCATAACGTTTGAGTCATCTGTTGGCTTTTAAGGTGCAATTATTGATACAAAAACCTTACGCAGCCTCTTCGTGAATATTTCGGATATCTTCGGTATCAGTCGGCGCTCTTCGTATATACTGATTTCATAAATGAATACTGATGACAAGCTTCCGCCAAAATAGTAAAATTTCTCTTCGCTTATTTCCATGTTATATCGCCAATTGCCACAAAATATACAACTTAGTTCGATAAAAAGATGCTATAGAGCAAAACAAAATTAATTGTTTGGAGATAAAGTGCAGGATTGCAAAGGACTACAGTTTAGTTTGAAATCAAAGCTGTACTTCTTTGTTTGTGAAGCACTGTCAAACGTAGCGTTTATCTCAAACCAGCGTGCGTGAGTTATAACCCCTTCGTGTATGTTGACATTCTTCACTTAGTTGCATTTGCTTAGTGAACGTTTCTGAGATGGAGAAACAAATTGTTTATTCGTCATAACTTTTGAGTCATCTGTTGGCTCCTAAGGTGTAATTATTGATGCAGAACCCTTACGTAGCCTCCTCGTGAATCTTTCGGGTGTCTTCGGTATCAGTCGTCGCTCTTCGTATATATTTATTTCATTAATGAATACTGATGACACTGTCCCGCCAAAATAGTAAAATTTCTCTTCGCTTATTTCCATGTTATATCGCCAAATGCCATAAAATATACAACTTAGTTCGAATAAAAGATTCTGTAGAGCAAAACAAAAGTAATTGTTTGGAGAAAAAGTGCAGGATTGCAAGGATTGAAATGGATTACAGTTTAGTTTGAAATCAACGTTGCCCTTTTTCGTTTCATTTGCACTCCCAAACGTGGCGTTTATCTCAAACCAAAATGCGTGCGTTATAACCGCTCCGTCTATTTTGAACTTCTTCACTTAGTTACATTTGCTTAGTTAATGTTTCTGAGATGGAGAAATAAATTGTTTACTCGTCATAACTTTTGAGTCATCTGTTGGCTCCTAAGGTGCAATTATTGATGCACAAACCTTACGCAGCCTCTTCGTGAATATTTCGGATATCTTCGGTATCAGTCGTCGCTCTTCGTATATACTCATTTCATAAATCAATACTGATGGCACTGTTCCGCCAAAATAGTAAAATTTCTCTTCGCTTATTTCCACGTTATATCGCCAAATGCCACAAAATGTACAACTTAGTTTGATAAAAAGATTCTACAGAGGAAAACAAAAGTAATTGTTTGGAGATAAATTGCAGGATTGCAAGGATTGAAGTGGATTACAGTTTAGTTTGAAATCAAGGTTGCCCTTCTTTGTTTCAGAAGCTCAATCAATCGTGGCGTTTATCTCAAACCAAAATGCTTGCGTTATAACCGCTCCGTCTATTTGGAGCTTCTTCACTTAGTTGCATTTGCTTAGTTAATGTTTGTGAGATGGAAAGATAAATTGTTTATTCGTCATAACTTTTGAGTTATCTGTTGGCTCCTAAGGTGCAATTATTGATTCAGAAACCTTACGCAGCCTCCTCGTGAATCTTTCGGGTATCTTCGGTATCAGTCGTCGCTCTTCGTATATACTGATTTCATAAGTGAATACTGATGACAAGCTTCCAAGTAAAATTTCTCTTCGCTTATTTCCATGTTATATCGCCAATTGCCACAAAATATACAACTTAGTTCGATAAAAAGATGCTATAGAGCAAAACAAAATTAATTGTTTGGAGATAAAGTGCAGGATTGCAAAGGACTACAGTTTAGTTTGAAATCAAAGCTGTACTTCTTTGTTTGTGAAGCACTGTCAAACGTAGCGTTTATCTCAAACCAGCGTGCGTGAGTTATAACCCCTTCGTGTATGTTGACATTCTTCACTTAGTTGCATTTGCTTAGTGAACGTTTCTGAGATGGAGAAACAAATTGTTTATTCGTCATAACTTTTGAGTCATCTGTTGGCTCCTAAGGTGTAATTATTGATGCAGAACCCTTACGTAGCCTCCTCGTGAATCTTTCGGGTGTCTTCGGTATCAGTCGTCGCTCTTCGTATATATTTATTTCATTAATGAATACTGATGACACTGTCCCGCCAAAATAGTAAAATTTCTCTTCGCTTATTTCCATGTTATATCGCCAAATGCCATAAAATATACAACTTAGTTCGAATAAAAGATTCTGTAGAGCAAAACAAAAGTAATTGTTTGGAGAAAAAGTGCAGGATTGCAAGGATTGAAATGGATTACAGTTTAGTTTGAAATCAACGTTGCCCTTTTTCGTTTCATTTGCACTCCCAAACGTGGCGTTTATCTCAAACCAAAATGCGTGCGTTATAACCGCTCCGTCTATTTTGAACTTCTTCACTTAGTTACATTTGCTTAGTTAATGTTTCTGAGATGGAGAAATAAATTGTTTACTCGTCATAACTTTTGAGTCATCTGTTGGCTCCTAAGGTGCAATTATTGATGCACAAACCTTACGCAGCCTCTTCGTGAATATTTCGGATATCTTCGGTATCAGTCGTCGCTCTTCGTATATACTCATTTCATAAATCAATACTGATGGCACTGTTCCGCCAAAATAGTAAAATTTCTCTTCGCTTATTTCCACGTTATATCGCCAAATGCCACAAAATGTACAACTTAGTTTGATAAAAAGATTCTACAGAGGAAAACAAAAGTAATTGTTTGGAGATAAATTGCAGGATTGCAAGGATTGAAGTGGATTACAGTTTAGTTTGAAATCAAGGTTGCCCTTCTTTGTTTCAGAAGCTCAATCAATCGTGGCGTTTATCTCAAACCAAAATGCTTGCGTTATAACCGCTCCGTCTATTTGGAGCTTCTTCACTTAGTTGCATTTGCTTAGTTAATGTTTGTGAGATGGAAAGATAAATTGTTTATTCGTCATAACTTTTGAGTTATCTGTTGGCTCCTAAGGTGCAATTATTGATTCAGAAACCTTACGCAGCCTCCTCGTGAATCTTTCGGGTATCTTCGGTATCAGTCGTCGCTCTTCGTATATACTGATTTCATAAGTGAATACTGATGACAAGCTTCCGCCAAAATAGTAAAATTTCTCTTCGCTTATTTCCACGTTATATCGCCAAATGCCACAAAATGTACAACTTAGTTTGATAAAAAGATTCTGTAGAGCAAAACAAAAGTAATTGTTTGGAGGAAAAGTGCAGGATTGTAAGGATTGAAATGGATTACAGTTTAGTTTGAAATCAACGTTGCCCTTTTTCGTTTCATTTGCACTCCCAAACGTGGCGTTTATCTCAAACCAAAATGCGTGCGTTATAACCGCTCCGTCTATTTTGAACTTCTTCACTTAGTTACATTTGCTTAGTTAATGTTTCTGAGATGGAGAAATAAATTGTTTACTCGTCATAACGTTTGAGTCATCTGTTGGCTTTTAAGGTGCAATTATTGATACAAAAACCTTACGCAGCCTCTTCGTGAATATTTCGGATATCTTCGGTATCAGTCGGCGCTCTTCGTATATACTGATTTCATAAATGAATACTGATGACAAGCTTCCGCCAAAATAGTAAAATTTCTCTTCGCTTATTTCCATGTTATATCGCCAATTGCCACAAAATATACAACTTAGTTCGATAAAAAGATGCTATAGAGCAAAACAAAATTAATTGTTTGGAGATAAAGTGCAGGATTGCAAAGGACTACAGTTTAGTTTGAAATCAAAGCTGTACTTCTTTGTTTGTGAAGCACTGTCAAACGTAGCGTTTATCTCAAACCAGCGTGCGTGAGTTATAACCCCTTCGTGTATGTTGACATTCTTCACTTAGTTGCATTTGCTTAGTGAACGTTTCTGAGATGGAGAAACAAATTGTTTATTCGTCATAACTTTTGAGTCATCTGTTGGCTCCTAAGGTGTAATTATTGATGCAGAACCCTTACGTAGCCTCCTCGTGAATCTTTCGGGTGTCTTCGGTATCAGTCGTCGCTCTTCGTATATATTTATTTCATTAATGAATACTGATGACACTGTCCCGCCAAAATAGTAAAATTTCTCTTCGCTTATTTCCATGTTATATCGCCAAATGCCATAAAATATACAACTTAGTTCGAATAAAAGATTCTGTAGAGCAAAACAAAAGTAATTGTTTGGAGAAAAAGTGCAGGATTGCAAGGATTGAAATGGATTACAGTTTAGTTTGAAATCAACGTTGCCCTTTTTCGTTTCATTTGCACTCCCAAACGTGGCGTTTATCTCAAACCAAAATGCGTGCGTTATAACCGCTCCGTCTATTTTGAACTTCTTCACTTAGTTACATTTGCTTAGTTAATGTTTCTGAGATGGAGAAATAAATTGTTTACTCGTCATAACTTTTGAGTCATCTGTTGGCTCCTAAGGTGCAATTATTGATGCACAAACCTTACGCAGCCTCTTCGTGAATATTTCGGATATCTTCGGTATCAGTCGTCGCTCTTCGTATATACTCATTTCATAAATCAATACTGATGACACTGTTCCGCCAAAATAGTAAAATTTCTCTTCGCTTATTTCCACGTTATATCGCCAAATGCCACAAAATGTACAACTTAGTTTGATAAAAAGATTCTACAGAGGAAAACAAAAGTAATTGTTTGGAGATAAATTGCAGGATTGCAAGGATTGAAGTGGATTACAGTTTAGTTTGAAATCAAGGTTGCCCTTCTTTGTTTCAGAAGCTCAATCAATCGTGGCGTTTATCTCAAACCAAAATGCTTGCGTTATAACCGCTCCGTCTATTTGGAGCTTCTTCACTTAGTTGCATTTGCTTAGTTAATGTTTGTGAGATGGAAAGATAAATTGTTTATTCGTCATAACTTTTGAGTTATCTGTTGGCTCCTAAGGTGCAATTATTGATTCAGAAACCTTACGCAGCCTCCTCGTGAATCTTTCGGGTATCTTCGGTATCAGTCGTCGCTCTTCGTATATACTGATTTCATAAGTGAATACTGATGACAAGCTTCCGCCAAAATAGTAAAATTTCTCTTCGCTTATTTCCACGTTATATCGCCAAATGCCACAAAATGTACAACTTAGTTTGATAAAAAGATTCTGTAGAGCAAAACAAAAGTAATTGTTTGGAGGAAAAGTGCAGGATTGTAAGGATTGAAATGGATTACAGTTTAGTTTGAAATCAACGTTGCCCTTTTTCGTTTCATTTGCACTCCCAAACGTGGCGTTTATCTCAAACCAAAATGCGTGCGTTATAACCGCTCCGTCTATTTTGAACTTCTTCACTTAGTTACATTTGCTTAGTTAATGTTTCTGAGATGGAGAAATAAATTGTTTACTCGTCATAACGTTTGAGTCATCTGTTGGCTTTTAAGGTGCAATTATTGATACAAAAACCTTACGCAGCCTCTTCGTGAATATTTCGGATATCTTCGGTATCAGTCGGCGCTCTTCGTATATACTGATTTCATAAATGAATACTGATGACAAGCTTCCGCCAAAATAGTAAAATTTCTCTTCGCTTATTTCCATGTTATATCGCCAATTGCCACAAAATATACAACTTAGTTCGATAAAAAGATGCTATAGAGCAAAACAAAATTAATTGTTTGGAGATAAAGTGCAGGATTGCAAAGGACTACAGTTTAGTTTGAAATCAAAGCTGTACTTCTTTGTTTGTGAAGCACTGTCAAACGTAGCGTTTATCTCAAACCAGCGTGCGTGAGTTATAACCCCTTCGTGTATGTTGACATTCTTCACTTAGTTGCATTTGCTTAGTGAACGTTTCTGAGATGGAGAAACAAATTGTTTATTCGTCATAACTTTTGAGTCATCTGTTGGCTCCTAAGGTGTAATTATTGATGCAGAACCGTTACGTAGCCTCCTCGTGAATCTTTCGGGTATCTTCGGTATCAGTCGTCGCTCTTCGTATATATTTATTTCATTAATGAATACTGATGACACTGTCCCGCCAAAATAGTAAAATTTCTCTTCGCTTATTTCCATGTTATATCGCCAAATGCCATAAAATATACAACTTAGTTCGAATAAAAGATTCTGTAGAGCAAAACAAAAGTAATTGTTTGGAGAAAAAGTGCAGGATTGCAAGGATTGAAATGGATTACAGTTTAGTTTGAAATCAACGTTGCCCTTTTTCGTTTCATTTGCACTCCCAAACGTGGCGTTTATCTCAAACCAAAATGCGTGCGTTATAACCGCTCCGTCTATTTTGAACTTCTTCACTTAGTTACATTTGCTTAGTTAATGTTTCTGAGATGGAGAAATAAATTGTTTACTCGTCATAACTTTTGAGTCATCTGTTGGCTCCTAAGGTGCAATTATTGATGCACAAACCTTACGCAGCCTCTTCGTGAATATTTCGGATATCTTCGGTATCAGTCGTCGCTCTTCGTATATACTCATTTCATAAATCAATACTGATGACACTGTTCCGCCAAAATAGTAAAATTTCTCTTCGCTTATTTCCACGTTATATCGCCAAATGCCACAAAATGTACAACTTAGTTTGATAAAAAGATTCTACAGAGGAAAACAAAAGTAATTGTTTGGAGATAAATTGCAGGATTGCAAGGATTGAAGTGGATTACAGTTTAGTTTGAAATCAAGGTTGCCCTTCTTTGTTTCAGAAGCTCAATCAATCGTGGCGTTTATCTCAAACCAAAATGCTTGCGTTATAACCGCTCCGTCTATTTGGAGCTTCTTCACTTAGTTGCATTTGCTTAGTTAATGTTTGTGAGATGGAAAGATAAATTGTTTATTCGTCATAACTTTTGAGTTATCTGTTGGCTCCTAAGGTGCAATTATTGATTCAGAAACCTTACGCAGCCTCCTCGTGAATCTTTCGGGTATCTTCGGTATCAGTCGTCGCTCTTCGTATATACTGATTTCATAAGTGAATACTGATGACAATCTTCTGCCAAAATAGTAAAATTTCTCTTCGCTTATTTCCACGTTATATCGCCAAATGCCACAAAATGTACAACTTAGTTTGATAAAAAGATTCTGTAGAGCAAAACAAAAGTAATTGTTTGGAGGAAAAGTGCAGGATTGCAAGGATTGAAATGGATTACAGTTTAGTTTGAAATCAACGTTGCCCTTTTTCGTTTCATTTGCACTCCCAAACGTGGCGTTTATCTCAAACCAAAATGCGTGCGTTATAACCGCTCCGTCTATTTTGAACTTCTTCACTTAGTTACATTTGCTTAGTTAATGTTTCTGAGATGGAGAAATAAATTGTTTACTCGTCATAACGTTTGAGTCATCTGTTGGCTTTTAAGGTGCAATTATTGATACAAAAACCTTACGCAGCCTCTTCGTGAATATTTCGGATATCTTCGGTATCAGTAGGCGCTCTTCGTATATACTGATTTCATAAATGAATACTGATGACAAGCTTCCGCCAAAATAGTAAAATTTCTCTTCGCTTATTTCCATGTTATATCGCCAATTGCCACAAAATATACAACTTAGTTCGATAAAAAGATGCTATAGAGCAAAACAAAATTAATTGTTTGGAGATAAAGTGCAGGATTGCAAAGGACTACAGTTTAGTTTGAAATCAAAGCTGTACTTCTTTGTTTGTGAAGCACTGTCAAACGTAGCGTTTATCTCAAACCAGCGTGCGTGAGTTATAACCCCTTCGTGTATGTTGACATTCTTCACTTAGTTGCATTTGCTTAGTGAACGTTTCTGAGATGGAGAAACAAATTGTTTATTCGTCATAACTTTTGAGTCATCTGTTGGCTCCTAAGGTGTAATTATTGATGCAGAACCGTTACGTAGCCTCCTCGTGAATCTTTCGGGTATCTTCGGTATCAGTCGTCGCTCTTCGTATATATTTATTTCATTAATGAATACTGATGACACTGTCCCGCCAAAATAGTAAAATTTCTCTTCGCTTATTTCCATGTTATATCGCCAAATGCCATAAAATATACAACTTAGTTCGAATAAAAGATTCTGTAGAGCAAAACAAAAGTAATTGTTTGGAGAAAAAGTGCAGGATTGCAAGGATTGAAATGGATTACAGTTTAGTTTGAAATCAACGTTGCCCTTTTTCGTTTCATTTGCACTCCCAAACGTGGCGTTTATCTCAAACCAAAATGCGTGCGTTATAACCGCTCCGTCTATTTTGAACTTCTTCACTTAGTTACATTTGCTTAGTTAATGTTTCTGAGATGGAGAAATAAATTGTTTACTCGTCATAACTTTTGAGTCATCTGTTGGCTCCTAAGGTGCAATTATTGATGCACAAACCTTACGCAGCCTCTTCGTGAATATTTCGGATATCTTCGGTATCAGTCGTCGCTCTTCGTATATACTCATTTCATAAATCAATACTGATGACACTGTTCCGCCAAAATAGTAAAATTTCTCTTCGCTTATTTCCACGTTATATCGCCAAATGCCACAAAATGTACAACTTAGTTTGATAAAAAGATTCTACAGAGGAAAACAAAAGTAATTGTTTGGAGATAAATTGCAGGATTGCAAGGATTGAAGTGGATTACAGTTTAGTTTGAAATCAAGGTTGCCCTTCTTTGTTTCAGAAGCTCAATCAATCGTGGCGTTTATCTCAAACCAAAATGCTTGCGTTATAACCGCTCCGTCTATTTGGAGCTTCTTCACTTAGTTGCATTTGCTTAGTTAATGTTTGTGAGATGGAAAGATAAATTGTTTATTCGTCATAACTTTTGAGTTATCTGTTGGCTCCTAAGGTGCAATTATTGATTCAGAAACCTTACGCAGCTTCCTCGTGAATCTTTCGGGTATCTTCGGTATCAGTCGTCGCTCTTCGTATATACTGATTTCATAAGTGAATACTGATGACAAGCTTCCGCCAAAATAGTAAAATTTCTCTTCGCTTATTTCCACGTTATATCGCCAAATGCCACAAAATGTACAACTTAGTTTGATAAAAAGATTCTGTAGAGCAAAACAAAAGTAATTGTTTGGAGGAAAAGTGCAGGATTGCAAGGATTGAAATGGATTACAGTTTAGTTTGAAATCAACGTTGCCCTTTTTCGTTTCATTTGCACTCCCAAACGTGGCGTTTATCTCAAACCAAAATGCGTGCGTTATAACCGCTCCGTCTATTTTGAACTTCTTCACTTAGTTACATTTGCTTAGTTAATGTTTCTGAGATGGAGAAATAAATTGTTTACTCGTCATAACGTTTGAGTCATCTGTTGGCTTTTAAGGTGCAATTATTGATACAAAAACCTTACGCAGCCTCTTCGTGAATATTTCGGATATCTTCGGTATCAGTCGGCGCTCTTCGTATATACTGATTTCATAAATGAATACTGATGACAAGCTTCCGCCAAAATAGTAAAATTTCTCTTCGCTTATTTCCATGTTATATCGCCAATTGCCACAAAATATACAACTTAGTTCGATAAAAAGATGCTATAGAGCAAAACAAAATTAATTGTTTGGAGATAAAGTGCAGGATTGCAAAGGACTACAGTTTAGTTTGAAATCAAAGCTGTACTTCTTTGTTTGTGAAGCACTGTCAAACGTAGCGTTTATCTCAAACCAGCGTGCGTGAGTTATAACCCCTTCGTGTATGTTGACATTCTTCACTTAGTTGCATTTGCTTAGTGAACGTTTCTGAGATGGAGAAACAAATTGTTTATTCGTCATAACTTTTGAGTCATCTGTTGGCTCCTAAGATGTAATTATTGATGCAGAACCCTTACGTAGCCTCCTCGTGAATCTTTCGGGTGTCTTCGGTATCAGTCGTCGCTCTTCGTATATATTTATTTCATTAATGAATACTGATGACACTGTCCCGCCAAAATAGTAAAATTTCTCTTCGCTTATTTCCATGTTATATCGCCAAATGCCATAAAATATACAACTTAGTTCGAATAAAAGATTCTGTAGAGCAAAACAAAAGTAATTGTTTGGAGAAAAAGTGCAGGATTGCAAGGATTGAAATGGATTACAGTTTAGTTTGAAATCAACGTTGCCCTTTTTCGTTTCATTTGCACTCCCAAACGTGGCGTTTATCTCAAACCAAAATGCGTGCGTTATAACCGCTCCGTCTATTTTGAACTTCTTCTCTTAGTTACATTTGCTTAGTTAATGTTTCTGAGATGGAGAAATAAATTGTTTACTCGTCATAACTTTTGAGTCATCTGTTGGCTCCTAAGGTGCAATTATTGATGCACAAACCTTACGCAGCCTCTTCGTGAATATTTCGGATATCTTCGGTATCAGTCGTCGCTCTTCGTATATACTCATTTCATAAATGAATACTGATGACACTGTTCCGCCAAAATAGTAAAATTTCTCTTCGCTTATTTCCACGTTATATCGCCAAATGCCACAAAATGTACAACTTAGTTTGATAAAAAGATTCTACAGAGGAAAACAAAAGTAATTGTTTGGAGATAAATTGCAGGATTGCAAGGATTGAAGTGGATTACAGTTTAGTTTGAAATCAAGGTTGCCCTTCTTTGTTTCATAAGCACTATCAATCGTGGCGTTTATCTCAAACCAAAATGCCTGCGTTATAACCGCTCCGTCTATTTGGAGCTTCTTCACTTAGTTGCATTTGCTTAGTTAATGTTTGTGAGATGGAAAGATAAATTGTTTATTCGTCATAACTTTTGAGTTATCTGTTGGCTCTTAAGGTGCAATTATTGATACAAATACCTTACGCAGCCTCTTCGTCAATATTTCGGGTATCTTCGGTATCAGTCGTCGCTCTTCGTATATGCTGATTTCATAAATGAATACTGATGACACTCTTCCGCCAAAATAGTAAAATTTCTCTTCGCTTATTTCCTTGTTATATCGCCAAATGCCACAAAATATACAACTTAGTTTGGTAAAAAGATTTTACAGAGGAAAACAAAAGTAATTGTTTGGAGATAAAGTGCAGGATTGCAAGGATTGAAGTGGATTACAGTTTAGTTTGAAATCAAGGTTGCCCTTCTTTGTTTCAGAAGCACTATCAATCGTAGCGTTTATCTCAAACCAAAATGCTTGCGTTATAACCGCTCCGTCTATTTGGAGCTTCTTCCCTTAGTTGCATTTGCTTAGTTAATGTTTGTGAGATGGAGAAATAAATTGTTTAAACTGTAGTTGTACATTGAAGAAGAAACGAAAAATGGTTATTTAAACAAAGTCTAACTTAGACCGCGGTTTAAGAAAATTAATGGACCTCCCTACCAAGTTGGCTATTTCGAAGAGGCGAATATTTTTCCTAGTCTGTGCCATATGCTTTCTTGACATTGTTTGTAGTGAATAGCGTTTAAATATTAGGGTTAGCCAGATTGAAATTGGGTAAGACCGCGGTATTGTTAAACACCGTCCAAACTTTGTTTAAATAACCGGCCCTCAGAGATTCGCGAAATTCTTAAGTAGAATGTAAAATCATTTGTCGGCGTTGCGTAAACTCGCTAATGTGTGCAAGTAAACCCAAAAAAGATAGTTCAAGGGGCTATGTCAGCATTTATAGTGTTACTTTTAAAAGCCAAAAGACATTTGTATCAGTGAAAAAAAAAATAAATAAGGTTTCAAGTTTTGTTTAACTAGTTCTTCTACTAGTACTCTAGGAGTAATCATAAGTGTCTTGGGCTGCAGATGGCCAGGATGGAAATCTCGAAAAACTGAGACTAATTCTTTCAAGTTTGTCGCTTCTGTCTTAGAAAAAATAGCTAAAACTCAGATTATGGTTTATTTTTGCTTCGAAAATTCACTTGATATCTGCTCTATAAGCATTTCTTGTACGACAAAGGTACTTAGTTCTAATTTGAGGCCGTTTTCATCAAAATACCTGAAAACCACCATGACATAGCTCCGTTGAACAATCGCTGAATTCAAGAGAGGCGTTTCAGGAAAGAGACATTTCGCGCTTAATCTGTTGAACGAATTAGAAGAACAAGTGTTGCTCTTACGAATGGTCCTTATCAAAATTTGGCATTAAATCTGCACTCAGCCCTTCTTAACTAATGCGCTGTGTTCGTTCGTTAGCTGGTCGAAGCTCGTACGTTCCGTCGAGTCGATAGAAAGTGACATCTACAGGGTAGATTAGAGCATTGACTTTCTCTTCCCACACGTCATACCCTGTTTGAAACTGGAAGGAATTCGGGCGAGTTTCCGATTCTTTGAGCCAAGCGAATCGAGCGGTCTTTCCGTCTGCAGTGTACTTAAGAACCTTGCCTAAAAACACACTGGGGCGTTCGCAAGTAGCATCGGCCGTGACGAGTGCGCAAATTTCTCCCGGTGACGGCAGTTCGTCGACGTCCGAGCTTTCTTACTCGTCGCTGACTTCCTTTGAGGTACTGGGAGGTTCGTCCAAGATGAAATTGACTGCTGATCTGTTTAAATAGCGCATAGCTACCGACCTGCGCTCAGACTCAGTACGACGATCGTAAATTTCAATTTGGGCTCTTAAACTGTGCTTGCAAACACGCGCAAGCGATTCCGCTAGTCTTCCATCGGAACTCTCTGGCGAAGAACGAAAGTGCTCAACGAGAGCGTCTCATTTCGTTAATTGCGCAGGGAAAGACCAGATTTTCCTTAAAGACTTGCGGCAGATACTTTGAAAAGCTCCCAGATATCAATATTTTCGCAAGAAAATCGAACACCTGGGTCAATGTTGAATTGAAAACGTAAAAACTATTCTTGGAACATTCCAAATTTTAGTGAAAATGCAAAGAATTGATAGAGAGCAGCAAAATTGATTGTCTGAAAGATTTCACGTTTGAGAGGTTCAGTTTGCAGCATATACAGCTGAGCCGTTAGAAACGAATCATATAGAGCCAAGCGGTAAAGTGGTCCATGGCACAAAAAGGCAGGTTTCAATGATGTCCACTGTGGTTCCACTGAAAGGATACGTTTATTTTAATGCTGTTTATGCCACCGCAGGTAGTAATAGAAAAGAATACCCGTTGGATGAATACTCGAGAATAAGCAGTCCTCTAATTTATCCAATTGCAGCCTAGTTACTCTCCAAACTTTACAGTATATAATCAGTATCCCTTAGAATATATACTCGAAGACAGTATTTTCGCTCAAAAACAAATTCGCGTTGTCATCTTCAGGACCTTTTGTTCTGCTTTGCTTGTATGAACGTGGGTCGACAAAAAGGTACAGCATTTGTATCAAATACGTATTCTGGATCATTTCGAACCTATTTACACATCTTTTTCCAAGCCGCTAGCGATGCACACATCAAAAATTTACTTTTCTCTTTGAGTTAACTTTGGGCACAAGTCGTGAAATGTTTTCTTATCGCATGAGAACTAATAGATTGGAAGTCCGATGAGCGGATTTCACCGTGCAGCCCCGTCACATACATGTAATTTGTTGAATTTTAAGCCAAAGTCTACATTTCTTGAATCGGTTTTTCACTCTCTAATGTAACATTGCCTTATATTTATTATATTTGAGGCCCCAAAACGTTCAAATTACGTTTACCGCTGATTTCACTGATTTTTCATATCAAAAATACGTTCATACAAAGCCTTTCAAACTTTGTTCGAGTCACGTAGGCGGTTTATCTATTCAAAGCGCGTTTAGATTGGCTTAAAGTGTTAAGTATTTAAGAGAGGAAATGTTTAAGTGCTTAAGTATTTAGATCGATTATTTCCAGGAAATTTGCTTTGATTCTGCGAAAAATATAAATCGCTTTAAGTTCTTAGTCTAGGTAAAGTCAGTACCCTTCCTCCATGCAATCAGCGCCGCATAAATTATTTAATTGGCGGCAAACTTTAACATTCGTGCATTTTGCTAAGAATCCGTGCGGAGCAAGTTTTGGAAAATCTCACTTTTCCGCATACCAGATCTCAAAATTGTCGTACTACACTCAAATCATCGCCAAATTGGGAAAACAGTGCCGCTTCTATGAAAGGAGCACAAAACGCACGTTTGGGTCCGTGCGGAGGAAGTTTGGGCAAAATCTCACTTTTCCGCACACCAGATCTCAAAATCGTCGTACTGGTCTCAAATCAAGGCCAAATCGGGAAAACAGTGCGATTTCTATGAAAAGTGCACAAACCGCACGTTTGAGACCGTGCGGAGCAAGTTTTGGCAAAATCTCACTTTTCCGCACACCAGATCTCATAATCGTCGTACTTGTCTCAAATCAACGCCAAATCGGTAAAACAGTGCGATTTTTATGAAAAGTGCACAAAACGCACGTTTGGGCCGTGCGGAGCAAGGTTTGGCAAAATCTCACTTTTCCGCACACCAGATCTCAAAATCGTCGTACTGGTCTCAAATCAACGCCAAATCGGGAAAACAGTGCGATTTCTAGAACAAGTGCACAAAACGCACGTTTGGGGCCGTGCGGAGCAAGTTTTGGCAAAATCTCACTTTTCCGCACACCAGATCTCAAAATCGTCGTACTGGTCTCAAATCAAGGCCAAATCGGGAAAACAGTGCGATTTCTATGAAAAGTGCACAAAACGCACGTTTGGGGCCGTGCGGAGCAAGTTTTGGCAAAATCCCACTTTTCCGCACACCAGATCTCAAAATCGTCGTACTGGTCTCAAATCAACGCCAAATCGGGAAAACAGTGGGTTTTCTATGAAAAGTGCACAAAACGCACGTTTGGGCCGTGCGGAGCAAGTTTTGGCAAAATCTCACTTTTCCGCACACCAGATCTCAAAATCGTCGTACTGGTCTCAAAATCAACGCCAAATCGGGAAAACAGTGGGTTTTCTATGAAAAGTGCACAAAACGCACGTCTTGGCGGTGCGGAGCAAGTTTTGGCAAAATCTCACTTTTCCGCACACCAGATCTCAAAATCGTCGTACTGGTCTCAAATCAACGCCAAATCGGGAAAACAGTGCGATTTCTAGAAAAAGTGCACAAAACGCACGTTTGGGGCCGTGCGGAGCAAGTTTTGGCAAAATCTCACTTTTCCGCACACCAGATCTCAAAATCGTCGTACTGGTCTCAAATCAAGGCCAAATCGGGAAAACAGTGCGATTTCTATGAAAAGTGCACAAAACGCACGTTTGGGGCCGTGCGGAGCAAGTTTTGGCAAAATCCCACTTTTCCGCACACCAGATCTCAAAATCGTCGTACTGGTCTCAAATCAACGCCAAATCGGGAAAACAGTGGGTTTTCTATGAAAAGTGCACAAAACGCACGTTTGGGCCGTGCGGAGCAAGTTTTGGCAAAATCTCACTTTTCCGCACACCAGATCTCAAAATCGTCGTACTGGTCTCAAATGAACGCCAAATCGGGAAAACAGTGGGTTTTCTATGAAAAGTGCACAAAACGCACGTTTGGGCCGTGCGGAGCAAGTTTTGGCAAAATCTCACTTTTCCGCACACCAGATCTCAAAATCGTCGCACTGGTCTCAAATCAACGCCAAATCGGGAAAACAGTGGGTTTTGAATGAAAAGTGCCCAAAACGCACGTTTGGGCCGTGCGGAGCAAGTTTTGGCAAAATCTCACTTTTCCGCACACCAGATTTCAAAAACGTCGTACTGGTCTGAAATCAACGCGAAATCAGGAAAACAGTGGGTTTTCTATGAAAAGTTTTCAAAACGCACGTTTGGGCCGTGCGCAGCAAGTTTTGGCAAAATCTCACTTTTCCGCACACCAGATCTCAAAATCGTCGTACTGGTCTCAAATCAACGCCAAATCGGGAAAACAGTGGGTTTTCTATGAAAAGTGCACAAAACGCACGTTTGGGGCCGTGCGGAGCAAGATTTGGCAAAATTCCACTTTTCCGCACACAAGATCTCAAAATCGTCGTACTGGTCTCAAATCAAGGCCAAATCGGGACAACAGTGGGTTTTCTATGAAAAGTGCCCAAAACGCACGTTTGGGCCGTGCGGAGCAAGTTTTGGCAAAATCTCACTTTTCCGCACACCAGATCTCAAAATTGTCGTACTGGTCTCAAATCAACGCCAAATAGGGAAAACAGTGCGATTTCTATGAAAAGTGCACAAAACGCACGTTTGGGGCCGTGCGGAGCACGTTTTGGCAAAATCTCACTTTTCCGCACACCAGATTTCAAAATCGTCGTACTGGTCTCAAATCAACGGCACATCGGGAAAACAGTGCGATTTCTATGAAAAGTGCACAAAACGCACGTTTGGGGCCATGCGGAGCAAGATTTGGCAAAATCCCACTTTTCCGCACACCAGATCTCAAAATCGTCGTATTGGTCTCAAATCAACGCCAAATCGGGAAAACAGTGGGTTTTCTATGAAAAGTGCACAAAACGCACGTTTGGGCCGTGCGGAGCAAGTTTTGGCAAAATCTCACTTTTCCGCGCACCAGATCTCATAATCGTCGTACTGGTCTCAAATCAACGCCAAATCGGTAAAACAGTGCGAATTTTATGAAAAGTGCACAAAACGCACGTTTGAGGCCGTGCGGAGCCAGATTTGGCAAAATCCCACTTTTCCGCACACCAGATCTCAAAATCGTCGTACTGGTCTCAAATCAACGCCAAATCGGGAAAACAGTGGGTTTTCTATGAAAAGTGCACAAAACGCACGTTTTGGTCGTGCAGAGCAAGTTTTGGCAAAATCTCACTTTCCGCACACCAGATCTCATAATCGTCGTACTGGTCTCAAATCAACGCCAAATCGGTAAAACCGTGGGTTTTCTATGAAAAGTGCACAAAACGCACGTTTTGGTCGTGCAGAGCAAGATTTGGCAAAATCCCACTTTTCCGCACACCAGATCTCAAAATCGTCGTATTGGTCTCAAATCAACGCCAAATCGGGAAAACAGTGTGCTTTCTATGAAAAGTGCACAAAACGCACGTTTGGGCCGTGCGGAGCAAGTTTTGGCAAAATCTCACTTTTCCGCACACCAGATCTCAAAATCGTCGTACTGGTCTCAAATCAACGCGAAATCGGGAAAACAGTGGGTTTTCTATGAAAAGTGCACAAACCGCACGTTTGGGGCCGTGCGGAGCAAGTTTTGGCAAAATCTCACTTTTCCGCACACCAGATCTCAAAATCGTCGTATTGGTCTCAAATCAACGCCAAATCGGGAAAACAGTGGGTTTTCTATGAAAAGTGCACGAAACGCACGTTTGGGCCGTGCGGAGCAAGTTTTGGCAAAATCTCACTTTCCGCACACCAGATCTCATAATCGTCGTACTGGTCTGAAATCAACGCCAAATCGGTAAAACGGTGCGATTTTTATGAAAAGTGCACAAAATGCACGTTTGGGGCCGTGCGGAGCCAGATTTGGCAAAATCCCACTTTTCCGCACACCAAATCTCAAAATCGTCGTATTGGTCTCAAATCAACGGCAAATCGGGAAAACAGTGGGTTTTCTATGAAAAGTGCACAAAACGCACGTTTGGGCCGTGCGGAGCAAGGTTTGGCAAAATCTCACTTTTCCGCACATCAGATCTCAAAATCGTCGTACTGGTCTCAAATCAACGCCAAATCGGGAAAACAGTGGGTTTTCTATGAAAAGTGCACAAAACGCACGTTTGGGCGGTGCGGAGCAAGTTTTGGCAAAATCTCACTTTTCCGCACACCAGATCTCAAAATCGTCGAACTGGTCTCAAATCAACGCCAAATCGGGAAAACAGTGCAATTTCTATGAAAAGTGCACAAAACGCACGTTTGGGGCCGTGCGGAGCACGTTTTGGCAAAATGTCACTTTTCCGCACACCAGATCTCAAAATCGTCGTACTGGTCTCAAATCAAGGCCAAATCGGGAAAACAGTGCGATTTTTATGAAAAGTGCACAAACCGCACGTTTGGGGCCGTGCGGAGGAAGTTTTGGCAAAATCTCACTTTTCCGCACACCAGATCTCAAAATCGTCGTACTGGTCTCAAATCAACGCCAAATCAGGAAAACAGTGGGTTTTCTATGAAAAGTTTTCAAAACGCACGTTTGGGCGGTGCGCAGCAAGTTTTGGCAAAATCTCACTTTTCCGCACACCAGATTTCAAAATCGTCGTACTGGTCTCAAATCAACGCCACATCGGGAAAACAGTGCGATTTCTATGAAAAGTGCACAAAACGCACGTTTGGGACGTGCGGAGCAAGGTTTGGCAAAATCTCACTTTTCCGCACACCAGATCTCAAAATCGTCGTACTGGTCTCAAAGCAACGCCAAATGGGGAAAACAGTGCGATTTCTATGAAAAGTGCACAAAACGCACGTTTGGGGCCGTGCGGAGCAAGTTTTGGGAAAATCCCGCTTTTCCGCACACCAGATGTCAAAATCGTCGTACTGGTCTCAAATCAACGCCAAATCGGGAAAACAGTAGGTTTTCTATGAAAAGTGCACAAAACGCACGTTTGGGTCGTGCGCAGCAAGTTTTGGCAAAATCTCACTTTCCGCACACCAGATCTCAAAATCGTCGTACTGGTCTCAAATCAACGCCACATCGGGAAAACAGTGCGTTTTCTATGAAAAGGGCACAAAACGCAGGTTTGGGGCCGTGCGGAGCAAGTTTGGGCAAAATCCCACTTTTACGCACACCAGATCTCAAAATCGTCGTATTGGTCTCAAATCAATGCGAAATCGGGAAAACAGTGGGTTTTCTCCGAAAAGTGTACAAAACGCGCGTTTGGGGCCGTGCGCAGCAAGTTTTTGCAAAATCCCACTTTTACGCACACCAGATCTCAAAATCGTCGTATTGGTCTCAAATCAACGCCACATCGGGAAAACAGTGCGATTTCTATGAAAAGTGCACAAAACGCACGTTTGGGGCCGTGCGGAGCAAGTTTTGGCAAAATGTCACTTTTCCGCACACCAGATCTGAAAATCGTCGTACTGGTCTCAAATCAACGCCAAACGGGAAAATAGTGCGATTTCTATGAAAAGTGCACAAAACGCACGTTTGGGGCCGTGCGGAGCAAGTTTGGCAAAATCTCACTTTTTCGTACACCAGATCTGAAAATCGTCGTACTGGTCTCAAATCAACGCCAAATCGGGAAAACAGTGCGATTTCTATGAAAAGT
The DNA here is from genome assembly GCA_024195265.1 of Dendrophyllia cribrosa. Taxonomy (NCBI): domain Eukaryota; kingdom Metazoa; phylum Cnidaria; class Anthozoa; order Scleractinia; family Dendrophylliidae; genus Dendrophyllia; species Dendrophyllia cribrosa. Next base: position 18,666,884 of record JAJLRJ010000010.1, read on the forward strand.
GCACAAAACGCACGTTTGGGGCGTCGGAAGCAAGTTTTGGCAAAATTTCCGGTATTATCGGTATTAGTCGTCGCCCTTCGTATATACTCATTTTATAAATCAATGCTGATGGTTCCGGCAAAGTAGTATAATTTCATTTCGCTTGTTTCCACGCTAGATCGCCAAATGCCACAGAATATGTAATTTCGTTCGATCAAAAGATTCTGTAGAGCAAAAGAAAAGTAATTGTTTGGAGATAAAGTGCAGGATTGCAAGATTGAAATGGATTACAGTTTAGTTTGAAATCAACGTTGTCCTTCTTTGTTTCATTTGCACTCCCAAACGTGGCGTTTATCTCAATCCAAAATGCGTGCGTTATCACCGCTCCGTCTATTTGGAGCTTCTTCACTTAGTTGCATTTGCTTAGTTAATGTTTGTGAGATGGAAAGATAAATTGTTTATTCGTCATAACTTTTAAGTCATCTGTTGGCTCCTAAGGTGGAATTATTGCAACCTCTTCGTGAATATTTCGGATATCTTCGGTATCAGTCGTCGCTCTTCGTATATACTGATTTCATAAATAAATACTAATGACACTCTTCCGCTAAAATAGTAAAATTTCTCTTCGCTTATTTCCACGTTATATCGCCAAATGCCGCAAAATATACAACTTTATTCGATAAAACGATTCTATAGAGGAAAAGAAAAGTAATTGTTTGGAGATAACGTGCAGGATTGCAAAGGTGAAGTGGACTACAGTTTAGTTTGAAATCAATGCTGTACTTCTTTGTTTGTGAAGCACTGTCAAACGCAGCGTTTATTTCAAACCAACGTGCGTGAGTTATAACCCCTTCCACTATTTTGAGATTCTTCACTTAGTTGCATTTGCTTAGTTAACGTTTCTAAGATGGAGAAACAAATTGTTTATTCGTCATAACTTTTGAGTCATCTGTTGGCTCCTAAGGTGCAATTATTGATGCAGAAACCTTACGCAGCCTCTTCGTGAATATTTCCGGTATATTCGGTATCAGTCGTCGCTCTTCGTATATACTGATTTCATAAATGAATACTGATGCCACTGTTTGGTCTAGTACAATTTCTCTTCGCTTATTTGCACGTTATATCGCCAAATGCCACAAAATATACAACTGAGTTCGATAAAAAGATTCTATAGAGGAAAACAAAAGTAATTGTTTGGAGATAAAGTGCAGGATTGCAAGGATTGAAGTGGATTACAGTTTAGTTTGAAATCAACGTTGCCCTTCTTTGTTTCAAAAGCACTGTCAATCGTGGCATTTATCTCAAACCAAAATGCGTGCGTTATAACCGTTCCGACTATTTTGAGCTTCTTCGCTTAGTTGCATTTGTTTAGTTAATGTTTGTGAGATGGAGAAATCAATTGTTTATTCGTCATAACTTTTGAGTAATCTGTTGGCTCCTAAGGTGCAATTATTGATGAAGAAACCTTACACAGCCTCTTCGTGAATACTTCGGGTATCTTCGGTATCAGTCGTCGCTCTTGGTATATACTGATTTCATAAATGAATACTGAGGACACTGTTCCGTCAAAATAGTAAAATTTCTCTTTGCTTATTTCCACGTTATATCGCCAAATGCCACAAAATATACAACTTAGTTCGATAAAAAGATTCTATAGCGCAAAACAAAAGTAATTGTTTGGAGATAAAGTGTGGATTGCAAGGATTGAAGTGGATTACAGTTTAGGTTGAAATCAACGTTATTCTTCTTTGTTTGAGAAGCACTGTCAATTGTGGCGTTTATCTCAAATCAAGATGCGTGCGTTATAACCGCTCCGTCTGTTTTGAGCTTCTTCACTTAGTTACATTTGCTTAGTTAATGTTTGTGAGATGGAGAAATATATTGTTTATTCGTCATAACTTTTAAGCCATCTGTTGGCTCCAAAGGTGCATTTATTGATGCAGAAACCTTACGCAGCCTCTTCGTGAATATTTCGGATATTTTCGGTATCAGTCGTCGCTCTTCGTATATACTCATTTCATAAATGAATACTGATGACACTGTCCCGCCAAAGTAGTAAAATTTATCTTGGCTTATTTCCATGTTATATCGCCAAATGCCACAAAATATACAACTTAGTGGGATAAAAAGATTCTGTAGAGCAAAACAAAAGTAATTGTTTGGAGATAAAGTGCAGGATTGCAAGGATTGAAGTGGATTACGGTGTTTAGTTTGAAATCAACGTTGCCCTTCTTTGTTTCATTTGCACTGTCAAACGTGTCGTTTATGTCAAACCAAAATGCGCGCGTTATAACCGCTCCGTCTATTTTGAGCTTCTTCATTTAGTTACATTTGCTTAGTTAATGTTTCTGAGATGGAAAAATAAATTGTTTATTCGTCATAACTTTTAAGTCATCTGTTGGCTCCTAAGGTGCAATTATTGATGCAGAAACCTTACGCAGCCTCTTCGTGAATATTTCCGGTATATTCGGTATCAGTCGTCGCTCTTCGTATATACTGATTTCATAAATGAATGCTGATGACACTGTTCCGCAAAAATAGTAAAATTTCTATTTGCTTATTTCCACGTTATATCGCCAAATGCCACAAAATATACAACTTAGTTCGATAAAAAGATTCTATAGAGCAAAACAAAAGTATTTGTTTGGAGATAAAGCGAGGATTGGAAGGATTGAAGTGGATTACAGTTTAGTTTGAAATCAACGTTGTCCTTCTTTGTTTGAGTAGCACTGTCAATCGTGGCGTTTATCTCAAACCCAAATGCGTTCGCTATTTTGAGCTTCTTCGCTTAGTTGCATTTGCTTAGTTCATGTTTGTGAGATGGAGAAACAAATTGTTTATTCATCATAAATTTTGAGTCATCTGTTGGCTTCTAAGGTGCATTTATTGATGCAGAAACCTTACGCAGCCTCTTCGTGAATATTTCGGATATTTTCGGTATTAGTCGTCGCTCTTCGTATATACTCATTTCATAAATGAATACTGATGACACTGTTCCGCCAAAGTAGTAAAATTTATCTTGGCTTATTTCCACGTTATATCGCCAAATGCCAGAAAATATACAACTTAGTTCGATAAAAAGATTCTGTAGAGCAAAACAAAAGTAATTGTTTGGAGATAAAGTGCAGGATTGCAAGGATTGAAGTGGATTACGGTTTAGTTTGAAATCATTGTTGCCCTTCTTTGTTTCATTTGCACTGTCAAACGTGTCGTTTATCTCAAACCAAAATGCGTGCGTTATAACCGCTCCGTCTATTTTGAGCTTCTTCACTTAGTTACATTTGCTTAGTTAATGTTTCTGAGATGGAGAAATAAATTCTTTATTCGGCATAACTTTTGAGTCATCTGTTGGCTCCTAAGGTGCAATTATTGATGCAGAAACGTTACGCAGCCTCTTCGTAAATATTTCCGGTATATTCGGTATCAGTCGTCGCTCTTCGTATACAGCTGTTTCGAGAAAGGTTGTCGGAAAAGCGCAAAAGTGCACGCGAAAATCCCGAAAATAATATGGGATATGATCAATGAATTTTAATAAGTGAAATAAATACATGAAACCCGCGATGCCTAGTCCGTACAGGGACGATCTTAGATGGCGGGCCACTGGGATAAATGAGTTTTTAGGATATAGCGTGGATGACTACCCACAATACCTTTCTGGATTGTTGCGTGCACTTTTACGCTTTTTTCCGACAACCTTTCTCGAAACAGCTGTATACTGATTTCATAAATGAATACTGATGCAACTGTTTCGCCTAAACAGTACAATTTCTCTTCGCTTATTTCCACGTTATATCGCCAAATGCCACAAAATATACAACTTAGTTCGATAAAAAGATTCTATAGCGAAAAACAAAAGTAATTGTTTGGAGATAAAGTGCAGGATTGCAAGGATTGAAGTGGATTACAGTTTAGTTTGAAATCAACGTTGCCCTTCTTTGTTTCATTTGCACTGTCAATCGTTGCGTTTATCTCAAACCAAAATGCGTGCGTTGTAACCGCTCCGTCTATTCTCACTAGGGATATACGCACAAAAAGCCTAATATGTACAATCATATACCTCTTTACATTCTCAGCGTGACTCGTGGGAATGCGCGGCATAACCCTGGACCTCCTCCCTCTATATATAAGCAGCCCGCTCCGTAATTCAGCCTAGTTCAGTAAAGTTTTGGTCGGGACCCGTGCATGACGATAACTTTTTACCATGGCCATCGCTGCGCCCGCCTTTTTCCATTATGGCGAGAGTTCCCGTAGCTCCTTTACACCCCGAAGTTCAAGCAGCTATCAACCCAGCTCCGCAGCACCAAGACACGCAATTTATTGCTCAACCAGTACAACCACAACCGCAAAACCAGCTTGCAGAGCCAGAGTTGGTAGGTTCCGTACAAATCTTTTAGACCTTGTAACCCCCATTTTCACGAACTTTTTAGTAGCTCGGTTTTTGGCAACGGGGGTGACTTCGCTCGACTTTGCTTTACTTGTTACTAGCTTGTTTATAGCGACGGGTTTGTTCTACCTTGTTTCGAAGCGACTGGGGTGACCTCACTTGAATTTGTTACCAGTTTATTTTGAATCGACTCTAATTTGTTTCGAAGCGACTTGGGTGACCTCGCTTAAAATTGTTCTAGTTTGTTTGAAGCGACTGGGGTGACCTCGCTTGAATTTGTTACTAGTTTGTTTTGAAGCGACTGGGGTGACCTCGCTTGAATTTGTTCTAATTTGTTTTGAACCGACTGGGGTGACCTCGCTTAAAATTGTTCTAGTTTGTTTGAAGCGACTGGGGTGACCTTGCTTGAATTTGTTACTAGTTTGTTTTGAAGCGACTGGGGTGACCTCGCTTGAATTTGTTCTAATTTGTTTTGAAGCGACTGGGGTGACCTCGCTTAAAATTGTTCTAGTTTGTTTGAAGCGACTGGGGTGACCTCGTTTGAATTTGTTCAAATTTGTTCTGAAGCGACTGGGGTGACCTCGCTTAAATTTGTTCTAGTTTGTTTAAAGCGACTGGGGTGACCTCGCTTGAATTTGTTACTAGTTTGTTTTGAGGCGACTGGGGTGACCTCGCCTGAATTTGTTCTAATTTGTTTTGAAGCCACTGGGATGACCTTGCTTGAATTTGCTCTAGTTCGTTTTAGAAGCGACTGGGGTGACCTCGCTTAAAATTGTTCTAGTTTGTTTTGAGGCGACCTGGATGACCTCGCTTGAATTTGTTCTAGTTTGTTTTGATATGACGGGGGTGACCTCGCTTAAAATTGTCCTGGTTTGTTTTGAAGCGACTGGGATGACCGCGCTTGAATTTGTTACTAGCTTGTTTTGAAGCGACGGGGGTGACCTCGCTTGAATTTGTTACTAGTTTGTTTTGAAGCGACTGGGATGACCTTGCTTGAATTTGTTCTCGTTTGTTTTCAAACGACGGGGTGACCTCGCTTGAATTTGTTGCTAGTTTCTTTGAAGCGGCTGGGTGGCCTCTTTTAAAATGTGTTCATTTATCAGGAATGTTCTCGATTTTCACAAACGTATCACCGTTGCCCAGCCTACTTTGCCTGTTGCGAAGCCTCCCCGATGGGGTTATCTAACACCCTTCATTACCCTGTCCCTGGACGGGGTATTTCGGGGTTGCTCCGCTCGGGCGTTCACCCTTCCGTCAGTTCACCTTCGTTTTCGGAATACTCTCTCCCTTTTCCTTCCCGTTTTTTAGTTCATTCATGTTATCCTATTTGCAGCCACCCCTCAAGTGTGAAAGACATCTAACTTCGCACCAAATAACCACTCCCCAGAACCAAGTGTTCTCAACGGGTCAACTGGAAGGGTAACCGCCCAAGCGCTGCGGCCCCGTTACCCTCGTCCAAAATGGAATCCCAACTATGACCCTATGCTCCGGGATCACAACCGTCTTTACGGCGGGAGAGATCCATAATCATCTCCCCCCGTTGGGAAGAGATCCTGCAAGGTCAGCCCAAACTAGAGGAGATTTTCAATTTCTTACCGAGGTTCACTACAAGAACAGGCTAAGGTTAGAACTAGCCACCCCCCCCCCCCCCCCAAAAAAAAAACCACCCTGATATTTCTCCATACGTTTGAACAATTAGTTTTTCTTGGGACCGCTCCTCAGATCTGGGAAGGTTAATGCTAGAAGTCTTTTCTTCCCCGACGACAGGTCAGGGATTTAGTAGATATATAAGGCTAGTTCTGGGACACCCATTTTAAGGCTCCACAGACCCCTATGGAGCCTTAATTTAATGATTGGCACCCCTGTCCCAGGACCTCCTGCCAGTCGGCCCTGGGACAGGGGTGCCAATCATTAAATTAAGGCTCCATAGGGGTCTGTGGAGCCTTAAAATGGGTGTCCCAGAAACTAGCCTTATATATCTACTCAGGCTTCGTCCTTCTTCACACAGAGCGCAAAACTCATAAGGGCAAGCCCTATGGTGCACGTTAGGTCTGTCCGTGTATTACCAATTGAAGAAAAGCCCTACTCTTGGTATATACGCAAATTGTGACAATGGGGCGAGGAAGAAGCGGCTTTGTTGTTAATGGTAAGAAAAAACAAGTTCTTTTTGATCGGCGCAACCCTACAAAATATTTTATTGGAAGGACTTCTAATACAATGGTGAAGCCCAGTCCAAAAGAAAACATTATCCCTCCTGATATACTTATAATTGCCGAAGCATTATCTCCACAGCAACTTGTATCACTGATTATCAATTGAAAAAACCATATAACCTTGTATAAACCACGATGGCGAACAGAGCTATGACTGCTGTTGAGTTCTTGTACATGAGAAGAATCCCTTTGAAAGAAGGCGATGATGTCTTTGCGAAAAACAAAGGAACATTCGAATATAATCCTTGCAGATATTGTGGTTTAAACTTCACACAAAGCCACTCACTCGTGGAGCATCAAAAATATTCTTGCAAGATGCTTCAAACACAAAAACGCCCGAAAGTGATTTGCCCTGGTTGCAATCTGGAAGTTTCAAAAACAACAGTTTACAGACAGAAAAAATGGCTGCCCGTTTTTGAAAAGAAATCCTCGAGCTCTTCTCAGACATGAGGCGGATTTGGCGGCATCCCCGATGGTTGTTCGAGATGTTTTTGCCAAGTCAAATGTCAGCTGGCATGAGCTGAATGCATGGCTTGACGAGCAAGAACAAGAACAAGAACCATTTAAAAACAAAAGCTTAGAGGCTCTTGATCCTTTGAACGACATCCGTGACTTAAGCTTTGTTTCAGATTACATCGCAGGTAAGAAATCACTCGCAACGTTTCAAACGGAGTTGAGTGGTTATTACCAATTGAAAAAACGCCTGAACTTTGTATATCAATGATGGCGACAACACAAGTGTTCATGAACTTTCTCAAATCGAGAAACACTGGTCTGAAACAAAAGAGCGCCGACTGGGTGAGAGCCAGACAAAACTCCATCGGTGCATCAGAGATCTCTGCCTTGACAGGATCGTCGCCGTTTGAATCACGGCAAAGCTTGCTCTTAAAGAAAATACAGCCACCAGATATGCTCAACAATGCGGCTTGTACCTGAGGCAATCTGTTCGAACCGCTTATTCGCAAGTATTTTGAGCAAAAACATTCTGTTTCCGTTTTTGGTCACAGCATCTCTCTTAATCTAGCAAGAGAGCATCCGCTTTATCGAAAGGTCACTTGTAGTCCAGATGGTTATTTTCTAGACAAAGATAACACCTTAAGATTGTTAGAGTTTAAATGTCCGTTCAAGCGAAAAATAGCTATTAATAGAATTCCTAAGTATTATAGTGATCAGATACAAACAGGTCTTGCTTTGAGCGGTGATATGGTAAACAAAGGTCTGTTTGTTGACGGCTATTTTAGAATGTGTTCTTTAAACTAGATTGATTCAAGTTTAGCACACAATCATTCTCTCAACGGAGGAAAAGAATATAAAACTAAGTGTAACACAACACTTGCGTGGGGAGTTTGTTATTTATTTAGCAAACGGGCGATAACAAGAAACCAAAGGGCAATCATCGATGTCGGCTCACTCACATCGAAACAATTATTTGAGAGAATTATGTCTTCCATTGCTGAGAAGGATCTATGGTGTTGTTATGGCGCTGTAAGAATGTTGTTTAGAAAACAGGACGAAGACAAGGAGTTTTTGCGTTATAACAATGTGCAAAAATTGTTTTCAGAGGGTTCAGAAAGCCCAAAACCAGTAGCTATGTTCGCATGGAAGCTTCTGGATATAACTGAGATTTGGGGCGCCAAAGCAAACAAACTTTTTGAATAATATTCAAACGTCGGTCGAGCGTTTTCATAACAGCTTGGCAAGCCTTCGAAAAAAAATAACCGAACACTCTGAAGGGGCAGCTGAAAGCTATCACAGCCCTAAGAAAAATGCTGCCACCGTAAGGGCTGGAGACGAAGAGCAAATGTTTGGATTTCTCATGGATAAACTTGCTCAAGGTTATTAATAACTGCTGTCCAATACCATTCATTTCTTTGACGTGTAGCGGGCTTCTGCTGTCTTATGTATGATAAGATTTTGTGTTTTCTTGGCCCTTCTGTTAAAATTAGTTTTAAGAGCTTATGAATTATGAACTCATAAGATATCACGCTTGGAAGATGAACTCTTATGCTTGAGTAAACATAGTTAATTGGTCTAATTTCGTCATCGGTTAATCTCTGAGGGGGTTCCCCTAGGATACAACTCAACAATATAGTTGTGTGTTTATTGAAATCAGTGCGTTTTATTTTTTTAAGAATGTTTCGTAGAGCGTCAATTGTTAAAAATGATGGATGAATATTTCGTTTTGCCATTTCTTTACGTATTTTTAATAAAACCTTCTCACTGCCGCTTATGCTTTCTTAAGAGTAATTTCCGAGTAACTGATCAAGGCGATATTTAAAATTATAATTTATTCTGCATGGTGTTTTAACTTTCATATTTTTTTCTTTATCGTAGAGGTCTTTATGAGAAAAGACAGCTCCGTATATTGTTTCAATGCGGTTGCATTCTCTGCAGACAAGTTCTGTTGAATCACGAATGCGTGTAAACGATCCACCACAGCTTTGACACGATTCAATGCTTTTATCTGTGCTGCCTAGAATGATAACAAACTTGTTTTCGCGATATTGTTGGATTAATTCTTGTCTCGCTGACAAACTAAGATCTTCGAAAATGATTTGAAGTTTTTCTGTTAGTTGTGATCGGTGAAGCTCTTTTAGATAACTGCTGTCATAGAAGCCACGCAGCATGACTTGCTGGTGTTTTTTATCTAAGACATCTAGTTGAGTCTTGTATTCTCTCTTTTCATCCATACGTCTAACAATAGACAGTTGCGTGATAAAGCGCTCAACATGTTGCGACTCCGTCATGTTTATTTTTAGAAAATTACAAAATGTTCAATTGGGGAACGAAGCTTCTTGAACATACCGAAGCGCCCCAACTTTGTTGAAAAAAGTTTTTCTGGGGCGCTTCGGAATTTATTTTTTTGACAAAAATAAAACGGAACGCTTCGGAATTTATCTTTTGAAATTTTTTTTGGGGTCGCTTCGGAATTATTGGGCTATGTGTGGTGAGATTTTTCCCTCAAGATTTGTAGATTAAATCCAGAATTTAATCTTTCAAATCTGATTTGGACACAGCTGTGAGACGATTGAACTTTTTTTGAAACTCTTCCTTGACTTCTTTGCGAAGTTCGGTTTTGATCTTGTCTATATCTAGCGCTGGAGTTTGCCTGTCTCCTTGTGTAGCCTTTTTTTCACCAGAGCGAATCAAGGCTTTCAGTTCGTGATATTTTTCAACCTCACGCAGAATGATTGAAAATTCTGAATCGCTGATTCGCTTGTCCGTCAGAGCTTTTGAAACCAAGTCATTGACAGAGTTTTGTTTAGCAAGGGCGAGTGTGTAGATTTTTTCATGTTTGGTGATTTTTCTTTCGAGCCTTTTACCGAACGCAGTAAGGCCAGCTGATGAAAACCCTGAAACGGCGGCAATGCCTGCAAGAGGAGGGCTGACGATAACTCCAATTCCTGACAAAGCTGTTGCCAAGGTTGCAGAAGACAAACCCGCAGAAATGAAACCAAGGCCAACAGCTGAACCGTGAACAACAGAGCGGGTTCGTTTGTACTTCTTAGCGACCTGCCTATAATGACCGGCTTCTGACTCAAGCTCTTTCTGCAGGTCTGAGATTTTATTTTAGACGGAAGTCATCACCATTTGGTAACACTGGGTAGAGCTGTTGTGTCTCGCTGTATTCGGGGGCCGATGGAAGCACATTGGCAGAACTCATGGCGTGGGTATATATATGATTTTTTAATTTATCTCAACTTCAAATTCCAAAGGCGCGTCATTGAAGTTGAAGAGGTCATTGTTCTCATCCCTCACTGACAGTATTATGCTGTTTACATAATCACCAGACGTCACGCAAGACGTTCTGTTGTGTTGTCTCGTAATAAACTTTCTCAAAAGCTTTTCCACGAATATCAAACCGAGCCAAAACTGTCGAAGGCTTACCATTGAGGAGGTTTTGTTCTTTATCAACCAGATCACAGTGGATGAAGTAAGCGCTTGGTGCCCTTAAACGTTTGACGAAAGTAAATAGCATCAATACAGGTCTTATGCCAAGCCATTCTGCCAGATTGTTACTAAACGTCACACTGTTGCTGTTATTATGAATGTTCATGACCCCGTATGGCGAGTTTGTTTCAATTGTTAGATTTAAACGGCTGTTGTGGTCTTTTAGGCTTTCAAAGTCTTTCGCTAAGCTATCAATAGTGTAATGGCCTTGAAGTAAGGTCACGTCACGCGATGAACCATTACGGAGAGGGTCCGTTGGTGAAATCGTTGCTTCTTCTTTCAAATTATGCCACGAGTTGAAAATTGAGCAAGAGACAGGACGGATATAACTCGGTTTCGGCAGTGGGTGGTCAAAGTAGATCGTGTGAGGGTTCGAAGGTGTGACGATTGTTAACACAACCATGATTGTATATATAATTACTTTAAAAAATATAAATATATACAATCATGTTTGGCAGACGGCCCGGTGGAATTTTTCCTAATTCAAATCTTGGTATAAAAATTGGCGGCCGCAATTACGAGCCCCCACCCCCGTTTTATTCAACCCCAAACGCCTATACCCATGTAAAGCCAAAGCCACCCCCAGATCCACTAGCCTGGATGGAAACACCGGAAGCAATGAAGCTCTCTGCCGCGGCCAAGGCCAAGGCGATATCAGACTTCAAAAAGCGTTTCCCGCGCGCCGATATGTCACGCTTTGAAGTGCAAGTAGAGTTTGGCGACGACCGCAAAACCGCCACAGGGGAAGTGCTTTACAAAGAGGGTCAAGGCTCATTAGCGCTCGTTACAAGAATGCCCCACAAAGATTGGACTCAAGCCATGAGAGACGCTCTTTGTCTCCATCAAGACGTGGGTTTCCCTTATCAGTTATCGGTGGGGCAACCAGAAAAGTTAATCCCAGCTGTTGCTTTCTCCGCCACAATAGACAAAGACATGATGATTGGCGCAATCTTGAACGGCGAAGCGCAAAAGATTTACGTCACGCCAACTGATTATTTCACAACGAAATACAGAAATATCTTCAGGGACACACAGATTTCATTCACAACCGCGAAATACGGTCGAAAGTGGATGGGTGGCCCGCATATGAGTTTTTGGCTAAAACAACAATCCTTCGCACTGTGGTGTGCAACAACCGGCTGCGGAATCTCGCGTGACATTCTCTTCGATAAGAACTCCAGTCTATCCTTAACCCCCCAGCTCCGGTCGTTTTACCGGTTTCACGTTTATTTCACAACAAGGCGAATTCTTTACAAGATGGGTGGGGAACAAAGCGTGAGTGCTTTGCCAGACGACCCCCCATTCAACCAGAAAGACAACAAGTATAACATCGATGCGTACAAGAAGATTTGCATAGAGTTCGGGATCGACCCCAGTTCTGACTTCCGTTTCACATACGGTAAGAACCACGGTCTTGGGAATGTCTACATTGGGGAATACGGGGGTGGCAACATTTCTACCGATTACACCTATCCAGACCCCGATCTAGCTCTGTTCAATGATGAGCGTGTGACTGACAGAAAAGACCCCAACTTTCGCGCCAATGGAATATCTTTCGTTCGCAACGATCAAGGGGCGGACACCCAGTTCGAGCACTTTGTGCCAAATTACGCACAGGGGCTAACACAGCCAGGGCTAGCGCGTATGAACCAATCAATCGAGGCCTTTGTGTACTGCATTCTTGGTTCACAAGCTAAAACCCGCAGCAGCATCATTGGAAGAGGAGGCCGGGCGTTCGAAACGCAGAGAGTATTCCTCACCCATCTAGAGGAGGCCATAATACTGAACGACATCGCAACAAGCGTACAGCGATACCAGCTTGCCATCCAAGCAACGAAAGTGCGCTTAGACTTTGCGACAGCACCCGGAAGCTGGCTCATGCCATCACGCATGATTATCAACACAGAGAGTGTGATCGGGTATAACAACAATCTACAGGAGGCAACGCAAAGGATGAAGCTGGGCGTAAACAATGATGTTAATCTGGGCACAAAAAAATCCTCCCTTCGCCACATGGACGGTGGACCGACAAAGATTAATCCACCAAACAGTCACCCATCAAACCCGATACATAAACAGGCCACACAGGCACAGGGCATCGCGCCCAAACCAATGACCACACCCACACCACAACCAGCCCCAACACCCACACCACAGCCCACACCACAACCCACACCAACCCCCACACTACCACAACCAGACTCACATCACATAAACAAGGCACTCATTGCTGTGGGTGCGCTTGCTTTGGCAGGCCTTTTCGTTTGGTCGAGATAAGTGTTCAAGACTTCGCACGCTTGGTGATCCTTTCAACCAGGAAGGCCACCACGGCAAGGATGAGCAGCCAGACGTGTTCACCCAGAAAAGATATGACCGACCCAGCCGCTTTGAAGATGAAGCTCACAATTGAGCCAATGAGGCCAGGCAGGGCGTTGGCTGCCTTTTTGCCAAGCTCTTTAAGCCCATTTCCAATAGCCTTGGTGGCCTTTGCCAGGCCATTCAAGGTGGCGAGTACCACAGCGCTGATGGTGATGCCAGCTGCCAGATGCATTGTCTTCAGAGACAAGCTCTTCAGCGCTTGGGCCAAGAGCTTTTTTGAACTTGTCTGTGAATGATTTAAGAAGGCTCGACCCATCTTGTTTGAAAATGGGAGTCTCGCCACCCTTTGGCCCAAAGGAAACCATTCTGCCTTCATTTCCTGGTTTTTTACCGTAACCAATTGGGCCTAATCTGTCGTAGGCTACTTTTGGAAAGCGCCTTCTTATCCAGTCCCTAGCTCTATCAAGCATTTTTTGTTTGTCTTCTTCATGTGTGAAGTCACTAAGATTAGGGATGTCAATAGGATCTAACCCACTTTGTTCGTGAGGCATTGTATGCATTTCATGCTGTTCACCACCATGATATGGGGTGGATGAGCCACCTGGTTGAAAAGGTGTTGTTGTGTCAACTTCTTGTTCGTCGTCGTCGTCATCATCGTGGTCTATGTTCCAGTCAAGCCCTGTATTCTCATTCTCACCAGGTATATCATATCCGCCTGTTGCCATGATGATATATAAATATATATTTTAAAAACACAAATATATACCATGGCCGTGCAACCGAATCTACTTCCATCTCACAGTGAAAAGACACTGGGCGCCATGAAGGCAGAGCGAACCGTTAAGCGCATCACATTCAACCCTTCTGAGGCCAATCCCGGTGAGACACTGTACGTCTCTGTGCCCAAGCTGGGCGAGCACGATGTCATTGTGTCCGGCTCACTTGCACTGGTGTTCAACATCAACCTAGCCGGGGGCCACGCTAACAATTATCTCGTGCAAAATGTTTCTCGGGCCCTGGTAGACAGGTTTGTTGTAAAGTTTGCCGCCACCACTGTCCAGGACACGGTTGGGTACGACATGTACAAGATCTTCGAAGACTTATTCAAATCAACCGATGAGCGGGAAAATATGCTTATGGAGGGCATCCAGAGTGTCGATTTGTGTAAGATTCGCTCTGGTGCTGGCGACAAGAAGACCTCAGGCGTGGCTGCGGAAACCAAGCTTGAGACAATATACAAGAATAAGTATCGCATCAAACTGGACCACCAAATCTTAACTGATCACGGAATCATATACCCTCAAGCGTTATATAACGATCTGGTCTTCGAACTAACCCTCGCCCCCGCAAGCCAAGTTGTCCGTGGCTCAGACACAAGCAAGCTCGTGTACAAGTTGGAAAACATCCAGCTGGAGTATGAGACGATCAGAAGTAAGGAGCTGGCCGACGAAGCAACAAGCGCTTACACTAGTGGCAAGGAGTTCGCCTATGACCTCGTAATGCGAGATCGGGTTCATCCCTTCTCAAAAGGTGGTGACACTCGGCTGAATCTTCGGGTTAACCCACAGCACAAATCTCTCAAGGGCATCCTCTTGCTGTTCAACAATCCCTATTTAGCAGGTGCCAGGGATTCTGAGAACTATTTCAATCCCGACATCACCAAAGTGAAGGTCACAGTCAACGGTGTTCCAAACAGGATCTACAACGACGGCATCAGTGGTACTGACATGTGGAATGAAATCTTCCGATACTTCAAGCCACACGCGCGAGGCAGGCCTAACATGAACTTGACCAAATATCTCACAGACGACAAGTTTGGTCTCTGGATTGACCTGCGGTCCATGGCTGACACATCCCTGCATGGCAACGGCCAACGGCTCGTCAACACACAGGATGGCGTGCAACTCGAGATCGAACGAAACGGCACAGGCTCGGGAAACGCAAACTGCCACATCTTCACCATCTCAGACTCACAGATGAACATCATGGACAAGCAGCTGCATTCTGTACAGTACTAGGTAAACACACGCACAACACACGCATACGCACAACACACGCATATATATACCCACCAGCCCCATGGCCACAAAACCACAAACCACGAACAAGATCAACTTCTATGCCAAGCCGTCTCCCCTGCCATCCACCGGACCATTATCACACAATAAAATACAAAGACTTCTGGCAAAGGCGCCCTCCCTACCAGTTTGCAAACCAACTAATATAGGTGTTGGTTATGGAGCCAAGAAAGCTGCCATTCAATGCACTAATCGTGGGCCCCACTAACTCTGGCAAGACACAGTATCTTCTAAACCAACTGCGAGGCCCCTTTAGGGGTTGTTTTGACTTCATCGTTTTATTCTGCCCCACATTTGTCAAGAACAAGACATACGATGGCTTCGTGGACCGCGATCCGCACATCTTGTGATTGTCTGCCAACAGCATGAAATCGAAGACTGGTTGAAGTTGGCGAGCTTCTTTTTCACATGCACCAACACTTTATTCATACTCGATGACTGCGCCGCCTCCAAAGATGTCAAAGGCCGCACGAGTCAGCTGGTCAATCTGGGATTCAGCGCAAGGCATGACGGCATATCCGTGTGGGTCTTGACCCAGCAGATCACCAGCATTGCCAAGCCATATCGTGATAACATTGCAGCGATCGTGCTCTTTTACACGCCCTCCAGCAAGACAACTAAGGCCATCTTCGAAGACTATGCCGGCGAGCTCTCCCATGAGGAGTACAAAGAGCTTATTGCAAGGCTCAAATGCCGCAAGTTCTCCCACCTGGTTTTCTCTCTGAGGCACCCGTATGGAATTGAGTACAAGATGTAAAACACATATATATACATGCCATGAATGCGCCAACCAGTCTACACAAGCTCACTGTGCTTTCACAGCTTTTGGATGAATTGCACAAACACACACTTGATGCGCAAAACAAAATTATCAAAGCCGCTGGTGAGGAAGATCTGCACCTCATGCTTCTCAACAGATATCCATTGCGGTTGAATTCTATGCCAGACACCATGGCGGGGCTTATACGTGAGCTTGAAACCCTTTTGCCCGACATCAAGAGAATTATTGAAAAATAAAAAACACATATCTATACCCTGATGATGGCAGATGAAGACCAGGGCTCCTTGAACGAAGTATTGCAGATGCTGGAGGCCACCCCTGATACCGCACCTCCAACAGGGATAGTTGGTGACAATGGCATTCCTGCCAAACGTGAGAAGCTGGCAATCCTTGTTTCAACTGGCAAGGCCAAAGAAGCTATCGGCGTGCAGCTCACACACGATCATGTCAAGCGGTTGTCAGACAAGGACGTTGACAAGTACTGCAAAAGGTACGAGGCCTACGTCGGCAACAAGACAACCGAATCCCTAGTTGATTCCGCCATCAAGCTCGTGTCCAAAGCCGTTGGCCTGGTGATCCCGATTGAGGATGTTAAGGAGTTGCAGCAAGAACTCAAGAACGACTACATCATCAACCAGGAGCTGTCAAATCTTGCTGGAGGTCTTGCCATGCGATGCGGACGATTGCTGGCGCTTGCCAATCCTGCTCTCATCACAACAAAACACATCAAGTTTGAACGAGAGCCTGACTTGATAGAATTTGAGCCCCAACCCACACATCCAACCAGAGACAGTGAAGGCTATCCACTTGAGGGCATTGATGAAGTTGGGCTGGGACCTGGGGTGACCTCGCAGGAACCTTGAAGGAACCTGGCTGGAACCTGACAGCAACCTGTCAGCACACTTGTCAACATCTTGTAAAAAATAAAATCATATATATATACCCACTATGGCCACACCACTCGAGACAATCCCTGAAGAAACTCAAACTCCAACTCCAACTCCAACACCTGCCCGTGTTACCTCTGAGGCCCCGAAAACAAAGCCCGCAACGGAAAAGAATCCCGGCCGCGTTGCTTCTGGTAAAAGGCTAGCAGAACGCAACCGCCTGGCCCGTGAAGCAAAGAAAAAGGCCGAAGCACAAAAGCCTGCACCCTCAACAAGTGGCACAACAAGTGACACAACAAGTGGTGCAACAAGTGACACAACAAGTGACAGCAACAGCAACTCAATCTCTTATATTCTAAGGTTTGGAGGGTTGGTTGTCTCTCTTGCTGGTGTGTATTACCAACGCGAAGCCATAATGCAAAGGCTTGGACGTAAATCTAACACACCAGCAACACCAACAACACCAGCAAACACACCACCAGCAACACCCGCTGCAACACCAGCTGCATTACCCCCATCTCGAATTCCTGTAAGGCAGGGAATTAAAAAAATGGAA
Organism: Dendrophyllia cribrosa; assembly: GCA_024195265.1. Lineage (NCBI taxonomy): Eukaryota > Metazoa > Cnidaria > Anthozoa > Scleractinia > Dendrophylliidae > Dendrophyllia > Dendrophyllia cribrosa. The sequence goes on from JAJLRJ010000010.1 coordinate 18,684,032, forward strand.
TAAAAAACAAAAACATATGTATACTGCACACAAACCATGTCTGACAACAAGCTTGTGAAGTCTATTCTCGAAGCCGCAACAATCACTGGCCTTGTCGCTGGTATTGGTTGGATTGGGAAAAAGACCATCAAAGAAAACTTCACTGCCGACCCCAGTGCAAGCTTTATGAACTTAGTCAAGTTCACAACCGTCATGGCTGGCAGCATCGCGCTGAAGAAATATCTCGAGGACCAGAAAATCCTCCCAGACAACATGTAAAAACCATATGTATACACACGACCACAATGGCTTCGATTGCAATAATGGCCCTTGGCGCTGTTCTTAATGCGGCAGCTTTCACGGGCGGCAATTATCTCGCGAAATATCTGTCTGGTGATAACGGAAAGGCAGCAATGGATGAGAAAATCCGACATGACAAAGCCCTTGAACAATACCAAGCGGCTTACACCAAATACCAGAAGGACCGCACCAAGCTCCTCGACTGGATTGCAGCCAACGATCGGATTAAACACCAAGCTAGCAAAAACTTCCAAACCACCGACCAAGCCCTGGTCTTGTATAATCAGATGCACCAAACACAACCAGATAAACAAATAAAAGACTACAAAGAGCCTCAGTTCTCGGACTTCTACAAGCCCAGCCCACAACAGCAGAATGGTGAACTTGTGTTCATTGGAGGCACCCTGCTTGCGGGTGGGTATGCGGCTTATCGCTTTCTTTAATTTTTTAAAAAAATTTTGAAACCCATATATATACCATGGCTACACCCTTTTCTAAAGAAGATCGTGACGCAGCTGCGAAACACTTCCGCCTTTTACCAACATGCCCCTTGGATAAACAAGCTGAGGAACTAGCGCAAGTGCTTCAGAAACTTGCTGAAGAAATGCCCGCATCCGTGCCGGAAGAATATCATGAATTAAGCCGCACACTCATAACATTCCTCACGTCTCAAGAAACTGAGGAAATGAACCGAGCATTACAGAAAATGGCTGAACTAACTAGAAACATTGATCCCGACCTTATGAAGCAAATTTATGAGGACGAAGAAACTGCTAACAGATCTCTTGAAGAGACGCGCCTTCTTTTTTCACAGTATAACCATGGACCGATCACCGATTCATAAACTCTATATATACCCCCTATGGAGGCGAAACTCTCAAAGATCTATTACAGTCCGAAAGGGTATTGGAAAGGTCTTGCCGCTGTGAAAAAGCTAGCTGCAGCGGCCAAGGTCTCTGATGATGTCGCAAAGAAATGGCTGGTCAAACAAGCCCTTTGGCAAGTTTACCTCCCAGTGCCACGCCATATCCCCCGTCCCAAGTTTGATGTCTCATCACCCAATGCAGTGCATCAAGCAGATCTTCTCTTCCTGCCCCACGACAAACTTCCTCATGGGAGAAAGGTTTACAAATACGCATTAACCCTTGTGGATGTGGCTAGCCGTTACAAAGCAGCAGAGCCCTTAACTTCGAAAGAGTCTGCGGAGGTGGCTAAAGCGTTTGCACGGATATATAGACGTGGGCCTTTGAAATGGCCTCAACTCTTGCAAGTTGACCCTGGGAAAGAGTTTATGGGGGCTGTGACTAAGGCCATGGAGGATAACAAAACGACCATTCGTCGCGGGCGGGTTGATATCCACAGAGACCAAGCAATTGTGGAGAGATTCAATCGCACCCTGGCTGAAAGGCTGTTTGGCTACCAGTATGCCGTTGAAATGAATATGCCCTCTGGCCGTTCGACTGCTTGGGTGAAAAGACTACCAGATGTTGTCTCAGCCTTGAACAATGAAGTAACCAGATTGACTGGCAAGAAACCCGCTCAAGCAATCAAAGAGAAAGCCGTTTCTGCAAAGCCTGCGACACCATATGCTAGGCCTGTGGGGGAGAAGGAGAAGAAGCTCCCTCCCCGGGTGAGTGTGAGATATCTTTATTATCCCGGTGAGTTAGAAGGCGGTGGTAGGCGTGCGACCGATCCGATCTGGTCTTTGAAGGTCTATAACGTTGAGAAGGTTGTCACCAAGCCAGATGCGCCTGTCGTGTATTATCTCTACGATGGCCCTAAGAGAGGGTTTGTTCGTGAGGAGTTGATGATTGTGCCGCCTGGCACTCAGTTACCACCGATATCTTTGTCACCATATGCCAGCGTGTGGACGCCATCCTCCTTAATCCAGTGTTTGGAGTCAAAGGGGGAAAGTGTTGTCTTGTTTAGATGCATGCCGTAGATCTGGTGATCCACGCTCCTGAGCATATCCATCCCGTGTTTGAAGGCCTCCTTTTTGAAGAGGGCATCCTTGTAATTCTGGTGTGTAATCTCCTTCTTCGTAACAACCTTGGTCGTGCCCTTCGCCTTCTTGATGTTTTTGTCACCCTCGAGAAGGATTGAGTACATCTTTGATCGCAGCGCGACAACCTCAGAGATCGGCTTGCCTGCACATTCGTCCTTCATCTTGCCGATCACCTTCTTGTTCGTTTGGCTGTGAAGAGGGTGGTCTTTCGGGAAATCACTCGTGTCAAACTCATGGATGTTGGCTTCCATGTCTTTGTACACGTCCTCTGTCTTGATTTCCAGGAGCAGGCTGTCTGTGTCAGTGTAGATTAGCTGGCAGTTCGGGCCGTATTTCCGACCTAGATAGAAGTAATAGAACTCGTACATCAACGTCTTAGAGAGATCAAGCACGCACATGCCCGTGTAGACAGGCCTGTCCATTTTGATCTTCTCTTTACGCATCTGGATGCCAGCGAGGGTTTCGCAGAAGATTGCGCTCCTTTCATAGAGAGGGTTGGCGAGCAGCTTCCGAAGCTTGTCTTCCTCATCTGATCGCACCAGGCGCACATCGACTCTGGTTCTGAGGTTTTCCATCGTCTTGCCAAAGACTGAGTTGTTCATGAGCTTGTAGAAGTTCTTCTCGAAGTCTGATGTGGCCTTCTTTCTGAGCTCTGTGTTAAGTCTGACGTATGGCTCCATCCAGTCCTTCTGTTCGAAGGTCAGTACCTTGTGCACTTTTTTGAGCTTCATTCCGAGAGTGAGATATAGCTGAAGATTTCGGTAATGAAGGACATATCTTTCCTTGTCCTTCAATGTGAGGAGCAGCTTGCTTGTCTTGTCATCCCCCAGGTTCAACTCTCTTGCAATGGATCTTTGATATGGTGACATCCACTCGTTTGGAACTTGAGATGCCTCTGGGGCTAGCGGGTAAGAGTTGTGCTTGTCATGGAGATATTGGGGATACTCTAAGTCAACCTCGAGTATGCAGCCTGTTTTCCTCCTAGGGCCCATCTTGGCGATCTGCTCCGCTGTTGGTGCTGTTCGGGCCCACCTGAACTTGCCAACTGGAAGCGGCTGACTCATGGCCCAACCGTTGAGATTGTTTGCATCGAGATAAAGAAGATATGACTTCTCCTTCTCCTGGTCAAAATCGCTGAGATATGGGTTGTTCGCCTTGGCGTAGCGCTTCATCTCTGTTGAGATGCCGCCTCTCGTTCCCTTCTCGACGAAGAGTTGCATTGTATAGTCGGTCAGAAGCTCCAACTCTATGTCCGTGTGTTTCAGCAACGCATCCAAACTCAAACCAGGGCTGGTGTAATAATGTGCAGGGTCTAAACGGTAATTCTTGAGGCATGTCTTCCTAAAGTTTTCAAACACATCTGCGAGGAGGATGACGTCCGTTAGGAGATAGATGTCGTGGTAATCTCCGAGATTCTCACATTCAAAGGCATCCCACACTCGTTGCGCGTGCACGTAGTCATCGTCTGTGAGATGCTCCTTTTTAAGCTTGCTGTAAAAGGCCTCCTTCGGCGGAATGGAGGTTTCATTGAAACGTTCGAAGGAATCCATGTACTCGTAGGGATAAACACCCTTTCGGAGTAAAAGGTCTCTTTTTGCTGGATCCGTTTCGTGTTGTTTTAAGATCTCGAAAGCTTCTGGTTTGATTGATGTGACAAGGCTATCGAGGCTTTGTTGCATAAACTGGCAGCTGTCTATGAATCTAAGCTGCCCCATAGAGAAAGAGATATATTTCTCCATTGTTGTGGGGATGCATTTAAGTTCAGAACCGACCTCTGCGATTTTCTGCATCAGATGGTGAGCATCATAGCCTTTCAAGTTGTGGAAGACAACCGGGATTGTTATCTTCTTTGGGTAGATTCTGAAGTAACTTCTGTTGCATGTGTTGTGGGCCGCCCCGCGATACCTGCCAGTGATGTGGCAGTGGTCTATTACTGCATCTCTGTAACATTCTCGCAGAAGAGGCCTGGCACAATATCTACAGTCGTCCTCTGGGAACTCTATCTCTGGCTTTTTCTGCCTCTTTGCCCACTTGCCGATTTTATATCTTCCATGGTCATCTCGTGTTGTGAGTTTTAGACACTCTCCGTAACAACTACTCTTACTGCCAGGAGCCCTCGTGTGCCTGTGTACCTTACCGTAGTACTCTCCTGTTTCTGGGTGAAAGAACTCATGCTCGTCCCTTGCATTGCACACAATCAGAGTCTTACCGCAGATATGGCAATCCGTGGCTTTGTTGAAGTCATCCCAATCAACGACTGTCATTTGCAATGGTTCATTGTGCTCGAGAGCCTCACGTATCTCTACTTCAGCCCTCTGAAGAGAGGCAAGAAACTCACGAACAGGGTTCTCTCCTCGGTAAATGTAGGGATGGCCAACCGCGCCATCTGATCTGACAGTAATGAAGGAAAACCCGCAGGGTTTGTGGACCTCAGTCTTTGTGGTGCTGCTTTGTTCCTTGGGTGGGATTCGCGCATCTAGCTTTTCGAAGAGGCTCTCGCAGTCAGCATATATCACATACGGAACCTTCATATGTTTTTGATAATTCTTAAATCGAAGGATGTTTTCACCTTCCTTAGGCATCTCGACTCTTGTTGGGCGGTTTGAGGCTCCTTTGCAATAGATTAGATGGTCTTCGAGAATTCTTTCTGATGAGAAGCCTTGCAAACATCTCACGCAGAAGTGTACATGATGGTTTCTAGAGTGTTGTTCGTGAAGAAGTCTGCTTAGACTCTTTACAAGGCAGTAATGGCTGATGGTTTCTAAGGTGTGAGGGTATATCTTTGTAATGAGCATGACATTGATTCGCGGAATCTCCTCGCCTTCCATCTCACTGACGTGATATGTAACAACTTTGTTGTTCTGCCAGCCTAAAACGTTGATTGCAATGTTATTGAGCTTCTCAACCTTCGATATTTCATGCAGTGGTGTTGGGAAGGAAATGCCTGTAATGTCAAACCCATCGTCTATTGGGTATTTACTTGTCCTTTCCGGGTGCTCAGCGGCTGGGAAGCATGCGGCCCTCATTACCCACCTAAGATAAGCATGATCTCTGTTTTTGATATTTATTAAGGCGTGTTTTACCTTTAGAGCCTGAGGAAGAGGGAAATAAGATCCGCCTCTTATTGGCTCATATCGGGCAAAGTCAAGGAATACTTTGTCCATCCCTGCAACTGTCCAACCCGACCCATTTACAACGATTTCAGTGACTTCTTCTCTTTTTCAATTTATATCAATGTCGAGTCTTCTCTTAACATCGTCTTCGTCAAAGATGTTGATGATTGCCGGCACCTTCTGTCTTAGATAAAACGTCGCACGCTCAACACCTCTGTTCCCTTCTTTTATAAGTTTTATAATGATGCCGTAATTAAACTTAAAAGGGCCGAGTTGGTTTGACTCTGATCTGATCACTCTGAGAATTTCAGGTTCGATAATGTTATGAAATATAAGAAGATCTCTCACATGAAAATCTTCTGGAACATGCATTTTATAACTGTGAAGCCAGTTACGAAACCCGCGGTTCTGAAGTTCGAATGCAAGATTCACCATCGTGGTATATACAAGGGGTATACATTTCTTCAATTGGTAATACACGGACAGACCTAACGTGCACCATAGGGCTTGCTCTTATGAGTTTTGCGCTCTGTGTTAAGAAGGACGAAGCCTGAGTAGATATATAAGGCTAGTTTCTGGGACACCCATTTTAAGGCTCCACAGACCCCTATGGAGCCTTAATTTAATGATTGGCACCCCTGTCCCAGGGCCGACTGGCAGGAGGTCCTGGGACAGGGGTGCCAATCATTAAATTAAGGCTCCATAGGGGTCTGTGGAGCCTTAAAATGGGTGTCCCAGAACTAGCCTTATATATCTACTGATTTTATTCAGGCCAAGCTGAGGGGATGCTCAGAATGCGTTCGAATTCTTTGTTGTGACAAGTTTGTCTTGCCAAATTAGTTTGTTGCAACGCGCGAGTTTTATCTCGCCGAATTTTATTGTTGTGACACGGTTTGCCTTGCTATTCGCTCCAGTCCCTTACAGAGCGAGTATAAATAAGAGCTGTGCATCTAATTTCGGCCCAGTTCAAGTAAGAATCCTTTGGTGCTGTTACCTTCGTGTTCTCACCATGTCCGACGAGCAAGCTCCAGTGGCGCAGGTAGTTCCAGATAGCTCAAGCGCTTCTTAAGCCAGCTCAAGCGCCTCAACCAGGCCCAGTTAATCCAGAACCCTTACTGGTTAAATTTTCTTTGGTATTTGTCCGGCTTTAAGCCGTTTTATCGCTTGTTCCCCCGCGGCTCCACGTGCTCGCCGGTTATCTCCTCACCCTGCTTCTTGTCCCTTATCCGTTCGCCTCGTTTCTTTCTATAGTTTTTCTCTCCCCCACAGCTTATATGGGATTCAGTACACGCTTTATATTTGGTTGTTGAGGTATTTATAGCTTTGCGTCCTTCGCCTCACGAACACCGGGTTTGTGCGGTGCTGTTCCCTCGGTCCCCTTTTTAGTCTGTACGCTTTTTGTGTTTGTACGTTTATGTTTTGCGTATTTTGCCTCACAAACATCGGGTTTGTGCAGTGCTTTTCCCTCATTTCCCATTTTAGTTTGTACGCCTCTATTTGTCCAGTTTTGTTATGCGTACTTCGCCTCAGAAACATCGGGTTTGCGCAGTGCTTTCCCCTCGGGTTCCTTTTTAGTTTGTACTCTTGTTTGTGACGTTTTGTTATGCGTACTTTCTTGCCTCACAAACATCGGGTTTGTGCAGTACTTTTGGAGTTTCTACGCCTTTCTTTGCCACGTTTTGTTTTGCGAACTTTGCCTCACAAACATCGCGTTTGTGCAGTGCTTTTGGAGTTTGTACGCCTTTATTTGTCACGTTTTGTTATGCGTACTTTGCCTCACAAACATCGGATTTGTGCAAGTGCTTTTAAAGTTTGTACGCCTTTATTTGTGACGTTTTGTCATGCGTACTTTGCCTCACAAACATCGGGTTTGTGTAGTACTTTTGGAGCTTGTACGCCTTTATTTGTCACGTTTTGTTATGCGTACTTTGCCTCACAAACAACGGATTTGTGCTGTGCTTTTGGCGTTTGTACGCCTTTATTTGTCACGTTTTGTTATGCGTACTTTGCCTCACAAACATCGGATTTGTGCAAGTGCTTTTAAAGTTTGTACGCCTTTATTTGTGACGTTTTGTCATGCGTACTTTGCCTCACAAACATCGGGTGTGTGTGCAGTGCTTTGAAATTTGTACGCCTTTATTTGTCGCGTTTTGTTGTGCCTACTTTGGGTAGTTTCTTGGTGTTGCGGATGGTGCGATCACCAAATGACGTAAAACAAAAGATTCAAAAGACACTGAACAATACCCACACCACAACACAAATGCTAACCAACAATGGCTTCCGCAACACCAAGAAACACCCCTACTTTGCCTCACAAACATCCACTTTGTGCGGCGCTCGCTTGTATTCTTTAGATATGCGTGCTTCGCTTCACAAACTCCCACGGGTTATCCCTTACATTTTACTCATACTAGTTTTGTATACTTCTGGTTTTCTCGTACCAAGTTTTTAGCTTCACGTGGTTTTCCGCTATCCGCCAAGTAAACGTTGGTTTTTTATTACCCAGGGTTTGCTTGGTTCCTGTATTTATTTTTAGTTTTAAATTTAGCAGATTCACCATTTTTCATGTCATTTGCATCCAATTTGGCATCCTATTGTTTCCTTTTCTATAAGTATTGTTGCCAGTTCTACCCGGTTTAACACTCTTTTATTGTGCGTTCCACCTTTATTAGCAGACTTCTATGGTTCACGTGTTTATCTCGGTGTTAAATTCGAAGTTTACATGCTTCGGATTGTTATCCGTATTCCATTCCGTTTACTCATTATTTTCCCTGTCATTTGCGGAGTTTGTTTTGTTCCGCGCCCTCTCGCGCGCCATTTGTTTCGTTTCCTTTTTTCCCCATGGTAGCCTGAAAGGGTGTCTAATGCCCTAGTCGGATTACTGACGCTCAGGTTGCCATCCCTTGGGTGGGTCTCTCGCTAGTTTCCCGCGCGCAATCATTTACGTTTTCCTCAAGGGCTTTTCACTCAAGGGCTGGCAGCCTTTATATCATATATATTTTTGTCATGTATAGCCGTCTTTTTTTTATTTTTTTTTATTGAAATCAACAATACTTACGACTCCACAACTACTTACACTATTTACAATATGTTCGATTTTTACGATACAAAAGACTACGATACTAACTAGGGATTAGTATTGACTTACAAAAATAGTTTTTAAATGTATGACAACATAGTACAAGCTAAACGAGCTAAAATAAGCCAAAAAGGACATGTCACAAACAACAACAACAACAAAAAAATGACATAAAAAAGCTCAAAATTTAACTTCCAATTTACATTTATGTTTTTCCATATCCAGATGATTTTTCATAAAGGCGAAAAAAGCTTCCCAGATATATTCTTCTTCTCTCCTTGAAGCGTTGTAAATATAATATTTGGCTAAAATTATGCAGAGGTTTAAACCAAGACGAAGAGGGAGATTATTAGTGATACCGTAAATGATATTTGTCTCCGAAAGAGTCAACACTTCTTGATTTTTTTCATTCCACCAATCGGTGAAACGTGTCCAAAAGGACATCACGTGGGAACAAGTTACAAAAAGATGTTTTAGAGTTTGTTTCTCGGTGCAAAGATGGCATTGTTCGCTTAAAATAATTAAATCCTGAATAATGTAGCGTTTGTAGGCAGAATGTGATGGATGATTTTAAATTGGAAAATAGCAAGTCTAGTATCTTTTGTCACTTTAAAAGGGATACTGTAGATATGATGTATTGTTTCTTCGTTAAGGCCAGCATTTTTCATTCTTTATTCAGCTGTAGGTGTTTCGAATTCCATCTTCACATACATTTGCCCAGCTGACTTGCAAGAAATTTTATCTATTGACATTCCGCTATGATCGTTTGCTTGTAAAACCACTGGCGCATGTACGTTATGTGCCTTTAATTTTTTAATCCATTTTTTAGGAATTGCATGGCACTGGCCATGATATCTTAAGAAGTTCGTCTATATAGGAAACTTGGAAGAAAAATCATAAAAAGTTAAGAAAGAGCCATCTTGGAAGATATGATTAATTTTAGTAATGCCTGCCTCATGCCACTGCCTATAATAGACAGAGCAACCTTCAATTCTAATGAACCTGTTGTTCCATATTATTTCATCTAGGATTTGCTCTTTCGTTTCAGGATTAGTACAGTTGATTTTTTGCCAAGATTCTAGAGTTTCCTTATAGAATAATAGTGGTAAATCAATTGGGAGATATTTTAAGTCGAAGTTGCACCCAAATAAAAAACGACCGCCTACAGATTTTAGGTATTCCATAGGAATATGACACCAGCTAGCGTCTGCAGTGCTATCATTTAACCGTTTGATCCACATTACTTTGAGAGAATTATTGATGATTTTAAAATCAGGCATGTCGAGTCCTCCTCTTTCTTTAGGCCCTATCATAGTTTTATGCTTTATTTTGACTTTTTTTCCCCAGAGAAAATTTTTGATAACTTGATTTACTCTGTTGATAAATACTAGAGGAAGTGAAAGCATAGACGTATTGTAGACCAGTTTGGACAGTGCAAGACTTTTCAAAATGGTTATGCGGCCGTATAACGTTAGATTCCTTGGATTCGAAAAATGGATCCCAAGCGCAAAAACGGGTTCAGAAGGCCATGTAATTCCAAAATGTCGATTAACGCCCAACCACATTCCTTCAGTTTTACTAAGGTTCACTTCGAGGCATGTATAGCCGTCTTTACCAATTGCAGAGCTTCGTTTTGTCCTCTGCTTATGCTAATCAAAGACACCCTAAAATGAGTTTTTTCTAGTTTTCTGTGTTCTTGGCCGGGAGACAAGATGTTTTCTTTGCCACGCCTAGGATAATGTCGCTTTTTGGCTTGCAAAGGTTCCCGGAAAAGACACAGATCCACATTATTTGCAATGCTCTCATCTATAGCCTAAAATTAATAACTGTGGTTGCCCTGTTCGCCTATCCTGTTCCCCGCCTTCTACCGCGCCATTTGTTTCGTTCCCCTTTTTCCCATGGTAGCCTGAAAGGGTGTCTAATGCCCTAGTCGGATTACTGACGCTCAGGTTGCCATCCCTTGGGTGGGTTCTCTCCCGAGTTTCCCGCGCACAATCGTTTGCGTTTTCCTCTCGACATTATATCCTGTTCACTACTCAAGGGCTGGCAGCCTCTATATAATATATATTTGTCATGTAAGCCGTCTTTACCAATCGCAGAGCATCCCTTTGTACTCTGCTTATGCAAATCAAAAGACTCCCTAAAAGGAGTTTTCTAGTTTTTGGAGTTCTTTGTCGGGATGCAAGATGTTTTCTGCCGCGAGGTTTGAGCAGATTACGAACTCCACTTGACAGGATTACAGTTCCGCCTCCGTTCCTATCTGCAAGACGCTCCAATTTACGAGGGTAAAACTCTGCACAGCTATAGAGCTGGGGTGGCCTTTTCTTTAGCCCTCGCTCTAGCCACTATGGCTCATTTTGGTCGATGTCATACATGATCCTACCGCATCCTATAACATGAATGCTGCACAAGACCTTCGTTTTGAGGGACCATCGGAGTTGCTGTCTCGCCATGTCTCAAATTTAGATTTGGGGTGGTTGGATGGGATTTTCTGGTTTTGGGTTCTAGGTTTCAGTATTGGCAAGTGTCTCGGATTATTTGGGCACGGCACGGTTAGGCCCTTTTAACGTTAAACGTCTGGGCACGGTCGCATATCTCTATCTCTTATTAAGCAAGCGTGAAAGGGACTGTCGCGAATAGTATGTTATTGGTTTGCTGCAACGCGCGAGTCTGTCTCGCTAAATTTTGTTGTCGTGGCAACTTTGTCTTGTAAAATTACCTAGCGCAACTCGCGAGCTTGTGTTGCCGAATTTCTTTGTTTAAGCCGGTTTGTCTTGCTCAATTTGTATGTTACAACGCTCGAGTTTGTCTGCAAGGGCTTGCTTTTGCCGCATGAGTTCTGAGTTTTGGGAGGAGGTACCGCCTTCCCCTCAGAAGGCGACATCGCACCCTCTTCGTACATGTTTAGCCCCTCGAACCATGGCTATCTTGGAGTAGTTGCCGAGGGCCGATTCTCCCATATCTTATACATCTAGGTCCTATTGGTTTTGTGTGCGGGTATACCTGGTGGGAATATATTACTATTCTCACTAGGGATATACGCACAAAAAGCCTAATATATACAATCATATACTTCCTTACATTCCCAGCGTGACTCGTGGGAATGCGCGGCATAACCCTAGACCTCCTCCCTCTATATATAAGCAGCCCGCTCCGTAATTCAGCCTAGTTCAGTAAAGTTTAGGTCGGGACCCGTGCAAGACGATAACGCCCCACCCTCCTCCCCGCAGCGATGGAACTTATTCTCCCCAGGTCTACCAACTCGCAAAGCCTCGGGCCGATTCTCCCATATCTTATACATCAAGGTCCTATTGGCTTTGTGTGCGGGTATACCTGGTGGGAATATATTACTATTTTGAGCTTCTTCACTTAGTTGCATTTGCTTAGTTAATGTTTGTGAGATGGTGTAATAAATTGTTTATTCGTCATAACTTTTAAGTCATCTGTTGGCTCCTAAGGTGCAATTATTGATGCAGAAACCTTACGCAGCCTGTTTGTGAATGTTTCGGGTATCTTCGGTATCAGTCGTCGCTATTTCATAAATGAATACTGATGACACTGTTCCGCCAAAATAGTAAAATTTCTCTTCGCTTATTTCCACGTTATATCGCCAAATGGCACAAAATATAGAACTTAGTACCTACATTCACGTTAGACGTTTTTTTTTTACATGTAGACGTTTCCGGCTGCAATCAGTTTACTTTTACTACATTAAAAGTACAGTACGGAAAATGTCTCGAATTAAACTTACCGAATTACTGGGATCCAGACATGAATCTGTACAATCTGCTTGGATGCGCACTTTTTTGTAAAAACGCAAAACAATAAAGGGTTAAATTAGTTCAAGGCACAATCGTTTAAGAGGCTAGAGATATAAAGTTTGAACGACATAAACGTAAACGATACCACTAGTGAGAATATGTGCGTATTTTGGTAGGTTAGCTTAAGCCTTTAAACACAACTGATCTGGCAGTGTTTGCTTCACTCAGTGCTTCACTGAAATACCAGTATATGATATAATGGGCTAACAACATGAAAACAGACATCGATCGAATGGGTTTGTCCAAAAACAATGGCGTAAAAACGAGAATTTCTTACCGACGGTGAGGTGAGGTGTCTGCCATCTAGTAGATCACAATATTCTTTGTCATCCATTGGCTGTAATCAAAAGAAAGAAAATTAAGATCGACTTTATTCAGTTTAGTTTAAGCATGGGCCTGTTATGAATTTCGAACCAAGTTATGAGATCGGCGCATTTCACCGCACCAGATGTTATTTTCGTTCCGCAAGGAATCACCAGACTTCCGATCCTGCTTTTATCGCGTTAAACTGAACAATCCCTTACGCTCACAAAGTGTTGTCATCCGCCTAGGACTGCTTTTAATCTTCCAATTACATTGGAATTATGTCAATAAAGAGCAGTTTATGTGCAATACCTTTTAAATCAGTCGCGAAGTAAACGTATTTTTTTCTCGGCCGCTAAAAGCAAAATTACCTGACGGGTGTCTGATCAAACGGGATTTGAGATTTCTTTACCTTCTTTTTTGACAGTTCAACTCATAAATATTACTTAACTGCAAAAAAAAACTGGTCAATTGAACATAATTTAGAGTCATCTCAAGAGTGCTTGCAAACGCGGCGTCATGTAATAACAATTCTAGTAGATTAATGGGTTGTGTAAATGATCTTAAGGAATCATTTGAACTGAAACGTTAGGGCAAGTTTCTCATAGTAGTGCAGGTGAGTCCAGCTGATTAAACGCTTTGTCGAATAAAACCTTTGCTATTTTACGCCTTACTTTTGGAGTTGCCCGACACTTGACTGATCACTTGATTAGACTACAAGGCCGTACAAAGGAGCAACAAATTGGTAAAGGGAATTTGTTTGAGTAAGGGAATTTGTTTGAGTAACTATTATAATCCTTGAAACGCTTGCAAACGAATACGGTACAATAAAACAACCATTTTCCGTGGAAATACTTGCTTCACGAATAGGCTAATTTCACAGACGTTAAGTTTATAAAGGTGATAGACGTGTTTTCCATTAATGCACTTTAGCTTATCGGCTCCCGTCTTCCGGAAATAATAGGGAGCTTAAGCAGCCACGACGCCGACGGCAGCGAGAACGGCACAAAACAATAGGTTTAATGAGCGAAAACAATGCCCCTGCACGTGCGTTTTACATTTTGGTACATTTCTTTGCCGTTTTCTGCAAAACAACAACGTCAAATGATCAAATTATAGGTTATGTGGAGAACGTGAACACGCAACGGTTAATTTTCCTTTCTTCATTTCAACCTGAAAGCTATCCCTTCAAATTTAGCTCCTGGACAATCCGGTCACATTAGACAAACTAAACAAATTGGAGCAACTGCTAAGTAGTTTAAAATAGCGCGAATCCTTTTTTCAAGTGACGTTTTCCTTGGCATTGCCGTCCCTAAATTTGTTAAAAACTTATCTAAAAAATTGATAAGCAAAGCCAGTTTTACATGCATGATAATGATGATGAAAGTATTTATCTAAACATGATAAAATTACAGCAAAGCTGATGTGGTCGTGTGTAGAATTATAAAATAAACATAATCTGCTGTATAAAACAAAATTACTGAACAATATAACCTTTAACTATTTCCAAAATTATTTCTATAAATTAAACCTCTAACTAATATTCATTCTTATACATCAATTGCACCTGTGTGGAGGGGGCTTAGAAACCCAGATGAAACATGGGACAAGTAAGTGGGCTTTGGGACGCTTAGAGACAGGACAATAAAAAAGGGCGGGAGAAAGTGGGATACGATTGGTTAATTTCCAAAAATGTTCCAGTATTAATGTCATGCGACTTCGCTTCGCGTTAGACTGCTGAAATAATTTTTAGTGCAGGCAGATAAGTTCTAAAATCTCGATGGTTTACTCTTTCTAATTCAAGTGAATCGATGGAATATTAAATTCGAGTTATCAATGTTCTCAAAGGGTAAGGGGTTGTGTGCGCCATGTTGGACAAATCAAAGCAAACAATTTTTCTGACGTCTGTACTGTGATAGATCATAGGCAACGACCAATCACAGAGCGCGTAGTATTCACGCAGTTCATTGTATAATGCAATTTAATGAAAGAACACGAAAAGAAGTTGTTTGTTAGTTAGTTGGTTTCAGTTCAACCAAAATTGTTTTTGTTCAACCAAATTTATTATTGTTTTTGGAATAATGTATTTTTCTTAATTCGTAGATTGCGTTGTACTTTTCTCTGTTAATTGTGAAATATAGATTATTAAAGATGTCAAATGGATTCATTTTTTGTGTGCCTTCTCTTTGTCGCAGCGGACACCTGTTATTACAGACAAGGGTGGGCACTTTACCGTTTATAGGAAAGTTACTGCTGACCGAAACAAGCAGACTGTGGGATTTTAGCCACATTACCCCCTATATAATAGCAATAATATCAAGAAGCTCTACTTCACTCACCACGATAGCCAACGATTTAGTGCGGAGGCCACTGAGCTCTTAGCTTAGTCTTGCGTCTTCGGGCGTTCAAGTGACAAC
This sequence comes from Dendrophyllia cribrosa, assembly GCA_024195265.1. Taxonomy (NCBI): domain Eukaryota; kingdom Metazoa; phylum Cnidaria; class Anthozoa; order Scleractinia; family Dendrophylliidae; genus Dendrophyllia; species Dendrophyllia cribrosa. The sequence goes on from JAJLRJ010000010.1 coordinate 18,699,049, forward strand.
CGGCCTTAGCTTCTCGAACTAGCTGCCGCGACTAAAACTTTGAGCGCAATTTGCGTGGAAACGGGGCCTCGGTTGAACTCGGGAAACTGTGGGCAATGTGGGCTGGGTCACGGTGTAGCATTCTGAGCACAATGCGAATCAGTTGTGTCGGTTAATATGTGATTGTTTTGCCTTAACTTGGCAAGCCTTGTAAACTGTGAAATTTCGTCCGCCATGTTTGTCGTTGGTGATTTGGAAGCCGCTGGACAAGATGCGCGAATATGCAGAAAATTGATGAGTTCACGTTTAAGAGCAGTTCCCTGTAAGAATCGAGAAAAGTGGGAAATGAAAATTTTTGACCCCCCTTCATATTTTGTATGCAGGCAGGTCTACGGATGATTCCTTGTTTGGAAGCGCCGTCGTTAACACGCTTTCTATTTACCTTTTTTTATATAAGCCTATAAAAAAAATGGATCGGACATCTTCATTCGCCTTGTCCAAGTTATGTTTCATAAAAATCAATTAGTTGTTTTTCTGAACGTTGCTTTGATCGGATTATAACTGGTCACTGAGAATTTTAAGGACTTAAACAACGCGCGGGTTTCAGCCGACTAAACGCTAAACGTAATTTTTAGCTTCACAAAAATGTTTGCTGTCCTTTGCTTGGATTTTTATTCCAAAACGATGCCTGTTTGTTTTCGCCATTGGAGTATCGTCTGAATTTCAGTTAAAAAATAAAGTTTTTATTCATTTAACAAATGCTGGGGAAAAGTGGACCTGCAAAGTTCCTTCGAACTGAGTGACAAACTTCAGGAATTTCCGGTTACCTTAGCTGTGACCAGGGATAAAAGACATAAAAGATATTACAAACTGATTCTGTTAGTATGAACCAGCACATATGAAAGTAAAACTGTGGCCGTGGAGACATGTTGAGGCTACAAATTGAAGCCAAGATCTTGTTATGTTTGGCACCAAAATGACGAAAAAAACGGATTTCAAAAAGTCTGAAGTGATTATTTTGGTTTACTCACGAAAAAAAAAATCGATTTTGGATCTCCTTTCCCTTCTACGATTACAACCAAACTTCAATGAAAAATAAGCCAGTGGTGCATCGTTAAATAAAATCCAAGAAAAAGCCAGGAAACATTTTTGCGAAGTCGGACGCTGAAACTCGCGTTGTTTGTTAACACGCGAAAATAAGTCCTTTCTCTGAAACTATTTTGGCGAAATAATCCAATAAAAGCAACCTACAGAAAAGGATCTAATCGATTCGTTTATGAAACATAAATGTGACAAGGCGAATAAAGATGTCCATGGCAATTTATACAAAAAATACTAAATACAAAGCGTGTAAACGGCGGCAGCTTCCAAGCAAGGCATCGATCCGCTCTTCGAAATCATTTACTGAAAAAAAAATGGCCTTGGGCGGAATTTAAGTGTATGGTCAGTGCATTTTGGCCTTAGCTACAATTCTTATTGATTCCATTTATTTTCTAGCCGATTAGGTCATTTAAGTTTTTTGACGTCGCATACAGTGTCAGCCAAACTTTCTGATCTTTTGTCTGATGAGGGGAGGCCCGTGATTTAAATAAGCTTTTTATACTAAAAAGAAATGGTGGCCTTTCATCACAAAGTTCAATAAATTAATTAAGGTGACATCACTAGAAAAGTGTTTTATTTATTCGCTTTTTAAAAATAAAATAATACAATTAATTGTTTATGCGCATCCTTACTGCGCACGCAATTCATGTCGCAACGCCATGCTACGTCATGCACGAGCGCGCGCGCAAAGTAAGAAATCTAAACAGATATAGGGCAAGTAGCCATAATGCGTTAACTTTACTTAGATTTTACTAGCTTGGATGGTCGGGGACCCCTACTTTTTTTAGCTAGATAATTTTCGTTCCTAATTCTCGACAGATTGTGAAAAAATGAACAAAAAATCAATGTAGGAAGTTAAAAATTTTCCGATTTTTCTACCCACGAAACATCGAATCCAGCCAACTTGTGGCTGTCATGGTTCGCAAATGCTGTCGTTTAAAAATAAGTTTTACTTTAAGGGACATCACCAGTTGATTTAATTTGCTTAATAGACCCACTCGTATAAAATTTGGCATAGAAAGTTCCATTCCAGAGATTCATTTGCAATATTTTTAGACTGACAGACATCGGGGCCATATCGAGTAAGGAGGACCGATTTTTCCAAATTAAGGTGGCCTTTCAGATATCTTATCTCCTAAACGAACTCGGTGACCCCCCAATTTTTTTGCATTTCTGACACGAGTAACTCATTACCTAGCTGTAGCAAAAGTTTTAGAAAAAAATCAATGTTAGAAGATTTTCGCCGGCGCGATTGTCCTTAAGCTTAAGTCTTAAGCTTAAAACACGTGGCCCAACGAAAAAAGAAAATTCAATCACTTTTCCAGAAATTGTACTTACACTTTGGCTCTAAATAACCTCTAACCTGTCAGTATAGAGTTTCTTGGTAGCTGACCTCAACAGAACTGATATCCATTTTCTATGGAAAGAAGTTGCACCTGACAAAGTCCTTCCAAACGTGTAAAAGCTTATAGAAAACAAACGTCCATGCATGCATGCGAGCCGGTTTTAGCATTTTTAACTCCTTTTGCGTGTTGAAATCCTTAAAAAGTGATTTTCTCAGAATAGCATCCTTCTATCCTTCAGCTACCGAAAACATAACAACTTTGAATTCTACAGTATGCAACTATTTCATGTCTGAAAAGGTTGGATGGGCTGGCCATCGATCGAGCAAAGCGACTTCAAACTTTTAGAAGCGACGCTTACAAGAGATTGGAGTGGATGGTTGATTGGCATCTGTCCGGTAAGTTGAATGTCCAGCCCCCTTTTTACCGCTTCAGTTGCAACAGTTTGGAGATCTATGTATCCAGCCGCTGTGGTACTATATAACGTTCTTTGCTCAAACAGGACCATTTTACTTTCTTTTTCACATGCGAAATTACCACCGCGATGGTCGCCATTTTTTTTAATTTGTTGACTCCGCCTCGATTTGACGCGCTGATTCAAGAAAGCAAGTATTCCGGAAGTCAACCAGCTCACCGGAAAATGTTTCCGCATTGGTCTGCATTGTTACTAAAAATAACTTTTTTGCAATTAAGATATCCCAAACCCATTACTGGGAGACTCCCTCTCTGTCCAATTATTTTCTCTGGATCTCAATTATCTTTTTTTCCTCACTGGGGTGAAAAACATTTCAGAATGGAGTGATTTTGGGGCCGAGATTGACGCTGACACAAACATAAAACAAAACAAAACGAAAGCAAATCAGAGGGTGTGGATTCCATTTTTCTTTCGCGGGTTTTACAAAATTGGTACGGTTATACCCTGATGAATTGAAGAACGGCCGTGCTGTTCGAAATTAATCGGTTAACAAATATATATATATATATATATATATATATATATATATATATATATATATATACAGCAGTTTGCAGAAATTTTGAACCCCCCCAAAATATATCATTATATCCAGATATATAGCATTGTTCGAGAGCAGGGATATAATGATATATTTTGGGGAGGTTCAAAATTTTTGCAAACTGCTGTAAATTTTGAACCCCCCCAAAATATATCATTATATCCAGATATATAGCATTGTTCGAGAGCAGGGATATAATGATATATTTTGGGGAGGTTCAAAATTTTTGCAAACTGCTGTATATCCAAAAATAACTTGTGTATCTAGAGTGCTCAATACCTTACGGTAGAGCGAATATAGAGAGGTGACTGGAAACGGTTACGCTTTAGACATTGGTTTATTGCAGACAGCTCTGTTTCGTACAGGCGAACCGGCACTCATCAGTGCAAAACCAAATGTGATCTTCAAAAAACATTTACAGCATTATAGGCATCGTATTGTTGATCACGGTTGCCAGAGAAATAAAGAGCTACTAAAATTACAGTAGATAAAAATCTATGCTTAGATGATACTTATGATACTTATGATCTTAGAAGATGATACTTATGTTCAGCTAATTAATTTCAAATACCATGAGTGGTTAGACGAGTTTTCGGAGGTCCATGATAAACGTTTGTTGTGGGATCTGGTCAAATACAGAATTAGACAAATCACTATAAAGTACAGTAAAAAGAAAGCTCGAGAGCGCAAAGCCCAGCTGGAAGAGGCTGAATCTAAAATCCGTCAATGCGAGGACAAATGTAATCTTTTTCCTTCGGATGAAAACGTCTCGGAACTGGAAAATGCTAGAAATTTTTTTTTTTCTTTTTTATTATTTTTTTTATTGGAAATTACTCACATCTAATTACAATACTAGAGTACATTACATTACAGTCATGTACAAAATACAAAGTACAGTAAAATACAAGTCTAATTTTTAATAGTGTTACTATTTAAATCGATGTTGTTAGTAAACAAACTTGGCAATTAGAGGTTTCCATTTATTATAGTAATATTCAGGTGAATTAGTACTTACTGATATTTGTTTTTCTATCTCCGCTTTGTTTACCACTATTGTTTGATAAACACTTAATGACAGAGGATCTTCATTTATACTACAGCAGTATATATAGTATTTCGCAATTAGCAAGAGATGATTAGTTAACTTATTGAAGTTATTGTTACCAATAATACCATACAATATTTTAACAGTTGATAATTCTAGCTTTATTGATAGGTATGTTTCATACCAGTCTAGAAAAGCTTCCCAGAACTTCGAAACGGCCTGACATGAGACTAGCATGTGCTTCAAATCCAGCCTAGTCCCTAGGCGTTCTCGGCTCGGTCAAACCTGGGCCCTACTTTGAGCCGTGACGTCACCGAGAGGCGTTCTCGGCTCGGTCAAACCTGGGCCCACTTTGAGCCGTGACGTCACCGAGAGAGCCTACTTCGCGCGGACAACGGGGCAAGAGAGAACGCCTAGGGACTAGGCTGCTTCAAATCTTGTTTTGTTTCTAAGCATAGATAACAGAGATCACTGTTTGCGAGTTTAGCTTTGAACAGTTTGCTTTTAGTGAAAACTATGTCGTGTAAAATCTTGTATTGGAACATAGTTAACTTTGTCCCTTTGGTGATAGAAAACGCTAAGTTAAAATAATTGTTTATTTGGTCCAGTGGTAAGCCATTGTCAATCAGGCGTTGGTTGGCGGTAGGTTCTTCAAATATATGATTAACAAAACTTTTATGTATAGCTTTGGTTGTTAGTGCTTTCAAGTTGTGACATGGCTGTGTAAGTTGCTCTTGCTGTGTGTTCATTTGGTTTATAGATTTTTTATATTCATTTGGAATAGCGTTTATTACTCCGTAATAAGTCAGAATATTCGTTTTTAACTGGTATCGGACTTTAAATTCTTCGTAAGTGAGGAAATCAAGATTATGGTCGAGAAGGTTTTCTAAAGTGGAAACTCCTTTATCAAACCATGTTCGATAGAAAATCATTTTATTATCAATTTTAATATCCCTGTTGTTCCATATAACCGTTTTCTTTGTGCATGGCTTGATATTATTCTGCACATCTTTTAACTCAAACCAGTACTGCAGTGTTCTTATGTAAAAGAGTGGTAGCTCCTTAATGTTAATGTCTTTGCCGTTACAGTTGCAGTTAGAGAGGAAGGTAAACCCCCCCAAGTGTGAAGTGGCTTCATCAGCAATAGCCGTCCATGCTGAATTCTCATTCAGTTTAAATCGCTTTATCCATATGCATTTTAAAGCTTTGTTCATTAAGGTAAAATCAATCATGTTCAGGCCTCCATTTTCGCGTTCGCCAATGATTGTAGTCTTTTTAATTTTGGCTATTTTGTTTCCCCAGATGAAATTAAAGGTGATCTTGTTTACCTGATCACTGAATTTTTCAGGGACTGGAAGTACAGATGCATTGAAAATAAGCTTTGAAAGGCCCAGGGATTTTACAATATTAATCTTGCCTAATAGGGTTAATTTTCGTCTCTTCCAATTATTTAGCGTGTTATCCAAAGCATCTAATTTATCATAAAAATTTAATTTGTCTTTTGTTTTCTTGCAATTTGAGAAGTGTATCCCTAGAGCAAAAACAGATTCTTTTGGCCACTTAACGTTAAATGGGGTATCTTCTCTGTTTTTCCATTTTCCCAGCCAAAAAGCTTCTGATTTCGTGGGATTAATTTTTAGTCCTGAACATCTTTCAAACTTTTCCAGGAGCTTCAACAATTCACTCATCGAACTAAGGTTTTTTAGCAAAACCGTTGTATCATCTGCATACTGTGTTATTTTTATTTCACGTGGTCCTACTGCGATGCCTTCAATTTTAGAGTTTTGTTTAATTGCAAGTGCTAGTAATTCAATACCTAAAACAAAAAGCATGCCTGACAAAGGGCATCCCTGCCTGACTCCTCGCTCCAGGTTAAAAAAATCAGATGCAAAACCGTTGTTTGTAACACAGCTTGTTATATTGCAGTAGAAAGTTTGCACCCAAGTTTTAAAGTCAGGTCCAAAGTTAAGCTTATCAAGAACTTTAAAAAGGAAATTCCATTCTATAGAATCAAATGCTTTTTCAAAGTCTAGGAAAACAGCGAGGCCGGGAAGATTTTTTGTTGCGGTGTAGTTAATAATATCACTGATAAGTCTTACATTTTCTCCAATATATCGTCCCTTAATATAGCCGGTTTGATCAGGGTTTATCACAAGTGGCAAAACAGTTTCGAGTCTTTTTGCAATCGCTTTCGTAGCAATTTTGTAATCTGTATTTAAAAGTGATATAGGTCTCAGATTTCCTAGGAGGTTAGTCGGTTTGTCCTTTTTTGGTACGAGTGTAATAATACCTCTTTTCTGGCATATTGACAGTTGACGTTTTTCAAAGCCGTAGTTGATGCTCGCAATAACATCTTGATTGATATCATCCCAGAAAACTTTGTAAAATTCACTTGAAAAACCATCCGAGCCCGGCGTTTTATTATTGTCCATATCTTTTAAAGCTTGGTAACACTCTTGTTCAGATAGCATACCTTCGCATTTCATAGATTGATCTTCATTAAGTGGTGCTAACAGGGCATTGTTAAAAAATATGTCAAACTCAGAGTTATCGGGATCAACATTATTAGTAGAATACAAGTTTTTATAAAATTTTTTCTCTTCTTCGAGAATTTTTTTTCGATCGTCGGTTTCTTCACCGTTAGATAGTTTAAGCTTTGAAATTTTTTTCCTTAGGAAATTTCGTTTTTCAAGATTGAGAAAGTACTTGAAATTTTTTTCTCCATTTTCATACCACCGAGCTTTGCTGCGTAAGATCGTCCCTTTGATTTTTTTATTTAATAATTTTTCTAATTTGGCTTTTAGAACATTATACTCGTTTAGCAATTTGTGGTCATTTTTTGAGGCAGATAGTTTTTCTTGCAGGTTGTTAAGTTTAATTAGCAACTCATTTTCTTTATCTCTTTCTATTTTTGCTTTTTTCTTCGAGTACTGAAGTGTGAAGCTTCTAATTTCCATCTTGATGACATCCCATTTCAAACCAAGATCTGTGACATCCTTGTACTTTTCTCTGAAAATTGAAATATTTTCTCGTATTTTTTCAACATACTTTTCATCTTCCAATAGGCTTCCGTTAAATTTCCAGAAACCAGGGCCGGATCTCTTACGCTGGTCGAGTGATTGAATATTTAACATAATAGAAGAGTGATCTGAGAATGGAGTGTGTATGATATTACATTCGTTTGTTACATAAACTAAATCAGAAGTGATTAGGAAAAGATCTAGACGGCTTTGAGACTTGAAAGCCTTGTCTCGCCACGTGAAAGATAAAGTTTGTGGATTTAGTTCGCGCCAAATGTCCGTAAGGACAAAGTGTGAGCAAAGATTTTCAATTTCTTTTATGACAAAGTGTTTATTCGTGGCTTGTTTAACACTTTTTCTATCTTTAGGCGTTAGCGCGCAGTTAAAGTCTCCACCAATTATCAAATTATTATCTGCATAGTCAGCTAGCGTTTTGTTTAGTTCCTGAAAAAACTTGATTTGTTGTGAAGTGTCATTTGGGGCATAAATATTGACAAGTACGAGGCGTTGATTATCTAATTTGGTGTCCAGGATTATTGATCTTCCTTTTTTGTCTTTGATACTTTTTATCACCTCTGACTTATACCGAGGGTTTACAAGAATCATCACACCCTTGCTGTGATTGGATCCATGACTGTAAAAAATTTTCCCGCCCCATTCCGATTCCCATATGTCTATAGTTTGCTTAGTGCTAAAGGTTTCTTGGAGAAAATAGCAGTGAGCGGTTTGCTTATGAAGCCACTTAAAGATTTTTCTGCGTTTAATAGAGTTGTTCAAACCTCTTACATTTAAGGAAATAATTTTGAGGGTAATAGAAGAGAAAGTGTTATCCATCTTCAAGCTGTTGTAATGAAATTGCGATGTTAACTAATTGACTTGAAGCTATTTGAAAAAAAAAATTGTTTTTAAACTAGCCTGTTGTTTTTTACTCATCCTGCCGTATATCAGACCTGTATCTAAGAAGCAGAACATGAATACAGTACATATACAAAAGACACAAATAACAAAAGAGACAATCTTGCTGCTTTTGTACTCGAACAAAAAAAAAACGTAAACGATAATAACAAAAAAACAAACACCTATTATGTAAAAACCTTCCTGGGGGAATGTTGCTAAGCAAATTTATAGTTCTTGTTGTGCGGAGTTCGATAAACCTCGCACCGGAATAAACATTCAATCAAAGTCTCCTTTACCTCTTATTTTCCATCATTTCGCTTTTCATCTTCTTAAACTCTTCATCTCGCACTGTTTTCACATTCCCCTTCTCGTCAAGGTACTTCAGGGTAGCGGGGTATGCAATGAAAACCTTTCTTTCTTGCCCTAGCTTCTTCTGTAGGTGTTTTTTATAGGGAACGAGCTCCTTTCGTCGTTCTTGCGTCCTCTTCGCGAAATCAGCCCCGATACCAATTAAGTTTCCGCGAAAGGGACGCCCCTTCCCTCTTCCCCAGTCCGCGCTCGGCTCGCTTCTCGCTTCTCTCGCCGATTACAGGAAAGGCTAAAAAAAAAGAACGATTAAGAAATCTAGCTCAAATCACCGCACTTTAATCCGCTCTTTAATGCTCTTCAATTGAAACAACCTACATTTAAAGGCAAGTAAGCTTAAGCTTATATACAACCCTCCATAAATTATTCTTTAATCTACCTTTTGCAAAAAGAAAAAAAGATTTTAAGTAGCCAAACAACTGACAGGCAGATCATAAGAGGATATATTTTCAATATAAAAAATTAGTACTCAAACACTGGAAACTATTGTCTTAGTACATGCTGTAAATTGATCATTATTGATATTCTCGCTAAGGTCACTAAGGAACTTCGATATAAGCTTAAATGACATGCAAGAAAACTGGTCTGATCTGATGGAAGCCAAAACTCTTTCCACCACATATATATAGTTTTACAAAATGTATCCATGGTGTCAACATGTAATTTCTTTTTCAAGTATGATCAAAACTACAGATCACATAGGTGGAAATTATTTCACAAATATAAAACGTTTGCATAATGTAGCATTATTTGTGAATGAGCAGTGAGCAAAATATACTTTGTATACGATATCTTGAGTTTACGGCATTCCTTGCAAAATAGTTCAATAAGAAATGATATTCAAATGGTTTAGTAAGAAGAAGTGCTGTCTACAATTTTGATTTTGTAAGGGAAAAACAATTTTCTGTTAGCAATCATGACCAGCTAATGTGTAGCAACTGTATAGATAACACATGACACATCAACATTACTGCTTCACATTCATTACTGGAATGGTGATCAGTGTCTCAAATCTCCTCACAATATCAGTGTACGAACAAGTACATAGATTATGCAAATTCAGAACCTGATCACCTTTAACATGAGTTGTCTGAGGAAATTGAATACAAATTCACTGTAGTTATATGACTATGTGAACTGTATTGACACCAGTAAGGAGAATGTACATCTACAAATTAATTAAGATTTTGAGATTTTTAAAAGGGTTAACTTGTCATGAAAGCCTAAGTCCTGGTCTTAACCTACGAATACTCCATCCTAGTCTCTATACATTGCTTGTGTTATTTGCAGAGAATCTGTTGCTTCATCTTGAATATTCATGTTTAACTTTTGTAATCAATTTCGTAATTCTCATGACCTGTATCCAAAATATAGTATAAACTCATGTAATCTCAACCATTCAAGTGAATAGTGAATTGGATTAGCAATTATTTGATACACAGTATATAGAACAACAGCTACAGCAGTATGTAAAGGGAACTGGTTAATTTGGGAGATAGCACCCACAAGCTTCAAAAAGGAAATTTAATCGAGACAGCAGGAGTTACCTGTATTCCTGAAAAACAAACTCTCACCCAATTAAAATAAACAGAACACCACTGCATATTGTCCTGGACCCATATCCACAACAGTACAGTACTATACATCCACTTTCAGACCAATTTTCTCTCTGACAAAAATTAATGACGATAGGTTGGGGGGGTGGGGGGTGCGTTATGTGCACTTTTCATAGAAATCGCACCGTTTTCACGATTTGGCGATGATTTGAGGCCAGTACGACGATTTTGAGATCTGGTGTGCTTAAAAGTGAGATTTTGCCAAAACTTGCTCCGCACGGCCCCAAACGTGCGTTTTGTGCACTTTTAACAGAAATCGCACCGTTTTCACGATTTGGCGACGATTTGAGACAAGTACGACGATTTTGAGATCTGGTGTGCTCAAAAGTAAGATTTTGCCAAACCTTGCTCCGCACGGCCCCAAACGTGCGTTTTGTGCACTTTTCATAGAAATCGCACCGTTTTCCCGATTTGGCGTTAATTTGAGACCAGTACGACGATTTTGAGAACTGGTGTGCGGAAAAATGAGATTTTGCCAAAACTCAGTGCTCCGAACGGCCCCAAACGAGCGTTTTGTGCACTTTTCACAGAAACTGCACCGTTTTCCCAATTTGGCGATGATTTGAGGCCAGTACGACGATTTTGAGATCTGGTGTGCTCAAAAGTGAGATTTGCCAAAACTTGCTCCGCACGGCCCCAAACGTGCGTTTTGTGCACTTTTCATAGAAATCACACCGTTTTCACGATTTGGCGATGATTTGAGGCCAGTGCGATGATTTTGAGATCTGGTATGCTCAAAAGTGAGATTTTGCCAAAACTTGTTCCGAACGGCCCCAAACGTGCGTTTTGTGCACTTTTCAGAGAAATCGCACCGTTTTCACGATTTGGCGATGATTTAAGGCCAGTGGGATGATTTTGAGATCTGGTATGCTCAATAGTGAGATTTTGCGAAAACTTGCTCCGCACAGCCCCAAACGAGCGATTTGTGCACTTTTAATAGAAATCGCACCGTTTTCACGATTTGGCGATGATTTGAGGCCAGTACGACGATTTTGAGATCTGGTGTGCTCAAAAGTGAGATTTTCCAAACACTTGCTCCGAACGGCCCCAAACGTGCGTTTTGTGCACTATTCGGAGAAATCGCACCGTTTTCACGATTTGCCGATGATTTGAGGCAAGTACGACGATTTTGAGATTTGGTGTGCTCAAAAGTGAGATTTTGCCAAAACTTGCTCCGCACGGCCCCAAACGAGCGTTTTGTGCACTAATCACAGAAACTGCACCGTTTTCCCAATTTGGCGATGATTTGAGGCCAGTACGACGATTTTGAGATCTGGTGTGCTCAAAAGTGAGATTTTGCCAAAACTTGCTCCCAACGGCCCCAAACGTGCGTTTTGTGCACTTTTCAGAGAAATCGCACCGTTTTCACGATTTGCCGATGATTTAAGGCCAGTGCGACGATTTTGAGATCTGGTGTGCTCAAAAGTGAGATTTTGCCAAAACTTGCTGCTCCGAACGGCCCCAAATGAGCGTTTTGTGCACTTTTCACAGAAACCGCACCGTTTTCCCGATTTGGCGATAATTTGAGGCCAGTACGACGATTTTGAGATCTGGTGTTCTCAAAAGTGAGATTTTGCCAAAAGGTTGTTCCGAACGGCCCCAATCGTGCGTTTTATGCACTTTTCAGAGAAATCGCACCGTTTTCACGATTTGGCGATGATTTAAGGCCAGTGCGATGATTTTGAGATCTGGTATGTTCAATAGTGAGATTTTGCGAAAACTTGCTCCGCACAGCCCCAAACGAGCGATTTGTGCACTTTTAATAGAAATCGCACCGTTTTCACGATTTGGCGATGATTTGAGGCCAGTACGACGATTTTGAGATCTGGTGTGCTCAAAAGTGAGACTTTGCCAAAACTTGCTCCGAACGGCCTCAAACATGCGTTTTGTGCACTATTCAGAGAAATCGAACCGTTTTAACGATTTGCCGATGATTTAAGGCCAGTGCGACGAATTTGACATCTGGTGTGCTCAAAAGTGAGATTTAGCCAAAACTTGCTCCGCACGGCCCCAAACGTGCGTTTTGTGCACTTTTCATAGAAATCGCACCGTTTTCACGATTTGGCGATGATTTGAGGCCAGTACGACGATTTTGAGATCTAGTGTGCTCAAAAGTGAGATTTTGCCAAAACTTGATCCGAACGGCCCAAAACGGGCGTTTTGTGCACTTTTCCGAGGAATCGCACCGTTTTCACGATTTGCCGATAATTTAAGGCCAGTACGACGATGTTTAGATCTGGTGTGCTCAAAAGTGAGATTTTGCCAAAACTGGGTCCGCACATCCCCAAACGTGCGATTTGTGCACTTTTAATAGAAATCGCACCGTTTTCACGATGTGGCGATGATTTGAGGCCAGTACGACGATTTTGAGATCTGGTGTGCTCAAAAGTGAGATTTTGGCAAAAATTGTTCAGAATGGCCCCAAACATGCGTTTTGTGCACTTTTCTTGGAAATCGCACCGTTTTCCCTATTTGGCGATGATTTGAGGCCAGTACGACGATTTTGAGATCTGGTGTGCTCAAAAGTAAGATATTGCCAAAACTTGCTCCGAACGGCCCCAAACGTGCGTTTTGTGCACTTTTCAGAGAAATCGCACCGTTTTCACGATTTGCCGATGATTTAAGGCCAGTACGACGATGTTTAGATCTGGTGTTCTCAAAAGTGAGATTTTGCCAAAACTTAGTCCGCACAGCCCCAAACGTGCGTTTTGTGCACTTTTCACAGAAATCGCTCCGTTTTCCCGATTTGGCGATGATTTCAGGCCAGTACAACGATTTTGAGATCTGGTGTGCTTAAAAGTGAGATTTTGCCAAAACTTGCTCCGAACGGCCCCAATCAATCAATCAATCAATCAATCAAATCTTTATTTTAACACGGTAAAAAATTCATCAGTTTTTGTGTTACATATAAAGTATAACTACATAACAATATTTAATAATAATAAATACAAATCTAAGAGTCTCTTTAAAATACTACTCAAAATTGCACTAAACTATACCTGTTTTCCATGAATGCCGCGTATCTAGCTTAATTAACTAAAATGAAAGTTTAACAATTGCTTAAAACGATTTAGAGATTTCACTTGCCTAACATTGCAGTGCAGACTGTTTCAGAGAGTTGCACCTCTATAGCTAAAGCTCCTTTTTAGGAGCGAGCGTTTTGTGCACTTTTCACAGAATCCGCACCGTTTTCCCGATTTGGCGATGATTTCAGGCCAGTACAACGATTTTGAGATCTGGTGTGCTTACAAGTGAAATTTTGCCAAAACTTGCTCCGAACGGCCCCAAACGAGCGTTTTGTGCACTTTTCACAGAAACCGCACCGTTTTCCCCATTTGGCGATGATTTGAAGCCAGTACGACGATTTTGAGATCTAGTGTGCTTAAAAGTGAGATTTTGCCAAAACTTGCTCCGAACGGCCCCAATCAATCAATCACTCAATCAATCAAATCTTTATTTTAACACGGTAAAAAATTCATCAGTTTTTGTGTTACATATAAAGTATAACTACATAACAATATTTAATAATAATAAATACAAATCTAAGAGTCTCTTTAAAATACTACTCAAAATTACACTAAACTATACCTGTTTTCCATAAATGCCGCGTATCTAACTTAATTAACTAAAATGAAAGTTTAACAATTGCTTAAAACGATTTAGAGATTTCACTTGCCTAAGATTGCAGGGCAGACTGTTTCAGAGAGTTGCACCTCTATAGCTAAAGCTCCTTTATAGGAGCGAGCGTTTTGTGCACTTTTCACAGAAACCGCACCGTTTTCCCGATTTGGCGATGATTTGAGGCCAGTACGACGATTTTGAGATATGGTGTGCTCAAAAGTGAGAGCTTACCAAATCTTGCTCCGAACGGCCCCAAACGTGCGTTTAGTGCACTTTTCACAGAAATCGCACCGTTTTCCCGTTTTGGCGATGATTTGAGGCCAGTACGACGATTTTGAGATCTGGTGTGCTCAAAAGCGAGATTTTACTAAAACTTGCTCCGCACAGCCCCAAACATGCGTTTTGTGCACTTTTCAAAGAAATCGCACCGTTCTCACGATTTGGCGATCATTTCAGGCCAGTACGACGATTTTGAGATTTGGTGTGTTCAAAAGTGAGATTTTGCCAAAACTTGCTCCGCACGGCCCCAAACGTGCGATTTGTGCACTTTTAATAGAAATCGCACCGTTTTCAAGATTTGGCGATGATTTGAGGCCAGTGCGACGATTTTGAGATCCGGTGTGCTCATAAGTGAGATTTTGCCAAAACTTGCTCCGAACGGCCCCAAACGAGCGTTTTGTGCACTTTTCACAGAAACCGCACCGTTTTAACGATTTGCCGATGATTTAAGGCCAGTGCGACGAATTTGATATCTGGTGTGCTCAAAAGTGAGATTTAGCCAAAACTTGCCCCGCACGGCCCCAAACGTGCGTTTTGTGCACTTCTCATAGAAATCGCACCGTTTTCACGATTTGGCGATGATTTGAGGCCAGTACGACGATTTTGAGATCTAGTGTGCTCAAAAGTGAGATTTTGCCAAAACTTGATCCGAACGGCCCAAAACGGGCGTTTTGTGCACTTTTCAGAGGAATCGCACCGTTTTCACGATTTGCCGATGATTTAAGGCCAGTACGACGATGTTTAGATCTGGTGTGCTCAAAAGTGAGATTTTGCCAAAACTGGGTCCGCACATCCCCAAACGTGCGATTTGTGCACTTTTAATAGAAATCGCACCGTTTTCACGATGTGGCGATGATTTGAGGCCAGTACGACGATTTTGAGATCTGGTGTGCTCAAAAGTGAGATTTTGGCAAAAATTGTTCAGAATGGCCCCAAACATGCGTTTTGTGCACTTTTCTTGGAAATCGCACCGTTTTCCCTATTTGGCGATGATTTGAGGCCAGTACGACGATTTTGAGATCTGGTGTGCTCAAAAGTGAGATATTGCCAAAACTTGCTCAAATTTCAATTTGAGGCCAGGCCAGTACGAGAATTTTGAGATTTGAGTAGCAGCGTGAGTAGTGAGGTTTTAGCAGGGTGACTACTAAGCTTTTCGCAGGGTGAGTGCTAAGCTTTTATAAGAGTAAGTGGTGAGCTTTTAGCAGGCTGAGTACTAAGCTTTTAGGAGGGTGAGAGCTAAGCTTTTAGGAGAGTGAGTAGTGAGCTTTTAGTAGGGTGAGTACTAAGCTTTTAGCAAGGTGAGTACTAAGCTTTTAGCAGGGTGAGTACTAAGATTTTACCAGGCTGAGTACTAAGCTTTTAGCAGGGTGAGTAGTGAGCTTTTAGCAGGGTGAGTAGTGAGCTTTTAGCAGGGTGAGTACTAAACTTTTAGCAGAGCGAGAACTAAGCTTTTAGCAGGATGAGTACTAAGCTTTCAGCAGGGTGAGTAGTGAGCTTTCAGCAGGCTAAGTACTAAGCTTTTAGCAGGGTGTGTACTAAGCTTTTAGCTGTGTGAGTACTAGCTTTTAGCAAGGTGAGTACTAACCTTTTAAGAGGGTGTGTAGTGAGCTTTTAACAGGGTGAGTACTAGGCTTTTAGCAAGGTGAGTACTAAGCCTTTAGCAGGATGAGTAGTGAGCCTTAAGCAGGATGAGTACTAAGCTTTCAGCACTGTAAGTAGTGCGCTTTCAGCAGGCTAAGTACTAAGCTTTTAGCAGAGTGAGTACTAAGCCTTTAGCAGGATGAGTAGTGAGCTTTTATCAGGATGGGTACTAAGCTTTTAGTAGGGTGAGTAGTGAGCTTTCAGCAGGCTAGGTACTAAGCTTTTAGCAGTGTGAGTACTAGCTTTTAGCAGGGTGAGTACTAACCTTTTAGGAGGGTGTGTAGTGAGCTTTTGGCAGTGTGAGTATTAAGCTTTAACCAGGGTGAGTAGTGTGGTTTTAGCAGGATGTGTACTAAGCTTTAAGGAGGGTGAGAACTTCGCTTTTATCAGGGTGAGTACTAAGCTTTTAGCAGGGTGAGTAGTGAGCTTTTAGCAGGGTGAGTAGTTAGCTTTTGGCAGGATGAATACTTAGTGCGATTTTGCCAAAACTTGCTCTGCACGGCCTCAAACGTGCGTTTTCTGCACTTTTCATAGAAATCACACTGTTTTCCCGATTTGGCGATGATTTGAGGCCAGTGCGACGATTTTGAGATCTGAGTAGCAGGGTGAGTAGAGAGCTCTTAGCAAGGTGCGTACTAAGCTTTTAGCACGGTGAGTACGAAGCTTTTACCAAGGTGTGTAGTGAGCTTTTGGCAGGGTGAGAACTAAGCTTTTAGCAGGGTGAATACTAAGCTTTTAGCAGGGTGAGTACTAAGGTTTTAGCAGGGTGAGTAGTGAGCTTTTAGCAGGGTGAGTATTAAGCTTTTAGCAGGGTAAGTAGTGAGCTTTTAGCAGGCTGAGTAGTAAGCTTTCAGCAGGGTGAGAACTAAGGTTTTAGCAAAGTGAGGACTAAGCTTTCAGAAGGATGAGTAGTGAGCTTTTAGCAGGCTGAGTACTAAGCTGTTAGTAGGGTGAGTAGTGAGCTTTTAAAAGGCTAAGTACTAAGCTTTAAGCAGGGTGAGTACTAAGCTTTTAGCAGTGTGAGTACTCACCTTGCTAAAAGCTTAGTTCTCACCCCAGCCAAAAGCTCACTACACACCCTGCTAACAGCTTAGTACTAACCTGCTAAAAGCTCACTACTCACCATGCTAAAGCTTAGTACTCACCCTGCTAAAAGCTCACTTCACACCTTGGTAAACGCTTAGTACTCACACTACCAAAAGCTTAGGACTCAGCCTGCTAAAACGTCACTACTCATCCTGCTTAAAGCTTAGTACTCAACTTGCTAAAAGCTCACGATTCACTCACCCTGCTAAAAGGTTAGTACTAAGCTTTCAGCAGGATGAGTAGTGACGTTTTAGCGGAGTGAGTACTGAAGCTTTTATCAGAATGAGTAGTGCGCTTTTAGTAGGCTGAGTACTAAGCTTTTAGCAAAGTGAGTAGTGAGCTTTTACCGGGCTAAATACTAAGCTTTTAGCAGGATGAGTACCAACATTTTAGCAGGGTGAGTAGTGAGCTTTTAGCATGTTGAACACTAAGCTTTCAGCAGGATGAGTAGTGACGTTTTAGCGGGGTAAGTACTAAGCTTTTAGCAGGATGAGTAGTGCGCTTTTAGCAGGCTGAGTACTAAGCTTTTAGCAGGGTGAGTAGTGAGCTGTTATCGGGCTAAATACTAAGCTTTTTGCAGGGTGAGTACTAATCTTTTAGCAGTGTGAGTACTAGCTTTTTGCAGGGTAAGTATTAATCTTTTAGCAGGGTGAGTGAAGCGTGAGCTTTTAGCAAGTTGAGTACTAAGCTTTAAGCAGGATGAGTTGTGACGTTTTAGCAGGCTGAGTACTAAGCTTTTAGTAGTGTGAGTACTAAGCGCTTAGCAAGGTGTGAAGTGAGCTTTTAACAGGGTGAGTACTAAGCTTTTAGCAGGCTGAGTGGTGAGCTTTTAGCAGGGTGAGTACTAAGCTTTTGGCAGGGTGTGTAGTGAGCTTTTAGCTGAGTGCGAACTAAGCTTTTAGCAGGGTGAGTACTAAGCCTTTAGCAGGGTGAGTACTAAGCTTTTAGCAGGGTGAGTACTAAGCTTTTAGCAGGGTGAGTACTAAGCTTTTAGCAAGATGAGTGGTGAGCTTTTAGCAGGGTGAGTACTAAGCTTTTAGCAGGGTGAGTAGTAAGCTTTTAGCAGAGTGAGAAGTAAGCTTTTAGCAGGTGAGAGAAAGTTTTAAGCAGGGTGAGTACTACGCTTTTAACAGGGTGAGTACTAAGCTTTTATCAGGGTAAGTAGTGCGCTTTTAGCAGGTAGGTACTAAGCTTTTAACAGGGCGAGCACTAAGCTTTTAGCAGGGTGAGTACTAAGCGTTTAGCAGGGTGAGTACTAACCTTTTAGCAGGGTGAGTAGTTAGCTTTTAGCAAGTTGAGTACTAAGCTTGTAGCAGGATGAGTAGAGACGTTTTAGGAGGGTGAGTACTAAGCTTTTAGCAGGATAAGCACTAAGCTTTTAGGAGGGTGAGTACTAAGCTTTTAGCAGGGTGAGAATTAAGCTTTTAGCAGGGTGAGTACTAAACTTTAAGCAGGGTGAGTACTAAGCTTTTATCAGGGTGAGTAGTGAGCTTTTAGCAGGCTAAGTACTAAGCTTTTAGCAGGGTGAGTACTAAACTGTTGGCAGTGTGAGTACTACAATCTTCGACAATATTTTTGGGACGCTCTTACCTTTTCTTAACCGTCAAGAGAAATTCTTGCTAAATACCCCCTTCCCCCCCCCCCCCCCCCCCCCCCCCATCACGACGTTGATTTCGGCGCTTAAAACTAGTTTAAACAACATTGTCCGAGGGGGGAGGGGGAAGGGGATCATTTCTACTAACCCGGTGACTGAAATGTTTAATGATTCTTGAAGAAATAGTCAAGAGTGCGCTTTTATTGAAGTGTCCCAAAGACTTTTGTCGACGATTGTCTGAACTGGTCTTTTTAACTGAAGTGTGCATAAGTACGAGTTATGATAAAAAAAAGGAATTGACGAGTCCTATTACTTACATTGTCTCGTTTTGAGGATGAGAAAAAGTTGGACTGGTGTATTTTCCCAGGTTGGGGTGGGTAGGGGGTGGGGTGAGGTTAAATTTGTTCAAATAGCAGGTTTTCGTTTAGAGAGAAATTGAAATGACTAAGTGAAAGTAATCATTTTAACTTTTTAAAGTAACCTGCATATTTTATGCGATGTAAGGATGAAGGTCAATCATTCTGCGTGAAGATGAGTCATTATTACTCATGCGCAGTAAGCGCATGAGGTATAAAATGGGTTGCGTTTCTTCGTCTTTTTGTCACATTAGTGCATGCAAATTTATGCACGCATATATTATTACTAACCGGGTCGCAGGTCACATAAAAAGTCTACAAAAATGGCTGCCGCGCTCGGCATGTACTTGGTTTTCAAAACCATAGTTTTGTCTTGTCGGAATAATAACACACATTCAAAATACTCAAAATGGAAAGAGAAAGCTTTAAAGAATACTCAGAAGCCGCTGTAGTGGAGAAAAAGGAGAGCTGTAAGCGACGAGCGACGAAATCTTGCTTCAAGTTTCATCAGTGCGGGGCTATCAAATCCGAAGAAGCGGAGTTTTAAAGAATTTTCAAGCAGGCGAGGGACTTTACCATAAAAGAAATTTCATTTTTCGGTGAGAATTTATGTTGATACCAATTTGTGATTGACTTTTTCTTTGTGTCATACTTGTTATTCTAGACCGAGAAAAAGTTGCTTTTGTGAGCTTTTGTGCACTCTAAACACAGAGTCAACGTACTGTCGTGTAATAAAGTTTTTGAGAATTGCTAAAATTGAAAAATAACTCGGTCGTTTACTGATTTTATTGCTTTTAAAGGTAGTCTTTTTAAATGTAACAGAAAGCAGTCACGGTTTGGGAAACATTAGACGCAAACTTGTTCGAATGTTTTCTTCATGAATAGAAGCCAATAATCGTGGTAAGGCACACTAGTAAATATAATTGAATTAAATAGCGCTTTCTGAAATAAAGTTTGCTTTCAAGATTTTTTGATTCGCGAAAACATTATGCGATTCATCTTTACGGATAAGAATGGCATTCTATATACACAAGAAAAGTCGGAAATTTTAGAAAACACTAGATATATAAATAAAGCAGGTTGCTGAATTTAAATATTATTTTGTGATGTTTATAATATAATTTGCAGACGCCTGCAATGAGGATAAATAAATCGCCAGGCCTTCCGGAAGCAGAAAATCACTGAATTCTGAAAAGCGTTTAACTCTTTTATTCAAGGGAAAGACATTTTCATTCAAGGAAATATGAGTTTCATTAAAAAGTTTTGACCTTTAGAACAAATATTTTGATACAAGCAGCGCACGATCGAATAACATTCCACACGAAATTTGCATATATGAAAGAAGTGTATTTGCGACAACACTTTGAACTGTGAAGCCTGGAAAAAACTAATACATGGTAAAATCAAAGCAGTTATTTAAAGAACTAGCTTTATAGAAAAATTTCATTTTGATTTGGACTTGAAATCAAACGGGGGGGGGGGGGGTTCATGATGTGTCACGCAATATTTATTTTTATTAAAATGTTTCACCAATTTATAGCACTCATCACCACAGTTTTGACATTATAAAAGTAGAATCTCCTGAATCCGATTACATGTATTTTTTTCATTACCTGTAAATTTAGGGCTTCCACAAATTTATTAGAAATCCGGGCAGGAGAAGGGGTCTCTGGGCTTGGAAATCCAGGCGGGAGAGGGGCTGGGAAGGGATCAAACAATCTTGCCATCCGTCGGTGTGGGGGGGATTCTTTCTGGAATAACCCAATGCAATAGAAATAATTCACGGTTAACGTTTGGGAAGTATTACACCAGTGTGGGTTTGATCAGAATCAATAAATTAAATATTCAAAACGACTACAGAAAAATTGGTAGCTTCAATCAACGTGTCTTAGAGTATCATGCGCATGAGTATAGGCTATGTTTAGCCTCTTGTTAACTTAAATATGGTACCGTAGAATATAAACATCCAATGAAATAGGATACACTGCAACTGTACATTTATAACTGTAAAGCGTGAGAATGTGCGCTGGCTGTTTTTTCATTTTTGGAAACCAATTCCTCCAACTGAACAGCAGAATATACCTCTATGTGGTCATTGTTTTGCCAAGCTTATCTTGGAACACAAGTGATAAGTATTTCTCGCATCGAGTTTATTTGCGTAATAGGTTATCTTTGTTGTGAATGTCGCCGTGACATAGATTGAACACTACTGCGGGTCACAGTTCTCACTTGCATTTTGTGATTATTGAGCCTTTTAGTAGGCAACAATAGAGCGTTTTCACTTGACGTCATAGCCGCCATATTGGTGTTCCCGTACAAAAGAATTTTAATTAACTTCTTTTGTTAGGAACACCAACATGGCTGCCATGGCCTTTGTCATTTGAGTCCCACGGGACTGAAGGTCACGTGAGTGAAAACGCTCTATTGTAATCAAGCTACGCATATCAATTTGAAATAGTTCCCTTTAATGCTTAATAGCTTTATGAAGCTAAATCATACGGGCTTTCTACATTTTTGAACAGTTCTCACCACAATTGCGTTACTATAAACAAACTACTAACTCTTATTTAAATACTTGAGGTGAGAACTGTGGAAAAAAGGTCATAGAGGCTAATAAAGATGAAAATATTATAAAAGTTAGTTTATATAATTTTATTCAAAATAGTCGTTAAAAGTGGTATAAGCAGTTCGCCATACACGTAAAATTGACGAAAATTACTCTAAAACATACTGAGAAATGTTATTATCCTGCCGTGAGAATTGTATGGATGCACATTACAAGACACTTCTGGTTCCGCTTTCGAATCTATTTGTGTCAATTTCAATTGATTATTTTTTTGTTAAAAGCCATGGCATGTTTTTATAGAAATATCATTTCATTTACAGGTAAATATGTGAATTCGTTTAATTTTAATTCATTTGTAGTATATCTAGTGTCCATTATATCAACGCTAAGGTTACATTTCTTTGAACACATGTATTAATACAGCGCGCGCACCATCATATGTCCCTTAACTAAGGGGTAAACAGCACCTCTAAAACACCAATTTATCAAAATCTTGTCATTGGGTTGCATTAAGTGTTTCTTTAAAACTTCACGATCAATACTGGTATAAATTGAAGTTTATTTTATAATTTAAATGATTGTAAAGAAAAATGCATCATCAGACAATCTTCGACAATATTTTTGGGACGCTCTTACCTTTTCTTAACCGTCAAGAGAAATTCTTGCTAAATACCCCCTTTCCCCCCCCCCCCCCTCCCCCCCATCACAACGTTGATTTCGGCGCTTAAAACTAGTTTAAACAACATTGTCCGAGGGGGGAGGGGGAAGGGGATCATTTCTACCAACCCGGTGGCTGAAATGTTTAATAATTCTTGAAGAAATAGTCAAGAGTGCGCTTTTATTGAAGTGTCCCAAAGACTTTTGTCGACTTTTGTAGCTTTTAGCAGGTTGAGTACTAACCTTTTAGCAGGGTGAGTAGTGAACTTTTAGCAAGTTCAGTTTTAAGCTTTAAGCAAGATGAGTAGTGACGTTTTAGCAGGCTGAGTACTAAGCTTTTAGTAGGGTGAGTACTAAGCTTTTTGCAGGGTGTGAGGTGAGTTTTTAGCAGGGTGAGTACTAAGCTTTTAGCAGGGTCGAGTAGAGAGCTTTTAGCACGGTGAGTACTAAGGTTTTCGCCGGGTGAGTACTAAGCTTTTAGCAGGCTGTATAGTGAGCTTTTAGCAGGTTGAGTACTAAGATTTTAGCGGGCTGAGTAGTAGCCTTTTCGCAGGGTGAGTACTAAGCTTTTAGCATGGTGAGTAGTGAGATTTAGCAGGGTGAGTACTAAGCTTTTTGCAGGGTGAGTAGTGAGCTTTTAGCAGGGTGAGTAGTGAGCTTTTAGCAGGCTGATAACTAAACTTTTAGCAGGGTGAGAATTAAGGTTTTAGCAGGGTAAGTACTAAGCTTTAAGCAGGGTGAGTACTAAGCGTTTGGCAGGGTGAGTAGTAAGCTTTTAGCAGGGTGAGTACTAAGCTTTTAGCAGGATGAGTAGTGAGCTTTTTGTAGGCTGAGTACTAAGCCCTTAGCAGGGTGAGTAGTGAGCTTTTAGCAGGCTAAATACTAAGCTTTTAGCAGTGTGAGTACTAGCTTTTAGCAGGGTAAGTACTAACCTTTTAGCAGGGTGAGTAGTGAGTTTTTAGCAGGCTGAGTACTAAGCTTTTAGTATTGTGAGTACCAAGCTTTTAGCAGGGTGTAAAGTGAGCTTTTAGCAGGGTGAGTACTAGGCTTTTTGCAGGCTGAGTAGTAACCTTTTCGCAGGGTGAGTACTAAACTTTTAGCAGGGTGAGTACTAAGCTTTAGCAGGGTGAGTACTAAGCTTTTAGCAGGGTGTAAAGTGAGCTTTTAGCAGGGTGAGTACTAGGCTTTTTGCAGGCTGAGTACTAAACTTTTAGCAGGGTGAGTACTCAGCTTTTAGCAGGGTGTGTAGTGAGCGTTTAGCAGGGTGAGAACTAAGCTTTTAGCAGGGTGAGTACTACGCTTTTAGCAGGGTGAGTACTAAGCTTTTAGCAGGGTGAGTACTAAGCTTTTAGCAGTGTGAGAACTAGCTTTAAACATCGTCAGTACTAACCTTTTAGTAGGGTGAGAATTGAGCTTTTAGAAAGATGAATAGTGACGTTTTAGCAGGCTGAATACTAATCTTTTAGCAGGGTGAATACCAAGCTTTTATCTGGGCGTGCAGTGGGCTTTTAGCAGAGTGAGTACTAATCTTTTAGCAGGCTGAGTAGTAACCTTTCCGTAGGGTTAGTGTTACGTTTTTAGCAGTGTGTGTACTAGCTTTTAACAGGGTGAGTACTAAGCTTTTGGCAGGGTGAGTAGTGAGCTTTTAGCAGGGTGAGTACTGACGTTTTAGCAGGCTGAGTACTAAACTTTTCGCAGGCTGAGTACTAATCTTTTCGCAGGATGAGTACTGACGTTTTAGCAGGCTGAGTACTAAACTTTTCGCAGGCTGAGTACTAACCTTTTCGCAGGGTGAGTAGTAAGCTTTTAGCAGGGTGAGTAGTGAGCTTTTAGCAGGGTGAGTACAACGCTTTTCGCCGGGTGAGTACTAAGCTTTAAGCAGGGTGTGTAGTGAGCTTTGCGTTTTGTGCACTTTTCATAGAAATCGCACCGTCCTCCCGATTTGGCGATGATTTGAGGCCAGCACGACGATTTTGAGATCTGGTGTGCTCAAAAGTGAAATTTTGCCAAACCTTGCTCCGCACAGCCCCAAACGTGCGTTTTGTACACTTTTCACAGAAATCGCACCGTTTTCACGATTTGGCGATGATTTGAGGCCAGTACTACGATTTTGAGGTTTTGGTGTGCTCAAAAGTAAGATTTTGCCAAAACTTGCTCCGCTTGCCCGAAACGTGCGTTTTGTGCACTTTTCAAAGAAATCACACCGTTTTCCCGATTTGGCGATGATTTGAGGCCAGTATGACGATTTTGAGATCTGCTGTGCTCAAAAGTGAGATTTTGCCAAAACTTCCTTTCCAGCAAACAAAGTGGTCTTTCTGCATGTACCTGTATCCATGGTCTTCTATTGTTAGTGATGTACTGTATTTTTAAATGGGGTTAGTTTCTAGAGAAACTGTGGTGCTGCGTCGGTGGGGAGATGAAACACGAGAATTTAGTTTTATCGACTGAGTCGATAAGGTAAATTGACCACCGTAAAAAGATTCAAATAGCTGACGTTTCGAGCGCTAGCCCTTCGTCGGAGCGAAACTGTAATCCACTTCAATACTTGCAATCCTGCGCTTTATCTCCAAACTACTACTTTTGTTTTGAACTATAGGCTCTTTTTATCCAACTAAGTTGTATATTTTGTGCCATTTGGCGATATAACGTGGAAATAAGCTAAGCGACACTTTGCCATTTTGGCGGAACGGTGCATCAGTATGCAGTTACGAAGAGTATTCACGAAGTGCGACGGCTAAAACCGAAAATGCCTGAAATATTGACGAACAGGCTCCGCAATTTTTCTCCTAGGAACCAACAAATCTCTCTCTAAGCAAATGCAAGGATGTAAAGCAGCTCAAAATAGATAGAGCCGTTATAGCGCACGCATTTTGGTTTCAGATGAATGTCGCGAATGACACTGCCTCTCCCACAAACAAAGGGGTCTTTCTGAATGTACCGGTATCCATGGTCTTCTATTGTTTATGAGGTATTGTATTTTCAGTCTTGTTTTGCATTTGTATTGTTGCCGTTCTTTGTTACTTTTGTTTTACGTAATGTGTGCTCCGGTACATGCAGAATCTACCAAACAAAGTCAACTTTCATTTCAAGCTAAACAGTAATCCACTTCACTCCTTGCAATCCTGCGCTTTATCTCCAAACTACTAATTTTGTTTTGAACTATAGGATCTTTTTATCGAAACTAGTTGTATAATTTGTGCCATTTGGCGATATAACGTGGAAATAAGCTAAGCGACATTTTGCAATTTCGGCTGGACACTGTAATCAGTATGCATTTAAGAAAAGTATTCACGAACTGCGACGTAAAACCGAAAATGCCCGAAATATTGACGAACAGGTTCCGTAATTTTTCTCCTAGGAACCAACAAATCTCTCATAAATTATGACAAACAAACAATATATTTTTCCATCTTACAAACATTAACTAAGCAAATGCAACGAAGTAAAGCAGCTCAAAAGAGACTGAGCTGTTATAACGCATGCATTTTGGTTTCAGATAAATGTAACGATTGACACTTCCTCTCCAGCAAACAAAGCCAACGTTTATTTCAAGCTAAACTGTAATCCACTACAATCCTTTCAATCCTGCGCTTTATCTCCAAACGACTGCTTTTGTTTTGTATTATAGGTTCCTTTTATCCAACTAAGTTGTATATTTTGTGCTATTTGGCGATATAACGTGGAAATAAGCTAAGCGACATTTTGCCATTTCGGCGGGACATCATCAGTGTCGTTTACGAAGAGTATTCACGAAGTGCGACGCTAAAACCGAAAATGCCCGAAATATTGACGAACAGGCCCCGTTATTTTTCTCCTAGGAGCCAACAAATGTCTCATAAGTTATGACAAACAAACAAACAATTTATTTTTCCATCTTACAAACATTAACTAAGCAAATGCAACGAAGTAAAGCAGCTCACATTAGACTGAGCCGTAAAAACTCACGCATTTTGGTTTCATATAAATGTCACGATTGACACGGCCTCCCCACTGAGCAAACAAAGGCAACTTTGATTTCAAGCTAAACTGTAATCCACTTAAATTCCTTCAATCCTGCGCTTTATCTTCAAACTACTAATTTCGTTTTGAACTATAGGATCTTTTTATCGAACTAAGTTGTATATTTTGTGCCATTTGGCGATATAACGTGGAAATCAGCTAAGAGACACTTTGCCATTTCGGCGGTACAGTGTCATCAGTGTGCATTTACGAAGAGTATTCACGAAGTGCGACGGCTAAAACCGAAATTGCACGAAATATTGACGAACAGGCTCCGTAACTTTTCTCCTATGAGCCAACAAATGTCTCATAAGTTATGACAAACAAACAATTTATTTTTCCATGTGACAATCATTACCTAAGCAAATCCAACGAAGTCAAGCAAGTCAAAATAGACTGAGCTGTTATAACGCTTGCATTTTGGTTTTAAATAAATGTCACGATTGACACTGCCTCTCCCGTAAACAAAGGCAACTTTGATTTCAAGCTAAACTGTAATCCACTTCAATCCTTGCAATCCTGCGCTTTATCTCCAAACTAATACTTTTGTTTTCTACTGAATGATCTTTTTATCAAACTCAGTTGTATATTTTGTGCCACTTGGTGCTATAACGTGGTAATAAGCTAGGCGAAATTTTGCCATTTCTGCGGGACAGTGTCATCAGTATGCATTTACGAAGAGTATTCACGAAGTGCGACGGCTAAAACCGAAAATGCTTTAAATATTGACGAACTTGCTCCGTAATGTTTCTCCTAGGAAGGAACACATGTCTCATAAGTTATGACAAACAAACAATTTATTTTTCCATCTTACAAACATTAACTAAGCAAATGCAACGAAGTCAAGCAGCTCAAATTAAACTGAGCCGTAAAAGCTCACGCATTTTGGTTTCAGATAATTGTGACGATTGACACTGCCTCTCCCGCAAAAAAAGGCAACTTTGATTTCAAGGTAAACTGTAATCCACTTCAATCCTTGCAATCCTGCGCTTTATCTCCAAAGTCGTACTACTTTTGTTTTGAACTATAGGATCTTTTTTTCGAACTAAGTTGTATATTTTGTGTCATTTGGCGATATAACGTGGAAATAAGCTAAGAGACACTCTGCCATTTTGGCGGGACAGTGTCATCAGTATGCATTTACGAAGAGTATTCACGAAGTGCGACGGCTAAAACCGAAATTGCACGAAATATTGACGAGCAGGCCCCGTAATTTTTCTCCTAGGAGCCAACAAATGTCTCATAAGTTATGACAAACAAACAATTTATTTTTCCATCTCACAATCATTACGTAAGCAAATCCAACGATGTCAAGCAAGTCAAAATAGACTGAGCTGTTATAACGCTTGCATTTTGGTTTCAGATAAATGTCACGATTGACACTGCCTCTCCCGCAAACAAAGGCAACATTGATTATAAGCTAAACTGTAATCCACTTCAATCCTTGCAATCCTGCGCTTTATCTCCAAACTACTAATTTTGTTTTGTACTATAGGATCTTTTTATCGAACTAACTTGTATATTTTGTGTCATTTGGCGATATAACGTGGAAATAAGCTTAGCTACATTTTGCCATTTCGGCGAGGCAGTGTCATCAGTATGGGTTTACGAAGAGTATTCACGAAGTGCGACGGCTAAAACCGAAAATGCCCCAAATATTGAGGAACAGGCTCCGTGACTTTTCTCCTTGTACCCAACAAATGTCTCAAGAGTTATGGCAAATAAACTATTTATTTTTCCATCTTACAAACATTAACTAAGCAAATGCAACGAAGTAAAGCAGCTCAAAATAGACTGAGCCGTTATAACGCACGCATTTCGGTTTGAGATAAATGTCTCGATTGACACGGCCTCTCCAGCAAACAAAGGGGCCTTTCTGCATGTACCGGTATCCATTGTCTTCTTTTGCTTGTGAGGTATTGTATTTTTAGCCTGGTTTTGCATTTGTATTGCTGTCGTTCTTTCTTACTTTTCTTTTACGTAATGTGTGCTACGGTACATGCAAAATCTACCAAACAAAGGCAACCTTTATTTCAAGCTTAACTGAAATCCACTTCAATCCTTGAAATCCTGCGCTTTATCTCCAAACTACTATTTTTGTTTTGTACTATAGGATCTTTTTTTCGAACTAAGTTGTATATTTTGTGTCGTTTGGCGATATAACGTGGAAATAAGCTAAGAGACACTTTGCCATTTCGGCGGGACAGTGTCATCAGTATGCATTTACGAAGAGTATTCACGAAGTGAAACGGCTAAAACCGAAATTGCAGGAAATGTTGACGAACAGGCTCCGTGATTTTTCTCCTTGTAGCCAACAAATGTCTCATAAGTTATGGCAAACAAACTATTTATTTTTCCATCTTACAAACATTAACTAAGCAAATGCAACGAAGTAAAGCAGATCAAAATAGACTAAGCCGTGATAACGCACGCATTTCGGTTTCAGATAAATGTCACGATTGACACTGCCTCTCCAGCAAACAAAGGGGCCTTTCTGCATGTACCGGTATCCATTGTCTTCTTTTGCTTGTGAGGTATTGTATTTTTAGTCTTGTTTTGCATTTGTATTGTTGTCGTTCTTTCTTACTTTTGTTTTACGTAATGTGTGCTACGGTACATGCAAAATCTACCAAACAAAGGCAACTTTTATTTCAAGCTAAACTGTAATCCACTTCAATGCTTGAAATCCTGCGCTTTATCTCCAAACTACTACTTTTGCTTTGTACTGTAGGATCTTTTTTTCGAACTAAGTTGTATATTTTGTGTCGTTTGGCGATATAACGTGGAAATAAGCTAAGAGACACTTTGCCATTTCGGCGGGACAGTGTCATCAGTATGCATTTACGAAGAGTATTCACGAAGTGAAACGGCTAAAACCGAAATTGCAGGAAATATTGACGAACAGGCTCCGTGATTTTTCTCCTTGTAGCCAACAAATGTCTCATAAGTTATGGCAAACAAACTATTTATTTTTCCATCTTACAAACATTAACTAAGCAAATGCAACGAAGTAAAGCAGATCAAAATAGACTAAGCCGTGATAACGCACGCATTTCGGTTTCAGATAAATGTCACGATTGACACTGCCTCTCCAGCAAACAAAGGGGCCTTTCTGCATGTACCGGTATCCATTGTCTTCTTTTGCTTGTGAGGTATTGTATTTTTAGTCTTGTTTTGCATTTGTATTGTTGTCGTTCTTTCTTACTTTTGTTTTACGTAATGTGTGCTACGGTACATGCAAAATCTACCAAACAAAGGCAACTTTTATTTCAAGCTAAACTGTAATCCACTTCAATGCTTGAAATCCTGCGCTTTATCTCCAAACTACTACTTTTGTTTTGTACTGTAGGATCTTTTTTTCGAACTAAGTTGTATATTTTGTGCAATTTGGTGATATCTCGTGAAAATAAGCTAAGCGACATTTTGCCATTTCGGCGGGACAGTGTCATCAGTATGCATTTACGAAGAGTATTCACGAAGTGCGACGGCTAAAACCGAAAATGCCCGAAATATTGACGAACAGGCCCCGTAATTTTTCTCCTAGGAGCCAACAAATGTCTCATAAGTTGTGACAAACAAACAATTTATTTTTCCATCTTACAAACATTAACTAAGCAAATGCAACGAAGTAAAGCAGCTCAAATCAGACTGAGCCGTAAAAACTCACGCATTTTGGTTTCAGATAAATGTCACGATTGACACTGTCTCTCCAGCGAGCAAAGGCAACTTTGATTTCAAGCTAAACTGTAATCAACTTCAATCCTTGCAATCCTGCGCTTTATTTCCAAAGTCGTACTACTTTTGTTTTGAACTATAGGATCTTTTTATCGAACTAAGTTGTATATTTTGTGCCATTTGGCGATATAACGTGGAAATAAGCTAAGAGACACTTTGCCAATTCGGCGGGACAGTGTCATCAGTATGCATTTACGAAGAGTATTGAGGAAGTGCGACGGCTAAAACCGAAATTGCACGAAATATTGACGAACAGGCTCCGTAATTTTTCTCCTATGAGCCAACAAATGTCTCATAAGTTATGACAAACAATCAATTTATTTTTCCAATTCATAATCATTACCTAAGCAAATCCAACGAAGTCAAGCAAGTCAAAATAGGCTGAGCTGTTATAACGCTTGCATTTTGGTTTCAGATAAATGTCACGATAGTAGTATAAAGGGGATGGCTCAAATACTACCCCCGGGAAACCATAAAATACCCGCCCCTCCTGCGTCGGGGCGGGAAGTTTGAAGGTTTCCCAGGGGTTGTATTTGAGCCATCCCCTCTATACTACTCCGTTGTACCCCTCAAATACCAGTAAGCTAACCCTCAAATACCAGTTAGCCCCGCCCGCCCGCAAAGGTATTACCAATTGGAGAAATCCCTACCCTGGTATATTCGCAGATTGTGACAATGGGACGAGGAAGAAGCGGTGTTATTGTTACTGGTAAGAAAAAACAAGTTCTTCTTGAACGGAGAGTAGACACCCCCAAAAATTATTTTATTGGAAGGTCTTCTAATAAAATTGTGAAGCCCAGTCCAAAAGAAAACATTATCCCTCCAGATATACTTAGAATTGCCGAAGCATTAACTCCACAGCAACTTGTATCACTGATTACTAATTGAAAAAACCATACACCCTTATATATTCATGAGTAGTGGGTAGGGAGTCGCTCAAATACCACCCCCGGGAAACCCTAAAATACCCGCCCCTCCTGCGTCGGGGCGGAAAGTTTGAGGGTCTCCCGGGGGTTGTATTTGAGCGACTCCCTACCCACTACTCCGTTGTACCGCCCTCAAATACCTGTAAGAGGCGCTCAAATACCAGTTATCCCGCCCCCAGCCGCAACGGCAAGGGAGGTATTACCAATTGAAGAAAGCCCTACCTTTGGTATATACGCACATTGTGACAATGGGGCGCGGAAGAAGCGGTCTTATTGCTACTGGTAAGAAAAAACAAGTTCTTTTTGAACGGCTCAACCCCCCTAAATATTTTATTGGAAGGTCTTCTCATACAATGGTGAAGCCCAGTCTAAAAGAAAACATTATCTATCCAGATATACTTAGAATTGCCGAAGCATTAACTCCACAGCAACTTGTATCACTGATTACCAATTGAAAAAACCATACACCCTTGTATATACCAACCCACATGGCAATGACGGCTCAAGGTCTTGACTTCAATCCAAGGAACCAAGACTACTTCGGCAAATGGTTGCTGTCTTTTGGTGAATCCCATTGGGACTATTTGCCAGACATGATCAAAGATTACATCCTTGAACTGGTTGAAAGGAGTATCCAGCGCGACTTGGCTGCAAGGGCCCTTCATCAATGCAGGATGAAATCTATATGCCGTTCAATAAAAAATCATTATCACTGGCAAAACGAGTGCTATTTCCCTATATTCACTTCACAAACATGTGATAAATGTCAAGAACTCTTCTCACCAGAAGTGGACATGGGCAGACACCGAGCCATTTGCCCTGGCATGCCGCCTTATAGATGCATACAGAGGGCGTTACTGCATGCAGACATCGGCAGTGATGACGAGGAAGACTATGACGGTCCAAGTGCCCACGAAAGTTTCTATGGCATTTACTCGAGCAGCCCTTATAGACCCTTTTAATAAATACCAGAATGCATCACATTCCGCTATCGACGTCAAATGTATTCTTTTGAATTGCAAGAGAATTCAAAAGAATATGTTTGACGTCATTAGCGGAAAATGATGCATCGTGGTATTTATTAAAAGTGTCTATAGCATCTCCGATAGAAGTTCTTATTTCTACAGCCACTTAGAACCCCAGACAGACTTTTTTACTTAAAAGGGACATTTCGTGCCGCATATACAATATCCTACTTTGCCCGTCTTAGTCCCCCCGCGGCCAGAAGGCTTCGATAGTCCTTCGGCCGCCATTATTGTTAACTTTGGCCGATAAAATAGCGCCAGAGCTTCAATCTCGTTCAAATACACTGCAGATGTGGACGCAGTAACTTCGAGAAAGGCCATAGAAACTTTCAGAGTGAGAAAATCAGAAAAAAGTGAAAAAATCACCGGATTTGCAGTTTGATAGATCGATCTACGATCGTGAGGAAACTGTTTCTTTGGCTTGTTTAACTGATGATTCAGTCTATAATACTTCCAGGGTGAATTCCAAAACTTCATATGTTATTTGTCTGACATTTTTCTCAATCTTACAAGGTAAGAATAGAGTATTTTGGTTTTTATTGTCTTAAAACCGCATGTAGAATAAAGTATTTTGGCTCATGTAGAATAAAGTATTTTGGCTCTTGTAGAAGTATTTTTGGTTTTTATTGCCCTAAAAGCGCATGCGTATTGCTTCAATTTTTCAGTGTTAACCAAAAATCGAAACCACAAGTAAGCGGCTTGTTGAACTAACGCTAATAAATAGAAAAATCGCCCTTTACATTTCTTTAGTTCACAGATTTCGGTGAAGTCTACACAGGGAGCAGAGGAGCCAAATTTGACCTAATACGCGTTCGATCTTTGAGCTTTATACGCGCGCTGTGTCTTGCGTTATATCGAATAACGGTTATTCGATCTGTTGTTTTCGAGTTTTTCCCCCAGCGGGACCCCAAGCGTGATCGGCGCTTTCCGGAGAGCGTAAGCTTTCCGAGCGAGGCACGAAGTGCCGAGAAGAAAAAGAGACAAGGGAAGAAACATAGTACCACGTGATTCGTTGGATGTGGACCGCAACATACTGGTGACGGAAGTAAAAACTCCGAAAGTGACATGCCGTCAATAAAACGGAAGTTACGCCAACCGTTTAAAATTCAAAACAACACGGCAGCTGATCGGAGCGGAGGGAGATTTAAAATGAAACGCGTTGAGAATGAGGAAAATATTATAATGTCGTCTGGTGAAGCTCATTGCATTCGAAGAAACTGAGAACGTATACCGTGCTACTCACAGATAATATTTTTCTCAAGTGTCAACGTAAGAAGTGGCCCTGAATTCATCTACAGCTTAGCCTAAACAATCATATGGGTTTTAACAGAAGTTTCAATCAGCTTGACATTAAAAGCTTAGACGGACCACAAGAGCGTGAAAACTTCTCACCTTGCATCAGACATGCCTTGATTCCACAAGGATTCGAATTCCACCACGTCTTCACATTTTATCGAGCTTGCCTGTTTCCTTCGCAGACCTTTATAAAATTCACATTATTCACAATATTCACCTAGCGGACTAAAACAATCACCGAATGGCACTGATCGAAGATATTCCGGAAAAGATGGCATGTTTTCGTGGAAAAGACGCTAACATGTTCAGATGAATAAACTCATGCCAAAGGCTTCCGGTCATGCGCACACCTCTCGTATGACGTATTTCCGTCACCAGTATGTTGCGGTCCACATCCTACGAAAGTCAACTTTGAACGCCACAAAGTGCGATCACCGAAAGGAGTGTTTAATGGATCTCTTCATCGAAATTGTTGAAAAGCTGTCCAGAGATTGTCCATATAAAGCTACATCCCGAAAATCAGAACTTTTTATTGAATCATAAGCGTGTGATCGGGGATCAAAAATTAGGCTCAAATCTGTTTCCTCCCTTGTCTCTCTTATTACTGCGTAACGATTTTGTGGCGCCCACAGTCAGCAATCTGCGGTTACCCAACGGAAAGCTCCGATTACGCTTGGGGTCCCGCTGGGGCGAAAAACAGACTCGTAAACAACAGATCGAAGATCGAACGCGTAAAGGTCAAATTTGGCTCCTCTGCTCCCTGTGAAGTCTAGGGAGGTGAAAGATGGCCAACTTTCTGAATCCCGTTTTAAAGGCTTGTGCGAAAGGTGGATTACAGAGTAGTGGGGGATGTCTTCCAGTGGACGGTACCCCGGGTGAGCCCGCTCTGGCCCTACTGGTTCCAGGGGGGTGCCAAACAGAGTTCTCCTCGGAGTTCTCGCCCTCGCTCCCAGAGGTAAAATGTGGAAATGACAACCGCTTTGTCAGCGGTTAAAGTCCTAGCCGAAGCTAGGCAAAGAACAGCCACCGGCACCCCCCTGCAGGGGTTTTTGTCCTTTGTGGGGGTATGTCACGCAATGTGTCACGCGTGACAAGTAACGCAATGTCGCACAACGTGACCCATCTTTTCAAGCATGATCTTCCAGTTTTGTTCGTGTTTCCAAAGTGATTTTTCTGGGACTTGTAGCCAGAAGTAATTGACAATATCACGTTGTGGCCCTACTACCCCGTCTAAGATTTTATAGGCTACAAATGGCATAGAGATTCTATCCTGTAGATATTCTTCGATGAATTTGAAGGAATCATTTGCATGTTGTATTTCTTCGTAGGACAAGCAGACGTAGAGTTCACAAATTTTCAGATGTTTGTTGAGATAGTTTTTGAAGTTGTAGCGTTTGGTGGGCATTCTTTTTTTGGTAATTTTGTAATCACCACCATAGAGCTCGTTATAATCAAAGGTCACACCATCCAGAGGCTCTAGGAGCCCGCAGTTCTCGCAGCAAAGTTCTGATGAAAACATCCTGAGGTTTAATTTGCCTTTGCAGTTTTGGCAAGCTTTTATCCTTTCATTCCAAAGGGTGAAAGGTAAGTTGGGGTGGTATTGTTCCACGTGAGAAAGACACTCCTTGATGTGATGAAGGCGTTCTGGTAGGCTTGAACGGCGTATTTCCTTGTTGTAGTTGTCGAGTGAGCGTAGGAGGATAAATTTGTATTCTTTATCCAGCTCATCGAGTTTGGCTTTGTATTCACCTTTAGTGTCCAAGCATCGAACATCAGCCAGTTGTTTAGCAAACTTCTCCATGGGCGTACACAGCTGTGTTGTGTATTCAATTGGGTGTAAATGATTTATCCTTCGAAATGTAGAGGTTAAATCCAGAATTTAATCTCTCATATCGGACTTGGATGCTGCGGTGAGAAGATTTATCTTTTTTTGAAATTCTTGTTTGACTTCCTTGCGAAGTTCGTTTTTGAGTTTCTCGAGGTCTGGCGATTGTGTTTGAATGGCAACGTTTTTTGATGTCTTAACACCATCCCTGATTGCAGCTTTGAGTTCGTGATATTTTTCCACCTCACGAGTAATTATTGTGAATTCTGTTTCACTGACCCTATTGTCTTCCAGAGCTTTTGAGATTAGTTCATTGACAGAGTTGCGTTTAGCCTGGGCCAGTGTATAGATCTTCTCATGTTTAGTCACTTTCCGCTCTAGCCTCTTGTTGACAGCTGTAAAGCCAACAGAGGACAGCCCACATAGGGTCGCAACGCCGGCAAGTGCGGGGCTTGCAACAATGCCGAACCCAGTCAATGCAGTGGCTAGGGCCCCTGATGACAGCCCAACAGAAAGCGACCCAAGGCCAACCGCCGAGTAATGAACTAATGATTGGGTTCGTTTATATTTCTTTGCGACTTGCCTATAGTGCTCGGCTTCGTCAGACAGCTCCTTAAGAAAGTCAGAAATCTTTTTGAGCCGGAAATCTTCTGCATTAATTTGAGTGATCTCGCGCATAGGGTAGAGTGGTTGTGTCTCGCTGTATTCCGGAGCCGATGGAAGCACATTGGCAGAACTCATGGCGTGGTATATATATATTTTTTAGTTTATCTCAACTTCAAATTCCAAAGGCATGTTATTAAAGTCAAAGAGGTCATTGTTCTCATCCCTCACTGACAGAGACGAGACGTCACGCAAGACGTTCTGTTGTGTTGTTTCGCAATAAACCTTCTCAAAAGCTTTTCCACGAACATCAAACCGAGCCAAAACTGTCGAAGGCTTACCATTGAGCAGGTTTTGTCAACCAGATCGCAGTGGATAAAGTAGGTGTTTGGTGAATTGAATTTTTTAGTGGTTATATGAGGGGGTGTTTGTGTGTCATTGCCAAATAATAATCTAAGATTATTGGAAAGCCCTATTAGATATTTACCCCCTGGTTCAAAATCACCATAGCGCCA
Source organism: Dendrophyllia cribrosa (assembly GCA_024195265.1). NCBI lineage: Eukaryota > Metazoa > Cnidaria > Anthozoa > Scleractinia > Dendrophylliidae > Dendrophyllia > Dendrophyllia cribrosa. The sequence continues at coordinate 18,735,156 of JAJLRJ010000010.1, forward strand.
AGAGTTGTATATGGTTTTACATTTATCTCCATATTCTCTTCTGCGTATTTATCAACTATCGTTTGTGCCAAACTACTGGGTGTGTAAAAACCAGGCTCAATGTCAATTATAACGTGTTGGGCCCCCGAGCTTAATGGTTTTACTGATATTTGTCCTCTTTGTTTCAAATTATGCCACGAGTTGAAAATCGAGCAAGAGACAAGACGGATATAACTCGGTTTCGGAAGCGGGTGATCGAAGTAGATCGTGTGAGGGTTCGAAGGCGCCACGATTGTTAACACAACCATTATTGTATATATAATTACTTTTTTAAATATAAATATATACAATCATGTTTGGCAGGCGGTCCGTTGGATTTAATCCTAATTCACTTGGTATAAAAATTGGCGGCCACAATTACGGGCCCCCACCCCCTTTTTATTCAACCCCAAACGCCTATAGCCATGTAAAGCCAAAGCCACCCCCAGATCCACTAGCCTGGATGAGAACACCAGAAGCAGCAAAGCTCTCTGCTGCGGCCAAGGCCAAGGCGATATCAGACTTCAAAAAGCGTTTCCCGCGCGCTGATATGTCCCACTTTGAAGTGCAAGTAGATTTTGGCGACGACCACAAAACCGCCACAGGGGAAGTGCTTTACAAAAAGGGTCCTGGCTTATGGGCGCTCGTTACAAGAATGCCCCACAAAGATTGGACTCAAGCCATGAGAGACGCTTTGGACCTTCAACAAGACGGTGGTTTCCCCTATCAGCTATCGTTGACTCAAAATACAGAAAAGTCAATCCCAGCTGTTGATTTCTCCACCACAATAGACAAGGATATGATGATTGGCGCAATCTTGAACGACGAAGCGCAAAAGATTTACGTCACGCCAACTGATTATTTCACAACGAAATACAGAAATATCTTCAGGGACACACAGATTTCGTTCACAACCGCGAAATATGGAAGAAAGTGGCTAGGCGGGCCGCATATGAGTTTTTGGCCACAACAACTCTCCTTCGCACTGTGGTGTGTAACAACCGGCTGTGGAATCTCGCGTGACATTCTCTTCGATAAGAACTCCAGTCTATCCCTAACCCCCCAGCTCCGGTCATTTTACCGGTTTCACGTTTATTTCACAACAAGGCGAATACTCTACAAGATGGGTGGGGAACAAAGCGTGAGTGCTTTGCCAGACGACCCTCCATTCAACCAGAAAGACAACAAGTACAACATCGACGCGTACAAGAAGATTTGCATAGAGTTCGGTATCGACCCCAGTTCTGACTTCCGTTTCACATACGGTAAGAACCACGGTCTTGGGAATGTCTACATTGGTGAATATGGAGGTGGTAACATTTCTACCGATTACAACTATCCAGACCCCGATCTAGCTCTGTTCAATGATGAGCGCGTGACTGACAGAAACGACCCCAACTATCGCGCCAATGGAATATCTTTCGTCCGCAACGATCAAGGGGCGGACACCCAGTTCGAGCACTTTGTGCCAAATTACGCACAGGGGCTAACACAGCCAGGGCTCGCGCGTATGAACCAATCAATCGAGGCCTTTGTGTACTGCATTCTTGGTTCACAAGCCAAAACCCGCAGCAGTATCATTGGAAGAGGAGGCCGGGCGTTCGAAACGCAGAGAGTATTCCTCACCCATCTAGAGGAGGCCATAATACTGAACGACATCGCAACAAGCGTACAGCGATACCAGCTTGCCATCCAAGCAACGAAAGTGCGCCTAGACTTTGCGACAGCACCCGGAAGCTGGCTCATGCCATCACGCATGGTTATCAACACAGAGAGCGTGATCGGGTATAACAACAATCTAAAGATGGCAACGCAAGGGATGAAACTGGGTGTGAACAATGATGTTAATCTGGGCACAAAAAAAGCCTCACTTCGCCACATGGACGGTGGACCAACAAAGATTAATCCACCAAACAGTCACCCATCAAACCCGATACATAAAGAGGCTACACAGGCACAGGGCTTCGCGCCCAAAGTACCAAAACCAAGCAAAACACCACAACAAACCCCCACACCAGACCCCACACCCACACCACAGCCCCCGCCAACACCCACACCCCAACCCGACTCACATCACGTAAACAAGGCACTCATTGCTGTGAGTGCGCTTGCTGTGGCAGGTGTTTTCGTTTGGTTAAGATAAGCGCAAATCTCAAGACTTCACACGCTTAGTGATCCTTTCAACAAGGAAGGCCACCACGGCAAGGATGAGCAGCCAAGCGTGTTCACCCAGAAAGGAGATGACCGACCCAGCCGCTTTGAAGATGAAACTCACAATTGAGCCAATGAGGCCAGGCAAGGCGGCAGCTGCTTTTTTGCCAAGCTCTTTAAGCCCATTTCCAATAGCCTTGGTGGCCCTTGCCAGGCCATTCAAGGTGGCGAGTACCACAGCGCTGATGGTGATGCCAGCTGGCAGAACAACAGCTTGCAGTGTCCATCCGTATTTCTTGAAGATGTCTCTAACCCTCTCTCTCAAAGACAGGGCTTGTTCCCTCTCCTCAACCTGTGGTCTGAGCCTTGCCAGCTCTTCTTCTCGCTCAGCAACTCGGGCTTCCGCGGCTTCTCTATCAGATGGAGAAGTGTTCTCATCCTCTATCACGCGTCTGTCTTCAGTGTTTTCGCGTTCAAGCTCGGCTTCTCTTTCGTTTAACTCATCAAGTGGTTTAGTAGAGTTTAGCCTTGCTTCAACTTCATTTCTTTCTCTTGTTTTCTCAGAAAGGAGTGTTCTGGCTTTGTCAACCTTTGCCTGTTCTTGGTCTCGTTGTTTTTGTATTTTTTGAAGGGCGCCTAATTCTTTTTTCTGGTTTTCAAGATCTCGTTGAAAAGTATTTTTCACCAGTTTTAATCTATCTATCTCGGCTTGATTTTCAACGCTTGAACCGTGTTCCTGCTCCAGATTGTCAATCCTCTCTTGAGTTTTCTCAATTCTGTTTCTGAGGTTTTGCACCTCATTTGCTGTTTGTTGTTTTTCCACAGCAAGCCTTTCAGCCTCCTTCAGTTGTTTTTCTGCCTCCTTCACTCTTTGTCTTTCTTCCCTTATTGATGCATTGTCTTCAGAGACAAGCTCTTCAGCGCTTGGGCCAAGAGCTTTTTTGAACTTGTCTGTGAATGCTTTAAGAAGGCCCGACCCATCTTTCTTGAAAATGAGAGTCTCTCCACCTTTTTCCCCAAAGGAAACCATTCTGCTTTCATTTCCTGATTTTTTACCGTAACCAATTGGGCCTAATCTGTCGAAGGCTACTTTTGGAAAGCGCCTTTTGAGCCAGTCCATAGCTTTATCAACCCTCTCTGCTTTATCAGTTGCGTCTGAGAAGTCCTCAAGCAGACGGGCGGTTAAAGGATCACCTGGCAGCCCACTTTGTTCGTGAGGCATTGTATGCATTTCATGCTGCTCGCCGCCATGATATGGAGTGGATGTGCCGCCTGGTTGAAAAGGTGTTGTTGTGTCAACTTCTTGTTCGTCGTCGTCATCATCGTGGTCTATGTCCCAGTCAAGCCCTGTATTCTCATTCTCACCAGCTGGATCATATCCACCTGTTGCCATGATGATATATAAATATAAATTTTAAAAACACAAATAGTAGTTATTAGGGGATGGCTCAAATGCGGTTTTTCGAGGCCATAAAAAAAGCTGTCCTCACTGCGCTTGGACAGCTTATTTTATGGCCTCGAAAAACCGCATTTGAGACCATCCCCTAATAACTACTCGGGATACCCGTCCTCAAACCCCGTAAGAGGGAGTCAAATGCGTTTTTCCCCGAGCCCGCTCGCAACGGCAAGCGAGGCATAACCAATTGAAGAAATCTCTACCCTTGGTATATACGGAATGGCACAACCCCGGCAACGAAGACAGCGTGATGCCAATCAACGCGAGCTGATTGCCTGGCTGGACGCACAGGCACGAAATGTCGACGACAATAATGCTAAGGTCGAGCCTCAAAACAACCCACCGGAGCTAGATTTTGAACAACTTGTTCAAATCTACGATCGGGTTGACCGAGGGGTTGAACGCGGCAGACGAACACTCCGGTTTCGCTTTGTAAACAATCTCGAAAACTCTCTTGTCGCCAGAATTTTGAACAAAATCAAGCAAAATGTTCACACACGACTCACAATCAATTTACGCTTCACATTCGAGTTACGAAACACTGAAACCGAGAAGTTGAGAGAGTTTTATCAAAACAACCACAACAGTCGTTGGCTAGCCACTCTTTCCGAGACACGACAGTGGCTGCAAGCCCAGGAAGAGTTTCGTCTTCAAATCGCAAGACTCAACAGGCCTGACACCAAATGGGTTTACGAACGCACTGTCCTGCTTGATCTTAAAGTCGTGCTGGATCGACAACCCTTGCACTCGCCACTCCAAGACGTGTACTCGTGGCCAAACCAAAATCGTCTGCCCCGGGAAACGTGTCCTCCCTCCGGAGTCAGCTTTTGAGAAAGCCTTTTACCCAGAAGGTGGTTTCGGTGTCAAGGGCGTGTGCTGGCTGGAGTGGGAGGCGAAGCAGCGTGACATTCACATCCACCATCACAGATGCGGCCATGGCGGTGAGAGCTATATTTGTGGGGCTCCAGTCGACGGCTATCACCCAGAAAGCAAGACAGTTTTCCAGTTCCACGGTTGTTTCTGGCACGGTTGCGAGGAATGTTACCCCAACTTTGAGCAGAGGTTCGAAATGGTATATGTTGACCGAAGGGGCAACACAATCACAAGGATGGTTGCTTACCAAAAGACTCTGCAACGAACTCAGTTGCTTCGAGACGCTGGGTACACCGTGGTGGAAAGGTGGGAACACGAAAAGCCTTCCCCCTGGTGGAATGATCGTTGCCCACAGAAAATAAACAAAACATATCCCCACGCGATCGTCTACGACTTCGAAGCGTACCAGGACAAGACCAAGGCAGCTCGCCGGACACGCGATCTCTCTTATGAAAGCGAGCATGTGCCCATCTAAGTCTCCATTGCCGACACGTTGAACCCTGAGCCTGAGTACATTTGCTCCAAAGATCCTGACGAGCTTATCGGGCTGTTTTATGCCTCCCTGGAGTGGCGGGCCGCAGCCATCCGAGAGGATGTGGCTGGCCAATATATGCCCCCAGACCTTGAGAATCTTCCTGAGAAGCAACTCAAGCTCATCGACAAATGGTGCAACCAAGTGCCTGTGGTTGGCTTCAACTCAGGCCATTACGATCTCAAGCTTATCCGCAAGTACTTTGTTTCTCATTCCGCTCAAGAGAACGGGGTCTTCGCCGCGGAGAAAGAGGGTCGCATCATGTTCATCAACACTCCCAGCTACAAGTTCTTGGACATCATGAATTATTTGGCCCCAGGCATCACGTACGACAAGTGGGTCAAGACGTATGGAGCGACACAGACCAAGTCCTGGCTCCCATACGAGTGGTTTGACAGCGCCGACAAGCTGGATTACCCGGGGCTTCCTCCATACGAGTGCTGGTACTCACAACTCAAAAACGCCTTCGTTCTTTCTCCCAAGGAGCACGAGGAATGCAATCGCATCTTCCACGAGAAAGGTATGAAGACATTCGGAGACTGGCTGGAGTATTACAGCAATCTAGACGTGTCTCCCTTCCTCGAAGCTCTCCAAACTATGAAGGACTTTTACACGAGCCTCGGGGTTGACATCTTCAAAGACGCAGTCTCCTTGCCAGGAGTATCAATGCAATACATCTTGCGAGGCTCATTGAGAGGGGGGCGCAAGGCTCCAGCGCTATACGCCCCCGGCCCAGAAGCGTACGCCATGCTGAAGGGGGCTGTGGTTGGCGGGCCAAGCCTGGTCTTCACCCGCAAACACGTGCGCGGCGAAACCCGCATCCGTTCTCACAAATACGACTTAGCCCGCATTACGAAACGGATTGTGGGGTTCGACGCTAACTTCCCTTTACCCAAGCACGATGCTGCAGGAGATGCCCTGTGGTAAAGAGAAGGTTGTGCATTACAATTTCCCAGTGCAGGCAGTAAAAGGTCTCGAAAGGAATCTGAATACAGGCAGGTGGTTCGGGTTTGCGGAAGTGGATATCGAAGTCCCCCGAGAGTTGTGGAGGCAGTTCGAAGAGTTTCCACCGCTCTTCATCAACCAAGCAGTGCCTGACGAATTTGTTCCACAGCATATGCACGATTACCTCCAAGAAAGTGGCCGAACCCGCTTTCCCGACCAGAAAAAGCTTCTGGGTGTACTGTCAGCGAAAAAGATGCTGATCTATGCACCCCTCTTGAAATGGTATCTCAACATCGGGCTCAAGATCATGGCAGTCTACCGCACGATCGATTACATACCCAAAAAGCTCTTCGACTGGTTCGTTCGCGAGGTAGCCGACTGCAGAAGGAAAGGCGACGCTGACAGGGAGAAGGCACTGCTTGCTGAAGTGTTCAAGCTCCTTGGCAACAGCGCTTACGGCAAGTTCATCGAAGCTGTGGAGCGCCAGACAAGAACGTTGTACACAGCTGACGAGGACGAGGTCGACAAGAATCTCCGCTCACCCTTGTTCGAAGATCTTGAAGAGATCGGAGATGCTTACAAGATCGAGCTGCGCAAGCCAAAGGTCACAATCGACCGCCCTTTTCAAGTGGGTATTGTTGTGTACCAGCTTGCCAAGCTCCGCATGCTGGAGTTCTATTACGACTTCCTAGATCACTTCATCGACAGGTGCGACTTCGAGCTCATCCAGATGGACACGGACAGCATGTACTTCGCTCTTGCTCACGACACTCTGGAAGAGGCCGTGCGCCCGGAACTTCGTGACCAGTTCGAGGCGGAGAAGAAGAATTGGTTGGCGTGGGACAAGTGGAGCGGCAGAGAGCCGGGCTTGTTCAAGCTTGAGAAGGAAGGCACACGGGCCATCGCCCTGTGCAGCAAGTGTTATTACGTAGAAAACGAGGCTAGCGGAGAGGCCAAGATGTCCTCCAAGGGCGTCAACAAGAAGCAGAACGAGCTTCGCTGGGAAAAATACGAAAGTGCCCTGCAGGGGGGCAGGGACATGGCCACCAACAGGGGCTTCCGAATACACAACGGGGCTATGTTCACGTACGAGCAGCACAAGCTGGGCCTTTCCGCTTATTACGACAAGCGTTGGGTGCTGCCAGACGGCATCCACACAGAACCAATCGAGTTTCACAACCCAGTTGGGGGCAACTGAGTGCCCGGTGGCACAACCATCAACTCCTCACGAACAAACCCTCTCTTGGGCCCATCGTAGAGATAATACACGACAGGCGCATCTGGCTTGGTGACAACCTTCTCAATGTTGTGGACCTTCAAAGACCAGATCGGATCGGTCGCACGCCTCCCACCCCCTTCTAGCTCGCCAGGCTGGTACAGATATCTCACACTCACCCGGGGTGGGAGCTTCTTCTCATTCACCCCCACAGGCCTAGTATATGGAGTCGCGGGTTTGGAAGATATTGCTTTCTCTTTGATTGCTTGAGCGGGCTTCTTGCCAGTGAGCCTTGTTACTTCATTGTTCAAGGCCGAGACAACCTCTGGCAGCCTTTTCACCCAAGCAGTCCACTGGCCAGAGGGCATATTCATTTCAACGGCATACTGATAACCAAACAACCTTTCAGCCAGGGTGCGATTGAATCTCTCCACAATTGCTTGGTCTCTGTGGATGTCAACCCGCCCGCGACGAATGGTCGTTTTGTTGTTTTCCATGGCCTTTGTCACAGCCCCCATAAACTCTTTCCCAGGGTCAACTTGCAAGAGTTTAGGCCATTTCAAAGGTCCACGTCTATATATCCGTGCAAACACTTTAGCCACCTCTTCAGACTCGTTCGAAGTCAGGGGCTCTGCTGCTTTGAAACGGCTAGCCACATCAACAAGGGTTAATGCGTATTTGTACACCTTTCTCCCGTGGGGAAGTTTGTCGTGGGGCAGGAAGAGAAGATCTGCTTGATGCACTGCATTGGGTAATGAGACATCAAACTTGGGCCGAGGGATACGGCGTGGCGCCGGGAGGTAAACTTGCCAAAGGGCTTGTTTGATCAGCCATTTCTTTGCGACATCATCAGAGACCTTGGCTGCTGCAGCTAGCTTTTTGACAGCGGCAAGACCCTTCCAATACCCTTTCGGACTGTAATAGATCTTTGAGAGTTTGGCCTCCATTGTGCGTATATATATAGTTTATGAATCGGTGAAATATGCCCATGTCTTATGCGGCCGGAGATGTGTTCGGCCCACGGCCATGCTGTGCAAGAAAAAGGCGCGCCCATTCAATATCTCTGTTCACATCAATTTGTTTAAAAAAGTCGGGCTTAATGTTTCTAGCTAGTTCACGCGCTTTATGCGCCGCTTGTTTTATTTCCTCAGTTTCTTGAGCCGTTAGGAATGTTATGAATGCGCGAAGCAATTCATGATATTTTTCCGGCACGGATGTGGGCATTTCTTCAGCAAGTTTCTGAAGCACTTGCGCTACTTCCTCAGTTTGTTTATCCAAGGGGCATGCCGGTAAAAGGCGCAACTGTTCCATAAGTTCGTCACGCTCTTCTTTAGAAAAAAAGGGTGTAGCCATGACGGTATATATGGGGTTTAAATTTTCAATTCAAAGAAAGCGATAAGCCGCATACCCACCCGCAAGCAGGGTGCCTCCAAGGAACACAAGTTCACCATTCTGCTGTTGTGGGCTGGGCTTGTAGAAGTCCGAGAACTGAGGCTCTTTGTAGTCTTTGATTTGTTTATCTGGTTGTGTTTGGTGCATCTGGTTATACAAGACAAGGGCTTGGTCTGTGGTTTGGAAGTTTTTGCTAGCTTGGTGTTTAATCCGATCGTTGGCTGCAATCCAGTCGAGGAGCTTGGTGCGGTCCTTCTGGTATTTGGCGTAAGCCGCTTGGTATTATTCGGCCTCTACCTTTAGGAGTCGGACCAAGGCTAATCGGAATTGGTGCCTGGCCTCTCGGACTCTGAACTCGAGTTCGGGCACGTGCTCTGCCCCGGCCTCTCCGAGTCGGGACTTAGCCTCTCGGAGTCGGGCCAAGGCTAATAGGAATTGGCCCTTGGCCTCTCGGACTCTTAACTCGAGTTCGGACTCGGGCTCAGGCTCGGACTCAGGCTCGGACTCATGCTCAGGCTCGTTGTGCCTGTTCATTAACAAGTTGCAAACTGTTTTAAAGGCTGTCACGTTAAAGTCAACCCAAAAAAGAAGCACACCTCCGATTGCAGCGCCAGTCATCGCAATCTTGAAAAGATTCATGGTGCAGTATACATATGATTTTTTTTTATTCCATTTTTTTAATTCCTTGCCTTACCGGAATTCGAGATGGGGGTGGTGCTGCTGGTGGCGTGTTTGCTGGTGGTGTGTTTGATTTGAGTCCGACCCTTTGCATTATGGCTTCGCGTTGGTAATAAACACCAGCAAGAGAGGCAGCCAACCCTCCAAACCCCAGAATATAAAAGATTGAGTTGCTGTCGCTGTCACTTGTTGTGCCACTTCTTGTGTCACTTATTGCAGAACTGTTTTCACTTGTTGATGGTGCAGGCTTTTGTTCCTCGGCCTTTTTCTTTGCTTCACGGGCCAGGCGGTTGCGTTCTGCTAACCTTTTGCCAGAAGCAACGCGGCCGGGGTTCTTTTCTGTTGCAGGCTTTGTTTTCGGGGTCTCAGAGGTAACACGTGCAGGTGTTGGAGTTGGAGTTTGAGTTTCTTCAGGGATCGTCTCGAGTGGTGTGGCCATAATGGGTATATATATGATTTTTTATTTTTTACAAGATGTGATAAGTGTTCTGCCAGGTGTGCTGACAGGTTGCTGTCAGGTTCCAGCCAGGTTCCTTCAAGGTTCCTGTGAGGTTCCCCCAGGTCCTAGCCCAACTTCATCAAAGCCCTCAAGTGGATAACCTTCACTGTCTCTGGTTGGATGTGTGGGTTGGGGGTCCAATTCTATCAAATAAGCCTTGTCAGGATCTCGGTCAAACTTGATGTGGTTTGTTGTGATGAGAGCAGCATTGGCAAGCGCCAGCCATCGTCCGCATCGCAGGGCAAGACCCCCAGCAAGATTTGCCAGCTCCAGGTTGATGATGTAGTTGTTCTTGAGTTCTTGCTGCAACTCCTTAACATCATCAATCGGGGCCACCATACCAACGCCTTTGGTCACGAGAATGATGGCGGAATCAATTAGGGATTCGGTCGTCTTGTTGCCGACGTAGGCCTCGTACCTTTTGCAGTACTTCTCAACGTCCTTATCTGACAACCGATTGACATGATCGTGTGTGAGCTGCACGCCGATAGCTTCTTTGGCCTTGCCAGTTGAAACAAGGATTGCAAGACTCTCACGTTTGGCAGGAATGCCATGGTCACACACTAGCCCTGTGGGAGGTGCGGCACCAGGGGTGGCCTCCAGCATCTGCATTACTTCGTTCAAGGCGACCTGGTCTTCAGCTGCTTCAGCCATCATCAGGGTATATATATGTTTTTCATTTTTCAATAATTCTCTTGATGTCGGGCAAAAGGGTTTCAAGCTCACGTATAAGTCCCGCCGTGGTGTCTGGCATAGAATTCAACCGCAATGGATATCTGTTGAGAAGCATGAGGCGCAGATCTTCCTCACCAGCAGTTTTGATAATTTTGTTTTGCGCATCAAGTGTGTGTTTGTGCAATTCATCCAAAAGCTGTGAAAACACAGTGAGCTTGTGTAGACTGTTTGGCGCATTCATAGCATGTATAATGTGTGTGTGTTTAAACTTTGTACTCAATTCCATACGGGTGCCTAAGAGAGAAAACCAGGTGGGAGAACTTGCGGGATTTGAGCCTTGCAATAAGCGCTTTGTACTCCTCGTGGGAGAGCTCGCCGGCATAGTCTTCGAAGATGGCCTTAGTTGTCTTGCTGGAGGGCATGTAAAAGAGCACGATCGCTGCAATGTTATCACGATATGGCTTAGCAATGCTGGTGAGCTGCTGGGTGAAGAACAACACGGATATACCGTCATGCCTTGCGCTGAACGCCAGATTGACCAGCTGGCTCGTGCGGCTTTTGACATCTTTGGAGGCGGCGCAGTCATCGAGAATGAATAAAGTGTTGGTGCATGTGTAAAAGAAGCTCGCCAGCTTCAACCAGTCTTCGATCTCATGCTGTTGGCAGACAATCACGCAGATGCGCGGATCGCGGTCCACGAAGCCATCGTATGTCTTGTTCTTGACAAATGTGAGGCAGAATAAAACGATGTAATCAAAACAACCCCTAAAGGGGCCTCGCAGTTGGTTTAGAAGATACTGTGTCTTGCCAGAGTTAGTGGGGCCCACGATTAGTGCGTTGAATGACAGCTTTCTTGGCTCCATAACCAACACGTATATTAGTTGGTTTGCAAACTGGTGGGGTGGGGGCCTTTGCCAGAAGTCTTTGTATTTCATTGTGTGATAATGGTCCGGTGGATGGCAGGGGAACCGGCTTAGCATAGAAGTTGATCTTGTTTGTGGTTTGTTGTTTTGTGGCCATGGGCTGGTGGTATATATATGTGCGTATGCGTTTACTTAGTACTGTACAGATTCCAGCTGCTTGTCCACGATGTCCATCTGTGAGTCTGAGATGGTGAAGATGTGGCAGTTTGCGGTTCCCGAGCCTTTGCCGTCTCGGTCGATCTCGAGTTGCACGCCATCCTGTGTGTTGACGAGCCGTTGGCCGTTCCCGTGCAGGGCTGTGTCAGTCATGGACCGCAGGTCAATCCAGAGACCAAACTTGTTGCCTGTGAGATATTTTGTCAGGTTCATGTTGGGCCTGCCGCGCGTGTGTGGGTTGAAGTGTCGGAAGATTTCATTCCACATGTCAGTACCACTGATGCCCTCGTTGTAGATCCTGTTTGGAACACCGTTGACTGTGACCTTAACTTTGGTGATGTCGGGATTGAAATAGTTCTCAGAATCCCTGGCACCCGCTACATAGGGATTGATGAACAGCAAGAGGATGCCCTTGAGAGACCGGCGCTGTGGGTTAACCCGAAGATTCAGCCGAGTGTCAACGCCTTTTGTGAAGGGATGCACCCGATCTCGCATTACGAGGTCATAAGCGAACTCCTTACCGCTAGTGTAAGATCTTGTTGCTTCGTCAGCCAGACTCTTACTTCTGATCGTCTCATACTCCAGCTGGATGTTTTCCAACTTGTACACGAGCTTGTTTACGTCTGAGCCACGGACAACTTGGCTTGCGGGGGCAAGGGTTAGTTCGAAGACCAGATCGTTATATAACGCTTGAGGGTGTATGATTCCGTGATCAGTTAAGATTTGGTGATCCAGTTTGATGCGATACTTATTCTTGTATATTGTCTCCAGCTTGGTTTCCGCATCCACGCCTGAGGTCTTCTTGTCGCCAGCATCAGAGCGAATCTTACACAAATCGACACTCTGGATGTCCTCCATAAGCATATTTTCCCGCTCATCGGTTGATTTGAATAGGTCTTCGAAGATCTTGTAGATGTCGTACCCAACCGTGTCCTGGACAGTGGTGGCGCAAACTTTACAACAAACCTGTCCACCAGGGCCCGAGAAACATTTTGCACGAGATAGTTGTTTGCATGACCCCCGGCTAGGTTGATGTTAAACACCAGTGCAAGTGAGCCGGACACAATGACATCGTGCTCGCCCAGCTTGGGCACCGAGACGTACAGTGTCTCGCCGGGGTTAGCCTCAGAAGGGTTGAATGTGATGCGCTTAACGGTTCGCTCTGCCTTCATGGCGCCCAGTGTCTTTTCACTGTGAGATGGAAGTAAATTCGGTTGCACAGCCATGGTATATATTTGTGTTTTTTAAATTTATATTTATATATCATCATGGCAGAAGGCGGAGTCGAAGTCGATCCAACTGAGACAACAGAGGAAACCCCTCTCATCCCAGACACAGGGGATGATGATGATGACGATGAGAGCCTTGAAGTAAGGTGGGCTCAAATTCCAGAAGAAGGACGGCAAGAAGCCCAACAATGGGCCCAAGACACCGACCCCAACACCACGCAACCCTTTAAACCAAACGCTGCTTCCACCCCGGCTGGTGAACAAGTGCCGTTGGCCACAAGAACAAGGTTGCCCCCAGAACAACAAGGCTCCCGCACTGAAGAAACCTCTTTCATTGAGGGGGCTACTCAAGGCAGGCGATTGTTAACACCGGAGGATATGGCCTTTGATGAGGTTATGGAAGAGTTTACCAGCGCAGACAGAAATCAACTTAATTTTCGGTACGAGAGGGCACCAAAATCAGGTGGAGCCATCATCGAGGTAAAATATCATACTAGAGACAAATGGTATCCTCTTTACACAAAAAGCCGTGGGGCTTTCGAAAAGACTCTCAACGCTTCTCTTCCCAAAGAGATCAAAGCTGCTCTCGGAAAGTCTGTGGATGAAGAGTTCAATGAGACAAATGCTGCATTTGAAGCAAAGCAAAAAGAACTGGAAGCAAAACAAAAACAACTACAACAATTAGAACAAAGGACTGCTGATGCACAAAAACTTCGCCGCGAGATGGATGCCATCAGAAATAGAAACAACGAGCTTCATGCCCAGATTAAGGAACGGGAGGACGCACACGGGCCACTGGATACGGAGGCAATACAAAGCCGGAAAAATGAAAAGAGAGCTCTTGAAGCCGAGCATCAAGCTAAACGAAAAAAACTGGACAAGATTCAAAAAGAGGCCCAAGAAGTAGACGAGCTACGAAAAGACATCGAAAAACTCAAGCTTGACAATAGGGTTTTAACCGGCCGCTTGGAGGAACTTAGAGCAAAAAAGGACGCCATAAAACCCCTGGACGAACTGAAACAGAACAAAGAAGAACTTGAACGGCAGAACGCAGAAGACAGACGCGTCATAAAGGCTGAGAACACTTCTACCTCTGAAAGAGAAGCCGCGGAAGCCCGAGTTGCTGAGCGAGAAGAAGAGCTGGCAAGAGTCAATACAGAAATTGAGGTGCGGGAAAGGGGCATGTCTTTGAGAGAGAGAAGGGGCATGTCTTTGAGAGAAAGGTCAGAAAAATCTTCAAGAAATACGGATGGACCTTGCAAGCAAATGTTCTGGCAGCTGGCATCACCATCAGCGCTGTGGTACTCGCCACCTTGAATGGCCTGGCAAGGGCCACCAAGGCTATTGGAAATGGGCTTAAAGAGCTTGGCAAAAAGGCAGCCAACGCCCTGCCTGGCCTCATTGGCTCAATTGTGAGCTTCATCTTCAAAGCGTCTGGGTCGGTCATCTCCTTTCTGTGTGAACACGCCTGGCTGCTCATCCTTGCCGTGGTGGCCTTCCTTGTTGAAAGGATCACCAAGCGTGCGAAGTCTTGAACACTTATCTAGACCAAACGAAAATGCCTGCCAAAGCAAGCGCACCCACAGCAATGAGTGCCTTGTTTACGTGATGTGAGTCGGGCCGTGGTGTGGGTGTGGGGGTTGGTTGTGGTGTTGGCTGTGGTGTGGGTGTTGGGGCTGGTTGTGGTGTGGCTGGGGCGATGCCCTGTGCCTGTGTGGCCTGTTTATGTATCGGGTTTGATGGGTGACTGTTTGGTGGATTAATCTTTGTCCCTCCACCGTCCATGAGGCGAAGTGAGGCTTTTTTTGTGCCCAGATTAACATCACTGTTCACGCCCAGCTTCATCCCTTGCGTTGCCTCCTGTAGATTGTTGTTATACCCGATCACGCTCTCTGTGTTGATAATCATGCGTGATGGCATGAGCCAGCTTCCGGGTGCTGTCGCAAAGTCTAACCGCACTTTCGTTGCTTGGATGGCAAGCTGGTATCGCTGTACGCTTGTTGCGATGTCGTTCAGTATTATGGCCTCCTCTAGATGGGTGAGGAAGACTCTCTGCGTTTCGAAGGCCGGCCTCCTCTTCCAATGATGCTGCTGCGGGTTTTGGCTTGTGAACCAAGAATGCAGTACACAAAGGCCTCGATTGATTGGTTCATACGCGCGAGCCCTGGCTGTGTTAGCCCCTGTGCGTAATTTGGCACAAAGTGCTCGAACTGGGTGTCCGCCCCTTGATCGTTGCGGACGAAAGATATTCCATTGGCGCGAAAGTTGGGGTATTTTCTGTCAGTCACGCGCTCATCATTGAACAGAGCTAGATCGGGGTCTGGATAAGTGTAATCGGTAGAGATGTTGCCACCACCGTATTCCCAAATGTAGACATTCCCTAGGCCGTGGTTCTTGCCGTATGTGTAACGGAAGTCAGAACTGGGGTCGATACCGAACTCTATGCAAATCTTCTTGTACGCGTCGATGTTGTACTTGTTGTCTTTCTGGTTGAATGGAGGGTCGTCTGGCAAAGCACTCACGCTTTGTTTCGCACCCATCTGTTAAAGAATTCGCCTTGTTGTGAAATAAACGTGAAACCGGTAAAACGACCTTAACTGTGGTGTTAAAGATAGACTGGAGTTCTTATCGAAGAGAATGTCACGCGAGATTCCGCAGCCGGTTGTTGCACACCACAGTGCGAAGGAGAGTTGTTGTGGCCAAAAACTCATATGCGGCCCACCGAGCCACTTTCGGCCGTATTTCGCGGTTGTGAATGAAATCTGTGTGTCCCTGAAGATATTTCTGTATTTCGTTGTGAAATAATCAGTTGGCGTGACATAAATCTTTTGCGACTCATCATTTAATATTGCGCCAATCATCATGTCTTTGTCTATTGTGGTGGAGAAAGCAACAGCTGGGATTGACTTTTCTGGTTGCCCCAACGATAACTGATAAGGGAAACCCCCGTCATAATGAAGGCCAAGAGCGTCTCTTTCGGCTTGAGTCCAATCTTTGTGGGGTATTTCTGTAACGAGTGCAAATGAGCCTTGACCCTCTTTGTAAAGCACTTCCCCTGTGGCGGTTTTGTGGTCGTCGCCAAAATCTACTTGCACTTCAAAGCGTGACATATCGGCGCGCGGGAAACGCTTTTTGAAGTCTGAGATCGCCTTGGCCTTGGCCGCGGCAGAGAGCCTGTCAGCCTCCGGCGAACTCAACCAAGCCATTTCAGGATCTGTGTGTGGCTTTGGCTTTGGCTTTACAGGGCTATAGGCGTTTGGAGGCGAATAAAAAGGAGGCGGGGGTCCGTAATTGTGGCCGCCGATGTTTATACCAAGATTTGAATTAGGATTAAATCCACCGGGCCGTCTGCCAAACATGATTGTATATAATTATATTTTTATAATTATAAAATGTTTATTATATACAACAATCATGGTTGTGTTAACAATCGTCACACCTTCGAATCCTCACACGATCTATTTCGATCACCCACTTCCGAAACCGAGATACATCCGTCTTGTCTCTTGCTCAATTTTCAACTCGTGGAATACTTTGAAGCAAAGAGGAGAGATAACATTGTTTACAAATGGCAGTAAAGAAGGATCTGTCATGAGATTTCTCCCAGGTCATTACACTCTTAAGTCTTTGGCAAAAGAATTAGAAAACGTATTCGGTGGTTCAAATGTTAATTATAAATTAGCAACTGAGACAAACACGCCACTGGGGTCGATGATCATTTTCAAAGAATACCAAGAAGAGGTTAAACTAGACCGTGATCTATCTGAATTGCTTGGTATAAGTCCTAAATTGCTGTGGCCATCAACGTTCGTCAAGCGTTTAAGGGCACCAAGCACTTACTTCATCCACTGTGATCTGGTTGATAAAGAACAAAACCTCCTCAATGGTAAGCCTTCGACAGTTTTGGCTAGGTTTGATGTTCGTGGAAAGCCCTTTGAGAAGGTGTTTTACGAAACAACACAGCAGAACATCTTGCGTGACGTCTCGTCTGGTGATTATGTAAACAGCATAACACTGTCAGTGAGGGATGAGAACAATGACCTCTTCAACTTCAATGACGCGCCTTTGGAATTTGAAGTTGAGATAAATTAAAAAATCATATATATACCCACGCCATGAGTTCTGCCAATGTGCTTCCATCGGCCCCCGAATACAGCGAGACACAACAGCTCTACCCTATGCATGAGATCACTCAAATTAATGCAGAAGACTTCCGGCTCAAAAAGATTTCTGACTTGCTGAAGGAGTTGTCTGACGAAGCCGAGCACTACAGACAAGTCGCAAAGAAATATAAACGAACCCAATCATTGGTTCATTACTCGGCGGTTGGCCTTGGGTCGCTTTCTGTTGGGCTGTCATCAGGCGCCCTTGCCACTGCATTGACTGGGTTCGGAATTGTTGCAAGCCCAGCACTTGCCGGCGTTGCCACGCTTTGCGGGCTGTCATCAGTTGGCTTTACAGCTGCCAACAAGAGGCTAGAGCGGAAAGTGACTAAACATGAGAAGATCTATACACTGGCACTCGCTAAACGCAACACTGTCAATGAGCTAATCTCAAAAGCTCTGGAAGACAAGAGGATCAGTGATACAGAATTCACCATAATTACTCGTGAGGTGGAAAAATATCACGAACTCAAAGCTGCAATCAGGGATGGTGTAAAGGCATCAAAAAACGTTGCCACTCAAACACAATCACCAGACCTCGAGAAACTCAAAAAAGAACTTCGCAAGGAAGTCAAACAAGAGTTTCAAAAAAAGATACTTCTCGCCGCAACATCCAAGTCCGATTTGAGAATCTAAACTCTGGATTTAACCTACAAATCTTGAGCGATAAAACCTTTGCGCCCAATTGAATACACAACACAGTGTATATCCATGGAGAAGTTCGCCAAACAACTGGCTGATGTTCGGTCCTTGGACACTAAAGGCGAATACAAAGCCAAACTCGATGAGCTGGATAAAGAATACAAATTTATCCTCCTGCGCTCACTCGAAAACTACACCAAGGAAATACGGCGTTCAAACCTACCAGAACGCCTTCATCACATCAAGGAGTGTCTTTCTCCCGAGGCACAATACCCCCCACACTCACCTTTCACCTTTTTGAATGAAAGGATAAAATTTTGCCAAAACTGCAAAGGCAAATTAAACCTCAGGATGTTTTCATCAGAACTTTGCTGTGAGGACTGCGGGCTATTAGAGCCTCTGGATGGTGTGGCCTTCGATTATAACGAACTCTATGGTGGTGATTACAAAATTACCAAAAAAAGAATGTCCATCAAACACTACAACTTCAAAAGCTATCTCAAGAAACATCTGAAAATTTGTGAACCCAACGTCTGCTTGTCCTCCGAAGAAATACAACATACAAACGAGGCATTCATATTCATCGAAGAATATCTACCTGAAAGAATCTCTATGCCATTTGTAGCCTATAAAATCTTGGATGAAATTGTACAAAAATATCCACAACGGGTTATTGTCAATTACTTCTGGCTACAAGTTCCACAAAAATCAATGCGTAAACATGAACAAAACTGGAAGATCATGCTTGAAAAGATGGGTCACGTTGTGTGACATTGCGTTACTTATCACGCGTGACACATTGCGTGACAGGTCAACAAGAAGGGCAAAAACCCTTGCAGGGGGGTGCCGGTGGCAGTTCTTTGCCTAGCCTAGGCTAGCACTTTAACCGCTGACAAGGCGGTTGTCATTTCCACATTTTACCTCTGGGAGCGAGGGCGAGAACTCCTAGGAGAACTCTGTTTGGCACCCCCCTGGAACCAGTAGGGCCAGAGCGGACTCACCCGGGGGTACCGTCCACTGGAAGACATCCCCCTCTACTCTGTAATTCAATCATTCGCACAAGCCTTTAAACGGGATTCAGAAAGTTGGCCAGCTTTCACCTCCCTAGACTTTACCAAAATCTATTGAACTAAGAAACATATGTGGTGTTTCTTCTATTTATAGTGGTTAATTCAACAATCCGCTTACTTGTGGTTTCGCTTTTGGTTAACACTGTGAAATTTAAGCAATACGCATGCGTATTGTTTCAATAAAAACCAAAATACTTTATAAAAGCCTTGCCGCTTGCTCCATTACAAAGGTTTCCAAAGCGGCCTTGTCATCGCCTGTGTTTGGAGTTGTGGCAGAGTTCTCGGTGTAAATATAATTTCTGATTCTTCCTTTCAATTTTGATAAATTCTCATGAAAGCATCCAACCGATCTTTGAATGTCCCTCAAGAAATCTGGTTTTTTAAACTCCCAAATTTCAGTGAGATCGAGCAATTTCCAAGCGAACATTGCGACAGGTTTCGGCCATTCTCTACGCGGATTAGAGAACGCTTCTTTCATAGAGTTTAAACGTAAAAATTCATCATTTTCGTCACGGGCTGTGAACGCCATTCGTATTTTGCCATAAGAAACCCAAACATCTTTAGTGGCTATTAAACCCATGACATGTTCAAACAAAGCAATTGTTTGTGTTGCCCCAAGGTCAATAAGTTCGGCTTGGTTTCTCTTGATGTTTTGTTTGCTGAATAGATAACAGACCCCCCAGGCAAGAGTTGAATTGTTTTTTGTCTTGTATGTTTTCCCGGCGTTGAGAAAAGAATTGTGAGCTAAACTTGAACCAATCTGGTTTAAAGAACACATTCTGAAATAGCCGTCAACAAACAAGCCTTTGGAGGTCATGTCACCACTCAAAGCAAGCCCTGTTTGTATCTGATCGCTATAATAGCTAGGAATTCTGTTAATAGCTATTTTTCGCTTGAACGGACATTTAAACTCTAACAAGCTTAATGTGTTATCTTTATCCATGAAATAGCCGTCTGGGCTACAAGTGACCTTTCGATAAAGCGGATGCTCTCTTGCTAGATTAAGAGAGATGCTGTGACCAAAAACGGAAACAGAATGTTTTTGCTCAAAATATTTGCGTATAATCGGTTCGAACAGATTGCCCCAGGTACAAGCCGCATTGTTATGCATAACCGGTGGTTGAATTTTCTTTAAGAGCAAGCTTCTTCGCGTTTCGAACGGCGAAGTGGCTGTTAAAGCAGAAACTTCAGAAGCCTCAATTGTATTTTGTCTGGCTGAGAGCCAGTCGGTGCTCTTTTGTTTCAGACCAGTGTTCCTCGATTTGAGAAAGTTCATGAACGCTTGTGTTGCCGCCATCATTGGTATGTAAAGGGTAAAGGTTTTTTCAATTGGTGATAACCACACAACTCTGTTTGAAAAGCTGTGAGTGATGACTTGCCTTCGATGAAATCAGAAACAAAGCTCAAATCTCGGATCCTGGGTAAGGGGTTGAGATCCTCCAGGCTTTTGTTTTTAAATGGTTCTTGTTCTTGCTCGTCAAGCCAGGCATTCAGATCATGCTGGCTAATGTTTGCAAAAACATCTCGAACAACCTCACGCTGTATAAAAACTCGAGAGTTTCTTTCCGCGGGAGGGCAACCATTTCTTAAATGACTGTAAACCGTTGTTTTAGAAACTGCTCAATTGCAGCCGGGACAAATCTCTTTCGGGCGTTTTTCTGTTCTCAGCTTCTTGCAAGCGTATTTTTGATGCTCAACAAGAGAATGACCTTGTGTGAAGTTTAAACCACAATGTCTGCAAGGGTTGTTTTCGAACGTCCCTTTGTTCTTTGCATATAAGTCAGCACCTTCTTTCAACGGGATTCCCCGCATTTTCAAAAACGCAATGGCAGTCATTGGTTCGTTGCCGAGTGGCATTGTCACGTTTATATGGAGGGTATGTGGTTTCTTCAATTGGGAATCAACGCCACAAGTTGTTGTGGAGTCAGTCTTTGTGTGACTTCAATAATATATTGCGGTACAATAGATGGAGGAGATGTTTGCCCTCGAGTTTCTTCAAAGTATTTACAGCATTCACATTTTCCACATCCATAACAAAGAAGACTTCCATGTCTTGAATGGTTAAATGACATTCGTTTAGCTGATTGTGTCAGAAGCCCCTTTCTTCCTTTCCCCATTGTTACAATGAGAGGAGGGGTTTCTTCAATGGGTTATGTCTCGCTTGCCGTTGCGAGCGGGCTCGGGAAAAAACGCATTTGACTCCCTCTTACGGGGTTTGAGGACGGGTATCCCGAGTAGTTATTAGGGGATGGTCTCAAATGCGGTTTTTCGAATCCATAAAATAAGCTGTCCGAGCGCAGTGAGGACAGCCTATTTTATGGACTCGAAAAACCGCATTTGAGCCATCCCCTAATAACTACTCAAATATATATCATGGCTGTGCAACCGAATCTACTTCCATCTCACAGTGAAAAGACACTTGGCGCCATGAAGGCAGAGCGAACCGTCAAGCGCATCACATTCAATCTATCTGAGGCCAATCCCGGCGAGACACTGTACGTCTCGGTGCCTAAGCTGGGCGAGCACGATGTCATTGTGTCCGGCTCACTTGCACTGGTGTTCAACATCAACCTAGCCGGGGGCCACGCTAACAACTATCTCGTGCAAAATGTTTCTCGGGCCCTGGTGGACAGGTTCGTTGTAAAGTTTGCCGCTGAAACTGTCCAGGACACGGTTGGGTACGACATCTACAAAATCTTCGAAGACCTATTCAAATCGATCGATGAGCGGGAAAATATGCTTATGGAGGGCATCCAGAGTGTGGGTTTGTGCAAGATCCGCTCTGGTTCTGGTGACAAGCCGACCTCAGGCGTGGATGCGGAAACCAAGCTCGAGACAATATACAAGAATAAGTATCGCATCAAACTGGATCACCAAATCTTAACTGATCACGGAATCATATATCCTCAAGCACTATTCAGCGATCTGGTCTTCGAACTAACCCTCGCCCCCGCATCCCAAGTTGTCCGGGGCTCAGACACAAGCAAGCTCGTGTACAAGTTGGAAAACATCCAGCTGGAGTATGAGACGATCAGAAGTAAGAGTCTGGCCGACGATGCAACAAGCACTTACACTAATGGCAAGGGGTTCGCCTATGACCTCGTAATGCGAGATCGGGTGCATCCCTTCACAAAAGGCGTTGACACTCGGCTGAATCTTCGGGTTAACCCACAGCGCAGGTCTCTCAAGGGCATCCTCTTGCTGTTCATCAATCCCTATGCAGCGGGTGCCAGGGACTGTGAGAACTATTTCAATCCCGACATCACCAAAGTTAGGGTCACAGTAAACGGTGCTCCAAACAGGATCTACAACGAGGGCATCAGTGGTACTGACATGTGGAATGAAATATACCGATTCTTCAACCCACACACACTCGGCAGGTCTAACATGAACCTGACAAAATATCTCACAGGCAACAAGTTTGGTCTCTGGATTGACATGCGGTCCATGGCTGACACAGCCCTGCACGGCAACGGCCAACGGCTCGTCAACACACAGGATGGCGTGCAACTCGAGATCGAACGAGACGGCAAAGGCTCGGGAACCGCAAACTGCCACATCTTCACCATCTCAGACTCACAGATGAACATCATGGGCAGGCAGCTGGAATCTGTACAGTACTAGACATATATATACACCCACCAGCCCCCATGCCCACATGCAGCAAGATCAACTTCTATGCTAAGCCGGCTCCACTGCCATCTACCAGACCATTATCACACAATGAAATACAAAGACTTCTGGCAATGGCACCCTCCCCACCAACACATGAGCCAATTGTTTGCAAACCAACTAATATAGGTGTTGGTTATGGACCCAAGAAAGCTGCCATTCAATGCACTAATCGTGGGACCCACTAACTCTGGCAAGACACAGTATCTTTTAAACCAACTGCGAGGCCCCTTTAGGGGTTGTTTTGACTACATCGTTTTATTCTGCCCCACATTTGTCAAGAACAAGACATACGATGGCTTCGTGGACCGCGATCCGCGAATCTTCGTGATTTTCTGCCAACAGCATGAGATCGAAGACTGGTTAAAGTTGGCGAGCTTCTTTTTCACATGCACCAACACTTTATTCATTCTCGATGACTGCGCCGCCTCCAAAGATGTCAAAGGCCGCACTAGCCAGCTGGTCAATCTAGGGTACAGCGCAAGGCATGACGGCATATCCGTGTGGGTCTTGACCCAGCAGATCACCAGCATTGCCAAGCCATACCGTGATAATATCGTAGCGATCGTGCTCTTTTACACGCCCTCCAGCAAGACCACCAAGGCCATATTCGAAGACTATGCCGGAGAGCTCTCCAACGAGGAGTACAAAGAGCTTATCGCAAGGCTCAAATCCCGCAAGTTCTCCCACCTGGTTTTCTCTCTGAGACACCCGTATGGAATGGAGTACAAGATGTAAATAATACACTTTGCCGACATCAAGAGAATTATCGAAAAATAAAAACACATATGTATACCCCTTGCTGATGGCACAAGCAGCTGAAGACCAGGACGCTTTGAACGAAGTATTGCAGATGCTGGAGGCCACCCCTGATACCACACCTCCCACAGGGATAGTTGGTGACAATGGCATTCCTGCCAAACGTGAGAAGCTGGCAATCCTTGTTTCAACTGGCAAGGCAAAAGAAGCTATCGGCGTGCAGCTCATGATCATGTCAAGCGGTTGTCAGACAAGGACGTTGACAAGTACTGCAAAAGGTACGAGGCTTACATAGGTAACAAGACAACCGAATCCCTAGTTGATTCCGCTATCATGTTCCTGTCCAAAGGCATTGGCATGGTGATCCCGGTTGAGGATGCCAAGGAGTTGCAGCAAGAACTCAAAAACGACTACATCATCAACCAGGAGCTGTCAAATCTTGCTGGGACTCTTGCCATGCGATGCGGACGATGGCTGGCGCTTGCCAATGCTGCTCTCATCACAACAAAACACATCAAGCTTGAACGAGAGCCTGATCACAAGCCTGAATTTGAACCCCAACTCACACATCCAAGCAGAGACAGTGAAGGCTATCCACTTGAGGGCTTTGATGAAGTTGGTGTTAATCTGGCAGCAACCTTGAAGGAACCTTGAAGGAACCTGGCTGGAACCTGGGTGGAACCTGCCAGCAACCTGTCAGCACACTTGTCACATTTTGTAAAAAATAAAATTTACATATATACCACTATGGCCACACCACTCGAGACGATCCCTGAGGAAAATCAAACTCAAACTCCAACTCCAACCCAAACCCCTGTCCGTGTTACCTCTGAGACCCCGAAAACAAGGCCTGCAACAGAAAAGAACCACGGCCGCATTGCTTCTGGCAAAAGGCTAGCAGAACGCAACCGCCTGGCCCGTGAAGCAAAGAAAAAGGCCAAAGCACAGGAAGAGCTTCGTCTTCAAAACGCAATACTCAACTGGCCTGGCATCAAATGTGTTCACGAACGCACTGTCCAGCTTGATGCTAAAGTAGTGTTGGATCAG
Source organism: Dendrophyllia cribrosa (assembly GCA_024195265.1). Classification (NCBI taxonomy): domain Eukaryota; kingdom Metazoa; phylum Cnidaria; class Anthozoa; order Scleractinia; family Dendrophylliidae; genus Dendrophyllia; species Dendrophyllia cribrosa. The sequence continues at coordinate 18,759,252 of JAJLRJ010000010.1, forward strand.
CAACCCTTGCAAATAGACCTCGGACGCCTTCCTGATTGGATTCGCAACAGAAGAGGAGTCTTTTTTCTTGACACTTACAACGACAATTTTTGTCTCCCGGCTGGAACCTGACAGCAACCTGTCAGCACACTTATAACATCTTGTAAAAAATAAAAATCACATATATACCACTATGGCCACACCACTCGAGACGATCCCTGAAGAAACTCCAACTCCAACTCCAACTCCAACTCCAACCCAAACACCTATACGTGTTACCTCTGAGGCCCCGAAAACAAAGCCTGCAACAGAAAAGAACCCCGGCCGTGTTGCTTCTGGTAAAAGGCTAGCAGAACGCAACCGCCTGGCCCGTGAAGCAAAGAAAAAGGCCGAAGCACAAAAGCCTGCACCATCAACAAGTGACACCAGTGCTGCAAATCAACCCTCAACAAGTGACACAACAAGTGACACCAACAGCAACTCAATCTTTTATATTCTGGGGGTTGGAGGGTTGGTTGTCTCTGCTGCGGGTGTGTACTACCAACGCAAAGCCATAATGCAAAAGCTTGGACGCAAACCAAACACACCAGCAACACCAGCAAACACACCACAAGCAGCACCCGCTGCACCACCCCCATCTTGAATTCCGGTAAGACAAGGAATAAAAAAATGGAATAAAAAACAAACACATATGTATACTGCACCATGGATCTTTTCCAGGCTGTGATGAGTGCTGCTGCAATCGGAGGCGTGCTTCTTTTTTGGGCTGGATTTAACGTGACCGCCATTAAAACTATGCATAGATTGGCAATGAACAGGCACAACGAGCCCGAGCCCGAGTCCGAGTCCGAGTCCGAGTCTGAGTCCGAGCTCGAAGCCCGAGTCCTCGATGACGAGGCCCGAGTCCTAGCCCGAGCCCGAGCCCGAGTCTGAGGCGAGCTTCCGTGTTACCGCCGGAGCGTACATATACATTTATAAGAATCGTTCTGAAACGGTATGTCGGAAAAATAAAAAATCATATGTATACTGCACACAAACCATGACTGACAAGAAGCTTGTGAAGTCTATCCTCGACGCCGCAACAATCACTGGCCTTGTCGCTGGTATTGGTTGGATTGGAAAAAAGACCATCAAAGAAAACTTCACTGCCGACCCCAGTGCAAGCTTGATGAACTACGTCAAGTTCACAGCCGTCATGGCTGGCAGCATCGCGCTGAAGAAATATCTCGAGGATCAGAAAATCCTCCCAGACAACATGTAAAAACCATATGTATACACACGACCACAATGGCCTCGATTGCAATAATGGCCCTTGGCGCTGTTCTCAATGCGGCCGCTTTCACGGGCGGCAACTATCTCGCGAAATATCTGTCTGGTGATAGCGGAAAGGCAGCAATGGATGAGAAAATCCGTCACGACAAAGCCCTGGAACAATACCAAGCGGCTTACGCCAAATACCAGAAGGATCGCACCAAGCTCCTCGACTGGATTGCAACCAACGATCGGATTAAACACCAAGCTAGCAAAAACTTCCAAACCACCGACCAAGCCCTGGTCTTGTATAACCAGATGCACCAAACACAACCAGATAAACAAATCAAAGACTACAAAGAGCCTCAGTTCTCGGACTTCTACAAGCCCAGCCCACAACAGCAGACTGGTGAACTTGCATTCATTGGAGGCACCCTGCTTTCGGGTGGGTATGTGGCCTATCGCTTTCTTTGAATTTTGAAAAAAATTTAAAACACATATATATACCATGGCTACACCCTTTTCTAAAGAAGATCGTGACGCCTTTATGGAACAGTTGCGCCTTTTACCAGCATGCCCCTTGGATAAACAAACTGAGAAACTAGCGAAAATAATTCAGAAACTTGCTGAAGAAATGCCAGAAAAAATCCTGAATTAGACCGCGCATTCATAACATTCCTCACGGCTCAAGAAACTGAGGAAATAAAACGAGCATATCAGAAAATGGATGAACTAGCTAGAAACATTTGTCCCAACCTTGTAAAACAAATTGATGAGGACAAAGAAACTGCTAACAGAGTTATTGAAGAGCTGCGCCTTTTCTTTGCACAGCATGGTCGGGGGCCGATCACATCTCCGGCCGCATAAGGCATGGGCATATTTCACCGATTCATAAACTCTATATATACGCACAATGGAGGCGAAACTCTCAAAGATCTACTATAGTCCCAAAGGCTACTGGAAAGGTATTGCCGCTGTGAAAAAGCTAGCTGCAGCGGCCAAGGTCTCTGAAGAGGCGACAAAGAAATGGCTGGTCAAACAAGCTCTTTGGCAAATATATCTCCCGGCGCCACGCTACATCCCTCGGCCCAAGTTTGATGTCTCCTCACCCAATGCGGTGCATCAAGCGGATCTACTTTTTTTGCCCCACGACAAACTTCCTCATGGGAGAAAGGTTTACAAATACGCATTAACCCTTGTTGATGTGGCTAGCCGTTTCAAGGCAGCAGAACCCCTGACTTCGAAAGAGTCTGAAGAAGTCTCAGGGGCATTTCAGAAGATTTATAGGAAGGGGCCTTTGAAGTGGCCTCAACTCTTACAAGTTGATCCTGGGAAAGAGTTTATGGGGGCTGTGACTAAAACCATGGAAAACAACAAAACGACCATTCGTCGCGGGCGGGTTGATATCCACAGAGACCAAGCGATAGTTGAAAGATTCAATCGCACCCTGGCTGAAAGGCTGTTTGGTTATCAGTATGCCGTTGAAATGAATATGCCTTCTGGCCGGTCTACTGCATGGGTCAAAAGACTGCCAGATGTTATCTCAGCCTTGAACAATGAAGTGACAAGATTGACTGGCAAGAAGCCAAAGGATGCGATTAAAGAGAAAGCAATATCATCCAAGCCTGCGACACCATATGCTAGGCCTGTTGGGGTTTATGAGAAAAAGCTCCCTCCCCGGGTGAGTGTGAGATATCTGTACTACCCCGGCGAGCTGGAAGGGGGCGGGAGGCGTGCGACTGATCCCATCTGGTCTTTGAAGGTCTACCAAATACACAAGGTTGTAACCAAGCCAGATGCGCCCGTGGTATACTACTTGTATGACGGGCCCAAGAGAGGGTTTGTTCGTGAGGAGTTGATGGTTGTGCCGCCGGGCACTCAGTTGCCACCAGCTGGATTGTGAAACTCAATGGGCTCTGTGTGGATACCGTCTGGCAGCACCCAACGCTTGTCGTAGTACGCGGAAAGACCCAGCTTGCGCTGCTCGTACGTGTGCATGGCACCGTTGTGCATTCGGAAACTCCTGTTGGTGGCCATGTCCTTGCGCCCCTCGAGGGCTCTTTCGTACCTTTCCCAGCGCAGCTCTTGCTCCACTTTGGCTAGGCTCTGGGACTCGTGCTCTTTCCACGCCAGCGCGTTTTGCTTTTTGTTCACTCCCTTGGCGGAGATCTTGGGCTCTTTGTTGGGGGTGCCATCGTTGTCTACGAGGTAGCACTTGCTGCATAGGGCGATGGCCCGTGTGCCTTTCTTCTCCGCCTCGAACTGATCACGGAGTTCTGGCTGTACTGCCTCCTCCAGCTTGTCGTGGGCCAGGGCGAAGTACATGCTGTCCGTGTCCATCTGGATAAGCTCGAAGTCGCGCCTGTCGAGGTAGTAGTCCAGGAAGTCGTAGTAGAACTCAAGCATGCGGAGCTTGGCAAGCTGGTACACAACGATACCCACTTGGAAAGGACTGTTGATTGTGACCTTTGGCTTGCGCAGCTCGATCTTGTAGGCATCTGCGACCTCTTCAAGGTCTTCGAACAAGGCAGAGCGGAGATTCTTGTCGACCTCGTCCTCTTCCCTTGTGTACACCGTTCTTGTCTGGCGCTCCACGGCTTCGATGAACTTGCCGTAGGCACTGTTGCCCAGGAGCTTGAACACTTCAGCAAGTAGTGCCTTCTCCCTGTCAGCGTCGCCTTTCCTTCGGCAGTCGGCTACCTCGCGAACGAACCAGTCGAAGAGCTTTTTGGGTATGTAGTCTATAGTGCGGTAGACTGCCGTGATCTTGAGCCCTCTTTCGAGATACCACTTCAAGAGGGGGGCATGGATCAACATTTTTTTAGCTGACAGCACACCAAGCAGCTTTTTCTGGTTGGGAAAGCGGGTTCGTCCACTTTCTTGGAGGTAGGTCATGCATATGCTGCGGAACGCATTCGTCAGGCACTGCTTGATTGATGAAGAGGGGCGGAAACTCTTCGAACTGCTCCCACAACTCTCGGGGGACTTCGATGTCCACTTCCGCAAACCCGAACCACCTGCCTGTAATCAGCTTCATTTCGTGAGCTTTCGCTGCCTGCACAGGATAAGTGTAGTGCACAACCTTCTCTTTGCCGCAGGGCATCTCCTTGAGCATCGTGCTTGGGTAGAGGGAGTTCGCATCGAAGCCTAGGATGCGCTTCGTGATACGAGCCAAGTCGTATTTGTGGGGGCGGATGTGAGTTTCACCACGCACGTGGTTGCGGGTGAACACCAGGCTTGGACCGCCAACCACAGCCTCCTTCAGCATGGCGTAAGCTTCGGGCCCAGGGGCGTATAGTGTTGGGACATTGCGCCCTCTCAAGGAGCCTCGCAGGACGTATTGCATCGATACCCCCGGCAAGGAGACCGCGTCTTTGAAGATGTCTACCCCGAGCCCAGTGTAGAAGGACTTCATTGTTTGAAGGGCTTCGAGAAAGGGAGACACGTCCAGATTGTTGTAGTACTCCAGCCAGTCTCCAAAAGTCTTCATGCCTCGCTCGTGGAAGATGCGCTTGCATTCTTCGTGCTCCTTGGGAGATAGAACGAAATCGTTTTTGAGTTCTGAGTACCAGCACCAGCATGGCGGGAGACCTTGGTAGTCCAGCTTGTCAGCACTGTCAAATCACTTGTATGGGAGCCAGGACTTGGTCTGTGTTGCACCATACGTCTTGACCCACTTGTCGTACGTGATGCCTGGGGCCAAATAGTTCATGATGTCCAAGAACTTGTAGCTGGGCGTGTTGATGAACATGATGCGCCCCTCTTTCTCCGCAGCAAAGACCCCGTTCTCTTGAGCGAGATGAGAAACTTTGCGGAATAGCTTGAGATCGTAGTGGCCGGAGTTGAAGCCAACTACAGGCACTTGGTTGCACCATTGGTCGATAAGATTGAATTGCTTATCGGTAAGACTCTCAGTGTCTGGGGGCATGTATTTTGCAGCCACATCCTCTCGGATGGCAGCGCTGCGCCGCTCCAGGGAGCTATAGAACAGCCCGATAAGCTCGTCAGGATCTTTGGAGAAAATGTACTCAGGCTCAGGGTTCAAAGTGTCGGCAATGGAGACTGAGATAGGCACATGCTCACTTTCATACGAGAGATCCCGCGTTGGGAGAGCTGCCTTGGTCTTGTCCTGGTACGCTTCGAAGTCGTAGACGATCGCGTGGGGATATGTTTTGTTTCTTTTCTGTGGGCAACGGTCATTCCACCAGGGACGAGGCTGTTCGTGTTCCCACCTTTCCATCACATTGTAACCAGCATCTCGAAGCAACTGAGTTCGTTGCAGAATCTTTTGGTAGGCAACCGCCCTTGTGATTGGATTGCCCCTGCGGTCAGTATATACCGATTCGAGCCTCTGGTCAAAGTAGGGGTAGCATTTCTCGCAACCAGCAACCATGGAACTGGAAAACTGTCTTGCTTTCTGGGTGGTAGCCGTCGACTGGGTTGCCACAAATGTATCTCTCACCGCCATGCCCGCATCTGTGATGGTGAATGTGAATGCCTAGCTGCTTCGCCTCCCACTCCAGCCAGCACACTGCCTTGACACCGAAACCGCCTTCTGGGTAAAAGGCTTTCTCGAAAGCGGACTCAGGAGCGAGGATACGTTTCCCGGGGCAGTCGATTTTGGTTTGGCCCCGAGTACACGTCTTGGCGTGGCGCTTCAAGTTACCAGCCCGTGTGAACCTCGCATTGCACTCGCCACAAGTGTAGTTGTTTGTGACTTTGTTGATATCGGTGATCAAGAAGGCGTGCCCATTATGGATGCCGATAGTCATGGTTGGAGTGCCTACCTTGTCGTAGTTCGCAGGGCTGTGGCTCAAAACGAAGTCACCATTGGGGGAAACAGTGTATGCGGCAATACCTTGCTTGAAATGCCTTTCGAGTGTAGATAAGTAGCGCAAAGTTAGCCGGTCTCGAAGCCCAGGATAAACTGCGAAGAAGCTTTCTGCGAGTTCCCTGGCTCTGCGAGTAGAACGATCTATACGAGCTCCCCGATGGACAGCCAAGCAGCGATGGAGACAAAGATTGTCGTTGAAATTGTCAAGGGCAATGACTTCTCTTTTGTTGCGAAGCCAATCAGGAAGACGTCCGAGACCTATTTGCAAGGGTTGCCGATCCAACACTACTTTGACATCAAGCAGGACAGTGCGTTCGTAAACCCATTTGGTGTCAGGCCTGTTGAGTCTTGCGTTTTGAAGACGAAGCTCTTCCTGTGCTTGCAACCACTGTCGTGTCTCGGAGAGAGTGGACATCCAACGACTGTTGTGGTTGTTTTGATGAAAATTCCTCAACACCCCAGTTTCAGTATTTCGAAGCTCGACTGTGAAGCGTAAGTTGATTGTGTGGCGTGTGTGAACATATTGCTTGATTTTGTTCAGAATTCGGGCGACAAAAGAGTTTTCCAGATTGGTTACAAAGCGGAACCTGCGTGTTCGCCTGCCTTGTTGAACGCCTATGTCAATCCGATCATAGATTTGAACAAATTGTTCTAAATCTGGCTCTTGTGGATCGTTTAGAGGATCGAACTCAGCAATAATGTCGTCGGCAGGCTCGACCCGTTCGACATTTCGTTCCTGTTCGTCCAGCCAGGCAATCAGCTCGCGTTGAGTGTAACCACGTCGTCTTCGTTGTCTGGGTTGCGCCATATATATATATATATGGATTTTTACGCAGTGTGCGTATATACCAAGGGTAGGGATTTCTTCAATTGGTAATACCTCCCTTGCCGTTGCGGACGGGGGCGGGCTAACTGGTATTTGAGCGCCTCTTACAGGTATTTGAGGGCGGTACAACGGAGTAGTGGGTAGGGAGTCGCTCAAATACAACCCCCGGGAGACCCTCAAACTTCCCGCCCCGACGCAGGAGGGGCGGGTATTTTAGGGTTTCCCGGGGGTGGTATTTGAGCGACTCCCTACCCACTACTTCATGGCAATGGAGCAACTGCCTTTTGGTGAATCCTATTGGGATTACTTGCCAGACATGATCCAAGACTACATCCTTAACATGGTCGAAAGGAGCCACCAGCGCGACTTGGCTGCAAGGGAAATTCATCAACGCAGGATGAAATCTCTATGCCGTTCAATAAAAAATCATTATCACTGGCAAAACGATTGCTATTTCCCTACATTAAATTCACAAACATGTGATAAATGCCAAGAACTCTTCTCACCAGAAGTGGACATGGGCAGACACCGAGCCATTTGCCCCTGCATGCCCCCTTATAGATACAACATACAGAGGTCGTTTCTGGTTGCAGACATCGGCAGTGATGACGAGGAAGACTATGACGGCCCAAGTGCCCATGAAAGTTTCTTTGGCATTTACTTGAGCAGCCCTTATAGCATTTACGATAGAAGTTCTTATTTGTACAATCACTTAGACCCCAATCACAAACGGAGTTGAGTGGTTATTACCAATTGAAGAAGCGTCTGTCCTTTGTATATCAATGATGACGACAACACAAGTGTTCATGAACTTTCTCAAATCGAGGAACACTGGTCTGAAACAAAAGAGCGCTGACTGGGTGAGAGCCAGACAAAACTCCATTGGTGCATCAGAGATCTCTGCCTTGACAGGATCGTCGCCGTTTGAATCACGGCAAAGCTTGCTCATAAAGAAAATACAGCCAACAGATATGCTCAACAATGCGGCTTGTACCTGGGACAATCTGTTCGAGCCGCTTATACGCAAGTATTTTGAGCAAAAACATTCTGTTTCCGTTTTTGGTCACAGCATCTCTCTTAATTTAGCAAGAGATCATCCACTTTATCGAAAGGTCACTTGTAGTCCAGATGGATATTATATAGACAAAGATAACACCTTATCTCTGTTAGAGTTTAAATGTCCGTTCAAGCGAAAAATAGCTATGAATAGAATTCCTAGTTATTATAGCGATCAAATACAAACAGGCCTTGCTTTGAGTGGTGACATGGTAAACAAAGGCCTGTTTGTTGACGGTTATTTTAGAATGTGCTCTTTAAACCAGCTTGAACCTAGTCTGACACACAATCCGTTTCTAAATGGAGGAAACAAGTTCAAAACGAAGGGTGACACAACACTCGCGTGGGGTGTTTGTTATTTATTTAGCAAACGGACGATAATCAGAAATCAAGACTCAATCATCGATGTCGGTTCACTCAAATCAAAACAATTATTTGAGAGAATTATGTCTTCCATTGCGGAGAAGGACATATGGTGTTGTTATGGAAAAATAAGAATGTCGTTTAGAAAACAGGACGAAGACGAGGAGTTTTTGCGTTATGACCATATGCAAAAAGTGTTTTTGACGGAGGGTTCAGAAGGCCCTAAACCAGTGGCTATGTTCGCCTGGAAGCTTCTGGATATAACTGAGATTTGGGCGCCAAAACAACCGAATTTTTTTATAAATATTCAAAGGTCGGTCGAGCGTTTTCATAACAGCTTGGCAAGCCTTCGAAAAAAAATAACCGAGCACTCTGAAGAGGTAGCTGAAATCTATCACAGCCCTAAGAAAAATGCTGCCGTCGTAAGGGCTGGAGACGAAGAGCAAATGTTAGCCTTTCTTATGGATAAACTTGAGCACGGTTATTAATGCCCGCGGTATTAATGGCTGCTTCCCAATACCATTCGTTTGTTAGACGTGTAGCGGGCTTCGAAAGTCTTATGTAAGATAAAATCTTGTATTTTCTTGGCTCTTCTGGTAAAATTAGATCTAAGATCTTATGAATTCTGAACCCATAAGATATTCCGCTTGGAAGATGATATCTTATGCTTGAGTAAACATAGTTAATTTGCTTAATTTCGTCAACGGTTAATCTCTGAGGGGGTTCCCCTAGGATACAACTCAACAACAGAGTGGTGTGTTTATTAAAATCACTGCGTTTTATTTTTTTAAGAATGTTTCGTAGAACATCAATTGTTAAAAACGATGGATGAACATTTAGTTTTGCCATTTCTTTCCGTATTTCTAATAAAACCTTTTCACTGCCGCTTATGCATTCTAAAGAGTAATTTCCGAGTAACTGATCAAGGCGATGTTTAAAATTATAATTTATTCTGCATGGTATTTTAACTTTCATATTTTCTTTATGAGAAAAGACAGCTCCGTTTATTTCAATGCGGCTACATTCTCTGCAGACAAGTTCTGTTGAATCGCACACGAGTGAAAATGATCCGCCACAGCTTTGACACGATTCAATGCTTTTGTTTGTTCTGTCTAGAATGATAACAAACTTGTTTTCGCGATATTGTTGGATTAATTCTTGTCTCGCTGACAAACTAAGATCTTCAAAGATGATTTGAAGTTTTTCTGTTAGTTGTGAGCGGTGAAGCTCTTTTAGGTAGCAGCTTCCATAGAAGCCACACAGCATGACTTGCTTATGTTTTATATCCAAGACATCTAGTTGCGTCTCGTATTCTTTATTTTCATCCATACGTCTAACAAGAGACAGTTGCGTGATAAAGCGCTAGTAGTTAGTACAGTGCTCAACCGGGACCACCCCGACATGTCAAAATAAGCGGTCCTTACTTGCTCGGACCGCTTATTTTGACATGTCGGGGTGATCCCGGTTTAGCACTGTACTAACTACTACTTGTTAGCAACCCGGTTATCCATGAGCCCCAACCCGGCAGCACAACCCACGCCGGCCTGGTATAACCAATTGAAGAAACCCTCTCTGTGTATATCATGATGGAGGTCTTACCTGGAAAACGTCTCCGAGATATTTTTATACTGCTTGGTGAACAATTCATATGTACATACTGCCGCGCGCCAGCAAGCAAAAGAATGACAGCGCGGGAGTGTTCCTTATGTAATAATTGGTTTACCTCTTATTGCGATTGCTGGTCATGTCTAACCCTTTCTTGTGGTACATGTAATGTATCAGTTAGTTTCTCAAGTGAAACAAGCTTTCTGTGTAAGGAGAGACTTTTTAAACATGGCAAAATTTCAACCAAATCATTCTCATCTTTTTAAGTCAAACAACTTGTCGTTCCCCACCCCAGGGGGTATTACCAATTGGAGAAATCCCACCCCCTGTATATACCAACCCACATGGCGAACGTGCAAGCTTTCAAGAGATTCCTGAAATCGCGTGAAACAAGCCTGATCCAAAAGAGCGAAGAATGGGTCAAAGCCAGGCAAAATACAATCGGTGCATCGGAGATCTCTGCCTTGACAGGATCTTCGCCATTTGATAGTCAGTCAAGCCTAATTCGCAAAAAAGTAAAGCCTATTGATATGAGCAAAAATGTGGCCTGCGCTTGGGGCACATTATTTGAACCACTAGTCCGTGAATACTTTGAGAAGAAACATTCTGTCAAAGTTTTCGGATATAAGGGCTCTCTAAATCTTGCAAAGGATCACCCTCTTTTTGGGAAGGTCACTTGCAGTCCAGACGGATACTTCTCACACAAAGACGAGACAATAGTCTTGTTAGAGTTCAAGTGTCGTTACACCAGAAAGATCACAGTCAATAAAATTCTTAAACAATACCGTGATCAAATACAAACCGGTCTTGCTCTCAGCGGGGAGAGAGTTAACAAAGGCCTGTTTGTCGATGCCTATTTCAGAATGTGTTCTTTGAAGCAGCTTAGCCTTAGCCTTGAACACCATTCCTTGCCAAACAAAGGGGTTGTGCACAAAACAAAAAAACCATCAGCACTCGCCTGTGGTATTTACATTCTATCTTGCAAGCAAAAATTATTTCCATATCAAACAAAATTACTTAACCTCGGAGCAACAAAATCAACAGCAATGTTTGAAAAAATTATGAGAGGAATTTCATCGGGAGATATCTTGTGTAGCGGAAATTGGTTTTATATGACATATGATGAGGATCAGAAACTAAACGATTTAGATTTTTTGAATGACATAGGCAGAAGGACATTCAGTGAAGATTGGCCCCCAAACCTTTATAAGGCAGTAGCCTTCTTCGCATGGAAGCTGCTGGACATAACAGAAATTTGGGAAACAAAACAACCAAATTTCTTAGAAAGTATTCATGTATCAGTCAAAAGTTTTCATGAAAATTTGTCAAAACAAAAACACCTTGACAAAACCAGGCCTATTGTAACCTTTGAAAACAACATCGGTGATGACAGTGCCATGTTGGAAGACTTTTTACTGAGTAGGCTCCCCCAGACAGTCCTTGTTGCTTGAAAGGGACAACGCAATGTGTCACGCGAGACATAACCAATTGGAGAAAACCTACCCTTGGTATATACCACCCACATGGCAATGGCACAACAGAGCGGTATGAACATGGCGACTGATCTCGCTGGCGCCTCATCACAGAATGTACCTTGGGAATTCAGGTGGAATAAACTCAAGAAAGCCCTTCAGGGGATTTATGCACACATTGCCATGTATGAGGAAGAACTTCAGTATCTAAAAAGATTGGCATATAATGAAGGAAAAGAATTTCAGACTGACAAGACTGAGGTTGAGAACGCATACCGCGCTTCCAAGGCTATTCATGGCAAAGATAAGAGAATTGAGAATGAATACCGCTCTTACATGGCTATGCATGACAAGTTTGAGAAAGGGTTTCAGTGTGTCCAGGCTATGAATGACGAGTACGAGGAAGAAATTCAGTTTGTCAAGTACATGCATGCCAAGTTTGAGGAACTTCAGTCTAGCAACTGCCTTCCTGAGAAACCTTGAAGGATGCATTGCTAATTGGAGAAAGCTCACACCCCTGTATATGCCAACATGGCAATGAGTGCTCAAGGTCTTGACTTCAATCCAAAGAACCAAGACTACTTCGGCAAATGGTTGCTGTCTTTTGGTGAATCCAATTGGGACTACTTGCCAGACATGATCAAAGACTACATCCTTGAACTGGTTGAAAGGAGTATCCAGCGTGACTTGGCTGCAAGGATCCTTCATCAAGACAGGATGAAATATGTATGCCGTTCAATAAGAAAGCATCATCACTGGCAAAACGATTGCTATTTCCCTATATTCACTTCACAAACATGTGATAAATGTCAAGAACTCTTCTCACCAGAAGTGGCCATGGGCAGACACCGAGCCATTTGCCCTGGCATGCCACCTTATAGATGCATAAAGAGGGTATTACTGCATACAGACATCGGTAGTGATGACGAGGAAGACTATGACGGTCCAAGTGCTCACGAAAGTTTCTATGGCAATGTCACTAAACTGGACCCATCTTTTCAAGCATGATCTTCCAGTTTTGTTCGTGTTTACACATTGATTTTTCTGGGACTTGTAGCCGGAAGTAATTGACAAGCCGTTGTGGCCCTATTATCTCGTTTAAGATTTTATAGGTTACAAATGGCATAGAGATTCTTTCCGGTAGATGTTCTTCGATGAATTTGAAGGAATCATTTGCATGTTGTATTTCTTCGGAGGACAAGCAGACGTAGGGTTCACAAATTTTCAGATGTTTGTTGAGATAGATTTTGAAGTTGTAGCGTTTGGTGGGCATTCTTTTTTTTGTAATTTCGTAATCACCACCATAGAGCTCGTTATAATCGAAGGTCACACCATCCAGAGGCTCTAAGAGCCCGCAGTCCTCACAGCAAAGTTCTGATGAAAACATCCTGAGGTTTAATGTGCCTTTGCAGTTTTGGCAAAATTTTATCCTTTCATTCAAAAGGGTGAAAGGTAAGTGTGGGGGGTATTGTGCCTCGGGAGAAAGACACTCCTTGATGAGATGAAGACGTTCTGTCAGGTTTGAACGCCGTATTTCCTTGTTGTAGTTTTCGAGTGAGCGTAGGAGGATAAATTTGTATTCTTTATCCAGCTCATCGAGTTTGGCTTTGTATTCGCCTTTAGTGTCCAAGCGTTGAACTTCAGCCAGTTGTTTAGCGAACTTCTCCATGGATATACACCGTGTTCTGTATTCAATTGGACGCAAATGATTTATCTCTCAAGATTTGTAGGTTAAATCCAGAATTTAGTTTCTCAAATCGGACTTGGATGCTGCGGTGAGAAGACTTATCTTTTTTTGAAACTCTTGTTTGACTTCCTTGCGAAGTTCGTTTTTGAGTTTCTCGAGGTCTGGAACTTGTGTTTGAGTGCCAACGTCTTTTGATGTCTTAACACCATCCCTGATTGCAGCTTTGAGTTCGTGATATTTTTCTACCTCACGAGTAATTATGGTGAATTCTGCATCACTGATCCTCTTGTCTTCCAGAGCCTTTGAGACCAGTTCATTGACAGAGTTGCGTTTAGCCAGTGCCAGTGTATAGATCTTCTCGTGTTTGGTCACTTTCCTCTCTAGCCGCTTGTTGGCAGCTGTAAAACAAACTGAGGACAGCCCACAAAGCGTGGCAACGCCGGCAAGTGCGGGGCTTGCAACAATGCCAAACCCAGTCAATGCAGTGGCTAGGGCTCCTGATGACAGCCCAACAGAAAGTGACCCCAGTCCAACCGCCGAGTAATGAACTAAGGATTGGGTTCGTTTATATTTCTTTGCGACCTGACGGTAATGCTCGGCTTCGTCAGACAACTCCTTAAGAAAGTCAGAGATCTTTTTGAGCCGGAAATCTTCTGCATTAATTTGAGTGATCTCACGCATAGGGTAGAGCTGTTGTGTCTCGCTGTACTCGGGAGCCGATGGAAGCACATTGGCAGAACTCATGGTGTGGGTATATATATGATTTTTTAATTTATCTCAACTTCAAATTCTAAGGGCCTGTCATTGAAGTTGAAGAGGCCATTGTTCTCATCACTCACTGACGGTGTTATGCTATTTACATAATCACCAGACGAGACGTCACGCAAGACGTTCTGTTGTGTTGGTTGGTAGAGAATTTTCTCAAAAGCTTTTCCACGAATATCAAACCGAGCCAAAACTGTCGAAGGCTTACCATTGAGGAGGTTTTGTTCTTTATCAACCAGATCACAGTGGATGAAGTAAGTGCTTGGAGCCCTTAAACGCTTGACGAAGGTTATTAGCATCAATACAGGTCTTATGCCAAGCAATTCTGCCAGATTGTTACTAAACGTCACACTGTTGCTGTTATTATGAATGACCATGGCTCCGTATGGCCTGTTTGTTTCAATTGTTAGATTTAAACTGCTGTTAAAGTCTTTTAGGCTTTCAAAGTCTTTCGCTAAACTCTCAATAGTGTGATGGCCTGGAAGTAAGGTTGCTCCACGTGATGAACCATTAGGGGGAGGGTTTGTTGGTGAAATAACTGCTTCTTCTTTCAAATTATGCCACGAGTTGAAAATTGAGCAAGAGACAAGACGGATGTATCTCGGTTTCGGAAGCGGGTGATCGAAGTAGATCGTGTGAGGGTTCGAAGGTGTGACGATTGTTAACACAACCATGATTACATATATATAATTATAATTATAAAAGTAATTATATATACAATCATGTTTGGCAGACGGCCCGGTGGATTTAATCCTAATTCAAATCTTGGTATAAACATTGGCGGCCACAATTACGGACCCCCACCCCCTTTTTATTCAACCCCAAACGCCTATAGCCATGTAAAGTCAAAGTCACCCCCAGATCCACTAGCCTGGATGGGAACACCGGAGGCAGTAAAGTTATCTGCCGCGGCCAAGGCCAAGGCGATATCAGACTTCAAAAAGCGTTTTCCGCGCGCTGATATGTCCCACTTTGAAGTGCAAGTAGAGTTTGGCGACGACCGCAAAACCGCCACAGGGGAAGTGCTTTACAAAGAGGGCCAAGGCTTATTGGCACTCGTTACAAGAATGCCCCACAAAGATTGGACTCAAGCCATGAGAGACGCTTTGGGCCTTCATCAAGACGGTGGTTTCCCTTATCAGTTATCGTTGGGGCAAACAGAAAAGTCAATCCCAGCTGTTGATGTCTCCACCACAATAGACAAGGATATGATGATTGGCGCAATCTTGAACGACGAAGCGCAAAAGATTTACGTCACGCCAACTGATTATTTCACAACGAAATACAGAAATATCTTCAGGGACACACAGATTTCATTCACAACCGCGAAATACGGCCGAAAGTGGCTCGGTGGACCGCATATGAGTTTTTGGCCACAACAACTCTCCTTCGCACTGTGGTGTGCAACAACCGGCTGTGGAATCTCGCGTGACATTCTCTTCGATAAGAACTCCAGTCTATCCCTAACCCCCCAGCTCCGGTCGTTTTACCGGTTTCACGTTTATTTCACAACAAGGCGAATTTTTTACAAGATGGGTGGGGAACAAAGCGTGAGTGCTTTGCCAGACGACCCCCCATTCAACCAGAAAGACAACAAGTACAACATCGACGCGTACAAGAAGATTTGCATAGAGTTCGGTATTGACCCCAGTTCTGACTTCCGTTTCACATACGGTAAGAACCACGGTCTTGGGAATGTCTACATTGGGGAATACGGTGGTGGCAACATTTCTACCGATTATACCTATCCAGACCCCGATCTAGCTCTGTTCAATGATGAGCGCGTGACTGACAGAAACGACCCCAACTATCGCGCCAATGGAATATCTTTCGTCCGCAACGACCAAGGGGCGGACACCCAGTTCGAGCACTTTGTGCCAAATTACGCACAGGGGCTAACACAGCCAGGGCTCGCGCGTATGAACCAATCAATCGAGGCCTTTGTGTACTGCATTCTTGGTTCACAAGCCAAAACCCGCAGCAGCATCATTGGAAGAGGAGGCCGGGCCTTCGAAACGCAGAGAGTATTCCTCACCCATCTAGAGGAGGCCATAATACTGAACGACATCGCAACAAGCGTACAGCGTTACCAGCTTGCCATCCAAGCAACGAAAGTGCGCTTAGACTTTGCGACAGCACCCGGAAGCTGGCTCATGCCATCACGCATGATTATCAACACAGAGAGCGTGATCGGGTATAACAACAATCTACAGGAGGCAACGCAAGGGATGAAGCTGGGTGTGAACAATGATGTTAATCTGGGCACAAAAAAATCCTCCCTTCGCCTCATGGACGGTGGAGGGACAAAGATTAATCCACCAAACAGTCATCCATCAAACCCGATACATAAACAGGCTACACAGGCACAGGGCATCGCACCCAAACCAATGGCCACACCCACACCACAGCCCACACCACAACCAACCCCCACACCCACACCCCAACCCGACTCACATCACGTAAACAAGGCACTCATTGCTGTGGGAGCGCTTGCTTTGGCAGGCCTTTTCGTTTGGTCAAGATAAGTAGATCTCAAGACTTCGACCGCTTGGTGATCCTTTCAACAAGGAAGGCCACAACGGCAAGGATGAGAAGCCAGGCGTGTTCACCCAGAAAGGAGATGACCGACCCAGCCGCTTTGAAGATGAAGCTCACAATTGAGCCAATGAGGCCAGGCAAGGCGTTGGCTGCCTTTTTGCCAAGCTCTTTAAGCCCGTTTCCAATAGCCTTGGTGGCCCTTGCCAGGCCATTCAAGGTGGCGAGTACCACAGCGCTGATGGTGATGCCAGCTGCCAAAACAACAGCTTGCAGTGTCCACCCGTATTTCTTGAAGATTTCTCTAACCCTCTCTCTCAAAGACATGCTCCTTTCCCGCACCTCAATTTCTGTATTGAGCCTTGCTAGCTCTTCTTCACGTTCCGCAACCCGGGCTTCCGCGGCTGCTCTGTCAGAGGAGGAAGTGTCCTCAGCCTCTATGACGCGCTTGTCTTCAGCGTTCTGCCGTTCAAGCTCGGCTTCTCTTTCGTTTAACTCATCAAGGGTTTTAGTTGCGTTTAGCCCTGCTTCTATTTCGTTTCTTTCCTTCAGCTTAGCAGAAAGTTGTGTTCTGAGTTTGTCAACCTTTGCCTGTTCTTGGTCTCGTTGTTTTTGTATTTTTTGCAGGGCCCCTAATTCTTTTTTCTGGTTTTCAAGATCTCGTTGAAGATTCTTTTTCAGCAGTTTTAGGCGGTCTATCTCGGCTTGATTTTCAACGCTTGAACCGTGTTCCTGCTCCAGAGCCTCCACCCTCGCTTGAGTTTGCTCGATTCGGTTTCTGAGGTTTTGCTCCTTCTTTTGTGCTTGTTGTAGTTCAAAAACAACCCTTTCATTCTCCTTCAGTTGTTTTTGTGTCTCCTTTTCTCTTTGTTCTCCTTCCTTTATTGCTGCATTCTTTTCATAGAGAAGATCTTGAGCGCTTGGGCCAAGAGCCGCCTTTTTACTGTCTGTGAATTCTTTAAGGAACTCGGCCCCCTTACCTTTCTTGAAAATTGGAGTTTCCCCCTCCCCTTTGGTCCCAAGGAAACTATTTTGCCATCATTTTTTCCCTTCCTGCCTAAAGAAATTGGGCCTAATTCATCAAGTTTTACATTTGGATAGCGCGCTTTTATCAAATCTATAGTTGCATCGATCTTCTCTGCTTTTTCATTTCCGTCTATGATTTCTCCAAGAAGAGGGACGGTTAAAGGATCATCTGGCAGCCCACTTTGTTCTGTAGGCATTGTATGCATTTCGTGCGATTCACCACGATGATATGGGGTGGATGAGGCGGGCGGTTCAAAGGGCTGCGTGGTGTTGGGGTCAGGGACTTTCAAGGCGTCGAGGTTCTTGGTCCATCGTTGTTTTTCTTCTTCTGGCATTTTCTCCCAACTGACTTCAACCTCGTAATCATCATCGTCATCCCCTGTGTCTGGGGTGCGGACTGGTTTCCTCAGTTGTCGTTGTATCGTAGTCGCCACCACCTGTTGCCATGATGATATATAAATATAAATTTTAAAAACACAAATATATACCATGGCTGTGCAACCGAATTTACTTCCATCTCACAATGAAAAGACACTGGGCGCCATGAAGGCAGAGCGAACCGTCAAACGCATCACATTCAACCCATCTGAGGTCAATCCCGGCGAGACACTGTACGTCTCGGTGCCCAAGCTGGGCGAGCACGATGTCATTGTGTCCGGCTCACTTGCACTGGTGTTCAACATCAACCTAGCCGGGGGCCACGTAAATAACTATCTCGTACAAAATGTTTCTCGGGCCCTGGTGGACAGGTTTGTTGTAAAGTTTGCCGCCACCACTGTCCAGGACACGGTTGGGTACGACATCTATAAGATCTTCGAAGACCTATTCAAATCAACCGATGAGCGGGAAAATATGCTTATGGAGGGCATCCAGAGTGTGGGTTTGTGCAAGATCCGCTCTGGTTCTGGTGACAAGCCTACCTCAGGCGTAGATGCGGAAACCAAGCTGGAGACAATATACAAGAATAAGTATCGCATCAAACTGGATCACCAAATCTTAACTGATCACGGAATCATATATCCTCAAGCGTTATATAACGATCTGGTCTTCGAACTAACCCTTGCCCCCGCAAACCAAGTTGTCCGGGGCTCAGACACAAGCAAGCTCGTGTACAAGTTGGAAAACATCCAGCTGGAGTATGAGACGATCAGAAGTAAGGAGCTGGTCGACGATGCAACAAGCGCTTACACTAGTGGCAAGGAGTTCGCCTATGACCTCGTAATGCGAGATCGGGTGCATCCCTTCTCAAAAGGTGGTGACACTCGCAAGTCTCTCAAGGGCATCCTCTTGCTGTTCAACAATCCCTATGTAGCGGGTGCCAGGGATTCTGAGAACTATTTCAATCCCGACATCACCAAAGTGAAGGTCACAGTCAACGGTGTTCCAAACAGGATCTACAACGACGGCATCAGTGGTACTGACATGTGGAATGAAATATACCGATACTTCAACCCACACACGCGCGGCAGGCCTAACATGAACTTGACCAAATATCTCACAGGCAACAAGTTTGGTCTCTGGAATGACCTGCGGTCCATGGCTGACACAGCCCTGCACGGCAACGGCCAACGGCTCGTCAACACACAGGATGGCGTGCAACTCGAGATCGAACGAGACGGCAAAGGCTCGGGAACCGCAAACTGTCACATCTTCACCATCTCAGACTCACAGATGAACATCATGAGCAGACAGCTGCATTCTGTACAGTGCTAGGTATATACCATGGCCACAAACAAGATCAACTTCTATGCTAAGCCGGCTCCACTTCCATCCACCAGACCATTATCACACAATAAAATACAAAGACTTCTGGCAATGGCCCCTTCCCCACCAACACATGAACCAATTATTTGCAAACCAACTAATATAGGCGTTGGTTATGGACCCAAGAAAGCTGCCATTCAATGCACTAATCGTGGGCCCCACTAACTCTGGCAAGGCACAGTATATTCTAAACCAACTGCGAGGCCCCTTTAGGGGTTATTTTGACTACATCGTTTTATTCTGCCCCACATTTGTCAAGAACAAGACATACGATGGCTTCATGGACCGCGATCCGCACATCTTCGTGATTGTCTGCCAACAGCATGAAATCGAAGACTGGTTGAAGTTGGCGAGCTTCTTTTTCACATGCACCAACACTTTATTCATTCTCGATGACTGCGCCGCCTCAAAAGATGTCAAAAGCCGCACGAGCCAGCTGGTCAATCTAGGGTTCAGCGCAAGACATGACGGCATATCCGTATGGATCTTGACCCAGCAGAGCATCAGCATTGCCAAGCCATACCGTGATAATATTGCAGCGATCGTGCTCTTTTATACGCCCTCCGGCAAGACAACTAAGGCCATCTTCGAAGACTATGCCGGCGAGCTCTCCCACGAGGAGTACAAAGAGCTTATCGCAAGACTCAAATCCCGCAAGTTCTCCCACCTGGTTTTCTCTCTGAGACACCCGTATGGAATTGAGTACAAGGTTTAAACACATATATATACCATGGCTATGAATGCTCCAACCAGTCTACACAAGCTCACTGTGCTTTCACAGCTTTTGGATGAATTACACAAACACACACTTGATGCGCAAAACAAAATTATCAAAGCCGCTGGTGAGGAAGATCTGCGCCTCATGCTTCTCAACAGATATCCCTTGCAGTTGAATTCTATGCCAGACACCATGGCGGGGCTTATACGAGAGTTTGAAACCCTTTTACCCGACATCAAGAGAATTATTGAAAAATAAAAAACACATATATATACCCCTGATGATGGCAGCTGAAGACCAGGCCGTTCTTGACGAAGTATTGCAGATGCTGGAGGCCACCCCTGATACCGCACCTCCAACAGGGATAGTTGGTGACAATGGCATTCCTGCCAAACGTGAGAAGCTGGCAATCCTTGTTTCAACTGGCAAGGCCAAAGAAGCTATCGGCGTGCAGCTCACACACGATCATGTCAAGCGGTTGTCAGACAGGGACGTTGAGAAGTAGTGCAAAAGGTACGAGGCCTACATAGGCAACAAGACAACCGAATCCCTAGTTGATTTAGCCTGTGATTCCGCTATCATGCTCGCGTCCAAAGGCGTTGGTTTGGTGCTCCCGATTGAGGATGTTAAGGAGTTGCAGCAAGAACTCAAGAACGACTACATAATCAACCAGTAGCTGTCAAATCTTGCTGGAGGTCTTGCCATGTGATGCGGACGATTGCTGGCGCTTGCAAATGCTGCTCTCATCACAACAAAACACATCAAGTTTGAACGAGAGCCTGACTTGATAGAATTTGAGCCCCCACTCACACATCCAAGCAGAGACAGTGAAGGCTATCCACTTGAGGGCTTTGATGAAGTTGGGCTGGAACCTAGGTCGACCTTGAAGGAACCTTGAAGGAACCTGGCTGGAACCTGACAGCAACCTGTCAGCACACTTGTCATCACACTTATCACATCTTGTAAAAAATAAAATCATATATATACCCACTATGGCCACACCACTCGAGACGATCCCTGAAGAAACTCAAACTCCAACTCCAACTCCAACACCTGCCCGTGTTACCTCTGAGGCCCCGAAAACAAAGCCTGCAACAGAAAAGAACCCAGGCCGTGTTGCTTCTGGCAAAAGGCTAGCAGAACGCAACCGCCTGGCCCGTGAAGCAAAGAAAAAGGCCGAAGCGCAAACTCCTGCACCCTCAACAAGTGGCACAACAAGTGACACAACAAGTGGTGCAACAAGTGACACAACAAGTGACAGCAACAACAACTCAATCTTCTATATTCTGGGGTTTGGAGGGTTGGCTGTCTCTGTTGCGGGTGTGTATTACCAACGCGAAGCCATAATGCAAAGGCTTGGGCGCAAATCAAACACACCAGCAAACACACCACCAGCAACACCGCCATCTCGACTTCCGGTAAGACAAGGAATTAAAAAAATGGAATAAAAAAACAAAAACATATATATACTGACCATGAATCTTTTCGGGGCTGTAACTGATGCCGCTGTAATCGGAAGTGCGCTTTTTTTATTGGTTGAATTAAACGTGGCCGCCTTTTAAGCAATTTACAAAATGGCAGTGAACTGTGCAACGGAGCTGAGCCCGAGTGAGCCCGAACCCGAGCCTGAGTCTGAGTCTGAGTCCGAGTCCCGAGAGGCCAAGGCCCGAATCCGAAAGGACGAGGCCCGAGTCCTCTATGACGAGGCCAGAGTCCTCTATGACGAGGCCCGGGGATTGAGATTGAACGAGACGACAAAGGCACAAAAGGTTCTGTCAGAAAAATAAAAAAAGCATATGTATACTGGACACAAACCATGTCTGACAACAAGCTTGTGAAGTCTATCCTCGAAGCCGCAACAATCACTGGCCTTGTCGCTGGTATTGGTTGGATTGGGAAAACGACCATCAAAGAAAACTTCACTGCCGACCCCAGTGCAAGCTTTATGAACTTAGTCAAGTTCACAACCGTCATGGCTGGCAGCATCGCGCTGAAGAAATATCTCGAGGACCAGAAAATCCTCCCAGACAATATGTAAAAACCATATGTATACACACGACCACAATGGCTTCGATTGCAATAATGGCCCTTGGCGCTGTTCTCAATGCGGCAGCTTTCACGGGTGGCAATTATCTCGCGAAATATCTGTCTGGTGATAACGGAAAGGCAGCAATGGATGGGAAAATCCGTCACGACAAAGCCCTGGAACAATACCAAGCGGCTTACGCCAAATACCAGAAGGACCGCACCAAGCTCCTCGACTGGATTGCAGCCAACGATCGGATTAAACACCAAGCTAGCAAAAACTTCCAAACCAGTGACCAAGCCTTGGTCTTGTATAACCAGATGCACCAAATGCAACCGGATAAACAAATCAAAGACTACAAAGAGCCTCAGTTCTCGGACTTCTACAAGCCCAGCCCACAACAGCAGAATGGTGAACTTGTGTTCATTGGAGGCACCCTGCTTTCGGGTGGGTATGCGGCTTATCGCTTTCTGTAAACAAACATATATACCCCGTATGGAGACCAAACTCTCTAAGATCTATTACAGTCCGAAAGGGTATTGGAAAGGACTTGCCGCTGTCAAAAAGCTAGCTGCAGCGGCCAAGGTCTCTGAAGAGGCGACAGAGAAATGGCTGGTCAAACAGGCTCTTTGGCAAGTTTACCTCCCCCCGCCACGCCATATCCCTCGGCCAAAGTTTGATGTCTCATCACCCAATGCAGTGCATCAAGCAGATCTTCTCTTCCTACCCCACGACAAACTTCCTCATGGGAGAAAGGTTTACAAATACGCATTAACCCTTGTGGATGTGGCTAGCCGTTACAAAGCAGCGGAGCCCCTGACTTCGAAAGAGTCTGAAGAGGTCTCAAGGGCATTTCAGAAGATTTACAGGAGGGGGCCTTTGAAATGGCCTCAACTCTTGCAAGTTGACCCTGGGAAAGAGTTTATGGGGGCTGTGACTAAGGCTATGGAGGATAATAAAACGACCATTCGTCGCGGGCGGGTTGATATCCACAGAGACCAAGCAATTGTGGAGAGATTCAATCGCACCCTGGCTGAAAGGCTGTTTGGTTATCAGTATGCAGTTGAAATGAATATGCCCTCTGGCCGTTCGACTGCTTGGGTGAAAAGACTGCCAGATGTTGTCTCGGCCTTGAACAATGAAGTAACAAGACTCACGGGCAAGAAGCCAATGGATGCGATCAAAGAGAAAGCAGTATCAGCCAAGCCCGCGACACCGTATGCTAGGCCTGTGGGGGTCTATGAGAAGAAGCTCCCTCCCCGGGTGAGTGTGAGATATTTGTATCAGCCTGGCGAGCTTGAGGGCGGTAGTAGGCGTGCGACCGATCCGATCTGGTCTTTGAAGGTCTATAACGTTGAGAGAGTTGTCACCAAGCCGAATGAGCCAGTGGTGTATTGCCTTTACGATGGGCCCAAGAGAGGGTTTATTCGTGAGGAGTTGATGATTGTGCCGCCGGGCACTCAGTTACCACCAGCTGGGCTGTAGCGCGGGTTAGTGTATGTCTTTGTGCCCGTATGCCAGCGTGTGGACACCATCATCCTTGATCCAGCGCTTGGAGTCAAAGGGTGACAGTGTTGTCTTATTGAGATGCTCGCCAAATATCTGATGGTCTTTGCTTCGAAGCCTGTCCATCCCGTGCTTGAAGGATTGCCTGCTGAAGAGCGCATCCTTGTAGTTTTGGTGGATGATCTCTTTCTTTGTGACAACCTTGGTGGTTCCCTTTGCTTTCTTGATGTCCAGCTTAGCTTTGATTTCTTTGCCATCCTTGTCCTTCTTCTTAACACACCTGCTATCGTCTTTCAAGATGCTGTACATCTTCGAGCGAAGACAGATTACCTCTGAGATGGGCACACCCTCACACTCATCCTTCATCTTGCCGATGACCTTCTTGTTTACTTGACTGTGCAAGGGATGGTCATTGGGATAGTCGCTCGTGTCATAGCGCCAGAGACTGCGCCTCATGTCTTTGTAGATGTCCTCCGTCTTGATCTCGAGTAGGAGAGAGTCTGTGTCGGTGTAGAGTAGCTCACACCGTGCACCGTACTTGTACTTCAGGTGCTGGTAGTAGAACCTGTACATCAAGGTTTTGGAGAGATCGAGGATGCACATACCCGTGTATACTGGCCTGTTCATCAGGATGCTGTCTTTATGCATCTGGATGCCGGCCAGGCTGTCACTAAAGACCGTTGCTCTTGCAAAAAGCGGGCTGGATAGGAGCTTCCGGAGTTTTATCTCCTCGTTGGCTCGTACGAGCTTGACAACGGTTCGGTTTCTGAGGTTTTCCATTGTCTTACCGAAGACGGAGTTGTTCATCAGCTTGGAGAAGTCCTTCTCAAACTGTGTCTTGGCCCGCTTCCTGAGCTCGGTGTTCAAGGTGATGTATGGCTCCATCCAATCCTTCTGGTCGAAGGAAAGAACGTTATGCACCCTCTTCAGTTTCATACCGAGCTCGAGATAGAGCTGGAGATTGCGGTAGTGGAGGACATAATTCGTTTTGTCCCTGAGGGTGAGGAGTAGCTTTTTGGTTCTGTCCCTCCCTAGATTCAGCTCTCTTGCAAGGGATAGTTGGTAGGGCGACATCCACTCTTCTGGGACCTCTGTGCTCTCTGGGGCGAGAGGGTAAGAGTTGTGCTCGTCATGCAACTCCTCTGGGTACTCCAAGTCCACCTCGAGAATGCATCCTTTCTTTCTGTCTGGCTGCAAGCTCATAATTTGTTTTTCAGTGGGCATAACGCGCGCCCATGAGAAATCACCAACTAGGAGAGGCTGGCTCATGGCCCAACCATAGAGGTTGTTTGCGTCGAGGTAGTGAATGTAAGTGGTCTCTTCCTCTGGATTGTAGTCTTGCAGATATGGATTGTTTGCCTTGCAGTGGCGCTTCATCTCTGTTGATATGCCGCCCCGCATTCCCTTCTCGATGAAGAGATACATGTTGTAATCGGTGAGGAGTTCGAGCTGGATTCCCGTGTGTTTGAGTAGCGCGTCCCAACTCAGACCAGGACTTGTGTAGTAGTGCGCAGGGTCAAGACCGTAGTGCTTGAGACATGTCTTTCGGAAGTTCTCAAACACATCCGCGAGGAGAACTGTGTCTGTTGCAAGATAGAGATCGTGGTACTGTCCGAGATTCTCGCATTCGAATGCTTCCCAGACTTGCCTGGCATGCTCGTAGTCTTTATCGTCTATACCAGACTTTGTGAGCTTGCTGTAGAAAGCCTCTTTAGGCGGGAGAGATGTCTCGTTGAATCTCTCGAAGGAGTCCATGTACTCATAGGGATAAACGCCCTTGCGGAATAATAGACCTCTTTTGGCTTGGTTAGTTATAAGCCGCTTTGTGATATCGAAGTCCTCTGGCTTGTTGGAGCCTACAAGGTTGTCTAGGCTAGAGCACATGAACTGCAAGCTGTCAATGAACCTGAGTCTGCCGAGAGAGAATGAGATGTATTTCTCCATATTGTTTGGGTTGCATCTCAGATTGGGTGTGCCCTCGATCTCGGCGATGTGCTGCATCAGATGGTGAGCGTCATAGCCTTTCAGATTATGAAAGACAACCGGAATGATTATTTTCTTTGGGTCGATGCGGAAGTAACTTCGGCTACACACATTGTGGGCTGCGCCGCGATACTTACCAGTTATGTGGCAGTGATCTCTGACAGCGTCTCTGAATTGTGGGCGTAAAAGAGGCTGGCCACATTCAATGCAGCCACTGTTATCTTCAGCATCGTCTGGCTTAGGCTGCCTCTTGACCCACTTACCGTCATCTGGTTTGTAGCGATTGTAGAGTTCGAAAAAGCAAGGTATTCGGCTACCAGGATATTTTGTGTGCCTGTGAGCCTTACCGATGTATTCGCCCGTGTCTGGGTGAAAGAAATCAACCTTATCGCGTTGGTTGTACTTGACAAGGTCCTTCTTGCATATGTGACAAATGGTTGCGGTGTAGAAGTCATGCCGGTCTTGTCCTGTCATTTGCAGCGGCACCTCCTGCTTGAGTGATTCCCTTAACTCGAGTTCAGTTTCAACAAGAGCATCAAGAAACCTTTGCACACAGTCTTCACCACGGTAAAGGAAGTCTTTCACCACCTCTCCATCAGATCGCACGGCTATGAAGGAGAAGCCACAGGGCTTGTGAATCTCTGTCTGTGTTGTGCTGCTTTTGCCGGGTGCTGGTATGCATGTGTCAACCTTCTCGATGATGCTCTCGCTGTCAGCGTAGATGATAAACGGCGTCTTCATCTGCCTCTGATAGTTTGTGAACTGCAGAGTGTTTTTACCTTTCTCAGGCATATCGATTCTTGTTGGGCGAGAGGCGGCTCCAATGCATAGAGTGCGGTGTTTCTCGAGGACTCTTTCCGATGTGTAGCCCTGCAAGCACCTAGTGCAGAAGTGCAAACGGTGGCCAATGCATTGTTGTTGGCTATAAATAAGCCTGCTTAGACTTTTTATGTAGCAGTAGTGAAACAAAATGCAGATGTTATTTTCTTGCAAGAAACACATTCTACTGAAAGGAACGAAATCACATGGAAAAGAGAATGGGGTTCCTTATTATATTGCTCTCATGGGACAAATAATTCACGTGGTGTCGCAATCTTGATAAGGAACAAATTTGATTGCATAGTTCAAGAAAAAATAGCAGATAATTACGGTCGATTTCTCATACTCAAAGTTTTAATTCATGGTGAGCAAGCCCTTCTGGTAAACGTTTATGGCCCAAATCGGGATAGCCAATTGGTCATTTTTTATCAAAAACTTTTACAAACCATTTTAGAAAAAGGTTTAGATACAATTGAAAATATTATAATGGGGGGTGATTTCAATTGCCCATTGAACCCAATTGTTGACAAAAAAGGTGGGATTCTCAGACCAAGACAATCGGTAATCAACTCGATAGAACTGTTACAATCAGAACTAGATTTACATGATATTTGGCGTATCAAGAATCCAACCATGCGTAGTTACACCTGGAGTCAAACAGAACCTTTGATCTTCTCTAGGCTAGATTATTGGCTTATTTCAAATTTCCTATCAGATAATGTTATAAATGTTGATATTATATCATCTATCAAGACGGACCATTCTGCAATAGTAATTGAATTCCAAGATGAGGATAACGCTGCCAAGGGTCCGGGAATTTGGAAGTTAAATTGCTCTTTGTTAAGTGATAATACTTATATTGACAAAATAAATAGCTTGATACCTAGATGGCTTCAGGAAGGAGAACGGGACCTCAGTGACTTCCGTTCGGTTTGGGACTGGACAAAATATAACATTAACAAATTTTCAAGAAAATACTCGATGGAGAAATGCAGACAAAGAAAGTTAGATGAGCAACGACTTCATAGAGAATTTCAAGACGCTAATCGAAGCTTTCAAAATGATTCCTCACAAGAAAATCTAGCAAAGTTAAATGTTTTGAAAGAACAAATGGAAAAAATGTATGAAAAAAAAGTTGAAGGTATAATTGTCAGATCTCGTGCTAGGTGGCATGAGTATGGGGAAAAAAAACTCGAAATATTTTTATAATCTAGAAAAGCGAAATCATATTAAGAAGCACATTCGAAAACTTTGTTTGAGTGGTGTTATCACAACTGATCCTTTTGAAATCTTGAATGCTGAAAAAAGGTATTATGAGAACCTCTATAAAAGTAGACTAGACGTTTTAGAGCAGAATACCTGTTCTTTTAACTACGACGATTTACCAATTCCGACACTTTCAGCTGATCAAAGAGAGCTTGGAGAAGGACTTATTAGCCTAGAAGAGTGCACTGAAGTTTTGAAATCTTTTGCATTGAACAAGGTACCTGGAAACGACGGATTACCAGTAGAATTTTATAAGACTTTTTGGGGCACAGTAGGCGAATTATTAGTGAAATGTTATAATGAGGCATTTGAAAAAGGACAAATGAGCTCCTCGCAAAGACAAGCAGTAATTACACTAATTGAAAAAAAAGAACAAGATCGATGCGATCTCAAGAACTGGAGACCAATCTCTCTTTTAAATGTGGATGCAAAGATAGCATCCAAAGTTATCGCTGAAAGAATAAAAAAACAACTACCGGAAATTATACATAACAATCAATCTGGTTATATTGTAGGAAGAAACATTGGTGAAAATATTCGCTCGATTCTAGATGCAATGGATTACACCGAAACTAATAACCTACCAGGCCTATTCATATTTATTGACTTTGAAAAAGCCTTTGATAGCTTAGAGTGGACCTTTCTCAAAAAATGTTTGGAGTTGTTCAATTTCGGGCCTAACTTCATGAGATGGATCAATGTTTTTTACAAAAATATTCAAAGTTGTACCATCAATAATGGTTTATGTTCACACTTTTTTAGTATCGAAAGGGGAGTTCGACAGGGTGATCCACTTTCCCCATACCTTTTCTTAATTGTAGTAGAAATTTTGGCTATTGCTATAAGAACTCAAGAAAACATAAAGGGAATAGAAATTGATGGCATGGAAACCAAATTGCTTCAATTTGCTGATGACACAACTGTAATCCTGTCCGATCTAAATTCTGCAAAAGTCCTATTTAAAATACTCGACGACTTTGAGAAGATCTCGGGCTTGAAACTGAATGTTGCAAAGACTGAGGCAATGTGGATAGGATCCAACAAAAACTGTGAAGATACACCGCTTGGCTTAAAGTGGCAAAAGTGTGTAAAATTTTTAGGAGTCTACATAACTTATGATATCCAGCTTCTTGTGGAAAAAAACTGTAAGCAGAGACTGAAAAAAGTTAAAAACATAATAAATTTATGGAAAACAAGAGGGTTATCTATCCATGGCAAAGTGAACGTTATAAAGTCTTTATTGCTTCCGAAAATGATTATCCCAGCTCTGTCTTATGCACACCTGTTCAAATTATAAAAGAATTTCAAACATTAATATTTAATTTTTTATGGAATGGGAAAGATAAAGTGACTCGCCGCGCAACGTATGCACCCTATGAGCTTGGTGGCTTGAAAATGATTGATTATGAAAGTATGGTAAAAGCTTTACGTTTGAGTTGGCTAAAAAGAGTTTTTGACGCGAACTGTAGCGGTTTTTGGAAGTCTTATTTAAGCAACCTTTTGAAAAATTATGGAGGACTTTTTCTATTGGATTGTAATTATAGCACAGACCATTTAAACATTCAATCACCCTTTTATTATGAACTTTTGTTATGGTGGCAAAAATTAAGAGAAACGTTTGATCCTGATAATAAATACAAATGCATTATTTGGAATAACAAAGAAATTCTGGTTGATAACAAAACCGTGTTTTATATAAATTACTTTGCCAAGGGAATTAAATATACTGACGACCTGTTATTTGACAAGAATAATATTAAGTCTTTTGACACGGTGAATCAAAAAGGACCAATTAACTCGAACCTTTTGACTTGGACTGGTTTAAGGAAATCGGTTCCTGATCATTTACGCATAAGGCCGCCTTCTTTTAAAATGGTCTTTGATTTAGAAAACTATAAATGTCGGAACTACTACAGCACCTTAATACAACTTACTTATGAACACCCCAAAAAATGGGTTACGCTAGCTAACGAATTTAATTTAACAGACGAACAACTTTCTGAAGCATACCTGTTACCTTTGAGAGTTGCTTCTGAGCCTTATGTGCGTTCCTTTCAGTACAAGGTGTTAAACTACATTTTATACACTAATAAACTTCTTTGTAAAATAGGGTACATTACAGACTCGAATTGTACCTTTTGTAAAGAGACTCCTGAAACTATTCACCATATCTTGTTTGAGTGCTCTTTTTCAAAATCCTTTTGGAATGATGTAATCTTTTTTATTTTAAGTAAACTCAGTAGT
This sequence comes from Dendrophyllia cribrosa, assembly GCA_024195265.1. Lineage (NCBI taxonomy): Eukaryota > Metazoa > Cnidaria > Anthozoa > Scleractinia > Dendrophylliidae > Dendrophyllia > Dendrophyllia cribrosa. Next base: position 18,788,977 of record JAJLRJ010000010.1, read on the forward strand.
TGCAGAAGTCTCTTACTTCGAGATGTAATTATTGGTTTTTTAAGGGAGGAGATGGATCTGGTCAACTATGTCTTACTTATAGGAAAGATTTATATTTGGGACTGCAGACGCAAAGAACACAAGCCTGCAATTGCACACTTTAAACAAATTTTGAACAATAAATACGACACAGAAAAGTATGTTGCAAAAAAGCAAAACAAATATCAACTTTTTAAAAACAAGTGGAATGTGTATGAAAACAATCTTTTAAATCCTTAATGTCAATCTATTGTTTATTAATTTATGGTGTATCATATAACTGTGTATAAATACCTTTTCATAAATATATCGTAATAATAATAAAATGTAGGGTAATCAATCTCTTAAATAAAAAATACTAGTAATAATGTAATAATTATAACTTAAATGTAGATTGTTGTATTTTTTGTTATTGGAAATAAAGATTACATTACAAAAAAAAAAAAAAAAAAAAAAAAAAAAGTAGTGAAACTTCGTATTGCCAGTGTGGTTATCAGTCTTTGTGATGAGCATGAGGTTGACACTTGGTATATCAGGGGCATCCATCTCACTCACATGGTAGATCACTACCTTACTGCCATCCCAGCCTAGAACGTTGATTGCAATGTCGTTCTGCTTCTCGATCTTTGGAATCTCATGCAAGGGTGTTGGAAAGGAGATTTCTGTGAAGTTGAAGACGTCTTCTCGAGGATATTGGCTTGGCCTGTCAGAGTGTGCAATGGCAGGGAAGAATGCTGCTTTCAAAGCCCACTTAATACAAGCATCATCACTGTTTTTAACGTTTATGATTGCTTGCTTTGCCTTGAGTTTTGGTGGGAGAGGGATATATGAACCGCCTCTTATTGGATTGTTTCTAGAGAAGTCTAGAAAGACAGTTCTGATACTGTCGAAGACCCATCCTGAACCTCTTTCTGTCCAGCCAGCGACTTTCTCTCTAAGTTGGTCTATTCTAGCCCTAAGTTTTCGTTTTACTTCTTTGCGATTGAAAACGTTTTGGATGGTTGGGTTGCCATCACCTCCTACGTAACATTGTTCCCTCACTTCACCTTCGTCTGTCTGCTTCTTAATGTCTAGTAAGACTGTGTATTGAAACTTCAAAGGCCCAAGTTCGTAGGATTGCTCTTCTATGACGTCGAGCATATTGTCAAGGACTTCATTGTGAAACAGAAGAAGATCCTTTCTACCAAGATCAGGTGGAACATCCATTCGGTAACTGGCAAGCCATCCGTGGTAGCCTCCATGTGCTCTGTTGAAGTTGGGTGCAACGTTTGCCATTGCCATGTGGGGGTTATATATACAGGGTTTACGTTTCTTCAATTGGTTATACCAGGCCGGTGTAGGTTGTGCTGCCGGGTTGGGGCCCGTGGATAGCCGGATTGCTAACAAGTAGTAGTTAGTACAGTGCTAAACCGGGATCACCCCGACATGTCAAAATAAGCGGTCCGAGCTAGTGAGGACCGCTTATTTTGACATGTCGGGGTGGTCCCGGTTTAGCACTGTACTAACTACTGCGCTCAATATGTCGCGACTCCGTCATGTTTATTTTTAGAAAATGACAAATGTTCAATTGGTCAACCATTACACAAACTGTCCCAAACCTTTGTTTTGAGTAGAATATCACGAGGCTAACAATAGATTTACACGTGTAAAACAAATTACGTATGAAATTCTTGAGTGCCCCTGCGTTCCAGAGCGCCCCGTTTTCAGGTTTTTCTGTGCGACAAAAAAATAATTTTTTTTACTTTTTTTTTTTACTTTTTTAAAAACCTGAAAACGGGGCGCTCTGGAACGCAGGGGCACTCAAGAATTTCATACGTCATTTGTGTGATTACGTCATATCAATACCCACGGATCTAATGGCTTTATTCCAAAGACGTTCGTTCTTTAGATGTATAGAGGGCTTCTGAAGTTTTATGTAAGATAAAATCTCGCGCTGCGGTCCTTCTGGTAAAATTAGGTTTAAGATTTTGTAAATTACAAAGTTATAAGATATTCTGCTTGAGTAAACAGAGTTAATTTTCTTTATTTCGTCATATGTTAATTTTGTAGGGGGTTTCCCTTATATATGATCAAGCTGTTATAAGATATTCTGCTTGGTAGATGATATCTTATGCTTGAGTAAACAGGCACAAACTCCGATCCTCCATGGTTGTCACAGCCGTGTTTCCCTATTTAATTGGGCGCAAATGATTTATCCTTCGAAATGTAGAGGTTAAATCCAGAATTTAATCTCTCAAATCGGACTTGGATGCTGCGGTGAGAAGATTTATCTTTTTTTGAAACTCTTGTTTGACTTCCTTGCGAAGTTCGTTTTTGAGTTTCTCGAGGTCTGGCGATTGTGTTTGAGTGGCAACGTCTTTTGATGCCTTTACACCATCCCTGATTGCAGCCTTGAGTTCGTGAGCTCACGAGTAATTATGGTGAATTCTGTATCACTGATCCTCTTGTCTTCCAGAGCCTTTGAGACCAGCTCATTGACAGAGTTGCGTTTAGCCTGGGCCAGTGTGTAGATAATCTCGTGTTTAGTCACTTTCCGCTCTAGCCGTTTGTTTGCAGTTGCAAAGCCAACTGAGAACATCCCGCAAAGCGTGGCAACGCCGGCAAGTGCGGGACTTATAACAATACCTAACCCGGTCAAGGCAGTGGCCCTGATGACAGCCCAACAGAAAGCGACCCAAGTCCAACCGCCGAGTAATGAACTATTGATTGGGTCCGTTTGTATTTCTTTGCGACTTGCCTATAGTGCTCGGCTTCGTCAGACAACTCCTTCAGCAAGTCAGAGATCTTTTTGAGACGGAAGTCTTCTGCATTTGACAAAACTGGGTAGAGCGGTTGTGTATGGCTGTATTCCGGAGCCGATGGAAGCACATTGGCAGAACTCATGGTGGGGTATATATATATATTTTTAATTTATCTCGATTTCAAATTCTAAGGGCATGTTATTAAAGTCGAAGAGGTCATTGTTTTCATCCCTCACTGACAGTGATATGCTATTTACATAATCGTCAGAGGAGACGTCACGCAAGACGTTCTGCTGTGTTGTTTCGTAGAGAATTTTCTCAAAAGATTTTCCACGAACATCAAATCGAGCCAAAACTGATGAGGGATTCCCATTGAGTAAGTTCTGTTCTTTATCAACCAAGTCACAGTGGATAAAGTAAGTGTTTGGTGAATTGAATTTTTTAATTGTTATATGAGGAGGTGTTTGTGGGTCATTACCAAATAATAATCTAAGATTATTGGAAAGCGTTATTAGATATTTACCCCCTGGGTTCAAAATCACCATAGCGCCAAGAGTTGTATATGGTTTTACATTTATCTCCATATTCTCTTCTGCGTATTTATCAACTATCGTTCTTGCCAAAGTACTAGGAGTGTAAAAACCAGGCTCAATGTCAATTATAACGGGTTGGGCCCCCGAGCTTAATGGTTTTACTGATATTTGTCCTCTTTGCTTCAAAGTATTCCACGAATTGAAAATTGAGCAAGAGATGAGCCATATGTAACTCGGTTTCGGAAGCGGTTGATCGAAGTAGATCGTGTGAGGGTTCGAAGGCGCGACGATTGTTAACACAACCATGATTGCATGTATATAAAAACATTTTTTAAATATAAATATATACAATCATGTTTGGCAGACGGCCCGTTGGATTTAATCCTAATTCAAATCTTGGTCTAAACATTGGCGGTCACAACTACGGTCCCCCACCCCCTTTTAATTCAACCCCAAACGTCTATAGCCATGTAAAGCCACCCCCAGATCCACTAGCCTGGATGAGAACACCAGAAGCAGCAAAGCTCTCTGCCGCGGCCAAGGCCAAGGCGATATCAGACTTCAAAAAGCGTTTCCCGCGCGCTGATATGTCCCACTTTGAAGTGCAAGTAGAGTTTGGCGACGACAACAAAACCGCCACAGGGGAAGTGCTTTACAAAAAGGGACCTGGCTCATGGGCGCTCGTTACAAAAATACCCCACAAAGATTGGACTCAAGCCATGAAAGACGCTCTTGGGCTCCAACAAGACGGTGGTTTCCCCTATCAGCTATCGTTGACTCGAAATACAAAAAAGTCAATCCCAGCTGTTGATTTCTCCACCATAATAGACAAGGATTTGATGATTGGCGCAATCTTGAACGACGAAGCGCAAAAGATCTATGTCACGCCAACTGATTATTTCACAACGAAATACAGAAATATCTTCAGGGACACACAGATTTCATTCACAACCGCGAAATATGGAAGAAAGTGGCTAGGCGGTCCGCATATGAGTTTTTGGCCACAACAACTCTCCTTCGCACTGTGGTGTGCAACAACCGGCTGCGGAATCTCGCGTGACATTCTCTTCGATAAGAACTCCAGTCTATCCCTAACCCCCCAGCTCCGGTCGTTTTACAGGTTTCACGTTTATTTCACAACAAGACGAATACTCCACAAGATGGGTGGGGAACAAAGCGTGAGTGCTTTGCCAGACGACCCCCCATTCAACCAGAAAGACAACAAGTATAACATCGACGCGTACAAGAAGATTTGCATAGAGTCCGGTGTTGACCCCAGTTCTGACTTCCGTTTCACATACGGTAAGAACCACGGTCTTGGGAATGTCTACATTGGTGAATATGGAGGTGGCAACATTTCTACCGATTACAACTACCCCGATCCCGATCTAGCTCTGTTCAATGATGAGCGCGTGACTGACAGAAACGACCCCAACTATCGCGCCAATGGAATATCTTTCGTCCGCAACGACCAAGGGGCGGACACCCAGTTCGAGCACTTTGTGCCAAATTACGCACAGGGGCTAACACAGCCAGGGCTCGCGCGTATGAACCAATCAATCGAGGCCTTTGTGTACTGCATTCTTGGTTCACAAGCCAAAACCCGCAGTAGCATCATTGGAAGAGGAGGCCGGGCTTTCGAAACGCAGAGAGTATTCCTCACCCATCTAGAGGAGGCCATAATACTGAACGACATTGCAACAAGCGTACAGCGTTACCAGCTTGCCATCCAAGCAACGAAAGTGCGCCTAGACTTTGCGACAGCACCAGGAAGCTGGCTCATGCCATCACGCATGGTTATCAACACAGAGAGCGTGATCGGGTATAACAACAATCTCAAGGAAGCAACGCAAGGGATGAAACTGGGTGTGAACAATGATGTTAATCTGGGCACAAAAAAGGCCTCTTTACGCCCCATGGCCGGTGGGCCAACAAAAATCAATCCACCAAACAGCCACCCATCGAACCCGATACATAAAGAGGTTACACAGGCACAGGGCATCGTGCCGAAAGGCCCAAAACCAACCACTAGCGCACCATACACAACCGCACCAGACCCCACACCAGAACCAACGCCAGAGACCAAGATCGAGCCGCATCACGTTGTCGCTGGCTCGCTTGCTTTAGCAGGCTTTGTTGCCTGGATGCGTTAACGCTTACGCTTGATTGTCTTTTCAAGCAAGAAGGCCACCACGGCAAGGATTAGAAGCCAGGCATGCTCGCCAAGAAAGGATAAAACCTGCCCGGCCGTTTTGAAGATAAAGCTCACGATAGAGCCGATGAGCCCGGGCAGGATGAGGCAATCTTCTTCCCTATCTCTTTCAGACCATTGCCAACAGCCTTAGTCCCCGCTTTCAAGGCATTCATTGCAGAAAGTGTAACAGCCCCTATGACTATACCAGCAGCCAGAACAACAGCTTGCAGTGTCCATCCGTATTTCTTGAAGATATTTTTGACCCTCTCTCTCAAAGGCAGGGCTTCTTCCCTTTCTTGAACCTGTTCTCTTAACCTTGCCAGTTCTTCTTCTCGCTCTGCAAATCGGACTTCCGCGGCTTCTCTATCAGAGGGAGAAGTGGCCACATCCTCTATCACTGCTTTGTCTTCAGCGTTTTCGTGTTCAAGCTCGGCTTCTCTTTCGTTTAACTCATCCAGTGGTTTAGTAGAGTTTAGCCTTGCTTCTCTTTCGTTTCTTTCCTTCACCTTAGCAGAAAGTTGTGTTCTGGCTTTGTCAAACTTTGCCTGTTCTTGGTCTAGTTGTTTTTGTATTTTTTGAAGGTCACCTGATTTTTTATTCTCGTTTTAAATATCGCGTTGTAGATTCTTTTCCAGCTGTTTTAGGCGGTCTATCTCGGATTGAATTTCAACGCTTGAGCCGTGTTCCTGCTCCAGAGCGTCAATCCTCGCTCGAGTTTGTTCGTGTCTGCCCGTGAGGTTTTGTACTCTTTCTGCTCTTTTTTGTTTTTCAGCAGCAAGCCTTTCAGCCTTCTTCAGTTGTTTCTCTAATTCATTCAATCTTTGCTGTTCTTCCCTTATGACTGTATTGTCTTGAACTATTTTTTCTTCTGCAGACTGACCAAGAGCAAATCTGATTTCTTGTGAAAGCTTTCGGTTTACTCTTTCACGTCCAGTTATCTTTTCTCTTGTGCAGAGAGAGTATGCTTTTTTGCCAGCGCCTGTCATTTTAATCATTAATCTTTTAGATTTGGGGTCTAAATATGCATCAAGGTCTATTGAACTAGCATCTGGATAAAAGCTCTTGAGTGTATTCCATGCCCGATCTCTGTCAGTCTGGGCAAGAAGAGGGCTAGTTTCATCTAAACCGCTATGTTCGCGAGGCATTGTATGCATTTCATGCTGTTCACCACCATGATATGGGGTGGATGAGCCACCTGGTGTAAACTCGGTTGTTGTGTCAACTTCTTGTTCGTCATCGTCATCATCGTGGTCAATCCCACGGTCAACCCAAGGATTATCGGGCATATCTCCAGGATCAAAACCGCCTTCTGCCATGATGTAACAACAAAGTATATATATTTATTTTTTTTAAAATATATATATATTCTGGCTATGGCTGTGCAACCAAACCTCCTCCCAACGAACTCCGAGAAGACTCTTGGTGCAATGAAAGCAGAGCGCACCGTAAAGCGCATCACTTTTGACCGCTCTACAGCCAAGCCTGGCGAGACCCTGTACGTTTCGGTGCCCAAGCTAAACGAACATGAGGTTATCGTGTCGAACTCGCTTGCCTTGATTTTTAACATCGACCTTACCGGCGGCGATGTAAACTACTATCTCGTCCAGAATGTTTCCCGGGCGTTAGTTGACAGGCTCGTTGTCAAATTTGCCGCTACCACCGTCCAGGACACCGTTGGATACGATATTTACAAAATCTTTGAGGACCTCTTCCTTTCTGTTGATGAGAGAGACAATATGATTCCGGAGGGCATCCAGAGTGTTGACTTGTGCAAGATCCGTTCTGACGCAGGTGACAAAAAGACCTCTGGCGAGGATGCGGAAAACAAGCTGGAGAGTGTGTACGAGAATAAGTACCGCATCAACCTGGACCACCAGATTCTGACAGACCACGGTGTCTTATACCCACAGACCTTATACAACGATCTAATCTTCGAGATAACACTCGCACAGGCAGCTCATGTTGTAATTGGTTCGGATGCAAATAAGCTTGTATACAAGTTAACAAATATACAGCTTGAGTACGAGACAACAAAAAGTAAGCAGCTGGCTGACGAGGCAACGAGCGTTTACTCTAGCGGAAAGGAGTTTGCCTACGACCATATAATGCGAGAGGAAGTGGTCCCATTCTCGAAGGGTTCAGACGCTAGGCTGAATCTCAGGATGAACCCATAGCGCAGGTCATTAAAAGGCATCCTTCTGCTATTCATCGAACCCTACACAGCTGGAGCCAGGGACTCTGAAAGATACTTCAATCCAGACATCACCAAAGTGAATGTCACCATCAACGGCTCTCCCAACAGGATTTACAACGAAGGCATCAATGGAACCGACATGTGGAATGAGGTCAGCCGACTCTTCAAAGCTGGTGGCAGGCCCAACATGACTCTGACAAAATATCTAACTGACAACAAGTTTGGCCTCATTATCGATCTTCGATCAATGGCTGATACAACTCTGCACGGTAACGGCCAACGCCTTGTAAACACAAAGGATGGTGTGCATCTTGAGATTGAACGAAATACTTCTGGCTCTGGAAATGTTCACTGCCATATCTACGCCATCAGCGACTCACAGATGAACATCATGGACAGTCAGCTGCAGTCTGTTCAGTATTAAGCCAGCTGCGTAAAGTGTAACCAACTAATATATACATTGAATGGACCCACGAAAGCTGCCCTTCAATGCCCTAATTATTGGGCCGACTAATTCTGGCAAAACACAGTATCTCATAAACCTTCTCCGTGGTCCCTTCAAGGGCAAGTTTGACTATATCGTTCTTCTATGCCCAACCTTTGTCCGCAACAAGACCTACGATGGTTTCGTGGATAATGAATCCCGCATTTTTGTGATAGACTGCCAGCAGCATGAGATTGAACACTGGTTAACTCTATCAAGTTTCTTTTTCGAAGGAACTAACACGCTCATCATTCTCGATGATTGTGCCGCTTCGAAAGCCGTGAAAGGCCGCACAGGCCAACTTGTCTCCCTCGGCTTCAGCGCGCGCCACAGTGGCATCTCCGTGTGGGTGCTAACCCAACAGGTAACCAGCATTGCGAAACCCTTTAGGGAAAACGTTGCCGCAATCGTGCTTTTTTACACCCCATCGGGTAAAACAACGAAGGCTATCTTCGATGACTATGCCGGCGAGCTTTCACACGAGGACTACAAAGAGCTTATTGCGCGTGTTAAGGGGCGCAAGTTTTCCCACCTAGTTTTCTCTCTGCGGCATCCACATGGAATCGAAGTGAAAATATAAACAGCATATATATACTCTGAGCCATGAACGCCCCCACCAAGCTTCACAAGCTAACAGCCTTCTACCAGCTTTTGATTAAATTACAGGACAAGACAGACGAAATGCAATTCAAAATTATCAAAGCCGCCGGTGAGGATGATCTGCGCCAGATGCTTCTTAGCCGCTACCCTTTGAAACTCGTAGAGGTGCCAGGCACCATGGCCGCCCTTATTTTAGAGGTTGAAAGGCTTTTGCCTGACATCAAGAAAATAATTGAAATTTAAAAACACATATATACACGATGGCACACGCAAACCCTGATGAGGCCGTAATGAATGAAATCATGCAGATGCTGGAGGCATCTCCAGATAGCTCCGTACCATCAGATTCACCCATCCGTCTGCTAGAGGGGGAACTCATTCCTGCTCAACGCGAGAAGCTGGCAATTCTGGTCTCGACTGGCAAATCAAAAGAAGCCATCGGTGTCCAGCTCACACACGAGCAGGTGAAACGCCTTTCGGATAAGGAAGTTGAAAAATATTACAAAAGGTATGAAGCTTACGTCGGCAACAAGACAACTGAGTCTCTGATTGACAGCGTTTTAATGCTTGTAACCAAAGGCGCTGGCATGGTTGTTTCGATTGACGATGTGGAAAAGTTGCAGAAAGAACTAAAAAATGACTACATGATCAATCATGAATTGTCTTCTCTTGCTGGTGGTCTTGCACTGCGATGCGGTAAATTCTTGGCATTGGCAAATGCTGCTTTGATCACTACAAAACACATCGACTTCAAAAAGGAGCCAGAAGAGCCAACACCTCCTCCTCCTTCCAGGCCCACCACAAGAGACAGTGAAGGTTACCCACTAGAGGGCTTTGATGAAGTTGACAATTAACCTGACAAGAACCACGAAGGAACCAGGAAGGAACCAGGAAGGAACCACGAAGGAACCAGATAAATTATTTTTAAAAACTTATATATATATATACACGATGGAGGCACAAGCTGAGCAACCGTTGCCGACGATACCTGAAGAAACAACGACAACCAACACGCACGTTACCTCTGATACCCCAAAGACTGCTCCAGCAAAAAGCCCTGGTCTTGTTGCTTCTGGCAAAAGGCTAGCAGAGCGTAATCGTCTGGCAAGAGAGGCAAAAAAACAGGCTTCTAAAACGGCAAAGAGCCCCCCACCAAGCAAGGCTACAAACACATCCACTGACGGCGACAACACAGAGAGCAGCAACAACTCTGTCTTCTACATTCTGACAGCTGCCGGCGTGATTGTATCCGCTTTGGATGTGTATTACCAACGTGAAGCCATTATGAAGACACTTAAGCCCACTGCTCCGGCAGCAGAGGTGAATGAGGTTCAAACTCCTCCACCCACACAGAGACCACCGAGTCGAAGAATTCGTGAGATGCAATAAAAAAATAAAAATCTTATATATACCATGTCTGACAACAAGCTCGTGAAGTCTGTTACTGATGCCGCAACAATCACTGGCCTTGTACCTGGTATTGGGTGGATCGCTAAAACAGTCGTCAAAGAGCCATTCACATCTGACCCCAGCTCTAATGTGATGAACTACGTGAAGTTCACAGCTGTCATGGCTGGAAGCATCGCGCTAAAGAAATACCTCGAGGATCAGAAAATCCTCCCAGCCAACATGTAAAAATACAATATATACACAATGGCCTCAATCGCCATAATGGTTGGTGGAGCAATTCTCAATGCAGCCGCTTTCACTGGCGGTAATTATCTGGCAAAATATTTATCCGGCGACAACGGCCAAGCCGCACTGTAAGAGAAGACCAGACACGATAAGGCCTAAGAGGCTTACAATGCGGCTTATGCCAAATATGAGAAGGACCGCACAAAGCTCCTCGACTGGATTGCAACCAATGATCGGATTAAAGACCAGGCGAAACACAACTTCGCTAAGACCGACAAAGCTCTGGTTCTCTACAACCAAACCCATCGGGACCAACAAATAGAGCCCCCAAAAGAGCCCGAGTTCTCTGACTTCTATAAACCCGGCCAACAGCAGAAGCAAGGCGAGCTCTTGTTTATCGGAACTGGCATGCTTGCCCTTGGGTATGCAGCTTTTCGATTTCTTTAAAAACTCATATATATGGATGCTAAATTATCAAAGATCTATTACAGTCCGAATGGCTACTGGAAAGGTCTTGCCGCTGTCAAAAAGCTAGCTGCAGCAGCCAAGGTCTCTGATGATGTCGCAAAAAAGTGGCTCGTCAAACAAGCTCTTTGGCAAGTTTACCTCCCAGCGCCACGCCATATCCCTCGGCCAAAGTTTGATGTCTTCACGCCCAATGCGGTGCATCAAGCTGATCTTCTCTTCCTACCCCACGACAAACTTCCTCGTGGGAGAAAGGTTTACAAATACGCATTAACCCTTGTTGATGTGGCTAGCCGTTACAAAGCAGCAGAGCCCTTGACTTCGAAAGAGTCTCTAGAGGCTTCAAAGGCCTTTCAGAAGATTTACAGACGCGGACCTTTGAAATGGCCACAACTGTTGCAGGTTGACCCTGGAAAAGAGTTTATGGGCGCTGTTACGAAGGCTATGGGGATAACAAAACGGCCATTCGTCGCGGGCGGGTTAATATCCACAGAGACCAAGCGATAGTTGAAAGATTCAACCGAACCCTGGCTGAAAGGTTGTTTGGACATCAGTACGCGGTTGAAATGCGCCTTCCCTCTGGCCAGAGGTCGACTGAATGGGTACGAAGGCTGCCCGACGTTGTGTCGGCTTTAAACAATGAAGTGACAAGATTGACTGGCAAGAAGCCAAAGGATGCGATCAAAGAGAAAGCCGTTTCTGCCAAGCCTGCAACACCATATGCTAGGCCTGTGGGGGTCTATGAGAAAAAACTCCCTCCAGGGCGAGTCCATGTACGATACTTGTACTACCCTGGCGAGCTGGAAGGGGGCGGGAGGCGTGCGACTGATCCCATCTGGTCATTGAAGGTCTACCAAATACACAAGGTTGTAACCAAGCCAGATGCGCCCGTGGTATATTACTTGTATGATGGACCCAAGAGAGGGTTTGTTCGTGAGGAGTTGATGCTTGTGCCGCCGGGCACTCAGTTGCCACCAGCTGGGATGTGAAACTCAATGGGCTCTGTGTGGATACCGTCTGGCAGCACCCAACGCTTGTCGTAGTACGCGGAAAGGCCCAGCTTGCGCTGCTCGTACGTGTGCATGGCACCGTTGTGCATTCGGAAACCCCTGTTGGTGGCCATGTCCTTGCGCCCCTCGAGGGCTCTTTCGTACCTTTCCCAGCGCAGCTCTTGCTCCACTTTGGCTAGGCGCTGGGACTCGTGCTCTTTCCACGCCAGCCCGTTTTGCTTTTTGTTCACTCCCTTGGCGGAGATCTTGGGATCTTTGTTGGGGGTGCCATCGTTGTCTACGAGGTAGCACTTGCTGCATAAGGCGATGGCCCGTGTGCCTTCCTTCTCAAGCTTGAACAAGCCGGGCTCTCTGCCGCTCCACTTGTCCCACGCCAACCAAGTCTTCTTCTCTGCCTCGAACTGGTCGCGGAGTTCTGGCTGTACTGCCTCCTCCAGCTTGTCGTGCGCAAGGGCGAAGTACATGCTGTCCGTGTCCATCTGGATAAGCTCGAAGTCATGCCTGTCGAGGTAGTAGTCCAGGAAGTCGTAGTAGAACTCCAGCATGCGCAGCTTGGCAAGCTGGTACACAACGATACCCACTTGGAAAGGGCGGTTGATTGTGACCTTTGGCTTGCGCAGCTCGATCTTGTAGGCATCTCCGATCTCTTCGAGGTCTTCGAACAAGGCCGATCGGAGATTCTTGTCGACTTCGTCCTCGTCCCTTGTGTACACCGTTCTTGTCTGGCGCTCCACGGCTTCGATGAACTTTTTTTTTTTTTATTTTTTTATTTTTTTTTTATTTTTTATTTTTTTTTTTAACTTGAACAGCCAATTTTTATTTACAATAAAGTGCGACTACTTACAATACAGTACAGCTAATTACATACTACACAATACTAATATGACTACATACAATACAGTACAGCTAATTACATACTCAAGATACTTACACTATTTACAATAACAATCACGACAGATACTTACAATACTAAAGCTACTTACACTATTTACAATACTAATAAAACTACTTACAATACTAACCCAGTTACTTGCTATTAGTTTCGATACTTAAAATAAAATAAAGATTACATCCACACCATTCAAACTCATTACTAGGATCTATTTACACGGGTGCAAAGCCCATGCACGGAGCCCACTTTTTATTGAATTTATCCATGCTATTAGTTTTAACACATATAAACTTTTCTGTTTCATACTTAGTTTTAACCTTTAGTTTAAAGGCAGTTATGCTAGGAAGTGTCTGATTTCTTCTGCAATCCCATATATACAATTTAGCATTCAGTAACAGATAGTTTAGTAAAGGGCACTTTGCGTATATTATTCCAATTATAACGTCTTGCAGGGTGAGATGGAAGAATTCTCTTGTCAAAAAGTAGAAATAGTATTCAAAATCTTTCCAAAAGCGTTGTACATGGCGACAATCAAAAAGAACGTGGTGGAGGGTTTCCAGTTCCGATTTACAGAATGAACATTTATCATCTAAGATGTATCCTATCTTACACAACTTTGTATTGGTAAATAATATTGAATTAAGGACTTTGTATTGAAATGCTTTTAAGTATGGTTCAAAGGACACCCTATGAGGCAACCAAAAAACACTTTTCCAGTCGTCTTCTGATAAATTAAAAGTTTGTCTCAAATGTTGAAAATAATTTGGGAACTGGGCTTTTGTCCTTTTGATTAATGTATAGTAATCCTTAGATTTCTTCTTTAACACGTCAAAGTCATTGTTATCTATCGTCAAAGATAGTGAAATTTCCGAAGGGGCACTGGCCCCATTGTTTGTTTTTAAGTGTGGTGGTACAGAATGACGAAGTCCTGCCCAAATTAAAAAATTAATTTTACTGATTTTACTCGAAATAATCTTAAGCGAGGTTGAAGTATCTGTGTCAAATAAAAGATCCTTTACATAAATAATGCCGTTTTCAAAAAAATTCCGATAAAAGATAGGCCTGTTGTTTATACGTATTTCTTTGTTGTTCCACACTACCAGTTGCCATTCTTTTCCAGTGTCAAAACCGTCACGGAATTCTGACCACCACTGAAGAAGCTCGGAATAAAATTGGGAAGGAATAGCGAGATCTTTGATATCATAATTGCAATAAAATAAAAAAAGCCCTCCAAAACGCTCCAATGTCACGCGTAAATAGTTTTTCCAAGGACCCTCATTGTTCCCAAAGATTCTTTTCAGCCAGGCTAGCCGTAATGATTTGATCATACTTTCAAGGTCAATCATTTTTAATCCACCGTTCTCATATTCATTTATCGTGGACAGTCTTGTTACTTTATCCGTTCCTTTCCATAAAAATTTAAATAATAATCGGTTTAACTCTTGAACGATTTCCTTAGGGGCAGGCAGAAGTGACAGAATATAAACAAATTTAGGAATAAGTAATGACTTGATAATTGTCACTTTGCCATAAACAGAAAGACCTCTGGAAGACCAGATATTTATAAGTTTTTTAACACTATCTAACCTCTCGATGAAATTTTTCTCGTGTAGCAATTTAATATCATACGAATAATAAACTCCGAGGGCTTTAATAGGTTCGTCAGGCCACTTAATACCGAAGGGTTTTGACTTGTTACTTCTGGAAGATCCTACCCACATACCCTCAGTTTTGGATGTATTGATCCTGAGTCCTGACAATTTTCTGAAAACATCTAAAAGTTTGAAAAGAACGCGTGCCGATTCTGTGTCTGACAAAACTGCTGTTGTATCGTCAGCGTATTGGAGAAGCTTTGTTTCTTCTTTGCCAATTGCAATGCCTTTTATCGCTATATTTTGTCGAATTGCTATAGCAAGAGTTTCAACTACAACCACGAATAGATATGGAGAGAGGGGATCACCCTGTCTTACTCCTCGTTCCAGAGCAAAATAGTCTGTTGTAAGACCATTATTAATAACACAGCTTTGTATATTTTTATACAGTGTCTTAACCCATCGGATAAAATCAGGACCAAACCGAAATGCCTCCAAACAGCTAACAAGATAATTCCACTCTACGCTATCAAATGCTTTATGAAAGTCTATAAAAATCATGAGACCTGGGATGTTTTCTTTAAGAGTAAAATCCATTAAATCGAAGATCGAACGTACAGTTTCACCTATATAGCGATCTTTAACGAAGCCACTTTGGTTGTGATGGATAATATTTGGAAGAACATTTTTTATCCTGGTCGCTAAGACCTTAGACATAATTTTTGCATCTACGTTAACAAGGGAGATTGGTCTCCAATTTTCTAAAAAAGAACGATCCTTACCTTTTTTTTCGATAAGAGTAATTACTGCTTGTTTCTGGGAACACGACATTTCGCCTTTTTCAAAACACTCATTCGCACAATGAATGAAAGGTTCGCTAATAAGTGGCCAAAATGTATTATAGAATTCAACTGGAATTCCGTCATTTCCCGGGGATTTGTTACTTGGAAAACTTTCCAGAACCTTAGCACATTCTTCTGGAGTTATTTTGCCCTCACACGATAACGTTTGTTGTTCTGTAAGTGTAGGAATGTTTAAATTGTTCAAGAAAAATTCCGTCGCTTGCGTGTTATCTGCATTCTTATTCTTGCTTGTGTATAATTCTTGGTAAAAACGTTTTTGTTCGGAGAGTATATTAAAGGGATCTGTGACAATCGCACCACTAGTTTTCAATTTTCGCACATGTTTTTTAACATGGTTTCTTTTCTCCAAATTAAGAAAATATTTTGTACTCTTTTCACCATGTTCCCACCAACGCGCGCGTGCGCGAATAATAATACCTTGAAGTTTTTCTTCATAAAGAAGTTCTAATTTTTCTTTAGCCGAATTGAGAACGTTTGCATTGTTGTCATTAGGGTCGGAATCAAATATTTTCTTTGCTTTATCAAATTCCTTTTGAAGTTTCATCTCTTTTTCTTTTCTTTCCATTGCTTTTCGTTTTGAATGCTGAATTGCGTGAACTCGGATATTATACTTAGTCCAATCCCAGATACTTCTATTATCTGTCAATTCATTACGACCTTCTCTCAGCCACATAGGTATTTTAGCTGTTACTTCTCTAACATAGTCTTCATCTTCCAAAAGCGAGCAGTTCATTTTCCAATGGCCGGGACCTTTGATATTTTTATCACTGATACAGAACTCTATAGAAATGGCTGCATGGTCAGTTTTTATGGCTGGAGTAATATCCGTCGTTGTAACTAAATCTTGTAAGTTATTTGAAATAAGCCAGTAGTCTAAGCGGCACAGAATCATTGGCGAGTTTTGACTCCACGTAAAGCTTTTTGTGGTGGGATTTTTCACTCTCCAAATATCAATCAAGTCAAGATCATCACATAAACAATCAATGGTTGATATGACCGATTTCCTCGGTAAAAGTATGCCTCCTTTCTTGTCTAGCACCGGATTAATTGGGCAATTAAAGTCCCCTCCAAGAATTATATTTTCTTCCTCGTCCAAATTCTCCTTTTGTAGAATAGTTTGTAAATTATTTAAGAAATCAATAATATATGTATCCTTATTTGGTGCATAAATATTGATCAATACATACATTTTATCTTTAATCTCCGCCTTCAGGATAACATAGCGTCCTAAAGGATCTAAGATTTTTGAATGGATAACACAGTCAACACCCTTCCTAAAAAGAATGGCAACTCCGCGTGAATTTGGACTACCGTGTGACATAATTATCTCACCTCCCCATTCATTTTTCCACTGTCTTTCGGTATCTTTTTTTGAATGAGTTTCCTGCAAAAATATGAAATCTGCCTTTTGTTTTCGACACCAAGTATAAATCATTCTCCTTTTTCGAAAGTTGTTAATGCCCCTCACATTCAAGGAGACCAATTTACATGTATCCAATATCATCTAAATCCCAGTAGACCTCAAATAACCGAGATTGCAGAAGTTTTATCAGAAAGGTGGACAAAAGTAAACAATACATCTCTACAAATTGGGCCGTGATTTGGGCTTTGCTCCTGAAATCGAAGACAAAAGAGATATAAATAACATTACACGTACTAGTTTGAAAGTATAACAAGTCAAAGTTAGTAAATAGTAGCTTAATTAGATAACAATGAGCCAAAAAACCTTTAAACACCTTAAAGGACGGAAAACGAATACTAATCCACAATAAAAACACTAAACAAAAAAGTGGGAGATACATAATTGAAACCCTTACCTTGTGCTCCAAAACGAAATATAATCGATCCTTCATCCAGAAAAAAAAAATACCCTCCGTAACTTCCAACTTATCACTCAGCCCTCAGCTCCTTCACCGTAATTTATGAATACAGCGTTCAAAATGGAAGGAAAAGTGACAATGGACTGGTAAATTCAGAAACTTTACTACCTTCAAAATTATATGTAGATGTCGAGAAATAAAGAAGCATGGCTCAGTACTAATAGAAATATTATAACTTAACATATTTCCCGTCAATATAGAGCTTATCCGGCTCGGTTTTACTGAAGAACGCGCGTTTTCCATCTCTTCTTGCTTGCTTCAATTTATCCATTTGCTTTTTCCTCAATTCGTGCAGCTCCTTAGGAATGTCCTCAAACATCTTATAATCGGTGTCTTTAAGTTTTCGACCGCATTTAAATACTCGCTCTCTATCTGGAAATCTGAGAAAACGGGCTATGATTGTGCGACTGCCGTGACCATCCTTCCTTGGTTTTCCCATCCTATGCACACGCTGAAATTCGATATTTTCCGCGTCTTCGATTCCCAGGATATTTTCCATGAAGTCTGCCAGTACTTGCCTCGTGTCTTCGTTCGAAGTTGTATTTGTATTTGTATTTTGTTGACCGGGAAGTACTGCTATTTCTGGTATGCCCTCAAACTTAAGGTTCTCTCTGCGACTATAGGCCTCGAGATAAAGGATTTGCTTGCGGCATTCACTAACCTCATTCTTTCTCTCCTCCGTGCTTGTCTGAAGCTCTAAAATTTGTTGATCCACAAATTTGGCATTCTCTTCCACGTGTGAGAATTTATCGTCGAGAGTTTTCTGCTTGTCTTGAACAGAAGCAATTTCTGTCTCCAGATTGCAGACCTTATCCTGTATTCCTTTCACTGTCTGGTTTAGTTCTTCCATCCTTGAATCTAAGCTACTCAGTTTTGACAGGATAAGATCTAATTTATCGGTTACGCTGTCTGCAAGGTTTAGCGCCTCCATTACTTCGTCGTCGCTGTATGACTTATCCGATATACTCGCCGGGGAGTAAGACTGTTTCCACCTTTTTTCTCCAGGCGAATTTTCAACAGAGTTGCTGGACTTGTTGCTACTTCTCGATTTTCTCTTTGGGGTTATAAATAAAGACGAAGATTCCATGGACACTTAATAAAATTCAACGGTGAGCGGAGCTAACAAAACCACGTCTACATCCCGCAACGATCAGCTCCAGTCCCCCTATGAACTTGCCGTAGGAGCTGTTGCCTAGGAGCTTGAACACTTCAGCAAGTAGTGCCTTCTCCTTGTCAGCGTCGCCTTTCCTTCGGTTGTCGGCTACCTCGCTAACGAACCAGTCGAAGAGCGTTTTGGGCATGTAGTCGATAGTGCGGTAGACTGCCGTGATCTTGAGCCCTCTTTCAAGATACCACTTCAAGAGGGGTGCGTAGATCAGCATTTGTTTCGCTGACAGCACACACAGCAGCTTTTTCTGGTCTGGAAAGCGGGTTCGGCCACTTTCTTGGAGGTAGTCGTGCATATGCTGCGGAACGCATTCGTCAGGCACTGCTTGATTGATGAAGAGTGGTGGAAACTCTTCGAACTGCTCCCACAACTCTCGGGGGACTTCGATGTCCACTTCCGCAAACCCGAACCACCTCCCTGTATTCAGATTCATTTCGAGAGCTTTCGCCGCCTGCTCCGGGTCGTTGTAGTGCACAACCTTCTCTTTGCCGCAGGGCATCTCCTTGAGCATCGTGCTTGGGTAGAGGGAGTTTGCATCGAAGCCGAGGATGCGCTTCGTGATGCGCGCCAAGTCGTATTTGTGGGGGCGGATGCGAGTTTCACCACGCACGTGCTTGCGGGTGAACACCAGGCTTGGACCACCGACCACAGCCTCCTTCAGCATGGGGTAAGCTTCGGGCCCAGGGCGGTATAGTGCTGGGACATTGCGCCCTCTCAATGAACCTCGCAGGACGTATTGCATCGATACCCCGGGCAAGGAGACCGCGTCTTTGAAGATGTCTACCCCGAGCCCAGTGTAGAAGGACTTCATCGTTTGGAGGGCTTCGAGAAAGGGAGACACGTCTAGATTGTTGTAGTACTCCAGCCAGTCCCCGAAAGTCTTCATACCTCGCTCGTGTAAGATGCGCTTGCATTCTTCGTGCTCCTTGGGAGATAGAACGAAATCGTTTTTGAGTTCTGAGTACCAGCACCAGTATGGCGGGAGCCCTTGGTAGTCCAGCTTGTCAGCACTGTCAAACCACTCATATGGGAGCCAGGATTTGGTCTGTGTTGCACCATACGTCTTGACCCACTTGTCGTAAGAGATGCCTGGGGCCATATAGTTCATGATGTCCAAGAACTTGTAGCTGGGCGTGTTGATGAACATGATGCGGCCCTCTTTCTCCGCAGCAAAGACCCCGTTCTCTTGAGCGAGATGAGAAACAAAGTACTTGCGGATAAGCTTGAGATCGTAGTGGCCGGAGTTGAAGCCAACTACAGGCACTTGGTTGCACCATTGGTCGATAAGATTGAATTGCTTCTCGGGAAGACTCTCAGTGTCTGGGGCATGTATTTTGCAGCCACATCCTCTCGGATGGCAGCGCTGCGCCGCTCCAGGGAGCTATAGAACAGCCCGATAAGCTCGTCGGGATCTTTGGAGAAAATGTACTCAGGCTCAGGGTTCAACGTGTCGGCAAAGGAGACTGAGATAGGCACATGCTCACTTTCATACGAGAGATCCCGTGTTGGGAGAGCTGCCTTGGTCTTGTCCTGGTACGCTTCGAAGTCGTAGACGATCGCGTGGGGATATGTTTTGTTTCTTTTCTGTAGGCAACGGTCATTCCACCAGGGACGAGGCTTTTCGTGTTCCCATCTTTCCACAACATTGTAACCAGCGTCTCGAAGCAACTGAGTTCGTTGCAGAGTCTTTTGGTAGGCAACCGCCCTTGTGATTGGATTGCCCCTGCGATCAGTATATACCGATTCGAGCCTCTGGTCAAAGTAGGGGTAGCATTTCTCGCAACCGTGCCAGAAGCAACCATGGAACTGGAAAACTGTCTTGCTTTCTGGGTGGTAGCCGTCGACTGGGTTGCCACAAATGTATCTCTCACCGCCATGCCCGCATCTGTGATGGTGAATGTGACTGCCTAGCCGCTTCGCCTCCCACTCCAGCCAGCACACTGCCTTGACACCGAAACCGCCTTCTGGGTAAAAGGCTTTCTCGAAAGCGGACTCAGGAGCGAGGATACGTTTCCCGGGGCAGTCGGTTTTGGTTTGGCCACGAGTACACGTCTTGGCGTGGCGAGTTAAGTGACAAGCTTGTGTGAACCTCGCATCGCACTCGCCACAAGTGTAGTTGTTTGTGACTTTGTTGATATTGGTGATCAAGAAGGCGTGGCCCTCATGAATACCGATAGTCATGGTTGGAGTGCCTACCTTGTCGTAGTTCGCAGGGCTGTGGCTCAAAACGAAGTCACCATTGGGTAGAATAGTGTATGCGGCAATACCTTGCTTGAAGTGCCTTTCGAGTGTAGATAAGTGCCGCAAAGTAAGACGGTCTCGAAGGCCAGGATAAACTGCGAAGAAGCTTTCTGCGAGTTCCCTTGCTCTGCGAGTAGAACGATCTATACGAGCTCCCCGATGGACAGCCAAGCAGCGATAGAGACAAAGATTGTCGTTGAAAGTGTCAAGGGCAATGACTTCTCTTTTGTTGCGAAGCCAATCAGGAAGGCGTCCGAGACCTATTTGCAAGGGTTGCCGATCCAACACTACTTTGACATCAAGCAGGACAGTGCGTTCGTAAACCCATTTGGTATCAGGCCTGTTGAGTCTTGCGTTTTGAAGACGAAGCTCTTCCAGTGCTTGCAACCACTGTCGTGTCTCGGAGAGAGTGGACAACCAATGACTATTGTGGTTGTTTTGATAAAAATTCCTCAACACCCCGGTTTCAGTGTTTCGTAGCTCGACTGTGAACCGTAAGTTGATTGTGTGCCGTGTGGGAACACATTGCCTGATTTTGTTCAGAATCCGGGCGACAAGAGAGTTTTCCAGATTGGTTGCAAAGCGGAACCTGCGTGTTCGCCTGCCCTGTTGAACGCCTAGGTCAATCCGATCATAGATTTGAACAAATTGTTCGAAATCTGGCTCCTGCGGGTTGTTTAGAGGATCGAACTCCGCAATAATGTCGTCGGCAGGCTCGATCCGTTCAACATTTCGTTCCTGTTCGTCCAGCCAGGCAATCAGCTCGCGTTGATTGTAACCACGTCGTCTTCGTTGTCTGGGTTGCGCCATATATATATATATGGATTTTTTTTTTGTACGCAGTGTGCGTATATACCTAGGGTAGGGATTTCTCCAATTGGTAATACCTTTGCGGGCGGGCGGGGCTAACTGGTATTTGAGGGTTAGCTTACTGGTATTTGAGGGGTACAACGGAGTAGTATAGAGGGCATGGCTCAAATACAACCCCCGGGAAACCTTCAAACTTCCCGCCCCGACGCAGGAGGGGCGGGTATTTTATGGTTTCCCGGGGGTGGTATTTGAGCCATCCCCTCCATGCTACTCACGATTGACACTGCCTCTCCCGCAAACAAAGGCAACTTTGATTTCAAGCTAAACTGTAATCCACTTCAATCCTTGCAATCCTGCGCTTTATCTCCAAACTACTAATTTTGTTTTGTACTATAGGATCTTTTTATCGAACTAAGTTGTATATTTTGTGACATTTGGCGATATAACGTGGAAATAAGCTTAGCTACATTTTGCCATTTCGGCGAGGCAGTGTCATCAGTATGCATTTACGAAGAGTATTCACGAAGTGCGACGGCTAAAACCGACAATGCCCGAAATATTGAAGAACAGGCTCCGTGATTTTTCTCCTTGTAGCCAACAAATGTCTCATAAGTAATGGCAAACAAACTATTTACTTTTCCATCTTATTATGGCAAACAAACTATTTATTTTTCCATCTTACAAACATTAACTAAGCAAATGCAACGAAGTAAAGCAGCTCAAAATAGACTAAGCCGTGATAACGCACGCATTTCGGTTTCAGATAAATGTCTGGATTGACACGGCCTCTCCAGCAAACAAAGGGGCCTTTCTACATGTACCGGTATCCATGGTCTTCTTTTGTTTGTGAGGTATTGTATTTTTAGTCTTGTTTTGCATTTGTATTGTTGTCGTTCTTTCTTACTTTTGTTTTACGTAATGTGTGCTACGGTACATGCAAAATCTACCAAACAAAGGCAACTTCTATTTCAAGCTAAACTGTAATCCACTTCAATCCTTGAAATCCTGCGCTTTATCTCCAAACTACTACTTTTCTTTTGTACTGTAGGATCCTTTTTTCGAAGTAAGTTGTATATTTTGTGCAATTTGGTGATATCACGTGAAAATAAGCTAAGCGACATTTTGCCATTACGGAGGGACAGTGTCATCAGTATGCATTTACGAAGAGTATTCACGAGGTGCGACGGCTAAAACCGAAAATGCCCGAAATATTGACGAACAGGCCCCGTAATTTTTCTCCTAGGAGCCAACAAATGTCTCATAAGTTGTGACAAACAAACAATTTATTTTTCCATCTTACAAACATTAACTAAGCAAATGCAACGAAGTAAAGCAGCTCAAATCAGACTGAGCCGTAAAAACTCACGCATTTTGGTTTCAGATAAATGTCACGATTGACACTGCCTCTCCAGCAAACAAAGGCCACTTTGATTTCAAGCTAAACTGTAATCAACTTTAATCCTTGCAATCCTGCGCTTTATCTCCAAAGTCGTACTACTTTTGTTTTGAACTATAGGATCTTTTTATCGAACTAAGTTGTATATTTTGTGCCATTTGGCGATATAACGTGGAAATAAGCTAAGAGACACTTTGCCATTTCGGCGGGACAGTGTCATCAGTATGCATTTACAAAGAGTATTCACGAAGTGCAACGGCTAAAACCGAAAATGCCCGAAATATTGACGGACAGGCTCCGTAATATTTATTTATTTTTATTTTTTGAAGTTTTTATTTATTTTTTATTTATTTTTTACTGATCAGAGCAACATAGTCAGAATTATTTTACCATTTAAAGATCAAGTTTCTGCTAATGGTCAGCACAAAAATTCGGCAATCGGCAAACATTTCTATGAAGCGCACGGTGGGAGCGATCTTTTGAGTGAGAGCCATTTTAAGATTCTGAGGTGTCAAGGTAAATTTGATTGTTTAGTGTTTGGAATGCTTTACATCAAGAAATTCAAACCTAATTTGAACGTCCAAACGGACTCCATACGTGCGAAACTCTTTGTTTAACTTGTAATTTTTGCAATTATTTTCATCATTTATTGTTCGTCTTTGTATTTATACATTTTTGACTTGATAATGACGTTACGGTAACGTCGATACGTCGTCAGCTTTTTAGCTTTTATAAAAAAATTTATAAGGTTTTTAAGAAATATTTTGTCGCAATTTTTTATAGTTAAATATTTATTTTTTATTTATTTTTATTTTTATTTATTTTTATTTGAGTCGTTAAATCAACGGTCAATGATATGATCAGTTCTGGCCAATTACCACATTCAGCAAAACATCTAGTTGTCCTAACTCCAAGAACCTCCAGATTCTACCTCCTACCAAAGATCCATAAGGAAAACAATCCTGGGAGACCTATTGTTTCCGCATGCGGCTGCTCCACCGAAAACATTGCCTCATATCTGGAACAGATCATGTCACCCCTTGTCCGCAATCTTGACACCTATGTCAAAGACACAAACCACGTGCTCCAGATTTTCAGTGATTTCCGCTTTGTTAATGCTATGGTGGGTCAACGCTTCCTATACACCATGGACATCAAATCCTTATACACTGTCATACCGAATGACGATGGCCTAGCAGCGTTGGCTTACTTTCTCGACAAGCGTCCTGTTCTTGAACCACCAACATCGACACTAACACGTTTTGCTGAACTTGTGCTAACCCTGAACGCCTTCACATTCAATGGCGAATTTTACAACCAAACAGGACGGGTCGCAATGGGCAGCAAAATGGGTCCCAACTACGCATGCCTTTTCGTTGGTTACATTGAAGATCAAATTATGAGAAAGTACCGCGGATTTGTACCTCAACTCCACAAGAGGTACATTCACGATGTTGTCGGGGTAGCTTGTTGAGACACGCGCTATTTTCCCTACACCCCCACTTGTGTCATATCGGCGAGACAGAAATCTCAGGGATATTCTTGTACACTCTGCTGATGGCTCGCTCTCACCCTCTGATGCCGGATCCTCGCCTTGCCGCCGACCCCGCTGCCACACATGCAAGTACATAACACCTCAGACTGTCATACAGGGCCCCAAGAGCACATGTAACATCCGTGACCACTTCACCTGTCAATCTGCGAATGTTGTGTACTGCATAATCTGTCGCCGCTGTCCCCGAATTTACATCGGAGAGACTAGAAGGCGGCTACGGGAACGCTTCAGTGAGCACTTACGCAGCATTCGTAACCGATCTCCAGGGTTTCCCGTAGCTGAACACTTCAACTCAACTACACACTCACTCGATGACGTCATGATCTGCGGCGTCGAGTGTTGTTTCGGCAGCAACACCAGCCGCAAACAGCGTGAGATGCGACTCATCTTCAAGCTTGGCACGCTCAGACCGAGCGGACTGAACATTAATTTTAATTTTTTGTGACAGAGTTTTTTTTATGTGTGTGTAACTGAATGGCGCGCGCATTCAACGTGCTCGCGCTCACTTTGAAGTTTTTTTGAATGTCGTGGCTCACATTTTTAAATCACACTGAAGAAGGGCTCAGCCCGAAACGTTTGTGTTGTAAATGACATTGACACTTTTTAAAAGATTTAAACCTTTTTACTTTAGGATTTAACCAGAGTGTCATGCATCACTGAAAAACATTTGTTTTCTCCGTTTAGCTTGTTGTAACCGGGTAGAACTGGAGAACTACATCAACTTCGTATCCAGCTTTCATCCTGCTCTTCAGTCTACACACACTATCTCTGAATCTGAACTACCGTTCCTGGATATCGCTTTGCGCATTTCTGACGATCATATTAGCACTTCCATCTACTACAAGGACACTGACACGCACAGCTATCTTTATTCACCTCTCTTCACACCCTTGCCACTGCAAAGATAGTCTACCGTAGAGTCAGCTATTGCGTCTTCACTGTCTCTGTTCTAACGATGCCGACTTCTTAGAGAAGGTGGATGAAATGACCGCTTTTTTCGTCATGCGAGCTTATTCGCTGTCTTCTCTTCGACAAGACCTCTACAAGTTGCGTCAACTTAGACAGATCGACTCCCTTAGGACGCATATCGCCGTCGACAATGGCAGTAGGATTCCTTTAGTTCTCACATACCATCCCTTGAACGATAGAATTAAAAGAATCATACTTGGCAACTTTAACATTCTCACTGATGACACCGCAACCAGAGAAATATTTCCCCAGCCACCATTGGTTGCATATCGCCGTGATCAGAACGTGCGTGACATCTTGGTCCACACTGCCGATAGAAATTCACCTGATCGTCTCGCAGGCTCTTCTGCTTTCCAACACGCTCGCTGTCGGACGTGTCAACACATCTCCTCCGACACCACCCTGCAAAGCCCCAAAGTCACCATAATCATTAAAGAAGCCTTCACTTGCGAGACATCAAATATCATTTACTGCATCTCCTGTCGTCGCTGCTCTGCAGTTTACATTGGTGAAACTGGGCGTGCTCTTAGGGAACGCTTTGGCGAACACCTCCGCAGCATTGAAAAAAACTTGCCTGGTTTCCCCTCGCACAACATTTCAATGCAAACGGCCACTCTCTATATGACGCTGAAGTGCGTGGCGTGAAGCTCTGCGGCGCAAGCAAGCAAAGAAAGAGACATGAGATGCGGCTAATTTTCAAGCTTGGTACGAGTCAGCCGCGCGGCCTTAATACTGACTTCCGGTTTATTTAAGGCGCGCGCACTGTTTTAAATGGCGTATTATTCAAGAACAGAACCGTCTACCGTTTAAAATTGACATTTCACTGAAGAAGGGCCAAGCCCGAAATGTCTGAAAACTTTCAAATTTTCGTCACTTTTCTACATTACCATTTTCATTATTTATTGTGTCACAATGCCACGCAGTTTTTTGAACTTTTTTGTTCAACTATTTTTCCGTAATATTTCTCCTAGGAGCCAAGAAATGTCTCATAAGTTATGACAAACAATTTATTTTTTCATCTTACAAACATTAACTAAGCAAATGCATCGAAGTAAATCAGCTCAAAATAGACTGAGCCGTTATAACGCACGCATTTTGGTTTCAGATAAATGTCACGAGTGACACTGCCTCTCCAGCAAACAAAGGGTTATTTCTGCACGTACCGGTATCCATGGTCTTCTATTGTTTGTGAGGTATTGTATTTTTAGTTAATGAACCCCAACAGAAGGATCCAGGAATCATTAGTTCCTAAGCCCTCAGTCCCTCCTTTCAGTCGGTCCTGAGGGCAAAGAAACTAATGATTCCTGGATCCTTCTGCTGGGGTTCATCATCCCTTAAAATGGGGGTTATGGCACGGTTTTGGTATTTGAGGAAGCGCTCTATATACTACTTGAATCTAAGTGTTTTTACTAGCTGAAAACACCGTTAATTACACCCTCCGGAAGCTTATTTGAGCAATGGGCGTTGCGGGATTACCAATTGAAGAAATGCTTACCGCTTGTATATAAACCTGTGATTTGTGTTGGTCATCGATTTTTGTGAAAAAAAAATCTATATATATATGGCGAGATCCATGAGCAACAATCGCGGTGTTTTTGCAAACTCAAACATCAGTCAGCGTGAGCTGATCGCTTGGCTTGACAACCAAGAACAAAAACCCTTTTTGAGAGTTTCACCCAGAAATGAAAACGTCGATGCCTTTGATCCTTTACATAGGCGGCGTAGGGTTGGTGACTTCCAGATTCCTGATCGAATCATTGAAATCTATGCTGGCGGTGAACGGGGTGAACAAGGCAGACCGGGGAGAATAAGGAGAACAATAAAATGGCGTTTTCTTAGAGGGCTTACAAAACCTCTTGTACCCCAAATGCTGCACAAAATTAAACACTCTGTTCGCACAAGACATAAAGTTAACTTTACCCTTGCCTACAATCTACGAAATATCGGAAACAACGAGCACGTGGTTTATTATAAAAGCACCAACAGTCCTTGGAGTAGATATAAAATGAGCGACCTGGGCCAAATCCCAAAATCCAAAGGCCGCCGCCTTGGTGAAATTTCTAGTATTCTCGAGAAAGACGGCCTCCTTACTGCTAAAACATAGCGACTCCGATTCTCTACCGCTAAATTTTAGCGTAACATTTTTGAAAAAACAAAAATGACACTTGCTACCGCCAGCTTTTAGCGGATGCCCTAAAAAATGACATGTTTCGCTTGTCAACAAAAAAAAAATGACCTAAGAACGTGTCATTTTATTATCCCCTGATTTTTAACGGTAACCAGCAATTAATAACCGCCTTGAAAATTAATTTATCGCTGAACCGCTATTTCTAGACGCTTCGCCTCTCTAGTTTCATTTCAGCTTCAAATTAATTTGTCATGCGTGAGAATCTTATGTCCACATTATTTTTAATTTAAATGCTAATTCAAGAAGGTCCCCCTGTCATTCATCTTTTTCAAAACTGTTTCTCACGCGTGAGAATCTTATATCCACTTTATTTTTAATTTAAATGCTAATTCAAGAAGGTCACCCTGTCATTCATCTTTTCAAAATTATTTCTCACACGTGGGAAATAATTTTATATGCTAAGATAGCTTTGTCACATCACTCAACGGTATCCAACTATTAAATTTATCAGAATAGCCTTTCCATTTAACTAATGCTTTTTTCTTTTTGTAATCACGGCGAATAACCTTTTCAATGCGAAAAACATTTTGAGTCGTACGCTGCAATTCGGGTTCGTAAAATGATCCAGTTATTTTTTCTCCCAACAGATCAACTAATTTATACGTTACAGGATTTGTGTTCAAAACCTCATCGACAATGAAAATTTCTTCTGTCCAATTAGGCGTAAAACCTTTATCGAATATTTTTCGTTTATATTTAGATATTCGAACTTTATCGCCGATTTTAAATTTCGCTGATACGTGTTTAGAATAAATCATGTCCTCATATAAATTAGCGAAAACCTTTGTTTCATTTTTGTTTTGACTGGCCTCTGCGGGAGACATCATTGTGCTAGAATGATAAGTGTGATTATATTCATCGACTAACCTGTCTAGTTTGTCGTAATAAACAGTGTTATTATTAGCAGAAAACATCTTCCAGAGTTTTTCCTTCACAGATCTGTTCCAGCGCTCAATAATAGAACTCTTCTCTTCGTTTTCAGTCGAATACAAAGTTATGTCATGCTTCTTCAGGAGATTTTCCACAATTCTATTATAAAATTAACTTCCGCGATCCGTCCATATCATTTTCGGCTGCCGCTTCGTGTCAAATGTATCTTTTCAAAGCATCAGTAACTGACTGCCCTCTCTTGTCTTTTAATGGGCGAATCCAGCCATATTTAGAGAAAACATCAATGACCATCAAGAGATATTTTATTCCCTTGTTCCATTGGCTGAACTTGTCCATTTCGACTAAATCCGCAGACCATATCTTGTCTATTCCATATGCAATGACTCTCCTCTTTTTAAATCTGCGTCTGATCGGCCGGTGTAACTCTTCAGCCAGATTTTGGGCCCAGCCTTTACTCAAAATCTGCTTCCGTTTTTTGAAACGCCGAGGCCAAGTTTCTGTTTCGAATTTATCACATTTCTAGCTAACGCATGTCCCCACTGTCTTTGTTTCCATGGTATCTCATCCAAAGCGGCAACCATTTTCCTGTCTGCCTTGTGTTTACATTTACGTGGATCTGGTTTATTTGTACAGACTGAATAATCAACGTCATGCTGCATAGCAACTGCATCTGTTTTACCTGTCGCTGTTGATAAATTTCCAGAATCTTCCCAGTGTTTGGATCATAACTCAATTGCTCATGAAGCGGGTTATACGGTCCTGTATAATTATACCCGGGAAGGGTAAACCCGCCTTTAGGTCTTGGAAGTTTTCCTATTAAAGCATGGGCATCAACTCCGCGACCGGATAAGGGATCTAATTTCTTTGAAATGTCTTTAGTAAATGCGTCCAATCCTTGATCAAGATATTTATTCACAGTACTTTTAATCTTTTGTTTGGCAAAATCTGATTTAACCGCTTTACTTAATCCAATGCGGCCAAGATTATATAATCCTTTTACGCCACCTTTTAATGCCATTTCTCCGAGTGAATGACTGCCGGCTATATCGAAAAAGCCCCCACCTTGTGAGGGCAGACTGCGGCCCGCCCCAGAGGCGGGCCGACTTAGTTTCCCTGTTTCACGAATCTAGTTTTTTTAATTCCACATGAAGCGCAATGGCAGAAAAACATCTTTCTCCCATTTTTAGCCGTCATATAACCAGATGGTTCAACGCATCCAGTAACTCTTTTTTCCTTAACACAATATGATTCCATTTTTATTTGAAATATTCTTTTATAAACTTTTCGTTGTACATTGTATCAGTTAAACTGAAGGGCTTCAAGATATCATAATAATCTTTTTTCATTGCCCATTGATGAAGGAAATAAAGGCAATAATAACCGCAAAGGACACTGTTTATGTTTTGATATTGAGTTGTGTTATAAATTATTTGTTTTCCAGCGCTTGTAAATTCTACAGGAAATCCCATGCCAAAACTATCGAAATACCATATAAATTTTTTATCATGAGATGGAACGCAACAAACCCAATGAGTTCCTGCATTTTTAAGCGAATCAAGATTCAAGATGCATGGGCTGTGTTTTCTGGGCATAACTTCATCCCTTGAATATATCCCTTTGAAATTTGGAATTTTAAGATATTTTATCCAGTTCAACAGATCAACATTACTCAGCGGTTTGATTACAAATTTAGGTCTCACAGAATTGCCCCTATTAGTGGAATCTTGTTGAATGGGCTGTTTGGCCCTAACAGAAGCCCTTCTCCATTTTTTCCCCCCATTTTCCCCGTTCCAACTGTATTTCGTCCCCAGTTGCCAAAGAATGGAGGTGGTTGCCACATCCCCAATCTTGGCGCTCCTTTTCCTTTTTTCTCCTATTTTTAATTGCATCAATAGCAAGTGGAATACCAATACTTGCTAAAATAGTTCCTAATGCTCCCCCATATTGTGTTTTGGTTGGCCTCACAACTACTTGTCCTCCCGATTGAAGGGCATTTAATATATCTTGTTTCTACTTAGTTGTCAACAAATGCTTATACGCAATCAGTTTGTCTATTTTATCTTGCGGAATGAGGAAACCACCTACTTGCCCCTTTCCACTTATCTTTTTAACTACTTGACTCGCTCCTTCACTCGCTAAACCAGCAAGTGCTGATAACCCAAGTGTTTTAGCTAAAGTTGGTGCTAATGAACGCGCTAATGGAATAATAGCTGAAAATAAACTTCCCCCTTCCCTCATTACTTTCCTAATTTGTGATTTTGTGATTTTTATTTCTACGCCATTGCCAAGTGACGGTGAATTTATAACCATTTTTTACTTGATGCTGTCCATTAGCTGGGGCTCTGATTACATCATCCAACTGGAATCTTACTAATTCATTTCTTTGTAAATATTCACTCGATCTAAAAGCCATTTTATAAGATATTTTATTTTTTTCTTTAAAGCTTTGGTCCTCTGATTGCTCTGATTGCTCTGTTTGCTCTGATTCCTTGGCCAGATATTAATCTATTCAATATATCTTCAGAACTCTCAATATTTCTTGATGGGGGTTTCGCCCCTGATTTTGGCCCCACCCTTGGAGGTTTACTTTTGGGTGTAACCCCTTTCCTCATATTTGCTAGTTTTTTCATGATTAAATCACCAGATTTTTCTGATATCTTTTTACCTGGTCTTTCCCCAGTATGAGAAATTCCTGCTTTCAATGCTTTTTTCGCAACTGGCTTCGCGAATTTCTTGAAAACAGCGGATGTAACTCCTTTCAAAGCCGGTACCGCCATCTTTTTCAACGGCTTAAAGATACTGTCAAAAATGACGCCTGTTCCTTTATGCTTATAAACAAACTTCCCTAATTGGGGATGATAATATCGTGAAAATTCATATGCCTTCATTTTATATTCTTTTTTAATATTAATGAGAATGCTGTATCTGCACCATTCAGGTTGACAATTCTTCTTTTCCCATCTGTGATATAGATTCGAATACTGCGTATTGTGTTTTTATTCACAGGACTGAATGTTACTCTCATTGGTTCAAGCGTAAAACTATATGATGGTCTTAAAACAGATGTGGAAAAGGAATAAATGATATCTGTATCTTGCCCATCCACAAGCGAATCATTTGTCAGATCACAATGAATGTTTAAAATATCAGTATCTTGACTCAAATTTGGCGTCCTGGCACCAACATTTATTTTATTTTTCACGATTATTTTATCAAATCCAAGGAGTTCATTAAAGCTACTTTGAGTCAAATCAAGTTGATAATTCTCTTTCAGTGTGATTGAGGCTCTAAAAGTTGTGCTATTAAAGGCAATGTTGATGGGGAATATATCCGCTTTCCCCGCTTCTTTTATAACAGTTTTTTGTTGAATATGCTGATTAATCTCTTCATAATTCCAAACTCCAGCTGGAAATGAAATATCCTGGAATGTTCTTCCATTATTCTTACTGAACCTGATTAGCTGATTGTTATATCCAGCGTTAATATTAAACCAAGTAAAACTCATATTGATAATTCTGTTAAGCCCAACGACATATTGTTCATTATTGTCTGAAATAATTGCTTGATTGAATTTGGTTGTGAAATTCTCAGGCTTATTGTTGCCTGTTTTAACAGAATAGGATGATAAAACTATTTCTCTTTCCATTTTATTATATTTTAAAGTATTTCTTATAAATCGTCTCATGTTGGGGTTTATTGATCAGTGATGATTTCAAAAGAATGTCTAAAATTGCAACACCAGTATTTCTCATTTCAATGTTTGTGTTTCCCGCAATGATTTCACCAACAATAAGTTCAAGTTTCTGCAGAAGTTCTTTAGGATCGTTGAAAAATGTTACGTTGCCACCTTTTTTTCTCGACCTGAACCCTGAACCCGTTAATGTTTCTCTTTTCTTTCTGTAATGGTTTATATAATCAGTCAAAATTTTAAATCTCGTATTCATATAACCATGCAATATCTGCTTTTTATCTGCAGTTATTTCACCTCGATTGAACTTTTTTGTGACATCTGCTTTGTGTCCTTTCAGTTGATTTTTTCTCCAAGCTGCAACTGAAGTTTTTTTGAAAGAAAATTCTTTTTCTGTTTTGCTGTTAAATTTGGATCATTTAGTTGTTTTTCCATTTCATCATAAGTTGGTAAACCTAGGATATTTAGTGTGATATTTTCTAGACCTTGAATTGGCGGTTCCTCTTCATCCTCATCCTCATCTTTTTTTACCGCATAATCAGGAAAATGTTCCTTAGGAAATAAGT
The DNA here is from genome assembly GCA_024195265.1 of Dendrophyllia cribrosa. NCBI lineage: Eukaryota > Metazoa > Cnidaria > Anthozoa > Scleractinia > Dendrophylliidae > Dendrophyllia > Dendrophyllia cribrosa. The sequence continues at coordinate 18,821,550 of JAJLRJ010000010.1, forward strand.
CTTCATATTCAGGCGGTTCATCAGCACTATATGAGGGGGGTGGGGAGGGACTTGCAGCTTCACTGATTTGTTTAGATGCTTCTGGTAAAACAGCCGCCTCACCTGGGTCAAAACCCAAGTCCTCATCAAATAAACCTTCAATCTCCATCTCTTCAAATTGATCCACTTCTGGGTAATAATCGATTCCTTGGGGGCCCTTTTTCCCAGTGACTTTCCTTTTCCGTAGTCCTTGAGGCAATGGAGGCAGGGCCGCATTTGATGCAATGACATCGTCTAATTTGGTTGTTATAGGTTTGAATATTTTTTCATATGCTGTTTGACTTGTTTGTTCACCCAATTTTTTCTGGGTGATTGTATTATGGACAAAATTAATTTTATTTCCTAACTCAGTTTTTTGTTTTGCAAGTTCTTTCCACTTTAGTAAGCTCATTTTATTAAGAATAAACATAAATTAATGAGTCTAACATGATGTACAACAAGATGTATAACATGATGTTCTACATAATAAAATGAAAATACCAAATTATGATGCTGATGACCCAATCACGAATAATAAACAGTTGCATCCTTTCATTCCAAATCAAAGTTTCAGAATGCTCATCTGCGGGCCTTCAGGTTCTGGGAAAACAAATGTTCTTCTTGATATGATTCTTCGGTTGTTATATTTCGATAAAATTTATCTTTATGCGAAAAATCTGGAGCAATCAAAGTATCAAAGGCTTTTGAAAACATTCAAGCCTATGTCCAAAGAAGCTGGGTATGAAGTGATAGAAGCATCCCTAGATGAAATCATTCCCGTTTCAGAATTATCCGAGGATAATCAAAAAATAGTTATCTTCGATGATTTTGTCTGCGAAAAGAACCAAAAGCCATTGATTGAATACTTTATCAGTGGCAGGCATAAGAATTGTTCTGTTATTTATCTTTCGCAAAGTTATTTCAAAACACCAAAAGATATCCGTTTGAATTGCTCACATTTTTGTATCTTTGAATTCCCCAGCAATAATGAAGTTTCTATGCTTTGCCGAGAGAATAACGTTCCAAAGGCAAAATATGAAATGGCAACAAGAGACCCATATTCTTTTCTCTACATTGATAAGCCAAGGAAATTCATTTCCAAAAACTTTGATGAGAAAATAAAATGAGCTATTCAAATGGATTGTTGTCTGGCCAAACAAGCCAATCAATGAATCTTGGTTTTAAATTAACATCTTCAGGTGATCTCGATATCCAACAAAAACGATTGACCAACGTCGCTGATCCAACCGATTCGAAGGACGCTGTCAACTATGGAACTGTTAAAACGCATTTTCTGAACTTGAATGGAGGCGCGCGTATGAATGGAGATTTTAGTATGAATTTAAATAGAATAGTGCATCTTCCAACACCCGTATTAAATAGTGAAGCTGCCCGAAAACAATATGTAGATGATAAAAGCATTCTGGTTGTTGCTGAACAAGCATCATCAGCAATTGCTGATTCATATATAAAAGAGTATGCTGAATGTTTTTATTCAATCGATGAGGCAAAACCAGATGAAGTGGAAATTATTGGGGGTGGCGCAAGGACTATATCGGTGGTTTATGATAAAACTCTAAGCAAAAATAACGCAAAACAACCACAACTTATTAAAGCTCCATCACTTTCAACAGCAAAGAATGGAAGAAGATTTTTTATAAATTTCGATGGTTCTTCTAAGCATCTTCAAGCTGATATTAATTTAGATGGCACAAATTTTGTTAATATCTTTATTGTTTTTAAACTTAAATCATTCACTGGTTCTGGTACATCATATCGTAATGGTTTGTTTGGTAATGATAATGGCGGGTGGGATAAATCAGTGTGTTTTGACACCAGTAAAAATTTAATAATTGGTGGGGCAAGTGTGACACCTTTTGTTTTAACTTCTTCAGTTTATCAAACCAAAGCAAATCCAAGTGAATTAAATACGTGGTGTTGTTTATCAGTACACTGGAATATTCCTGGTGGAGTCAATGAATCATCTGTGTTTGCCAATGGTAAAAAATTACAAACTTTCCAGGCCCAAGCAACAACAGGATATAGCAAAATAGGGATTGGCGATATTCTCCCAAATACTAATGTCCCACTAGATGGATCAATTCAAGCTTTTTTAGTGTATAAACGTTATTTGCCTGAATATATCATTAAATCACATCATAAAATGTTCTGTGAAAGATATTCAATTGATCATGATAGGGTTGTGTTTTAATTCTTTGATGAAGAAATAAAATGAGCTATTCAAATGGATTGTTATCAGATACAACATATCACTCAACAAGCCAAAGAGGAAAAGATGGACTGCCAGGTGTTGGTTTCAAATTAACATCTTCAGGTGATTATGATATCCAACAAAAACATTTAACCAATGTTGCAGAAGGAGTGAATGATGATGACGCAATCACTAAACATCAAGTTGACACGCTTGAAACAGCGATCAATACAAAATTAACGCAATTAAGGGCTGATTCTCTTCAGGTTGATGGATCCTCTCATACGACAGGAGATCTTGATCTCAGAGAAAACAAATTGATTCTTCCTGGAGAGATTGACATGGATAGAAAACTTATCACAAATATGGGCACGGATGAATCAAATGATCTTTCTGCTGTTAATATGATAACTCTGAAAAAATTCCACCCAAATGCCCCTCCACCAACTCATGAAGTCACTAAAGATATTGATTTGAAAGAACTTTTCAATGTTGTCCAATCAAAGCAACAAACTTGTACAGATTTAGGGGGAAATTACAATAATCTTGTATCTTATAATGATGTTAAGAATGTCTTTCTCAGTCGAAAAGAGACATTCCCAATGGAAACAAGTCTTGATATGGGAAATAATTTTGTTTATAATGTGAAAGACCCAACCGCAATCGACCAAGCAGTCAACAAAAAATATGTGGATGATGCAAGTAATAAGAAGCTTTCTTTGTCAGGTGGAACAATGACTGGTCCTCTTGATATGGGATCGGAGAAAATCATTGGTCTTCCCGATCCAAAAACACCCAATGAAGCAACATCACAACAATATGTCGACAGGCAACTAAATGTTAAGATAGTAAGTGTAGTAGAGGAACTAATGAAAACAGAGGCTGAACTAAAAAAATATGTCAATGAATCACATATATCTGCAACCTCCCACTTGAAGGATGAATTCAGATATTTGATGGAAAATATGGATGAATCAAGCTCTGAACATGATATGACAGTGACTGGAATAACTGATTTTGAAGGTTCACCCCATTTATTCAATAAAAAGGGTTATGATTTGCAAATTACCAAGTCTTCCTCCAATTTATATTCTGGGAGACTTGGTTTCAACATGTATAAGCTTCCAGAAGGGGAATATACGATTTGTATTGAATTCGTTCCCGCTTCAATGAATAATGTGAGCGTTGACGTTGTAAGCACAAGTTTAAATATCAATCAACAATCAACAAAACAATTTTCTAATACAGGTGTGCCTGGTTATACAAGGTCAATTATTCATATGCATAAATGGCAGATTTCTCCACCAGAATACATTTATCTGGATTTGAAATGGCAAGGAACACTGACATCAACTGTTCAAGGCCCAGCAAATCTAATCATATATGGTGTCAAAGGTTCTCAACCTGATGTTGAAAGTTCTGTTTATGATTCTCCCTTTATTTTTGAAAATCAGGAAACCGGCAGAGCCGCGATGGTGATGCAGACAGATATTGATTTGAATAATCATCAGCTGATTGGCTCCAAATCATCTTTTTTCTTGAGTGGGTATCTGGATCATCCGGCGCAATATGTCAAATTTAATGGGGATGATGATGATTTGTTGATTCCCATTGATTGTACCTTAAAGTCAATTGTTACTTATGCTACGCATCGAGGCTACCCAGTTTATCCGCCCCTCAGCGTTGAAATTGCATTCACATCACCCAAAGACGGCAGAACACAAACCATACCGATTAATCTCCCATTGAAGGCATTGGATTCTATTCAGGTCAGACCCTTCATCACAAACCCTCCCACAAAGTTTAGTTACCGGATTTCTTTATTGTTTGAAGTCTAAAAATGAGCATCAAAAGAATCAGCGAAGCTGGAATTAAATCTTTTTAAAGGGTTTTCCTTTAATAATTTCTTCCATATTAATCCTCTTCGCTGACTACATCATCGTAGTCATCAAAATAACTCTGGGGATGAATAATTTCTTTCACAAGAACTTCCTTCCTAACAATGGTAATGGTGCTGATGTTACCGAGAAAGACTTGACGAAGTTTCAAAATAAGGCAACTATGGAAAGGAACTCCAATTAATGAATGTGGATCAATCTTTGTCTTTGATTTTTCACCAACCTTTTGATTGAAAAGGCAAGTGATTTTACCAGATTTGTTTGCGTAAAGTTTTGCATAAATCTTTTCATAATCACTTTGGTCTTGTTTAATAAGGGACAAAGAATCTGGTTGAACTTTCAGTTTTGGATTTAATTTCCTGAGTGCTGGTTTGGCATCTTCAACAAGCTTTCGGATTCTTTGTTCTATTTCCTCAAACATTGCTTGCTGGTTTTCATCTTCAAGGGTGAAACCAATGGAAAAGTTAGATTCTTTTCCTTCATTCTTATGTTCCCATATTTTCATTTTTCCTTCAAGCAAAATCTCTGCAGGATGGTTCTTGTATTCGATTGGAAGGACTGTGAATGAGAACTTTCATCCGTTTTTCTTGATTTCTGGTTCTGAGAGCTGGATATTTTTAATTTCTATATTTCCGTTGGTTATCATTTTATATAAGATAAAAAAAAATAATTCTTTTTTAAATTTTAATCCCAAGGATTGACAATTGGATATGCAGTTGGGGATATGCGTTCCATATAATATTTTTTCCCATCTTTCTTTACAAATCTTCCTTCCCATCGATCATACCTATTAAATGCTGCATAAACAGCCTGTCGAGTCACTCCAATGTATTCAGCCATTTCTTCCATAGTTTCAAATTCTTTTAAAGGCTCACGTGAATCTGGGTCATCAATTATAGCGAAAAAGGGTCTATATTGTTTCATAACTTTATATTTTTTGGTACCTTTGCTAAACACATTCTTTTTGTTTTTCAATGCTTTGGAAAGATATTGCCTTGAAAATCCTAATTGTTTAGCTACTGTAGCCATAGTTGGATGCCTATCACCAACTCTCATATTTTCTTCATTAAGTACAACCCACATTTTATACACTACAAAAATAATAACTTTTTGTTGACAATGGGTAAAAAATGATTTTGAAAATAAAAATGATTTTGAAAATAAAATTTTAAAAATAAAATTAAAATATTTTTTGGCATTTGTAAACCAATATTATTAGACTTATTTCCTTTTTGTTGACAATGGGTAAAAAATGATTTTAAAAATAAAAATAATTTTGAAAATAAAATTTTAAAAATAAAATTAAAATATTTTTTACCCATTGTAAACCAATATTATTAGACTTTATTTCCTTTCTATCCTTTTATGCCCCCAAGCAAGAGTGTGTATTTTATCTTCGCAAATAAATCTTTTATCATCCACTGCAGAAAGAGCAACCTTATTTACTGTTTCAGAGAACATCTCATGTTTATGACTGCGGATAAGATTCATTTTTCTCATTTGATTTCGGCCATTAAAAAGACATTCTTTGAAATCTTCATGGGAAATATTTTTCTTGATCACTTGTTTCTTAACTCCTTTGCATTTCTTTGTTCCTCCTCCTTCAAACATCTTATAGAAATAAAGTTTAGCCCTCAATCCAATGAATTCTTCAATGATTTTTCCTCCTGCTTCATCCTTCATGAGGCCATTAACCTTTTTATTTTTCCCGCAAGGTATTCCTGAAGGATGCGGTTCTGTGTAATTGGAGGTATCAAACATCTTTTCAACATCTGGTGTGACATCCTTATAAACATCTTCCGTTTCAATTTCATAACACAGTGAATCTGTATCTGTAAACAATAACTTTACTTTATCGCCATACTTTGGTTTAATGTACCCATAATGAAAGTTGTACATAAGTGTCTTTGAGAGTTCAAGTATTGACATACCGCAAGGAATTGGTTTATTGAATAACATCCTCTTCCGTTTCATATGTACAGCTATCAAATTTTCATCAAAGATTGTGTGATGTTGATATGTTGGCTTTGCTGCAAGCTTTTCTGCTTTCTTTCTTTCATTAACAAGTCTTATGTCAACTCGTTTCCTTATGTTTTCCATTGTTTTACCAAAGATGGCATTGTTCATAAGCTTGAAGAAGTCTTTCTCAAAGTCATTTTTCCCAGCTTGTCGAAGTTTTATATTGAAATCAATATATGGTTTCAACCAAGGTTCTTCATTGAAAGATATTCCTCTGTGAATCTTTGTGAGTTTTAATCCGTTCTTACAAGCTTGTTTGAGTACTCTATGATGAATGATATAATGTTTCTTATCTCTCATTGCCCAAGAATATAGGGAATTAGCATCAAGATACAGAATGTATTTTGTTGGAAGATTTGGATCAAACTTTTCACCCATATATGGATTGTTGGCTTTACCATAGCGATTTGAAATCATTGATATTCCTCCTCTGATTCCTTTCTCAAAAAACAGGAGCATATCTGGGTCATTCAACAATTCCAACTTTGCTTCTGACTTTTTGAGGCCAGCATCAAAGGAAAGACCTGGTGCTGTATAATACCATGCAGGATCAAGTTGGTAATTTTCTAAGCATACATTTCTTAACTCTTCAAAAACATCTGCAAGAAGCAACACATCTGTTTTTAGATATAAATCATGATATTCACCCAGGTTGTTTATATTCATTTCTTTCCAAACATTTTGGGCATGTTCATAGTCTTCGTCTGATATCCCCGATTCATTCACCAGGGAATAGAATGCGTCTTTTGGTGGTAGTTTTGTTTCTTTGAATTTATTTATTGAATCCGTATAATCATATGGATATACTCCTTTTCTGGAAAGAAGCTCAGTTTTATCTCTAAATTCTTCCCTTGTTTGTTTCAGTTTTTCAATGCCTGATGCTTTTAAATTCTTTGATAGATTATCGAGAGAAGACGCCATGAATTTCATTGAATCAATGAATCTTAATCTTAATTCATGGAAAATCACTTTATCTTTTCCTTCCTTATCTTTGTATTCTCCAACTTCAATGGTTTTGCTGAAGCTTATATATTTTTCTTCATTGTTTGGAAGGCATTTGATATCACCAGATGTTCTACCAAGATTTTTCACAAAGAGATGCGCATCATAACCAGCAAGGTTATGAAAAACGACAGGAGTAAACGTTGGTTTCTTGAATTGAAGATTACATATATTATGTGCTGCTCCTCGATACTTTCCTGTGAAATGACAATGATCTCTTACTTTTTTTTTATTCCCCTTTGAGAATTCTTTCTTACAAATCCAACATAATGTTTCTTTCTCGTATTGTTCTTTGTCTTTTTTGGTGAATATCATCTTCTTTCTGCTATCAAACTTTTTGTGAATATATTGAACTGCATCTATTAGTTTATCCACAAATATTTGGGCAACATCATCTTCTGGTGTTTTAGCCCGGTAAAGAATAGGAGACATATTCAAAGATTTATCATCAAAGGAAACAACTTTGAAACAAAAACCACAAGGTTTATGTTTTTGAAATTGATTTGTGAAACTTAACCCAATTTCTGGAGCACAACCACTTATTGGTTCATTACATGCTTCAAAATCAGCATAAATCACAAATGGAACTTTGATAGATCTATTATGATGTTTAAATTGAAGAAGCTGACCTTTTTTAGGCATTTCAATTTTTATCGCTTCATTATTGCAACACAATTCTTCATGCTTTGCTAATGCTGGTTCATCATAAAAATGATTGAGGCAACGCAAACAAAATAATTTACGCCCATTATGATGATTAACTTGGGCTGATAGAAGACGGCTTAAACTTTTTACCACTGTGAAATGCTGTATTCCATCCCTTTCAAGAAGAAGTAATACAATATTATGTTCTCTTTTAAATTTTGAAATCCTCAGAGGATAAACTTCTGATTCATACCCAAGAACATTAACAGCAATATTTGGATTGATTTTCTCAAAATGATCAATTTGTTTTAAAGTTGTTGGGTATTCAATTCTTGCCCAATTCAAATAACTTGCTTGAACTTTTAATCGCGGTGTAACTCTCTCAGGATGAACTTCACAAGGATTAAGAGCCCTTGTAACAGCCCATTTAAAACATTGTTGATCATCATTTTTCATATTAATAAGTGCCTTTTTGCTAACAAGGGATTTAGGAAGAGGAATATATGAGCTCCCACGAAGCGGAGCATAATCAACTAAATGCAACTCAAGATGATTAAAATATTCAAACTGCCAATTTGAACCCATCATTTGAAACGTTGCTATTGCCTCAAGAATGGCATCAATCATTTGATTTAAAAGGTCTTTTACATCTGTTGCTTCTAAATTAATCTCTATCTCTGAATGGAAAGGAGCATCTGTTTCAATTACTTCTCCAGTTTGTAAATTACGGCGATTCATTCTACAGGAAAGAATCATCTTGACTTTAGTGCCTCTATTCTCTCTCAAAAGAGTCTGGACTTGATCAGCAACTCGCTGGAAATAATCTTGAGGAGGAAGTCCTTTTCTTCCTTCAAAAATATATTGCCTTGCAAACTTTTTCAATGCTGATGGTCCTTCACTAACTTTGAAATCTTGTTGATAACGAATTGCAACTCTCTGTTGGAAATTAGAAATCATCCTTGAAGCGTTTCTCCCAATATTCTCTGGAACACGCTTCATCCATTCCCACCATGAAATAAAAGTGTTTTGAATTGTTGTCAATAAACCGGCGTTTGCGCCGCTGGGTTGAGGAGGTTGAAGAACCGGCGTTTGCACCGCTGGAGTAAGACCCGCCACAGGTGAGGCCGCCACAGGTGAGGCCTCATTGGGAGAAACTTCTTCACTCAACAAACGTAATAAATCTTTTTTGCTTTTAGCATAACTACGGCCAGGGATTTTTCTCTCTCTAGCCAATTGTCTTAATTCAGAGACTTTCATTCTATCCATTTTAAATTAAAAAAAATAATAAATTTTTTTAATTGATGTTGACACTTTCCTTTTTTATATCACACCAGCCGAGAGGAGAGTTGATGGACATCAATGTTGACACCTTTGCAGTAGATATAAAATAAGCGACCTGGGCCAAATCCCAAAATCCAAAGGCCCCCTCCGCGAAAAAATCTCCCAAATTATTCGAGAAAAGCAAAACCTCAGAACTAATTCGAGCGTCCTCATTGCGGCGGGGCCATTGGCGTAAACGCATGACAAATTAATTTGAAGCTGAAATGAAACTAGAGAGGCGAAGCGTCTAGAAATAGCGGTTCAGCGATAAATTAATTTTCAAGGCGGTTATTAATTGCTGGTTACCGTTAAAAATCAGGGGATAATAAAATGACACGTTTTTAGGTCATTTTTTTTTGTTGACAAGCGAAACATGTCATTTTTTAGGGCATCCGCTAAAAGCTAGCGGTAGCAAGTGTCATTTTTGTTTTTTCAAAAATGTTACGCTAAAATTTAGCGGTAGAGAATCGGAGTCGCTATGTTTTAGCAGTAAGGAGGCCGTCTTTCTCGAGAATACTAGAAATTTCACCAAGGCGGCGGCCTTTGAATTTTGGGATTTGGCCCAGGTCGCTCATTTTATATCTACTCCTTGGTTTTATAAATGATCGCAAACGAAACTTTGGTTGCAAGAACAGGAAGAGCTTCGCCTTCAAGGTGAAAGAATAGACAGACCTAATACGAAATGGGTTTTCGAAAGTGCTGTTTTTGTTGAGATCAAAGTGATTTTAGATCGACAACCTTTGCAAATCGGTCTTGGCCAGTTACCTGATTGGCTTCGCAACAAAAGATAAGTCATCTCTCTTGACAACTTCAATGACGATCTTTGTATCTTTCGGTGTTTGGCTGTTCATCAAGGCACTCGTATAGACCGGAGTACTCGCAGAGCCAGAGCACTAGCACAAAGCTTCTTTGCTGTTCACCAGAGAATTTATCGTAATGTCAATGCTATCAATTTGCGACAGTTTCATTTGCTTGAAAGACACTTTCAACAAGGAATTGCCGCTTACACTGTTACAGAAAAGGCCACTTTGTTTTGAGTTACACACCTTCACGCTATGACAAGGTTGGCACCCCTATGATGACTGTTGGTATCTACGACTCTCATGCCTTTTTGATCACCGACATAAACAAAGTCACAAACAACTACACTTGTGGTGAATGTTTGGCTAGGTTCACACGGGCTGGTGACTTAACGCGCCACGCCAAGACGTGCACTCGCGGACGAACCAATATTGACTGCCCTGGAAATAAGATCATCGCCAACAATGCCATTGTCTTCCGCGACACGTACTTACAGTGCCCAGTTTCTTGATGCGCGGCATAATAATTTGCATATACAGAACTGGTCGGTTGTAATCGGTCAACCGATTAAGCTTTGGGAATACTCTAGTCTCATTGCAGATTTAACTGCTGTCAATCAAACGGTTGCCAAATAGCGAGTGCGATGCGCGGGTCACTCGCTCGTACTTCATCGTTGCGCATTTTTACTCCACCTTTCAACTATTCCCTATTCAAAGCGATTTATCAAAGAGTTTATGAGAAAATTAAGACACACACTGTCCAGTGTATCAAAAACATTATCTGAAATAGTTTCATGCAGACTAAATGGTCTTGAGGGCGAAGGGTCAGTTACGTGCCAGAGGAACGCGCAAAATCACATAAAATTTTCCCCCACAAAAATAAAAACGGCGAGTAAAGGCAGCGATTTTCATGCGCGAATCAAAGGAGCGTGAAGAGCAAGTCACACGCGACTAGAGGAGCGCAAAACGTTATGACTTGAGCTTAAGCAAAAAGGGAATTCGCAAAAATAACCAGCCTGTCTATTGAGTTATTGTCTCTGTGAAACGAGCAATTGACTCTTAATTTAAGGAAGGCCACTTTTTGTCTTTGTCTTCGTGTGCCAGTATTTTAACCTAGCTGTTTTGTGAAAGCAGTTTCATAGACAGACATTTGACGTTCCGAGAAAAGAAGCGCTGTGTGTCAATGACTCGCGCTGACTCGGACAGCACATTGGGTTATCGTGACAGACTTAGGCATTCCGCTTCAGTATTGCTCGTAGTTTAAAATGTTTCAAAAGTTCTGTGAAATAGTCTCAGGCTGTTTTGAAAGACCTTTACAACGCGCCCGCTCCAAGCCGGCCCACGACAACAACTACTCCTGTGGGAAATAACATTCTTTTGTTTGCGAAAATAATTATTTAAATATGGATCCGTTTTGATCGATCAAGCATAAATTTGGAGAGAAAGCTAAAATGCCCAGCAGACGTTTTAGAAATTCGCGTTTTGACAGTACTTGCACTTATTGTAACCCCTGGAAAATTTGCACGAGGCTTTCTGAACAGTCAAGTTAACATAACCCAATGATACAAGAAGATTCGAGCAATTATTTAAAGAGCTATTATATCTCAAAGTGCGCCAAACCCATTTTCTCATACAAACAAGATGCCGAAATAGCGAACTTTCATGTCAAATTTGACAGATGTTGTAGAAGTGCAAAACAACAGACAACCGCCCACACGGTTTAAGAGTAGTTCTCTGAGAAAGTGGTGCAAAGTTGGAAATGAAAATTTTTAACCCCCCTTCATTTTTTGTGTGGAGGTAGGTTACCTGGGGGGATGAACAAAAACAACCATATTAGGGTCAGCCGATATATCGTTGCCGTTGTAACCGCGATTGATCATGCCAACCTCAGGCCCATGTTTTGATCAAAAATTTCACTCTCAAGTAGGACATTTTTTGGAGTCTCGTTCTCGGGTAGGTGGAAACTAATTCAAATGAAATTCCATCAGAGAGTTAAGCAGCAGCAGAGCTTACAAACATGTTGAAGTTTCTAAATATCATAAAATCTTTTTGGGGAAAACTATTCTATGGCCATGGGAGTTGAACACATTTGAGGCAAATTTGACAAAACTACAAAATTGGCCATTCTGAAGCTTAATTATTCAGCGAATTATTTCGCCCAAAAAGACTTTAGAGAGACCGTTTAAGCGCCAAAAGTATTTATTACTATCTTGTCTGCTAACTATGTTTGATAAATGAGGTTTCGGCCACAAAATTTATTGAATTTTAAATTGATAAAAGCCTACCTTGTAAGGTTTTGTAATTTCTACAGTGTGCTTTTATCGCGCAAGTCCCTCAGTCGGTAGCTCCGTTTTCCTGGCCAAATCTAGCACAGACTCTAGCAGACAGGTCACAACCTTTTCCCCCATCGAACATCCACTTCAGAGACAGACGATGGATCGTTAGTCCGCATATAATCTGATATATAATGGAAGAAGAATTCACTCTGTCAAAACACAGTCGCGCTTTTCGTGGTTTCTGCCATCCATGGAATAAAATTAATCAGTTCAATCCATCCAGAGAGTAAAATAAATGCATCACTAACACTGCACTAAGCAAATACTAGTCAGTAACCAATCACCGATTATGATTGTTTCCTCAGAGAATTCTTGGAGCTGTTCTTGTAGCTCCTTGAAAAAAGAGACTTGTTGATTTACGTCGTTTGGAGCGTAGATGTTGACAAGTACAATTCGTGTATCCGCGAGTACAGTATCTAATATTATATATCTGCCATTTTTGTCAACTTTTCTTTTCTCAACTTTGCACTTTATTTTAGGATTTATAAGAATCATGGTGCCTTTACTATGATTTGTGCCGTGGCTAAAAAAGACTTCGCCGCCCCATTCCCCTTGCCAAATATTTTCACATTCTTTTAAGCTGTAGGTCTCTTGTAAGAAAACAAATGAACAGTTTTGATGGTGCAGCCACCTGAAGACGGAACGACGTTTCAGTGATTTGTTCAAGCCTCTAATGTTCACTGACAGGCATTTGACATCAATAGAGTTATTTATATTAGAGTTGAAGTGATTCCCTGAAGACTATGTATTAACACATCCGTTTCGACAGTTTCCTTTGCATTTAATTTCAGTACAATAGATTGTAAAGTTGAAATTTGCATTTTGCTTCTTGTGTGTACCAGAAAAAAGAAAACAAAAAATAAAATAAAACTATTTAAAAAAAATTGAACAGGTAATTGTTGAACTGAAATGTAAATAATATTTAAAACAAAATTTATAGTATAAAATAAGAAACAAAAATTGATTACGGGAATAGTATACAGAATAACTAACGACATATTAAGAGATCTAGTAAGATCAGAACACGAAGGAAACATATCAATTCGCGTTTCAGTCTGGTCGAAGCTTATGGTATTGATGTAGCGAGTGTATTGAGTCCCCTATAAAAAATACAACTAGATAACGATATACAAAGAAAGAAAGCAATTTACAAAGTTAGAAACAAACACTGAAGAAAGGGAAATATCTAGTCTAATTTAGTTATTGAAAAGATCGCAAGATTTACACCTTAATGCGACCTTAGGGACTTGGAACTTCAGAACAAACAGGAGAAACTATGGCAGGTTAATTAACGTGCTTTGTACTGGCGAAATGGCTTTAGCATGCAACTTTTAGCGAAATTTTGTAAACAAACAAGAAGAAGCAACTTTAAATCAAAATTATGATAATCTTTGCAAGGATACCATACTCTTCCTTAGCTATATTTAACGATACTCAAGTCAAATTATGTGTGTCAGTTTAGAAACTAATAGATTTTAGGATAGGCTTACATGCTGATCACTACCATTTTCCTGTGGTAAGAGATATTCCGGTAGATTGTTCACTGAATAACTGGTACTATTGACTGACAGTTTTTTACCTCCTATGTATACATGTGTGATGTTCAATTCCTTAGCCTTCCTATATGCAGCTCGGAGCTTCCCACGTTCTTTTGCTGATTCCACTGAAAGGTCTTTGTCGATAAATACCGATGAAAAACGAGAGCTATTCGATAATTTCTTCCTGTTTTCCCAAACCCACTCAGAGTCCATTCTTGAAACAAAACGGGCTAGAATTGGCCGTGGACGTGGAGGACGTGACGCTCCTTCCCTTAGCTCTGTTGAAGCATCGTTATTCGCAGCTCCGTTCGGAGTGGCTGTAGTATTTGGTTTCCCAGTTCGGTGTATTGCATGGAACATTATGTCATCTGGAGTGGCGCCGAGTACACCTAGCACGTCCATCACTTTACGCGAACATTCTTCTTTGCTCTCTCCAGGATTCTCAGGAATATTGTAGAAGCGAAGATTCTCTCGTCTAGAGTAATCTTCTTGTTGAATTACACGATTTTTAAGCAAGCTAATCTCCTCGTTTAAATTGTTGTTCTCTCTTAAGGTGCTGTCGCACTGCTCCTGTAAAGCTTTGTTCTTCAGGCCACAAAGTTGATGGCTATCATCCAGAAACCAAAACTGTGTTTCAGTACCATGGTTGTTACCGGCACGGTTGTCGCGAGTGTTTTCCATCACCCGAACAAAGAAACGAAGTGATCTGGACTGACCGTAAAGGCAACACAATCACAAGGGAGCAAGCCTTTGCAAAAACTGCGCAAGTTAGTCACGGTATCCGCACGATACTTGGTTACAACTTGATTGAAAGGTGGGAACACGAGAGGCCGCGGCCATGGTGGTATGATCGAATCCTGCCTAAAAGAAACGAAACGTTTCCCCACGCTATCGTCTATGACTCCGAAGCTTATCAAGACAAGACTAAGGCAAGTCAACCAACCCGTGATCTCTCTTATGAAAGTGAGCATGTGCCTGTTTCGGTTTCCATTGCAGACACGTTGGATCCCGAGCCTGAGTACATTTGCTCTAAAGATCCCGAAGAGCTTATCCGACTGTTTTATCTATCTCTGGAGCGCCGCAGCGAAGTAATCCGAGAAGATATAGCTCAAAAATGCATGCCGCCAGATCTCGTGGGGCTTCCCAAAGACCAACAAAAGCTTATTAACCAATGGTGTGAACAGGTCCCAGTGGTCGGCTTCAACTCAGGCAGATACGATCTGCATCTTATCAGAAAGCACTTTGTTTCTCATCTCAGGCAAGAAGACGGAGTCTTTGCCGGGGAGAAACAGGGACAAATCATGTTCATCAACACGCCCCGTTTCAAGTTTCTGGACGTCACAAACTATTTGTCCCCAGGCATTAACTACGACAAATGGGTCAAGACGTATGGCGCGACACAAACCAAGTCCTGGCTTCCATACGAATGGTTTGACAGTGCTTACAAACTTGACTACAAGGGCCTTCCACCGTACTGGTGTTGGTACTCACAACTCAGAAATCCCTTTGTTCTAACCCCAGAGGAGTACAAAGAATGCGAGCGTGTTTTCAAAGAGCGTGGAATGGTAACCTTCGGTGATTGGTTGGAATATTACAACAGCCTCGACGTTACCCCATTCCTTGAAACACTCGAGAAAATGAAAGCGTTTTACACCAAGCTCGGCATTGACATTTTCAAAGACGCGGTCTCCTTGCCTGGGGTTTAGATGCAGTACATCCTGCGAGGCACTTTGAGAGGTCACAACTATACGCCCCAAGCGCCGAAGCCTATGCAATGCTGAAAGAGGCCGTGGTTGGAGGGCCCAGCTTGGTGTTCACACGCAAACACATAGCCGGCGAAACCTGCATTCGCTCCCACAAATACGACCTAGCGCGCATCGTGAAGCGTATTCTCGGGTTTGATGCGAATTCCCTTTACCCAAGCACTATGTTGCAGGAGATACCCTGTGGCAAAGAGACCGTCGTGCATTACGAAGATCCAGCACAGGCTGCGATAGATCTGATTCCCAGGCTGCGGTCGAAAAGGTGGTTTGGCTTTGCCGAGGTCGACATCGAAGTCCCCCGGGATTTGTGGGAAACGTTCGAGGAGTTTCCACATCTCTTCATAAACCGCAGCGTTGGTTTAGAGGGTGTTCCACAACACATGAAAGATTACCTCGCGCAAAGCAACAGAACCCACTTTCCAAACCAAAAGAAGCTGCTAGGCGTGCTCCAAGCAAAAAGATGCTGCTGTATGCGCCTATGTTGGAATGGTATCTCGATCACGGCCTCAAGATCACCGCCGTCTACCGCACGATCGACTACATGCCCCAAAAAATCTTCAACTGGTTCGTTCGCGAAGTAGCCAACAACCGAAGGAAAGGCGACGCTGAAGCCGCAAAAGCTTTGCTCGCGGAAGTGTACAAGCTTTTGGGCAACGCTGCTTACTGCAAGTTTATCGAAGCAGTTGAGCGACAGACAAGAGTGGTGTACACTAAAGACGAAGACACGGTCGACAAACACCTGCGCTCGGTGTGGTTTGAAGATCTCGAAGAGATCGGTGACGCATACAAGATCGAATGCCGCAAAAACAAGGTCACTATAAACCGGCCCTTCCAGGTTGGCATCGTCGTGTATCAGCTTGCCACGTTGCGTATGTTGCAGTTTTACTATGACTTCTTGGATCACTATCTCGACAGGCGCGACTTCGAGCTTATCCAGATGGACACGGACAGTATGTACTTTGCCCTTTCGTGCGACACTCTGGAAGAAGCAGTACTGCCAGACCGTTTGGAGCAGTTTGAAAGGGAGAAAAAGAACTGGCTGTCTTGGGATACGTGGAGCAGCAGAGAGCCCGGCTTGTTCAAACTGGAGTCTGAAGGCAAAAGAGCCATCGCGTTGTGCAGCAAGTGCTACTTCGTAGAAGATGAGCACAGCGGCAAGGCCAAAATGTCCTCCAAGGGCATGTCAAAAGCGCAGAACGAGCTTCTATGGCAAAGATACGAGAGGGCTCTGGATGGGTATAAGGGCATGGCCACAAATAGAGGTTTCAGGATGCACAAAGGCGCTATGTACACGTACGAGCAGAGAAAGCTGGGCCTTAGCACCTACTATGACAAGCGCTGGGTGTTGCCAGACGGCACCCACACAGAGCCTATAGAGTTTCACCTCAACGAAGAGCATTAACTGGCGGCAACTGAGTGTCTGGCGGTACAACCATCAACTCCTCACGGACGAAGCCCCGCTTGGGTTCAGAATCATCATAAAGGTAGTACACGACTGGCTCGTTTGGTTTGGTGACAACCTTTTCAATGTTGTAGACCTTTAAAGACCAGATTGGATCGGTCGCCCGTCTACCACCACCCTCCAGCTCTCCAGGCTGATACAAATATCTCACACTCGTCCGGGGAGGTAGTTTTTTTCGTTGACTCCCACTGGTCTCGAATAGGGGGTAGAGGGTTTGGATGAAACTGCTTTCTCTTTGATTGCTTGCGCAGGCTTCTTGCCAGTCAATCTGGTCACTTCATTGTTTAAAGCTGATACAACGTCTGGCAGTCTTTTAACCCATTCAGTCAATCTCTGGCCGGAGGGAAGGCGCATTTCAACTGCATACTGGTGTTCAAACAGGCGTTCAGCCAGGGGTTCGGTTGAATCTTTCAACTATCGCTTGATCTCTGTGGATATCAACGCGCCCGCGACGAATAGCTGTTTTGTTATCCCCCATCTCTTGTCACAGCACCCATAAATTCACGCCCAGGGTCGACCTGTAATAGTTGTGGCCATTTCAAAGGCCCGCGTCTGTAAATTTTCTGAAAGGCTTTTGAAACCTCTAGAGACTCTTTTGATGTCAAGGGTTCTGCTGCTTTGTAACGGCTAGCCACATCGACAACCGTCAAAGCATATTTGTAAAGCTTTCTCCCGCGAGGAATTTTGTCGTGAGGCAAAAAAAGGAGATCCGCTTGATGCACCGCATTGGGCGAGAAGACATCAAACTTTGGACGAGGGATGTAGCGTGGCGCTGTGAGGTAAATCTGCCAAAGGGCTTGTTTGACTTGCCACTTTTTCGCTACGTCATCAGAGACGCGAGAAGCTGCCTCTAGCTTTTTCACAGCGGCAATGCCTTTCCAATAGCCTTTGGGACTATAGTAGATCTTTGAGAGTTTAGCATCCATATATATGATTGTTTTAAAGAAAGCGAAAAGCTGCTTACCCAAGGGCAAGTGCGCCAGTGCCTATAAACAAGAGCTCGCCTTGCTTCTGCTGTGGACTGGGTTTATAGAAGTCAGAGAACACTGGTTATTTGTTGGTCCCTGTGGGTTTGATTGTAGAGCACAAACGCTTTGTCGGTCTTAGCGAAGTTTTGTTTCGCTTGATCTTTGATTCGATTATTAGACGCAATCCAGTCGAGGAGCTTTGTGCGGTCCTTCTCATATTTGACATAAGCAGCCTGATAGGCTTCAAGGGCTTTGTCGTGCCTGATCTTCTCTTCCATAGCGGCTTGGCTGCTATCCCCAGACAAATATTTTGCCAAATAATTACCGCCAGTGAAAGCAGCTGCATTGAGAATTGCTCCACCAATCATTATGGCGATTGAGGCCATTGTTGTATATGATATATATTTACATCGAGGTATCGAGGTATATA
Organism: Dendrophyllia cribrosa; assembly: GCA_024195265.1. Taxonomy (NCBI): domain Eukaryota; kingdom Metazoa; phylum Cnidaria; class Anthozoa; order Scleractinia; family Dendrophylliidae; genus Dendrophyllia; species Dendrophyllia cribrosa. The sequence goes on from JAJLRJ010000010.1 coordinate 18,839,961, forward strand.
TATATATATATATATATATATATATAAACCGCAACGTCCACCACCCGCTAGACCAATCTGTAATACAATTAACTCTGCGACGACTAATATCTCCGAGTGGGTAGACCATCAACTCCGGCCCCTTGTAGAGAGGTTACCATCTTACGTCAAAGACGACAACGATTTCCTAAGGAAACTAAATGACCTCAATGAGAAGCAGACTTTACCAACTGGAACCCTGCTAGTCACATGGGACGTCAAATCTCTATACACAAATATCCCCCATGAGGGTGGCATGAGAGCCTGCAAACATTTCATGCGTCTCAACAATTTCTCTGAAAATAAAATTGAAACTGTCCTATCCTTCATCAAGCTTGTCTTAACTTGTAACAACTTGAATTTCCAAGGGAATCATTACATCCAAAAAACAGGAACTGCAATGGGTACGAAGATGGCACCCACTTACGCCAACTTATTCATGGGACATTTAGAAGCTACATGTCTGGAGCAAACGGCCTTCAAACCATTAATATTTTTCAGATACATCGACGATATCTTCTTTTTGTGGACACATGGCAATGACAAACTAAATCAATTCTTTGAACTATGCAACTCCTTTGACCCACACATCAAATTCGAACAGACAATCTCACCCACTACAGTGCCATTCCTTGATGTACAAGTTATTCTTGAAGACGGCTTAATTACTACTGACCTCTATACTAAACCTACTGACACGCATCAGTACCTCAACTGGACTAGCTGTCACCCACGCCACACAAAAACTGCGATACCATTTAGTCTAGCCCTCCGGCTTCGACGGATCTGCTCTAAAAACAGCTTTTTTGAGAACAGAGCCAAAGATCTGCATCGAATCCTGTTAGAGCGCGGATACAAGAGTAAATTAATTAAAGAGTCTATTGATCGAGCAAGGCAAATATCACGACAAGAAGTGCTAAAAACTGATTATAACAGCACTGATAATGATAGAGTTCCATTTGTAGTAACATACAACCCTGCACTTCCTAACATCAAGAAAGTTATCAAAGACCACCATCAACTGCTCTGCACCTCACCAAGATGTAAAGATATCTTTTCTAAACCTCCACTCGTCGCTTACAGAAACGGTCGTAACTTGTCACAGCTACTCACCAGTAGGTGCCTACAACCGGACAATCCAAACACCCATACACCCACCTCTGTATATACACCGGACAGTGATGCAACTAAATGTACCATTTGTAGCCGCTCATTCAACTGCAACAAAGGCCTCAAAATACACATTACACACATGCACAAACAGCACAGACCTACGCCTAATACCAAGCCGGGATTTTGGCCGTGCATGTCTGATCCACGTTATGCCTGTTGCCTATCATATGGCTCGTTCTCCAGTTCAGTAACAAGTACAACCACCTGTGAAACAGTTATCTTGAAACAACACAGTAACTGCCAAACTGAGAATGTTATCTACCTGATCACTTGTGCCAAGTGTAAAGATCAGTACATTGGAGAGACAAAAAACAGCATACACATGAGAGCAAACCAACATAGATCAGACATCACCATCGGGAATAAGAACATCCCTACAGTAAGACATTTCAAAAAATGTGGACGCCAGCACATGAAGTTATCAGTCATCGAAAAAGTACGAAACAGGAATCTAGACACAAGAAGAACAAGAGAAAGTTACTGGATTAACAGACTGAAACCAGTAATTAATAACTTGATCTAGTTTCTGGTTTCATTTCATTTTATTTCATTTACACCTTCATTTTATTGAATTTATTTGCTGTCTACACAAGCTTAATATTATTTTTGACTGAACTCACTTATTATCCTTTCCTTCTCTCGGAGCCATACTGCATTTAGGTGCCGCATTATGATACACTTATACTTTTTATATTAGGTATACATTTCCTAGTTACTATATTGATAATCTATCTATATTTTACACTAATATATTTTTCTCCTACTACGCCACATTAAGACGCGCGCATTTCAGTGCACGCTTATTTAACCCACAGTGCGCGCACTTTCTAGCGCGCGCATAACTTTGTTAGTTTATCTACCAATCACAGACGCCATACATGTCACGTTATAGTTTTGAATAGCCAACGGTTTACGCAAGCCTTACCATAGTTGTAACTCCCCTGAAGAAGGCCGTGATGGCCGAAACGTAGGGTCAATAAAGCACAATCAAGTCAAGATATGGAGTTGGAAGCTTGATAATTACAACTCATTCTATATATATATATTAATATATATATGGGCTGAGTAATAAGGTTTACACAAACGGTGAACTCTTCAGCAGAAGGATCCAAGGATACGACGCCACCACGTGAATTTGTAGAGAAGTGTAATGAAAAACGATGGGGCGAACTTCTTACTGGTCCTGACAGGTTTTATAACGTTTCGGCCTTCGGCCTTCTTCAGAAATTGCTAAGAATTAAAAACTAAAAACTAAAAACTATGTACAATGATAAAGTTATACAATTTGTGACTTATATACGTTAAGCTACAAAAACAAAAGAAAACGAGGTCACGTAACATAACAAAAGAACTAAATTACAAGGAAATTTAACGCTAAAAATAACAAACATGATGTGATAAAAACCTTAATTAAAAATTGAAACAGAGAAATAGTGAGTAACGCTAACAAAAACAATTACAACATGAAAGGAATAGTTAACAAATAAACGTACGAAATATGCGAGGAATCTAACATTACAAACTCCCTATCGAGGGCCCCCGAATAATCATATAGGTCACTGTCGGAATGACAGGACCAGCACGTCTTACCAAGTGCCCCCGACAGAACGTTCGAACAAAAAACAACTACAAACAATCCAAAGAATAAAACAAAGAAAAGAAAAAGACAATCCTATTTTTGCAAGATACGTGCGTTAATTATTATAGTTAATTCGGTGTTTTGATCTAAATTCACGTCTCTTGTTAAGGCCATGCGGATTGAGCGTAAACAATTGGGTTGTCCAATAAGCCTCCCTAGTGAGCAACAATTGGTCAAGGTGAAGTGCATTTTGATGTGATCTAATTTGTTCGATAAGAATAAAGCTAATTTGTGAAATGTCATGTTCAGAACTATTAAAATGTACCGCCAATTCACAAGTTCTCCTATTATTAAGCATGCTAGATTTGTGGTTTCTGAATCGGACTTTAAATTCGGTGGATGTAGAACCAACATACTGCAAATTGCATTTATTACAGGTGGCCAAATAAATCACATTTTTAGACGAACATGACAAACCTTGGCGAATAGAATAATAACGACCTGTGGCAGAACTCTGGAATTTCGAATCTTGAAGTAAAAATCTTTTACAGAGGTCGCATCTTTTGCCACATTTAAAGCAACCCCCCTCTTCTTCATTAAAATTTACGTCCGTAGCAGACCGAAATTTAGATGGTGCTAAAATTTCTTTGAGATTTTTGGTTCGGCGATAAGCTGGAAAAATAGATTTAGCTGGAAAAATTTCATTTATAAGAGGTGAGGAATGTAATAAATGAAGGTGCTTTCTAATGACATTTCGGATGTCGGGCAAAATTGGATTGTAATCAAGAACCAGAGGAAAGACTTTCTTGTCAGATTTAATTTTTTTGTTCAAAAGTTCTGATCTTGGAAGACTAAGAGCCTTGTCGAACTGTTTGTTCACTAGGTCCACAGGGTAATTTTGAGATTTTAAGTAACCCTTATATTCATCACATCTATTTTGCAAAAATTCGTAAGTAGAACAATTGCGCTTAATTCTTAAAGCTACCCCATATGAAATTGCTCTTTTGCAATGCGAGTTCACATCCGTCGTTTTTGCAAAATAGATGTGATGAATATAAGGGTTACTTAAAATCTCAAAATTACCCTGTGGACCTAGTGAACAAACAGTTCGACAAGGCTCTTAGTCTTCCAAGATCAGAACTTTTGAACAAAAAAATTAAATCTGACAAGAAAGTCTTTCCTCTGGTTCTTGATTACAATCCAATTTTGCCCGACATCCGAAATGTCATTAGAAAGCACCTTCATTTATTACATTCCTCACCTCTTATAAATGAAATTTTTCCAGCTAAATCTATTTTTCCAGCTTATCGCCGAACCAAAAATCTCAAAGAAATTTTAGCACCATCTAAATTTCGGTCTGCTACGGACGTAAATTTTAATGAAGAAGAGGGGGGTTGCTTTAAATGTGGCAAAAGATGCGACCTCTGTAAAAGATTTTTACTTCAAGATTCGAAATTCCAGAGTTCTGCCACAGGTCGTTATTATTCTATTCGCCAAGGTTTGTCATGTTCGTCTAAAAATGTGATTTATTTGGCCACCTGTAATAAATGCAATTTGCAGTATGTTGGTTCTACATCCACCGAATTTAAAGTCCGATTCAGAAACCACAAATCTAGCATGCTTAATAATAGGAGAACTTGTGAATTGGCGGTACATTTTAATAGTTCTGAACATGACATTTCACAAATTAGCTTTATTCTTATCGAACAAATTAGATCACATCAAAATGCACTTCACCTTGACCAATTGTTGCTCACTAGGGAGGCTTATTGGACAACCCAATTGTTTACGCTCAATCCGCATGGCCTTAACAAGAGACGTGAATTTAGATCAAAACACCGAATTAACTATAATAATTAACGCACGTATCTTGCAAAAATAGGATTGTCTTTTTCTTTTCTTTGTTTTATTCTTTGGATTGTTTGTAGTTGTTTTTTGTTCGAACGTTCTGTCGGGGGCACTTGGTAAGACGTGCTGGTCCTGTCATTCCGACAGTGACCTATATGATTATTCGGGGGCCCTCGATAGGGAGTTTGTAATGTTAGATTCCTCGCATATTTCGTACGTTTATTTGTTAACTATTCCTTTCATGTTGTAATTGTTTTTGTTAGCGTTACTCACTATTTCTCTGTTTCAATTTTTAATTAAGGTTTTTATCACATCATGTTTGTTATTTTTAGCGTTAAATTTCCTTGTAATTTAGTTCTTTTGTTATGTTACGTGACCTCGTTTTCTTTTGTTTTTGTAGCTTAACGTATATAAGTCACAAATTGTATAACTTTATCATTGTACATAGTTTTTAGTTTTTAGTTTTTAATTCTTAGCAATTTCTGAAGAAGGCCGAAGGCCGAAACGTTATAAAACCTGTCAGGACCAGTAAGAAGTTCGCCCCATCGTTTTTCATTACACTTCTCTATATATATATATTTACATCGAGGTTGGAAGGATTTTCTGGTCCTCGAGGTATTTCTTCAGTGCGATGCTCCCAGTTATTACGGTTGTGAACTTCACGGAGTTCATCATATTCGAGCTGGGGTCAGATGTGAATGGCTCTTTGACGACTTTTTTAGCGACCCATCCAATACCGGCGACAAGGCCAGTGATTGTGGCGGCATCGAGAACTGATTTCACAAGCTTGTTGTCAGACATGGTGTATATATAAGATTTTAATATTTCTGTCGACTCCTCATCTTCAGTTGCCTGTTTTTCTTATTTTCCTTGACGTCATTAATAGCCGTGACAAGTGTTGTGAAAAAGAAGAGGTTAGTTTCAAACAAAAGAAAAGTGAAGGTGGCCCAGCCGAGGAAGTTGATGATACAGTTGTGACACATGGTGTGTATATATATGATTTTAAATTTCGATTAATTTCTCATCGTCTGTGTTTTTGTTGATTGGTTGTGTTGCTAATTGCCAAATTGTTTTTAAAGAGGTTATGTTGAAATTAACCAAAACAAGAAGAACACCTCCGATTGCAGCCCCGTTTACGAAAAGTTGGATGAGGTTTGCCATTGAGTGTATATATGTATTTTTTTTATTCCATCTCGCGAATTCCGTATTTTTGTTTCGGTCTGACTGGAGGAGCAGTTACAGCCTCCTCCGTTGCTGGTGGGGCTGGGGCTTTGTTGCGTCCAAGGGTTTTCATAATGGCCTCACGTTGGTAATACACCCCCATAGCGGATACAATCAAACCACCAACACCCAGAATGTAGTATCCTGTGTTGCTGTTGCTGCTAGGTGAGTCATTTGTCGAGTTTGGGGCTGGGTTTGGGGTGGGCTCGTTTGTTGCTTTGGAAGCTTGTTTTTGCTTCTTTGGCTATACGGTTGCGCTCTGCTAGTCTTTTGCCAGAAGCAACACGACCAGGTTTTTTTTTGCTGGAACAGTCTTTGGAACATCAGAGGTAACGTGCGTGTTGGTTGTCGCTGTTTCTTCAGGTAACGATTGCACTGCTTGTGTCTCCATCGTATATATATAAGTTTTTACCTATCTGGTTACCAGGTTTCTATCTGGTTCCTATCTGGTTCCTTTCAGGTTCTTGTCAGATTATATGTCAACTTCATCAAAGCCCTCTAGTGGGTAACCTTCACTGTCTCTGCTTTGAGGCGCAGGAGAAAGAGGAGGAGGAGGAGGTGTGGGTGGCATGAGCTCTTCTGGCTCCTTTTTGAAGTCGATGTGTTTTGTAGTAATCAGAGCGGCATTAGCCAACGCTAACAATCGTCCGCATCGCAGTGCAATGATTCCAGCAAGGGTTGACAATTCATGTTGGATCATGTAGTCATTTTTTAGTTCTTTCTGCAATTTATCGATGTTGTCAATCGAAACAACCATGCCAGCGCCTTTGGTTATGTTACAACTGTTTACGTTGTAACAACAAATAATAACTCCTTCGAGTAAAACGTCTCCTTACTTTATTGTTGTTGCCTTTTAATTACATGTCGCGCGTATTGTGACGTAGTTAAATTACATAATTTATGACACTCTCCCGGGCCGACAAGTTAAGCTGAATAGTACACGTTCATGCATAAAGAGTAAAAAGAATGTCTTATAGTGTTCGCCTCAAAGTCAGTGTTTATTCTATTTGTTCCTTGATTCTCTGTGCTGCCTTCTGAGCGGCAAGTCGTATAGGAGGACGTTGTATATCATTTTCAGGAGCTTTTTCTGTGTTTTTGTTACTCGGTATGTCACTCCCATCTGACATCTCTAATGGATAACGTTTCTCTATAGGTCTTGATAGTTCCTATCCAGAACGTACTCTCAGAGATACAGATCGTGTGAGTCCACCTTTCCCCGTGTGCAGTCTAGTAACTACACCTATTTTCCATTGGTTTCGTGGTGTGTTATCGTGTATGAGAACAACATCTCCAATAATAACTCCCCTTTGTGTAATATTCTCTTTCGACAAGTGTGATGTTCTCGGAGACTTGTCAGATATTCGGTTTGCCATCGAATCCAAAAGGCGTGTATTAGTGTTTTCTGATACTGAGCTCTTTTTGTAAGAGCTTTTGTTGAAATCTCAGATGGAATATAGTCAGGATCTGCTTCATTTTCTTTAGCATTCGTGTCTGGTAATGCTAGAAGACGGTGTCCACATAAGAAATGTGATGGCGTCAGAGGAGAGGCATCGTTGATATCTGTATAAGAGTATGTTAAGGGACGGCTGTTTAGCACCGCTTCTACTTCAGTAAGTATTGTGTTTAATTCAATCATGTTTAGGCAGGCTTTCCCTAGAGTTTTCTTTAAACACCTTTTCATTAGGCCAATAAGTCGCTCGTAAAATCCTCCCCACCACGGAGCTCTTTCAGTGATGAATTTCCATGTTATGTTGTGATGAGCGAGGAACCTTTGGGATGAATCCGTTTCAAGGATGTGAGTTTTGATTGTTTGAAGTTCTTGAGCTCCGGCTTTGAAAGTTTTTGCGTTGTCTGAAATGATACATTCCGGAACTCCTCGACGGCTTATGAATCGTCTGAATGCTCTAAGGAAGGCATCGGTGGTCTGATCTTCTACTAATTCAAGGTGTACGGCTCTTACTACTGCACATGTGAAAAGACATATGTACATTTTAGACGAAGTTTGATTTGTTTGGTCGCGGACATAAAGAGGGCCTGCGTAATCGATCCCTGTAAATTGAAAGACTTGTGATTGTTTGACTCTTGATTGTGGAAACGGTGGTGTGGGTACAGAACGAAAGGGTGGACCTTGGACGTTTCGGCATGTTACGCATTTTGATATGATTCTTTTTACAAGTTGTCGACCTTGAGGTATCCAATATGTCTGTCTGATTTGAGTTAATGTTTCTCGTACTCCACCATGCATGACCTGCTTATGCATAGATTGGACGATGAGTGTAGTTAAGTAGTTATCCTTTGGTATGAGGATAGGAAATTTTGTGTCGTGAGGCAGATCTGTATACTGTAGTCTACCACGACAGCGTATGAGATCTTCATCGTCAAGATAAAGATTGAGTTGTCGTATAATGGCAGGTTGTCTGGATTTGTCTTTGCTCTTCAGGTATGAAATTTCTTGTCTGTGGATTTTGTGTTGAGTAGCTTTTAGTAAGATATTTCTGGCTTCCGCGATATCATTCGCTGTAAAAGTTTCACTATATACTTCACTTTTTGTCCATTTTCTCGTGAAGTTGATAACTCGGGCTGTGACTCTGAGTAGACGGACTAGGGTGCTGTATCTTGTTATATCAATGTTGTTAAGTATATTCGGATCTTCTTCAACGTTTGTGACAATTTGCATTTGTAGGCTTTGAAGTTCCTCGTGAACTAAATTTTGGGGATATGGAGGCCATTGTTCCTCTGGTTCGCTAAGCCATGGAGGTCCTTCAAACCATAGTCTTTTCTTATCGTTGAATACAATAGTGCTAACTCCAGGGGTTATCAAGTCAGCTGGGTTCATAGATGTCGCGCAAAATCTCCAAGTTTGGGATGACGTGATTTCTTGTATCTTTTGAACTCGAGTTTGAACGAATTGTTGTCGTTGTTTGTTGGAAGATAACCATGATAAGACAACTTGAGAATCACTCCAGTATATAACTTCACTGCTGTTCACAAGCCGCAAGGTTTTGTTTAGGTATTGAAAAAGTTTTGCTCCCAAGAGTGCGGCCAATAGTTCTAGTCGTGGCAGTGTCGTCGTTTTCAAGGGTGCGACTCTGGTTTTAGCCATGAGGAATGCGGTGTATATACCGTTCTCAGCTGACAATCCTCTTAAGTAAGCGACCGCTCCATAAGCTTGTTGGCTGCTGTCACAAAATATGTGCAATTGTGTTTTTGTAATAGTTGCGAAGAAGTATTTTCTGGGTACTTCAATCGAGGTTAAATTGTTGATATCATCAGTCCATTTTAGCCACTGTTCTTTTTGTTCGTCTGGTAGACTTTCATCCCAACTTAAGGTTTGCTTCCATAGGTCCTGTCTCATAATCTTTGCCTTTACTGTAATAGGTTCCACAAAGCCGAGCGGGTCAAATAATTTTGACGCGAAGCATAGTGCTGTTCGTTTTGTTGTATTTGCCATAGCATCTCTTTCTCTGATCATTTTTTCGAGTGAAAGTGAGAGCGTGTCACTTGTTGAATTCCAGGTGAGTCCCAAGATTTTTGTCGTTCGGGCTGCTTGTATATTATCTTCTTGTGCTTTGCGATTTAGAGCTTCTGAGTTAGAAGTCCATTGACGTAGATTCATTCCTGCTTCTTGTAGGTAAATTCGCGATAACGAGTAATATTCCAAGGACTTATTTTCGCAATCAGTTCCGGTTATTACGTTATACATGTTCTCCATGAGGTCACGTGCTACCCAGTTGTCCTTTTGACTTAGGTGATATTGTATTGTTGCGTTCAGTAAAAAGGGTGAGGATGTCGCTCCAAATAGAACTCGGCAAAATCTGTAAGCCTCCAAGTTGTTTTTACGGACAACTGGTTGGTTTATATCTTTAAGCCATAGGAATCTTGTTGCGTCTCTGTCTAGGGAGTTCAGTTCGATCTGTAAGAAGGCTTTTTCTATATCTGCAGAGAAGGCCTTTCTGTGTGTTCTGAATTTTAAGAGAATGCCTGTTAAATCTTGCATCAGATTTGGCCATGTGTGTAGACAATCATTGAGGCTTGAAGATTTAGGTGACGTTCTGGCAGATGCGTCATAGACCATTCGCATTTTTGTTGTCGCGCTGTCCGATTTGAAAACTGGGAAGTGAGGCATGTAGTGCAAAACACCTTCGTGACGATCAAGGTTTTGGACTTTCTCTATGAACCCGAGGTTAAGTTGCTCAAGGAGTTGATCGTTATACTTCATTATAAGTTCTGGGTGTTTCCTGTTTAGACTGTTTTGTAAGCTGTTCAGTCTTTTCTTGCTCAAATTGTAGTTTGTTGGCAGATTGTGTTTGTTGTCCTTCCATGGGAGTCTTACATTATATCTGCCGGAAACATTGTTGAATTCAATGGTCTCTTGAAAACGTTTCTGGACTTCTGTTGCCTCAGTGTCGTTGCATTCGTCTGGGATTTTGCTTATCTCCCAGAACTTAGTGAGAGTTTCGTTGAGGTCATCGTTTCTTGTGGGCTGTGCATCAGTCAGTTGACATAATGTGCTGAGTGTGGTTTCTGTACTGTAGTGGTCGCTGGGTACCGGTCCGGAGAGAAGCCATCCGAACTTGCTTTGTGTTGCTATCCATCTCCCATCTTGTGATTTCTTTGTGTTTCGCAGAATGATCTGGGCGTAGTTGTCGTTTCCTATAAGTATATCTATTGTGCGATCACCTTCTGCGTTTAGTGGATCGGCGAAAGTGAGAACTTTGAATTCGACAGGAATTTCCGTGTGTTGGGTGCTTGAGAGTGGTGGGCAGATGGTTGGGGTGACTAAGGCTGTTAATTTGACCTCTTTGTTTACCGCGTTTAAGGTAAGTGTTATGACATCGTAGGATTTCGGAGTACCTTTGGTTGAACCAAATGTGGTTACGTCTAGTACCTCATTCTGGGTAGCTTTCAGCTGTAGCTTATTCTTCAGGCATTGCGTAATGAATGTTTTTTGTGATCCGGTATCGATAAGGATACGTGCCTGGCATCTCGCAGTTGGTCCGCTTGCTGTGACCAGTGCAGTTTGCATTATTGTAGTTGTGTGTGTCATTGTACTTGCTAAGGCTGTCATTGCGGAGGTGACGTATCTGCTGTTTTGTGGGTCTTCTTGTTTTTCACTTGAATCTCGTTTAGGCTCGCTTGGATCACAGATCGACGTATGATGTTTTAGTCCGCAATTTAGACATCTTCCTCTTGAACGACATTGAAATCTTGTGTGGCCTGATCGGAGGCAGTTAAGGCATTTATTTTTCTGAGCCAATATGGTCTTTCTCTCTTTTGCCGTTTTTACTTTCGAACATTGGACGTGGCGATGTTTACCTTCGCAATATATGCATGGTTTTAGCTCGAATCTCCCGTTTGAATTGAAGCTTTTTGGTGGCGGATGTTGCGGATGTATAGGGGGCGATCGGGTGTTTGTGAGTAAGGCGCCAGCTGTGGGTATGAGAACGTCGTCAACGACTGAGCTTGGATCGTTTTCTTGCGCAAGTTGACTCTTTTCTCTCGTGTCTATTTCATGCGAAAGCGCTGTTCGTAAATCATTCAGGGAATAATCTGCCTGCGGATTTGTTCTGAATATTGTACAACGTAATTGTTCCGGTAATTTCTTTAGCAGTATTGGAATTAGCAGACTGCCATATGAATCTGTCTGGACTCCCAGCGTTTCTAAGGCACGAATGTTGCTCTCGCAGCTATCGTAAAACTTTCGTAATTGCTGCACATCAGCTGAGGGTGCGGTGATTTTTGAAAGCGATTCCATGTGCGCGTTGATTAGAACTTGTTTTCTTCCGAAGCGTTCTTTCAGAGCCCTGAAATTGCGCGCGCTGCGTTGCAGGTTATCAATCCTTTCAAGTAGTTCATTTTGTCAATATTGTTCAGTTGATGATTGTTGTGTACTGCGTTACTGTAACTATCCCAAAACGTAAGCCATTCGAGTGGGTTTCCGTCAAATGATTGGATTTGTAGTTTTGGAAGGTTGATGTGGACTGCTGGTTTGGCTTGGAACGTACTCACCGCATGTTTGTACTCGTCTGTCGCAAATTCTTTCAGTTTAAGAATCCAATAATAGATGTCGTCTTGGAACGTCAATGCTTGATCTGCCTCTTCGCTTATCTCTTCGTCCTTTTCTAGTGCGTTCAAGATGGCGGAATCCATAGCCTTTATTTCGTCCAATCGTCTTGAGAGTCGCTCTGCAATTGCCTTCAGTTCTGTGATGTTTGTAGCCTCAGTATCGGCCATAAGTCGCTCCGCGCGTTTGATGTCTTATTTGCAATGTCCTTTGTATGCCCCTCTGACTGCCTTGTGGTGTTTCAGTTCTGCGTTGCTCATTCTTACAAGGGTCTCGGCACCAATGTTACAACTGTTTACGTTGTAACAACAAATAATAACTCCTTCGAGTAAAACGTCTCCTTACTTTATTGTTGTTGCCTTTTAATTACATGTCGCGCGTATTGTGACGTAGTTAAATTACATAATTTATGACAGGTTATAAGCATTATAACGCTGTCAATCAGAGACTCAGTCGTCTTGTTGCCGACATAGGCTTCATACCTTTTCTAGTATTTTTCAACATCCTTGTCTGTAAGGCGTTTCACATGCTCGTGTGTTAGCTGGACACCGATAGCTTCTTTTGATTTGCCAGTCGAGACAAGAACTGCGAGCTTCTCGCGTTGAGCTGGAATGGGGTTGTCTGAAACAAAGGGCACTGATTCTGAAGGCATTGCCTTTAGAGGGGTTGCCTCCAGCATCTGTAGGACTTCATTCATTGCGAGCTTCTCTTCAGTTGTGGCGCGAGCCATAGTGTATATTTATTGTTTTTATTTTTCAGTTATCCTCTTGATGTCAGGCAAAACCCTTTCAACCTTCCGTAAAAGAGAGGCCATGGTGTCTGGCCTCTCTACCCGTGCCACAGTGGAGTGGTCAAGTATGCTCCGCAGATCAGCCTCACAAGCGCCTTCGATAATTGTGAATTTCATTGCTTTTGTCTTGGTCTGTAATTTGTCCAAAAGCTGGGCAAAGTCTGTTAGCTTTCGATGATTGATGATGGCGTCCATAGCACAGCGTATATATATATATATATATATATATATATATATATATATAGCTGAATTTTTGAAAAGGTGGTCAACGAAAATTACAGCAATTTCACTACAAATAGCCCAAACAAGGGTTTTTATGACCCCAATCAGCCCGAAAATCACAGAGAAGAGAGGGAAGATGGGAAAGGTTGCGTGGGTGAGAGAAAAAAAGACTCTGTGATTTTCGGGCTGATTGGGGTCATAAAAACCCTTGTTTGGGCTATTTGTAGTGAAATTGCTGTAATTTTCGTTGACCACCTTTTCAAAAATCCAGGTATATATATATATATATATATATATATATATATAGTGTTGTGACAGGTCTCTCAAATAATGCTGTATGCCTTGTCGAAGACAGAGGATCACTCTAGTAAAGTGCGATCTTGTAGCTTGAAAAGGTTAATGTAGAATGAGTTGTAATTATCAAGCTTCCAACTCCATATCTTGACTTGATTGTGCTTTATTGACCCTACGTTTCGGCCATCACGGCCTTCTTCAGGGGAGTTACAACTATGGTTGTAACTCCCTTGAAGAAGGTCGTGATGGCCGAAACGTAGGGTCAATAAAGCACAATCAAGTCAAGATATGGAGTTGGAAGCTTGATAATTACAACTCATTCTATAAATATATATATATATATATATATATATATATATATATGTGTGTGTGTGTGTTTTATTTTTTATATTTTCACTCCAATCCCATATGGATAACGCAGAGAGAAAACTAGGTGGGAAACCTTGCGCTCCTTAACCAGTGCAATAAGCTCTTTGTACTCTTCGTGTGTAAGCTCGCCGGCATAGTCTTCGATGGCCTTTGTTGTTTTGCTTGATGGGGTGTAAAAAAGCACGATTGCGGCCACGTTTTCCCTAAATGGTTTCGCAATGCTGGTTATTGCTGGGTTAACACCCACACGGAGATGCCACTGTGGCGCGCGCTGAAGCCGAGTTGCACCAGCTGGCTCGTGCGGCCTTTCACGTCTTTCGAAGCGGCGGAATCATCGAGAATGATGAGCGTGTTTGTCCCGTTGAAATGGAAACTTGCTAGTTTTAGCCACCATTCAATCTCATGCTGCTGGCAGTCTATCACGCAAATGCGTGGCTAATTATCCACAAAACCATCGTAGGTCTTGTTGTGGACAAAGGTTGGGCATAAGAGCACGATATAGTGAAACTTACCCCTGAAGGGGCCACGGAGAAGGTTTATGAGATGCTGTGTTTTGCCAGAGTTAGTCGGCCCAACAATTAGGGCATTGAAGGGCATCTTTCGTGGGTCCATTCTCTATATGTATGCTTTAAACAATCATGTGGTGCCCGCGTGTGTGTGTTTTTTAATACTGAACGGCCTGCAGCTGTCCGTACATGATGTTCATCTGTGAGTCACTGATTGTGTAGATGTGGCAGTGTGCATTTCCAGAGCCGGAGGTTGTTCTTTCAATCTCAAGGTGCACGCCGTCCTTTGTGTTTACAAGGCGTTGGCCGTTACCGTGCAGAGTTGTATCAGCCATTGATCTAAGATCGATAAGGAGGCCGAACTTGTTGCCCGTGAGATATTTGGTCAGATTCATATTGGGCCTGCCACCACTCTTCCCGAAGAGTCGGCCGACCTCTCTCCACATGTCACTACCATCGATGCCGTTGTTGTAGACCCTGTTTGGAGAGCCGTTTATTGTGACATTCACTTTGGTGATATCGGGCTTGAAGTATCTTTCTGAGTCCCTGGCGCCTGCCACGTAGGGTTCGATAAAGAGCAGAAGAATGGCCTTGAGCGATCTGCGCTGCGGGTTGACCCGAAGATTCAACCTTTGGTCTGAACCTTTCGCAAATGGCACCACCTCTTCTCGCATTATATGGTCGTAGGCGAACTCCTTGCCGCTAGAGTAAACGCTCGTTGCCTCGTCAGCCAGTTGTTTGCTGCGGATTGTCTCGTACTCAAGCTGAATATTTGTCAACTTATACTTAAGCTTACTTGTATCCGAACCCTTGACAACTTGGGATGCAGGTGCAAGCGTTAGCTCGAAGATGAGATCGTTGTATAGGGCCTGTGGGTAAAAAACACCGTGGTCAGTCAAAATCTGGTGGTCCAGATTGATGCGGTATTTGTTTTTGTACACACTCTCCAGCTTTTCTTCTGCAGACAAGGTCTTCTTGTCACCGGCATCAGAGCGGATCTTGCACAAATCTACAGTCTGAATGCCCTCTGGCAGCATGTTTTCACGCTCATCAATAGAAAGGAAGAGGTCCTCAAAGATTTTGTAAATATCGTATCCAACGGTGTCCTGGACAGTGGTGGCGGCAAATTTGACAACGAGTCTGTCAAACAGCGCCCGGGAAACATTCTGGACGAGATTAAGTTGTTTACATGGCCGCCGGCAAGGTCGATGTTAAAAATCAGGGCAAGCGAGCTCGACGCGATAACCTCATGTTCGTTGAGCTTGGGCACCGAAACGTACAGGGTCTCGCCGGGATTTGCCACAGAGCGGTGCGCTTTGCTTTCATTGCATTAAGAGTCTTCTCGTCGTGCGTGGGCAGGAGGTTTGGTTGAACAGCCATAGCCAGAATATATATATATATATATTTTTTTTTTTCTAAATAAATATATACTTTGTTACAACATGGCAACAGGCGGATATGATCCAACTGGTGAGAATGAGAATACCGGGCTTGACTGGGACATAGACCACGATGACGATGATGACGATGACGAACAAGAAGTTGACACAACAACCCCCTTCCAACCAGGCGGCTCATCCACCCCATATCCTCCTGGTGGCGAACAGATTGAAATGCATACATTGCCTCGCGAACAAAGTGGGCTAGATCCTATTGACATCCCTCTTCTTAGTGACTTCACACATATAGAAGACAAACAAAAAATGCTTGATAGAGCTAGGGACTGGATAAAAAGACGCTTTCCAAAAGTAGCTTACGACAGATTAGGCCCAATTGGTTACGGTAAAAAAGCAGGAAATGAAGGCAGAATGGTTTCCTTTGGACCAAAGGGTGGAGAGACTCCCATCTTTAAGCAGGATAATTCAGGCCTTCTTAAATCGTTCACAGACAAGTTCAAAGGGGCTCTTGGCCCAAGAGCTGAAGAGGTTATCTCTGAAGACAGTACATCAATAAGGGAAGAAAGACAAAGGCTAAATGAAGCAGAGAAACAACTGAAGGAAGCGGAAAGGCTTGCTGTTGAACAACAAAAAGCAGCAAATGATGTGCAAAACCTCAGGGACAGAATCGAACGAGCTCAAGCGAGGATTGACGCTCTGGAACAGGAGCACGGTTCAAGTGTTGAGAGTCAAACTGAGATAGATAGATTAAAACTACTGAAAAAGAATCTTCAAGGCGATCTTGAAAACCAGAAAAAAGAATTAGGCGGCCTTCAAAAAATGCAAAAACAAACAGACAAAGAGCGGGCAAAGGTTGACAAACTCAGAACACAACTTTCTGCTAAGGTGAAGGAAAGAAATGCTGTCGAAGCAAGGCTAAATTCCACTAAACCCTCCCGAGTTGCAGCGCGAGAAGAAGAACTGGCAAGGCTAAGAACACAGGTTCAAGAAAGGGAAGAAGCCCTGCCTCTTCGGGAGAGGATAAAAAATATCTTCAAAAAATATGGATAGACCTTGCAGGCGGTTGTCCTCGCTGCTGGTTTAGTCATAGGGGTTGTGACGCTTTCTGTTATGAATGTCTTGAAAGCGGGGACTAAGGCTGCTGGAAATGGGCTTAAAGAACTGGGGAAGAAGATTGCCTCCATCCTGCCAGGCCTCATCGGCTCGATCGTGAGCTACATCTTCAAAGCGGCCGGGCAGGTTTTATCCTTTCTTGGCGAGCATGCCTGGCTGCTAATTCTTGCCGTGGTAGCCTTCTTGATTGAAAAGACCATCAAACATAAGAATTAGCGCATCCAGGCAACGAAACCTGCTATAGCAAGCGCGCCAGCGGCAACGACTGCCTTGGAGACGTGATGCGGCTCGATTGTGGTCTCTTTGGGGGTCTCTGGTGTGGGTGTTGGGGTTGGTTTTGCGGGCTTTTCACCCAGGCCCTGTGCCTGTGTTTTGCTTGTTTGTGAATAGGGTTCGATGGGTGGCTGTTTGGCGGATTGATTTTTGTTGGTCCACCGTCCATGGGGCGTAAGGATGATTTGTTTGTGCCCAGATTAACATCATTGTTCACGCCCAGTTTCATTCCTTGCGTTGCCTCCTTGAGATTGTTGTTGTACCCGATCACGCTCTCTGTGTTGATAACCATGCGTGATGGCATCAGCCAGCTTTCTGGAGCTGTCGCAAAGTCTAGACGCACTTTCGTTGCTTGGATGGCAAGCTGGTAACGCTGCACACTCGTTGCAATGTCGTTCAGTATTATTGCCTCCTCTAGATGGGTGAGAAATACTCTCTGCGTTTCGAACGCTCGGCCTCCTTTTCCAAGAATGCTGCTGCGGGTTTTGGCTTATGAACCAAGAATGCAGTACACAAAGGCCTCGATTGACTGATTCATACGCGCGAGCCCTGGCTGTGTTAGCCCTTGTGCGTAATTTGGCACAAAGTGCTCGAACTGGGTATCCGCCCCTTGGTCGTTGCGGACGAAAGATATTCCATTGGCGCGATAATTAGGGTCCTTTCTGTCGGTCACGCGTTCATCATTGAACAGAGCGAGGTCGGGGTCTGGATAGTCGTAATCGGTAGAGACGTTGCCCGCTCCATATTCGCCAATGTACACATTTGCAAGACCGTGGTTCTTGCCGTATGTGAAACGGAAGTCAGAACTGGGGTCGACACCGAACTCTATGCAAATCTTCTTGTATTTGTCGATGTTGTATTTGTTATCTTTCTGGTTGAATGTGGGGTCGTCTGGCAAGGCACTCACGCTTTGTTCCCCACCCATCTTGTAGAGTATTCACATTGTTGTGAAATAAACGTGAAACCGATAAAACGACCGGGGTGGGGGGTTAGGGATAGACTGGAGTTCTTGGGAAATAGAATGTCGCGCGATATTCCACAGCTGGTTGTTGCACACCACAGTGCGAAGGAGAGTTGTTGTGGCCAAAAACTCATATGCGGCCCGCCGAGCCACTTTCTTCCATATTTCGCGGTTGTGAATGAACTCTGTGTTTCTCTGAAGATATTTCTGTATTTCGTTGTGAAATAACCAGTTGGCGTGACGTAAATCCTTTGCTCTTCGTCATTCAAGATTGAGCCAATCATAATGTCTTTGGAGATTAGGGTGGAGAAAGCAACAGCTGGGATTGGCTTTTGTGTATTTCGATTCAACATCAGCTGATATGGGAAACCACCGTCTTGATGTAATCCCAAAGCGTCTTTCATGGCTTGAGTCCAATCTTTGGGCCCTATTTCTGTAACAAGCGCCCATGTGTCGGGGCCCTCTTTAAAGAGCACTTCTCTTGTGGCGGTTTTGTGGTCGTCGCTAAAGTCTACTTGCACTTCAAACTTAGACATATCAGCGTGTGGGAAACGCTTTTTTAAGTCTGAGATCGCCTTTGCTTTAGCCACTGTAGAGAGCTTTGCTGCTTCTGACGTTCTCATCCAAGCTAGTGGATCTGCGGGTGGCTTTTTCTTTACATATGGATGGCTATAGATGTTTGGGGTGGAATTAAAAGGGGATGGGGGGTCATAGTTGTGGCCTCCAATGTCTAGACCAACGTTTGTATTAGGATTAAATCCACGGGGCCGTATTCTCAGATGAAGAGTTTAAATTTGCAATCGAGACAAACTCACCTCTGGGGTCGATGGTCATTTACAAAGAATATGAGGAAGAGGTGAAACTAGACCACGATCTGTCTGAATTGCTTGGTATAAGTCCTAAATTGCTGTGGCCAACAACATTTGTCAAAGGATTAACATCACCAAGCACTTACTTTATCCACTGTGATCTGGTTGATAAAGAACAAAACCTACTCAATGGGAAGCCTTCTTCTGTTTTGGCTCGATTTGATATTCGTGGGAAACCGTTTGAGGAAGTTTTCTATGAATCGACACAGCAAAACGTCTTGCGTGACACCTCATCTTGTGATTATGTAAATAGCTTGTCTCTATCAGTGAAGGATGTAAATGGCGACCTCTTTGACTTTAATAACAAGCCCTTAGAATTTGAAATAGAGATAAATTAAAAATATATATATACCCCACCATGAGTTCTGCCAATCGGCTCCGGAATATAGCCATACTGAACCGCTCTATCCAGTCTTAACAAATGGAGATGACTTTCGTCTCAAAAAAATCTCTGACTTACAGACAGAGCTTGAATCAGAGGCTAGCCACTATAGACAGGTCGCAAAAAAATACAAACGAACCCGCTCCATTGTTCACGGTTCGGCTGTAGGCCTTGGTTTTATCTCTGCTGGCCTATCTTCAGCAACACTGGCCACAGCCTTGACAGGAGATGGAATTGTCGCCAGCCCACCATTAGCTGGTATCGCCGCTGTTTCAGGGTTCTCATCAGCTGGCCTTACTGCATTCAGTAAACGGCTTGAAAGAAAGATCACAAAACATGAGAAGATCTATACACTAGCTATTGCTAAAAGAAACTCTGTCAACGACTTGGTATCTAAGGCCCTTGCAGACAAGGCCATTTCAGATGGTGAGTTTACAATCATACTTCGCGAGGTAGAGAAATATAATGAACTTAAAGCCTTGATTCGCTCTGGTGAAAACAAAACAGGCGGACAAAATAAATCGCCAGATCTTGAAAAAACAAGAGGCTACACTTAGCCTATATTCATGCGCATGAGACTCGTTGATTGAAGTTACCAATTTTTCTGTACTTGCTTTTAAAGGTCAAATGAACCAAAAAATTGACATATTTTCTTTTAGTCCAATATTAGTGCAATGTGTTGAAAGAGGACCAAATAAACATATTCTGAAGTTTAAAACTGATTGGGCTTGGCATCGCAGAGATATTGGAAGTTGAAAAATGAAACTTTTTGGCCTTCATAATCGTAGAGCGATCGGGAAAATTGTCGGAAAATTGTCGGAAACCAATAGTGACGTCACTATTGACCACCTCAAAACAGTCAAGGATTGAAGTTGAAAGTCGGTGACTGAGCGGAAAACTATGGTGTTTTGTTCTGCAATAAACTGCAGCAACAATTGTCCATTTTCAATACGAAAACAGTGAAAATCTTACACGCAAGTTAGAATACTCATGTGTTCGCACAGCAATCGGGTAAACTCGGCACAACTTCGCGCTTCGGAAAGTCGGTCTTACTTACACAGGTGACAACATAGTGGTTACTAGTAACCTAGTAACCACAAAAAGCAATAAAGTCAGTAAAAATCGACAATAATATGACACGCGTTCCACAGTCCATAATCCACAGAAGTCCAGTCCCGAAGTCTAAATTTTCTTTTTAAATCCGATTGGCTGAAGTAACGACGCTGTTGTGCCGTGTGTTTCTATTGTTCTTTCTTTAAAAAAGTCTTGAAATTACTCACCACAGGCAGCGAGGACTGCTCCGACACAGGCATTGTAAAGTCGGCAGTAAAAAGGGGAATAAATTGACAATATGCTTACCAGTGCGAGAGTTTGATGTTTGGCATTTTTGCCTCGGAAGAACTCTGTTAAAAAATAGCTCTTAGGTTTTCAGAATCGCGACAAATTCGGCCTCAAGTTGTATGCTGTGTATAAAAGCAACGTTCACCTCGATGGGAGAAATACAGAACTGACTTATACACCAATAAGACCAAATGACGGAAAATGTTTGTCATGCGCATGCGTCAGAAACATTTGTCTTATATTTCAATGTACCATAAGAAAAGAAGCAATTTATATTTTAAACAAGATAACGAGACGTTCGACATAGAGAAGAGTTACTCCTTTCATTCAGTCATCGTGTCTGCAAACCACGTTAATGTTTTATAAATGAAGGCTGTACCGCAATGAAGCCAGTCATTCTTGTGAGTTTCATATATACCTGACGTGAACATTCCTAATGTGAGTAGGGTTGTAGGACACGCTGTCGTGACACTTCAGTAACGATGTTTTGCCGGAAGTGAGAGTAGCCGGAAGTCACTAAACCGGAAGTGCAAAGCTGTGAACCGGAAATGCAGAATTTAAAGTATGCGTGAATAAATTTGCATGCAAAATCGTGACACAAAAAATAAAAAGAAAAAAAGAAAAACGGAGGGCAAATTTTAACTTATGCCGCTTCGCCCATGAGTAATAAGGAAGGAAATACGCGCCGAAGAGCGTTCTAAGTTGCAAAAAAAGATAAGTTCTTTAGTCGCACAATCCAAGTTAGATTTGAAAGACTAAACTCTGGTTTCTCGCTTTATTGCGTGACACGTGACGTGACATTGTGCGTGACTGTCACGCGTGACATTGCGTGACACGTTACAAAAAGGGACAAAACCCTAGTCGGGGGGTGCTCGGTGGCTGTTTCTTGCCTAGCCTCGGCTACGACTTTTTGCCTCACCGAAGTACAGAAATCCTAGCATGAAAATGAAACCATGCTCTTCTTCAAAATATGCTTTTAATTATTGTCTAGACAATATACTCGGTAATGTCTTATTGACAAAAATAAGCAACAGCTAAGGGTTTTATCAGAATTACGGAGGGAAATGACAGAAAATAAAATTCTTCTAGAAGAATTAACGATATGTATTTTGAAAACTTTATTGTGTAGAATCGGCCATAGTAATTTGTTCAAATATTGTACAAAATTCTTGTGCGTCATTACCGGGAAACCCCCACAACAGTTAAATATAGAACAAAAATATCAAATACAGTTTATTTACAATCGAATAAGAGATTACCTTCCAAAAAATATTAATTATAAATTTATTATTTACAAAATCTTAGATATAATTTTACCAGAAGGACAACAACGCGAGATTTTATCTTACATACAACTCCAAAGCCCCGCTACAAATCTAAAGAACGAAAGACTTTGGCTTTTAGCTACTAATGCCGCGGGCATTAATGTGTTGCATATAAGATTATTGAGAATATTAAAACGAATCTCTAACATTGCTTCATTATTCCTATACTATGAAAGAAAATCTTGCTCTTCGTAATCAAACATACTCTTAAAAAAGTCTATCATAAATTCACTATCATCACCAATGTTAGGTAATGTTTCGTCAGGGCAAGCCTCGATTTGCTCCTCGAAAGCGATTTGTGTTATTTTACTTCGCAGACTGGGATAAATTTCGGTGAAAACGCTCAACTTTTACTTGAATATTTTCTAAGAAATTCGGTTCTTTTGTTACACAGATTTCAGTAATATCAAGCAGTTTCCACGCAAATACTGCCACTGGCTTTGGACTTTCAGTTGTTGATTTAAATGCTTGTTGCATAGAAATCAAGCGCGCTCTCTCTTCGTCTTCATCTTGTGATGAAAACCCCGTTTTTACTTTACCATAGAAACACCAGATGTTTTTCTCTGCAATGGCATTCATAACCTTCTCAAACAAAGCTTTCGGTGTTTCAAAGGCGCCAAGGTCAATGAGCCTGTTTTGATTTTTAAATATATTCTGATTGCTAAATAAATAGCAAACTCCCCACGCAAGAATGGGGTTAGTTTCTAGAGAAACTGTGGTGCTGCGTCGGTGGGGGGATGAAACACGAGAATTTAGTTTTATCGACTGAGTCGATAAGGTAAATTGACCACCGATTGAATCTTTTTACGGTGGTCAATTTACCTTATCGACTCAGTCGATAAAACTAAATTCCCCACGCAAGAGTTGATCTATTTTTTGTCTTGTATTTATTCCCTCCGTTTAAAAACTGATAATGGTCTAAACTGGGTTCTAGCTGTTTTAAAGAACACATTCTAAAGTAAGCGTCCACAAATATACCTTTGTTTACACTTTCTCCACTAAAAGCAAGGCCTGTTTGTATTTGATCTCTATAATAATGAGGGATTTTGTTTATAGCTATTTTCCTCTTGAACGGGCATTTAAACTCTAACAAATTAATTGGAATTGGTATAGGATTTAATGGAGCCGAAACCAATTGTAGAATTGCACACATTTTAGGCATCGTACTGATGAACAGTTACGACACAGAGATATATATATATATATATTTTTAGCAACTACTGTGATTTGCAGTCTGTCCATTTGAATTGAAAAGCTATAGTACCGACTTTGTTAATAAAATATCCGTCTGGACTACAAGTGACCTTTCGATAAAGCGGATGATCGCTTGCAAGATTAAGAGAGATACTGTGTCCAAAAACGTAAACAGAGTATTCTAGTTCAAAATACTTGCGTATTAATGGCTCGAATAGGTTGCCCCAAGTACAAGCTGTATTATTGAGCATATCTGTGGGCTGTATTTCTTTAATAGCAAGCTTTTTTGTGATTCAAACGGTGATGATCCTGTCAAGGCAGAGATCTCTGATGCGCCTATAGTATTTTGTATGGCTCGCACCCAGTCGGCGCTCTTTTGTATCAAACCTGTCTTCCTCGATTTAAGAAAGTTCACGAACACTTGTGCAGTTGCCATCACTTGTTTATACAAGAGGTATACATTTCTTCAATTGGTGATCACAGTTACGTGCTTTGGCTATTAATGCCGTAGGCATTAATCCTTTTTGAGAATATAAGAACGAATCTTTAATATTTTCTCGTTTACTGGAGATGAGGGCAAGGCCTCCCAAAATGCAGCGGCACCCTTTTCCTGATAAAGCTTCAGTAAACGAATTTTTTCAACAAGATTTTGAACCTCTTCACGCGTATCCATATCAGCTCTAACATAGTTGCTTGGAAGTTTGGTTATTAGTTTTGTAGGGAGTGGAACAAAGCCCTCGTAACAGTATAATGAAGCTTTAGTAACTCTACCTCCAATGTCAATCTGTTTTCCCTGGATTTCAACCTAGCAATGCCATGATACCAATTCATCACCATGTTGAAATCCCTCGACCACCTCTGAAGTATATCCTTCTGCTGATAAAACTTCCACTGTAAGTATCGAGGATTGAAGACACGCGGCACAAATACCCACCTCGACCAGCCTTCTAAAAACGTTGTTGATAATTTCTAACGCCTTTTCTGGTAGTGAAGAAATTATCTCGATTGGTGTTAAAAGACAATCAGGGATTATATAGAGTGAATACAAAGCTTCGGTTTGTTGCGGAGCCTAAGTTTTATTTGCATACAAACGCTGCTTTTTAACACATCGCTTAAAAAGAGTTTTCTTTCCACGCCCCATCGTTTATATACAAGGGGTAAGCATTTCTTCAATTGGTAATCCCGCAACGCCCATTGCTCAAATAAGCTTCCGGAGGGTGTAATTAACGGTGTTTTCGGCTAGTAAAAACACTTAGATTCAAGTAGTATATAGAGCGTTTCCTCAAATACCAAAACCGGGCCAACCCCCATTTTAAGGGATAATGAACCCCAACAGAAGGATCCAGGAATCATTAGTTTCTTTGCCCTCAGGACCGACTGAAAGGAGGGACTGAGGGCTTAGAAACTAATGATTCCTGGATCCTTCTGTTGGGGTTCATTATCCCTTAAAATGGGGGCTGAGACCGGTTTTGGTATTTGAGAAACGCTCTATATACTACTAATTATTACAAACAAACAATTTATTTTTCCATCTTACAAACATTAACTAAGCAAATGCAACGAAGTAAACCAGCTCAAAATAGACTGATCCGTTATAACGCACGCATTTTGGTTTCAGATAAATGTCACGATTGACACTGCCTCTCCAGCAAACAAAGGCAACTTTGATTTCAAGCTAAACTGTAATCCACTTCAATCCTTGCAATCCTGCGCTTTATCTCCAAACTACTACTTTTGTTTTGAACTATAGGATCTTTTTATCCAACTAAATTGTATATTTTGTACCATTTGGCGATATAACCTGGAAATAAGCTAAGGGACATTTTGCTATTTCGGCGGGACAGTGTCATCAGTATGCATTTACGAAGAGTATTCACGAAGTGCGACGGCTAAAACCGAAAATGCCCGAAATATTGACGAACAGGCTCCGTAATTTTTCTCCTAGGACCAACAAATGTCTCATAAGTTATGACAAACAAACAGTTTATTTTTCCATCTTACAAATATTAACTAAGCAAATACAACAAAGTAAAGCAGCTCAAAATAGGCTGAGCCGTTATAACGCACGAATTTTAGTTCAACATAAATGTCACGATTGACGCTGCCTCTTCAGCAAACAAAGGCAACTTTGAATAGCAAAGCGCACAAATGACGTCGGTACTCATGTTTGTCTGAGTTTATAATTTATTCTTGTTTATTCTTGCATTTCTGACAATAGAAATTCGTTATTAGGAATCCCCTGAGAGTCACTTTTGGTTTGTTTGTCTGAGTTTTAGTTCTATAAATAGTAATTGTGCGCTTCGCTATCCAAGCGAAACTGAAATCCACTTCAATCCTTGCAATCCTGCGCTTTATCTCCAAACTAATGTATTTCCCTTGGGACACGCATAACGGTATGCGTGTCATATGCACAGGAGTGGTATTTATACCACTCCTTGATTCACATTTGTTATTGAAGCCTACCAGTGTTCTTACAACCGCGAGATAGACTTTTTTTAAACTTTTATGGTCGTTTCTTTATAATATGAAAAACATTGTCTCGAAGTTTCATCTTGATTGACACATTGCAACATGGTCAAATAAAATGATAAAGTTCACCTAAAACGCGATTGAGACTTTGTGTTTTGATTGCACGGTTGAAGGCACACAAAGACGCTTTAATTAATTCAGGTGAAGCGTAACGCATTTCTGCGTGACCATGTTTTGCGTAGTACGAGTTAGGGGCTGTGTTCCACGTTTAATATTTTATCATGCTCACGAATTTCAGTAGGGCGTTTATTTGAAAGCAGGCTTTTTATTCGCATTTGACGTGCACTGGACACTCTCGGCATTTTAAATTGTAGGAAAGAGAAAGAAGTCAACACGATTTGCATTTTGCATTTGCAACGCAATTTGCGTTACGCTTCACCTGAATGAATTAACGCGTCTTTGTGCGCCTTCAACCGTGCAATCAAAACACTAAGTCTCAATCGCGTTTTAGGTGAACTTTAATATTTTATTTGACCATGTTGCAATGTTTCAATCAAGATGAAACTTCGAGACAATTTTGTTCATATTATAAAGAAACGACCATAAAATTTAAAAAAAATGTATCTCGCGGTTTTTGAGATATGTAGAAAAGCGCTAAAACTACAATATCAAGTAAATTTGAGATTGAAAAATTAAACTTTTATAAGATTAATTAAGGAACTTATGGATGTGCTCATACACATGCAAAATCACAAGTTCGAAATGTTTTTCTGATTTACTCAAAATCGGCTTGACAAAAGTTTCTAATTTTTAGATATTTTGTTTGCCATATGTCATAGTTTATCGTAATAGTTTTGATTTTTCTAGATGCCATCGCAATCGCTCGGAATTTAGACTCAAGTGATTTCAATGTTTCTCGTTTATCTCCGCAATTTTAAATGCGATTTACAAAATTGTTACTTTTATAAACTTCAAACTAAGTACAATATTTTATGAAAGTTTCATTCTAATTCAATAAAGGAAAGTTAACAACAACAACAATCTTTATTGTGCTCTTAATACAGAAGTACAGAAATCATTAAAAGGAAATAACTGTGAGAGAAAAAGAGCACAGCCACTCAGAAGTTAGTTAAACGGCCGCTAAAAAATGGTCGGTGCGGCTGCATGGAAACGATTTCGCACAACAGGAAAAATAATTTCGTATTTAGGAGGGTTTTACAAAGGCTTAAAAAAAGAAATCTGTAACCCCTGAAACCCAACAAATAGACCAGAGAGAGATCCAATAGGCCTTTATAACGCGGCGGCCATGTTGACTCCCCGCAGTATAAAATGCTTTGTTTTTGCGCGCTCACCCTCGTTTTCAACTTTTTCACTGCGAGGCTCGGCGGCGTAAATCTTTTGTTTTTATACAAAATGGCGGGGCGTGATAAAGGCCTATATCCAAAAATACACTGAACTTTTTGGTTAATTTGTTTATTGTGGTGCAAGTTAACGAATATCGCGGCGCATGCGCCAGTTTCTCCAATCGAAACTTTTCAATTTCAAAATGGCGTCGACTAGTGGCGGCGGTCTCGGTAGAAAACGAAGACACTCGACGTCATTTTTGAAATTGACACTTCAACTTGAAAAATTTGGGCTGAAGTTTCGAGAAACTGGCGCATGCGCCCTCGTGACGATGTCCCTCTTTAAAGTGCCCATAACCATTCTCGTCCCCAGAGCCCTCGTTTCGTTTGGTCAGCGGAAAAAACGAAGGCTCTGAGACCAAAGCCTTCCGGATGTCGTAAAATCCACGACATCCGTTAGCGCATGCCTAATGCATTAATATACTATTGCACTTGCTCAATACCAGAAAGCGGAAATAATAAAACCTTTCGTGTGTGCATTCTGGGAATAAGTTCGTGTTCCAGTATCCTGTATGATGCCTAGTGATGTTGGATGATGTCTAGTTCCATTAGATGATTTCTAGGGAAGTTGATTTGGTCTAGCAACGTGCGATGATGTGTAGTGATGTTCCATGACGGGTGGTTAGGATTGGTGGTGGTTTAGGGGACAACATTGTTATTGATTTTCAATTTGGTGTACTGGAACACGAACTTATTACCTGCATTCTCGTCCCCAGAGCTCTCGTTTCGTTTGGTTGAGCTCTGGAGACGAGAATGTTGTGTGTGAAATGGCGTTCGAAACGACTGTGCAAGACTTAACAATTACAGTAAAATATCGCGCTGAAAACGAAAGAAGAAAAGCTTTACGTGCTGCTGTTATTTAGAAGAAAGATTGTCTTTGCTTTTTGCCTACTGGTTTTATAAAATCCTCGATAAGTCAACCGATTTCTTTCGTTTGGGAGCTGTGTATTTATCGTTTCGCTACTGAACGCTATCATATCCGAACAAATCAGTTGATGGGACAGCTAAGTTTGGGACCCTAAGTTTGTTGATGGACACGCTGTGGTGATTGATAAGGCTTATTTCATCGAACAGTGGTAAGAAATATCGAGGAATTTTTGTTTTGCATTCGTTTCATGTTATTTTAATTGGGCTTCAAGTGACCTTCGTTTCCCTAGATTTGTATTTTAAGTTGTAGCAAAGAGAACTACCTAATAAAGAAAACCGCGAATTAAGTTTTATCGACTGAGTCGATAAGGTAAATTGACCACCGTAAAAAGATTCAAATAGCTGACGTTTCGAGCGCTAGCCCTTCGTCGGAGCGAATCAAGGAATTATGGGTAGTGTGTGGTTTTATATAGTAAGCGGTGGAACTACGCTATTGGTGGAAATTTGGTGACGTGAAAAACAAATGTAAATTAGTTGAATGAAAAGCGTTCGTTGATTCCGTGGGGTTTGAGAGTGCCGATTTGAAAGATGATTTTTTGTTCTAGGTTTTTACGGCTTTCTGTGTTACCCTGGTGTAGGGAAAGGCTGCAGATTGTCATGTGTTGTTTAGAATGGTTAGAAAGATTAAAATGGCGCGCGACTGGTTTGGATGCGTCTTTGTCATTTTTTTCAACGTCTCGGAGATGTTCACGAAAACGGTCGCCCAGTCTCCTCCCTGTTTCACCAATGTATATCTTTTTTATTATTATTATTATTTTTTATTTTGTTTTATACAGACAACAATAACAACAGTCCTACTCAGCAAAGTACACACATCCACGCACGCACGCACCACACGCATACACATGCACACGCACACTCTTTCTACCACACCAACTATTACAGTTATTACAACTTACAAAATACAAATAAGTACTTACTTTACAATTTTACAAATTTCGATAGAATTACAAAACATGCTAATACAGATAGATAGATAGATAAAGGTAAAGGGGGGCCTCACAAGGTGCTATATACTTAAGAAATTAGATGATACGATATTATGGTAGTTTGAGATGATGTTCTTGTGTTAGGAGCGTATCCCATTTTTTATGATGAAAAGAGACTTTATTTCTCTCTTTAGCGATTCGACGCTCCATTTCAAAAACTGCTTTCACTTTTGCTAAAAATACAACTCTTGTTGGTATAATATTCTTAAGTTTACAGCTATAAATATACTGTTTCGAGAGCAAGATTAGGTGATTATAAAGGAGCGAATCTTTAAATGGTCGAGTGATACCAAAAATAACATCAATTTCAGAAGTTGTATAGCTTTCAAAAAGGGGTTGTATTGAACGCCAGAAATGTTGTACAAAAGAGCATTGAAAAAACAAATGAGGCATGTTTTCCTCTGTTGTATGACAAAAGGTGCAGAGAGGGGACTCACTCTTCCCAATCTTAAAAAGAAAGTCGTTGAAGGGTAAAATTCTATTCAAAACTTTATATTGGAATTCACGCGATTTTGTATCAATAGCACATTCGAAAGCGATTGAGTAAATAGTTTCCCAATCGAGAGAGGATTCATCGAGAGCATATTGATCTTCAAATTTCCTTTTCGCTGTAGGTGGCTTTGATATCTTTGATATAAGGAGCTTGTAAATCTTCTTTGATGATAATAACTCTGCTTCTGAATAATTTACCGCATTAAAAGGTGTCGTCTTTAGCAGAACCTCACTTGCATTATTAATCATGATCTTTTTCCACTCTGGCAACAGGGAATGATACAAGCCCTTCAAATAAAGTAAATCCACCATGTTAAGTTGTAATTCTGTTATGCGTGGTTCAATATAGACAAATTTAAATAAGTCTCCGACTTTGCAGAATCCTTTAAAGAATAATCTTTGGTTAAACACTGATTTGTCATTTACACAAACGTATCTATTATTCCAAATAATTTGGTTAGCTATCTCATCAAGAGAGGAGGGATTAGAGTTTTTCAAAAGGGCCCAAGCAATCAAACATTCTTTATAATATCTTGGCAATTCCAGAGGCAATTTCGAAAAGTTAAAATTGCAGAGAAATAACACTTTTCCTCCAACTCTTTTAAGGTAATGATTTAGAATATACTTCCAAGAACGTGGCGAGTCATCCAAAAACTTCTGGATGCAAGTAATTCTTTGTGCATCAATCATAGACTCAATGTGAGGCATCTTTAGACCACCTTCGTTGATATCATTTATTAAAGAAACACGTTTCACTTTATCTTTGCCTTTCCAAACAAAATTATACAGTATTCGGTTGATCTCTTTTATAAAGTCTTTATTGGTGCCGATTAAACTCATACGGTATAAAACTTTCGGAATGGCAAATGTTTTGATGATCAGTATTTTACCAATCAACGTGAGGCCTCTCCAATTCCAACTATGAAGCGTCTTCTTTAGGGATTTGGTGATAGTCTCTAGGTTAAGTTTGAATGAAAGCACACAATCATACGTGAAGTGTATTCCCAGAATTTTAATTGCTTTGGATACTTGCTCCATTCCTATCTCTTCTGCAGTTATGTTAGAAGGACCGAGATTTAGTACCTCTGTTTTTTGCTTGTTTACTTTTAATCCCGAACACTTACCGAACGTAATTAATTTAACCGAAAGTTGATGAAAAGATTCCGTATCTGCTACAAAGACAGTTAAATCATCGGCAAAAATGACTAGTTTTAGTTCCTGTTCGTCAATTTTAATTCCTTTTATGGTTGTGTCGTTGCTGATATTGATAGCCAAAACTTCCAATACAAGAATAAATAGATAAGGAGAGAGAGGATCACCTTGACGTACTCCTCGAGATAGTTTGAAGAGTGGAGTTGCGAAACAATTGTTCATCACACAGCTCGATATATCAGAATAAAACGTATCAATCCAGGCAATAAAGGATGGTCCGAAGTTAAACCTCTCAAGAGTCTTTCTAAGAAAATTCCAGTTGACTGAGTCGAAAGCTTTTTCGAAATCTATTGCTACCAATAGTGAGCTAATATTTTTCGAAGCTGTAAAAGACATGACATCATCAATTGTGCGTACCGCATCGAATATTGTTCTACCTTTAACATAGGCATTCTGGTTGTGGTGTATGATTTGTGGTAATACCTTTTCCATCCTTTTAGCAATGACTTTTGTTCCTATTTTGACGTCAACATTTATCAAGGAAATCGGTCTCCAATTTTTTATTTGACGCCGATTGCGATCTTTTTTCTCTATAAGAACAATAACTGCTTGTTTTTGTGATGCTGATAGCTCTCCATGTCTATAGGAATAGTTAAGGCATTTCACTAACATATCACCAAGAAGAGGCCAGAAAGTTCTGTAGAATTCTATAGTCAGTCCGTCGTTTCCGGGGGTCTTATTATTTTGAAAATCTGATAAGATATTAAAACACTCCGTTAAAGTCGATTCCCCTTCACAGAGCTCTTGCATACCTGTGGATAGCCTTGGTATATGTTCCGTTTGCAAGAAGGGACATGGTTGATCAATGATTTTAGATTCATTTTCATCATTGTAAAGTACTGAATAAAAAGAATGTAGCTCATCCATGATTGTTTTAGGATTAGTTGTAATAAAACCGTCTTTGAGTTCGAGTTTTCGAATCTTACTTTTGGTCTTGTTGTTATTTTCAAGGTTAAGAAAATATTTATTGTTTTTCTCGCCTTTTTCATACCAGTTGACCCGAGAGCGAATGATTGCCCCTCTAGTGATGTACTCATATTCTTTCTCATATTCCGTCTTCAAATTTTCGAGTTTGTTTAGATTCTCTACGGTTGGGGCTTCAGCTTGTTCTTCTTCCGCTAATTTAAGTTTGTTTTCGATCGAGTTAATCCTTTCTCTGCGTTGTTTTGCTTTCACTTTACTATAGTGAATGGTCTCTTTGCGTATGTTGTACTTTAGCCAGTCCCATTGCACCTTAACATCCTGATTGTAGCTGATCTCGTCAAGCCAAGTGGGAGTTTTGTCTGTTATTAAGTCGATATATTATTTATCGTCTAGGAGACTATTAAATTTCCAAAAAGAGGGTCCTCGATTTGTTTCGCTTATACTATCAATATTTAATGTTATTGCAGAATGATCAGTTTTAACAGAAGTTATAATATCTGTTTTATCTATTTCATCTTGGAGTGAATTACTGATTAACCAAAAATCCAGTCGCCTTTGGATTAAGGGATTTTTCTGCCTCCACGTAGAACGTTTTGTGGTCGGGTTTCTAATTCTCCAAAAAGTACATGTTATGCAGTAGATAACATTTACGGAGGTGCATGTAAAACGATCAGTGATTTTAATAGATCGTTTGGGCCCTGTTATTTTGTCCGCGTTGTGAATGAAAGGACAAGTGTTACATCGTGTGCGTGTGCATTTAAAAGTTCCCGGTTCATCGTCAGATTTCAGTGCGCTCGTAACTAGGAAGTTGCCTATGTTTTTGTCACGTTTGAATGAAATTAGTGGGGGTTGTGAAACAATTCTGCCAGTTTCGGGGTCGTTTTGGAGTAATTTGAAATTTTTTAAAATGATGCTTTTGACTGTGTTGTTGTGTGGGTGGAAAGTGAGGGTGAATGGAATTCTCTCGTTCTCTTCCTTCTGTGGCGTTTGTAGTGCTGATTGCCTGTCGATCTGTTGTGCACGTTGTTGGCCCGTATTAACAACAGAGTCGGGGTACCCACGTTTCTTGAAAAACTGGCACATTTCTTCTGATTTGTTGGAAAAATCAGAGTCATCACTACATAGACCTCGAAGTCTGAGAAATTGAGAATACGGAATGGCGTTTTTAACGTGCGATGGATGTGAGGATGAATGTAACAGATAACTGTGGGAATCTGTAGGTTTGTAGTGCACACTTGTAGATAAACTGTTTCCGTTGATTGAAATATTAATGTCAAGAAAAGCGACTGAGGTTTCGGAAATTTCCCAGGTATATTTTAGAGCTGGATGAAAAGTATTGACAGAAGTTATGAATTGATTGAGTTCCTCTTTACTGGAAGAGGTAGCGTCAATGCAATCATCGATGTAGCGGCCGTAGAGTTGGGGTTTGGTTCCGTGGTACTGATTGAAAAATTTGTCTTCGACGTAGCCTACAAAAAGGTTAGCGTAGCTTGGTCCCATTTTGGTGCCCATGGCGACTCCATTTACCTGTTTGTATTAGTTTTGGGAAAATGAAAAACGGTTAAGTGTCAAAACTAATTCGGCTAAGCGGAGCAGTGTTTCTGAGCTTGGGTTTTGAATGGAGCGCTGGTCGGAAAAATATTTTAGTGCTTGAAGTCCTTCGTCATTGGGGATGACGGTATGTAAAGAGGTAATGTCCATAGTGAAAATTAATTTGTTTTCGCTGGGAAAACTGAAATCCCGGAATATTTCGAGTGCGTGATTAGTGTCCTTAATGTATGAGGGTAGTGATTTGACAATGGAGGCCATGATTTTTTCTAAATAGCTGGAAATTAGTTCGGTAGGACAGCTACAAGCGGAAACAATTGGTCGGCCCGAATTGTTTGGTTTATGAATTTTTGGTTTGAAATAAACGCGTGAGGTTCTAGGAGTAGTGATGATGAGATTGTTGGCGGTAACTGGTAATTGTTGTTTAGTAATGAGGTCTTGGATAGTTTCTTTGACAATTTTTGGGTTGGTAGAAGTGAGATCTTTATCAACTTTGGCAGAGAAAGCGGTGTCAGAAAGCTGCCGAAAAGCTTCTTGTCGGTAAAGGTCGGTCCGCCAAACAACTACCGCGCCGCCTTTGTCTGCCGCTTTGATAACAATGTCGCGTCGTTTGCCAAGACTTTTGAGCGCTGCCCACTCTCCTGTTGAAAGGTTGGAAATTTTGGTGTGGCGGTTGAATTTAAGTTTTTGGACATCGTGACGACATTTTTTGGCGAAAAAATATAGAGAAGAAAACTGGCCCAATGGGGGAGTCCATTTTGATTTGCGAACGTTGAGTGTTTCAAAAACATCTTTTTCCGAGGTGTTAGAATTGTCTTCTTTGTCATGGAAAAAAGCTCTTAATTGCACGCGGCGAAGGAATTTTTCAACATCTTGTTTGACTGAAAATTCGTCGGTTTGTTTCGCTATAGGAACAAAGTTTAAACCTTTACTAAGAACAGACCTCTCTGGGTTAGAAAGCGGCAAATTTTCCGGAATGGTAACGACGCCATTGTGACTATCGAATGAATGGTCGCCGGATAATTGAGGACCTATTAAATGTTCAAGTTTTTGGGTCTTGATTTGGTTAAGGCTGTTGAACAGTTTAGCATTGAGTTCTTGAATTTCAGCGCGAATTGATTGTACTAAGACAGCTGGACAAATTTTGGAAAGTTCGGAACGGTATTGGATAATTTCCTTTTCAAGATGTCGCCAAGGGCACCAAAATGGGACCAAGCTACGCTACCCTTTTTGTAGGCTACGTCGAAGACAAATTTTTCAATCAGTACCACGGAACCAAACCCGAACTCTACGGCCGCTACATCGATGATTGCATTGGCGCTACCTCTTCCAGTAAAGAGGAACTCTATCAATTCATAACTTCTGTCAATACTTTTCATCCAGCTCCAAAATATACCTGGGAACTTTCCGAAACCTCAGTCGCTTTTCTTGACATTAATATTTCAATCAACGGAAACAGTTTATCTACAAGTGTGCACTACAAACCTACAGATTCCCACAGTCATCTGTTACATTCATCCTCACATCCATCGCACGTTAAAAACGCCATTCCGTATTCTCAATTTCTCAGACTTCGACGTCTATGTAGTGATGACTGATTTTTCCAACAAATCAGAAGAAATGTGTCAGTTTTTCAAGAAACGTGGGTACCCTGACTCTGTTGTTAATACGGGTCAACAACGTGCACAACAGATCGACAGGCAATCAGCACTACAAACGCCACAGAAGGAAGAGAACGAGAGAATTCCATTCACCCTCACTTTCCACCCACACAACAACACAGTCAAAAGCATCATTTTAAAAAAATTCAAATTACTCCAAAACGACCCCGAAACTGGCAGAATTTTTTCACAACCCCCACTAATTTCATTCAAACGTGACAAAAACATAGGCAACTTTCTAGTTACGAGCGCACTGAAATCTGACGATGAACCGGGAACTTTTAAATGCACACGCACGCGATGTAACACTTGTCCTTTTATTCACAACGCGGACAAAATAACAGGGCCCAAACGATCTATTAAAATCACTGATCGTTTTACATGCACCTCCGTAAATGTTATCTACTGCATAACATGTACTTTTTGCAAAAAGATATACATTGGTGAAACAGGGAGGAGACTGGGCGACCGTTTTCGTGAACATCTCCGAGACGTTGAAAAAAATGACAAAGACGCATCCAAACCAGTCGCGCGCCATTTTAATCTTTCTAACCATTCTAAACAACACATGACAATCTGCAGCCTTTCCCTACACCAGGGTAACACAGAAAGCCGTAAAAACCTAGAAAAAAAAAAATCATCTTTCAAATCGGCACTCTCAAACCCCACGGAATCAACGAACGCTTTTCATTCAACTAATTTACATTTGTTTTTCACGTCACCAAATTTCCACCAATAGCGTAGTTCCACCGCTTACTATATAAAACCACACACTACCCATAATTCCTTGATTCGCTCCGACGAAGGGCTAGCGCTCGAAACGTCAGCTATTTGAATCTTTTTACGGTGGTCAATTTACCTTATCGACTCAGTCGATAAAACTTAATTCTCGTGTTTCATCCCCCCACCGACGCAGCACCACAGTTTCTCTAGAAACTAACCCCACTAATAAAGAAAATATAACTTGCTTACTAGAGTGCTGATAGTGTTGTTGTTATTTAAAATGGGTAACCTAGTGGTAATATTTCTTTTCACTCTTGGGCTTTCTTCAGGATTTCTGCCTCTCTTTCCTCGTCCCTGTAGCAAGCAACATACTTCTTTAATATTCGTGGCCGCTTTAATATAGCTTCGTTTTCCAAGACACATTTTCGGAAACGAATCGCTCATATTTAGCGATTCGTTATACTTTATTCGTTTTACAGATCCCGTTATACTTTGAAATTTAGCAGCCGTATCTTTACCTGCTAAACCGAAAACTGGGTGACATTGGTCGTTGAACGCGTTGAAAAACGTTGGTTTTGTTGATATGGTCGTTATAGTCAACATTTGAAATTCAACCGGAAGTAAAACCTTATGCGTATAAGGGTAAAATTTTTTACCTTGTTGCGCATTCATTTTTAAACGGCCAATCAAAAAATTCAAATTTTTGTCCGTTACCAGAGCTACATGAGATGCAATTTAAAAAAACCGTGGAGCTCACGGCTCTGGGGACGAGAATGGCCCATAACCTAAACTTTTTTATTTTCGTATCTAAATCTACACGTCACGAAATGAACATCTGCGAAAATTGTTTTTGATTTCAGCAAAACGTGAACTTTTTTATGATTTTTTAAAGTCTTCGAAATTTGCCGCCATTTTGGTCCACCATTCGCATTAGTCTCCTCTCGATTAACAAAGGATCCGTGACGTAGATTAAGGAACACATAACTTCAAACAAAGGAACTGTGACGTACATTAAGGAACATTTGAGCCCGTTGGCCTTCTTAAAGGAAATCTCCATTGTTATAACAAACTGACGTTAAATTGTTGGAAATAAAGTCTAAATTAGGATTTTTTTTAAAAACAGTTGTAAATACAATTTTAGTGTACAAAAAATGGATATTAATATCGCCTATTTTCGCTTTTAAATTTCCCGCGCGCCGCCATTTTGAATATTTATGACGTGTTACGGTTGTCCAATAGGCCATTTCCGAGTTGCCTTTAGCCTCTCTACCAAAGCGAGGCTAGGTGCGAAACCTTTCATATGCAAATAAAACTTATTTGCATGTGAATGAAAACTTATTTTCATATAAAAAGGTTTCGCACCAAGCCTCGCTTTGATAGAGGCTAAAGGCAACTCGGAAATGGCCTATTGTTGCATACAAAAGAACGTCGATTCTTAACAATAGGGAGCTTAAGCAAACACGACGGCGACGGCAGCGAGAACGGCACAAAACAATAGGTTTAATGAGCGAAAACAATGCCTCTGCACGTGTTGCACGTGCGTTTTACATTTTCGTACATTTCTTTGCCGTTCCCTGCAAAACAACAACGTGAAATGATCAAATTATAGGTTTTGTGGAGAACGTGAACACACGACGGTCAATTTTCCTTCTTTTGAACTGGAAAGCCATCCCTTCAAATTTAGCTGCTGGACAATCCAGTCACGTTAAACAAACTAAACAAATTGGAGCAACTGCAAAGTAGTTTAAAAAAGCGCGAATCCTTTTTTCAAGTGACGTTTTCCATGGCGTTGTCTCGTCGTTGCTTAAGCTCTCTAATAGCGGCAACCGTAACACGTCATGAATATTCAAAATGGCGGCGCGCGGGAAATTTAAATGCGAAACTGGGCGATATTTATATCCATTTTATTTGTACACTAAAATTATATTTGCACCTGTTTTTTAAAAATTTTGAATTTCGACTTTATTTCTAACAATTTAACGTTAATTTGTTCTGGCAATGGACGGGTATACCACAAAAAAATATGATTTGGAATATTTGAAATATTCATAAAAAATTCACGTTTTGCTGAAAACAAAAACAAATTTTCGCATATTTTCATTACGTGACGTGTAGATTTAGATACGAAAATAAATTTTTAGGTTATGAGCACTTTAAGGCACCTTCAAAAGACAGCAATCAATTTTAATACAATAATCAACGTTATTTGGTACCGAATAATACAACACACACGTACAACACTGGGGCTATAAAGGTAGCACAAATGCACAATTTATTTTAACAGTCACATATACTAACATGACATGAAAAATTAACAATGAAGCTTTTTATTACATTCTGAGTGTAATGAACTTATCATTTAGGCGCTAAAACGGGCTTCCAATGACTGTCGTAAAACTAAACCAAAAAAAGTATCACACTACATAATGTACAAATCAAAAAGAAAAGAAGGAAAAGCCGTCCCAAGAGCGGAATAAACGCTCATAGTTTTTTGTTTTCTCGTTGGTTAAAAGTAAACACGGAAGTTGAAATTGATTGGAGCAGATTGCTTATGATACTCAGCCAGAAATACCAAATCAAAGGAACTACTTTCGACAGGCAATGAAAAACCATTGTGACTCTGGATAAAGGATTTGTAGAGAAAATGGATCCAGTATTAACTACTCTATTCACGAGTAGAAAGTTGGTTTGTCTAAACCGGCATTACTTTGGCACATTCTCGAAACTTACCGAAACGACAAAACACGACTTAATATGGGCGTACATGTACTTGTTCACGAAATAACAAATTTGAAAAGTGTACTCCTTAGGACTACTTTTTTTTTTCATTCAAGTTTGAAGCAACAGCCAGACAATTAAGAAACAATCGCGATTGCATACGACGTATACCTGAAATCATTAAAATAACTGACTCGCCCATATAGATAGAGAACGTTTGGTGGCGCCCAAAGTTCATCCACGGGATAAACATTGTACAGATTGTTATGACTAAAAGAAGTAAGGCTGACAACTGAAGTCAACTGCGTTTACCACGAGAGATCTTGATCCACACGGATTAGACACGTACTAGAAAACTGCAAAGAGCAAGGGAAAAACAGTTAGATAAAAGAACTGCTCTATCCAGTTAAATGGGGATCTAGAATATGGTGCAAGGAAAATATTTTAGTGCTGACGGAGGGGGACCGGCTGAATTGCCAAATAGGGACAGGAGAGGGAGGAACTGTTACATCACCTGCTCACAGCCTTGCAACGCCACGGTTTGATTCTAATCCATCTCACTCCCAAGAGTGCCAAATATCAAAATACAAGAAAAATCCTGAATTTGATTTTGTAAAATATTGAAAAACAAATCGTACCATGCTGCAGAACGTACTGCCGAAAGAGGTTTCATTTGTATGATCACACCATAGGATTTCGTCTACAGACTCAAAAGTTAGAACTACACTACATGTCTCCATAGTTGAATCTGGGAATGAAAGGGTTAACCATCCTTGTTCCTTTATGATTTTTTTTCCTTTATGAATTGGTATCACCCCTTTGGCGTCTTTCTACCTTGTGAACTACCCGAAGGACGTCCTGTGCTTTGAAGAAATTTAGGTAACATTGCAAGACAGCAGCAAACCTGCAAATCATCCATCGACAAAACAATCAGTTTGTTACCTGTTAAGGCTTCCTGTGCAAAATACTTCACGTCTACATCAATGTCGGCGTTCAGTTTATCGAGCACTGGTTTGATCTGTGATTTGATGGTACTGTGAAAACAAGAGGGACGCTTCAGTAACTAACGTTTGATAGGCAAAAAGTATAGGCAAACCCCTTTAATATGGACACAAAAAGGCCGGTTCAAGTGTTCGTATTATAGAGGTAGGAATTGTATGAATAAACTGTCCATAACTGAGGGGTGTACGTATTATGGCGGCGTCCGTAAGAACAGGTTCGACTGTTCAGAATTATAAAACAAACTGAACAAGCATACGGCGGAAAAGAGCGAAAAGCTCTCTGGATCAACTACACGAAATCAAGGCAGTCAGTCTTACAAAAATTAATACATTTTGACGTCCAAAAGTCGTTACCTCCCGGTAACCTGCACTCGATGTGGCTTTCAATCCCTGCCTTCAATAAAGCACTAAGGCCCCGTCCACACGTATACGTTAACGTTCGTAAACGCATATTTTTTATGCGTTTAGGCCTCCCGTCCACACGTAAACGATGAAAACGGTCACCCTAAACGCCGTTTATCCGTTTACGTCTGGACAGCGTAAACGGATATTTTCGTAAACACTGATGTCACAGATTCGGACCGAGTCCACAAATATAGAAAACAGAGCAGATATCCAATATGGCGGAATTATCTACGCATGCTCAATGCAGATTTCAAGCGTTTACGTATCGTTTTAGCGTTTACGCGTGGACAGGTGAAAACGAATCGTAAACGATAGCTGACTTCGTGTGGACGGGAGCGTTTTAGATAAAAAAAAATATGCGTTTACAAATGTAAACGTATACGTGTGGACGGGTCCTAAGTCTTCAAAAATGCAAGTTACAAGTTTAGAAGTTCAAACGAGTTGAAAGAGCTGCTGAAATGAGTTTTTCTTCTTAGGTAGTGAGAGTACTTACTTCTCGTCCAGAAAAGGTGCGATTTTTTGAAGAGTTTTGGCGACATTAAAGCGAACATTTGCCACAGAATCACCAGCTAAACCGATCACAACAGGCAGCATGACTTCCACTACACTTTTAGGATCCATGACTTCTGCTAAAACCTGCAACACATAAAAAGTTAATGGCCTTACTTCTACTGTCAACCAGCAAATGCAAACAAAAAAAAATTAATATTTGAGGGTCAATTGTTAACGGAGGTTTTCATTATATTGGTGGGTCAATCAAAAATGAATTCATTGACCGTCAACCACCGTAATGTAATACAGCACAGGAACTATCCCGGACATAATTACATTGTTGTGTGGGCATTTCAACTGGCCTGATTTGCCCCAGTCGCTACTTGACCACCCCCCGGTGAACTTTTTTGTGTAAATTAGATATGAACTTGTGTAGTGTTCTAAATTCGTTGTCTCTGATATTTCTTGAGTGGCCGTCCCTTCCTGATTGATATCC
This sequence comes from Dendrophyllia cribrosa, assembly GCA_024195265.1. Classification (NCBI taxonomy): domain Eukaryota; kingdom Metazoa; phylum Cnidaria; class Anthozoa; order Scleractinia; family Dendrophylliidae; genus Dendrophyllia; species Dendrophyllia cribrosa. The sequence continues at coordinate 18,880,360 of JAJLRJ010000010.1, forward strand.
ATTTGTCAGACAAGTTCGTTATTAAACGACTGGTCGCGACTCATGGCATAGCAACATTTAAATCAAAACAGAGACTGTTCAAAGTGCGGCATTTCATTCATTACAAAACCTAATGATACATGTAACTTAAAGGAACAGTTTAAGAGTCGAGGAAGGTCTTTTTGCTTTGTGTTATACTAAACTTACATTTATTGAGTACAGTGTGGTCAGCCGGTGAAGATAGTTTGGGTTTGTAGCCATGGACAACACCTTGGAAATTACTTTGCTCTACAAACAAAAAAAAAGTTGAAAGTAGTTATACGTGCATGTAGTGAAAATAAAGTAGGATTGGGGCAAGTTTAATATTCTGATTTGACTGAAAGACAGAGTAGTAATTCAAGCAAAACATGATCACCTACAAAACAATTTGTCTACTGGGTATAGGAATAACAGGAAATTTTGTTGTTGGATACAAACTTACAGAAACATTTAGCCATAAGTGATAAGAGCCCGATTATTTTCTTACCTGAGCCCATTCGGTTCCAAACTTTTCTACTAACTTTTTAAGGTTTTTTGCTGCTGCTTCTCGGATAGCATACACTAAACACAAAAGACAACCTCATTAACACTACAGAAACAGCATGCATATTATTTTTGTGAGCACGTTGATCACTAGTTACTACAATAGTATCATTTAAGACAAGAGAGCAAATAAAAGTTCTATTATAAGCAGTCATTCAAGAAGAATGGAAACAATTTATATTTATTTTGTTATCTGTCACAATAAATGTCATAGATAAAATAAATAAATAAATAGACCTATTAAGTTCTAAGCCTCTATCAGACTAGAAGTTGTCCCTCATTTCTCTATAAGTCAAGTGAGTGATCACACAGGTTAGTGGGAAAATTGCCTCCCACGAGCAGACTCAATGCACATCATCACCTGCACAACTATCCCTAAGAGGAATGAAAGAACTACCGGTACTCCTACACTGTAGTCTGGGCCTTTATGTCAAGATGGTGGCTAACAATATGACCAGTCAAAAGTGGACCATTTTTTCTGTGTGGCTCTGAACTTACCATGATCTACAAGCCAAGTCATACACAGGCTGTTAAGCTTCTCATCAAAGAATTCTACACCCTAATAACATAAATAGCATAAAGTAATGTCAAATAATGGAGCCACAAAAGCACAATGTGAAGTCACTGTTTGGAGAGGGTAGAGGGGTTTGTCATGTTGTAGAATTAGCTAATTTAACTAAGTTCTCCACGATCCAGATACAAGATAAAAATATTGAGAGGGTTACAAAGTTCAGTTATTTGGCGGGGAGTTATGTTAGACGAACAACTAAAATGGAACGAACACATTGACATTGTATGTGCGAAAGCAAGCAAACGTCTTGGTTTGCTCTCCTGCATTCGATCCTGGCTTACAATTAAGCCATCAAAATGCATGTATAACTGTCTGATACAACCTATTTTTAGTTATATCGATACCGCATGGGGAGAGCTCTCGGTTGGCTGCAGCAAAAATCTACAGTGCCTAAAAAACCAGGCAGCTCGCATAATCCTTCAGAGGGACACTTCCAGTTCCAGGGAAGCTTTTCAAACACAAGACTGGGTAAACCTAGCCACAAACAGGAAAATTCATAAATGTCTTTTAGTTTTTAAGTGTCTGAAAAATTTAGTGCCGGCTTTTCTTAGTGAATATTTTATAAGAAACAGCACTGTTGATAGTCTGTTCATTCTTTTAACACTAGACAAAAAACTGATCTGCATCCACCTAAACCGAAACTTACATGTAGCTATTGAGGCTATTGTTCGTGGCGCAGTGCATTTTGGCCCAAAATGTGTTCGTGGCGCAGTGAATTCTGGTAAAAAGTGATCAATTCGAGATTTTTCCTAGCTTATATTTTTTTCTCATATATTTTTCTTAAATCCTGATTATATTGCTGCTCACTCGCTGCGCTCGTTCCGCAGCAATAATTTAGGTTTTGTTAGTATGTAGTGTGTAATTAATTAAATTTTTTACTGTAATGTAATGTATTTTTTGTTAGATGCAGGGCCCCTATGGATACCAGCCTTGAGCTAAAAGGGCCACCCTTATTAAATAAAGTTCCACTGCCACTGCCACTACCACTGCCACTGCCACTACCACTACTACAATATGATAACATGTTTGATCATGTACTGTAAAGGATGAACCAACTACAACCACATGGTCAAACATCCTACAGTATGTCAGATTACATCAATTCAATTTCTGTGTGAAAAGTAAGAAAACACAAGTGACAGAAGTACAGATACACATCTAATGATGTCCAATGTGTGGTTTAAAGTGCCAGTTCGATGAAAATTGCCTCTTTCTTTAGGCGATTTTTTGGCTTAGAATAACTCATTGCAGTAAAAAATACTCATAAACTGGAAAAAAAATCTACACTAACCTCTGTTAACGTAAAACATTTATACTCTGTAATCATGATTTAGAGCATCCACCATTACAAATTTTGGTTCCTCCCAATTCCTTGGACAATAAATGAACTACTTACCAGCTAAACTACTTGAATTCTCCAATTCATGTGCTTTTATATGGGAAACATGGAGGGTTTAATGGACAATTTTGGCACATCAAGGTCTTGCAATATGACGGCGATTTGAAGCTAAAAGTACATCAATCAAATTTTGGGATTTTGAAGCCAAAGTTTCTATTTCGAGCACACTGTGTTTTGGTGAATAATTTGTATGGGGCATGTAGGACATTTCAAAGGACGATTTTGGCAGATACACAAAAGGAAATAAACTAGGTGAGTAGTATTCTGCTGTGAAAACCATTAAAATTTTGCTGTCAAACACACATGTGTTTATGGATTTTGTTTTCAAGTTTTCAAGTTGATTTCTGTATTACCCTATAGATTAATTATGCATTGTTTTTCTTTAGGCGTGCTATTGTTTTGGCTTGTGTAGCAAAATTCCTGCATTTCTATCAACCTCTTTCTCACCCATACACAGCACAACTAGACCCTGGCATTTTTTACCTAAATGATTTGGAAAAACCGGAAAAACAGTTGAGACAAACAGGTTTTAGCTCAGGCAAATTCTCCAAGTACTCATTTGAAGTTCCTGCAGCTGTTTGTGTCGTTACAGAGAGATATGAGCTTTTCTTCAGGAACATGCAAATTTAATGGCCACTGTGAAAATGCAAAAAGCAAGGCTGCAAAAAGTGATCTTCCTGTGCTCTGATTAAAAAACAGTTTGGATAGGTAGGTAAATACCCAGTACATGATTTCCTTTCCAAATATTACAAAAAATTAACATGTCAAAATTTAATCAAACTGACACTTTAAAAAATCTCTTAAATGTTGGTTTGTCAACAGTGTAACTTCTCATTATTATTAGAATGACAAGATGTACATACCAACTGACTGGCTAGCAATGGCATGTACTCTATAATTGCCAACCGTACACGCCATTTAGTGTCTCCCGCAAGCTCGAAGATGGCAGGTAGTAGAGACTGTGATAACTGGTTAACACCAATAACTAAAGAGGAATAACAATGTGCCTGTGTATTAGTTATCATAAATGATTTGTTCATATATTTATCTAATCAGAGCAATGTGAAACAAGTAGCCCTTTGGGCTTCGCACCTGGCTAATTTGGTCCAAGTTCCCACCTGGCCGCTCCTAGCGTTATTTTTATCTCGTTAATGCGCATGCGCGCAAACGAGATATAGGTATCAGTATAAAAAAGGGACAAAAGGAGTTAACAAAGGTTCGTTGTTAACTTTGATAACTTTGTGGACTTTTGTCCGGGGGGTTAGTTCTTTCTCCTTTATAGAAGCTATATTAGGGCATTGAGGATATGGTTGGTTAAACCGGTTAGGATTTCAAGAAGGCCGTCACATACCGCCACTAAAATTTTTGGGGAGCACCCCCGGACCTATTGTTAATTTCCCTAGGGTATTGGGATGTCAGAACTTGTCATGAACTTGTCATATCTCACGTTACGTCACCGCAAAGGTATTAAAGTTCTTATTAAGTTTCGATATCTCACGTTACCTATCAATGTTTCAAATTTTCAATTTGTTGTAAAGCCATTAAAGCTGCTTTAGAAGGGTAAAAATAGGTCAAATGCGTTTCCTTGGGAAACGCAGATTTCACGGTGTATTTTTTAAAATGAATGGAGACGTTCTAAGGAAGTTAAATGGGATGGGAAAGTTTGTGTTTTAATATGAGCGAGATGGCAGAGCAAATGATGAACTTTGGGTTTGTTCTATTTTGGAATACTGAATCATTGCTATTACTGTTTGATTATGCAATAGTATGGGAAAGACGTCATAGTTTTGATGATTTAGCTACCGTGCACGAGGAAATTTTTGCGGGAGGAAAATTTTGCGGATTGCCCGACTGAATTTGTTTTGCGGGAAGAAATTCTTGCGGATCGAGACAGCTAAAATTTCTGCTGGGAGGAAATGTTTGCGGATTTCTGGTGAAGTATAAATAAAATACAAGGCATCGGTATTAAATTGCAATTTTACTTCCTGATCGGAGGTTTCTATAGTTCCCATAGTTATGGTTGCTGTTCTGGCGCCAATTTGAACATAAACAACGAGAAAACTAGTGAGTGAATTATTGTACGTTGTTGTAAAAACGTATCAGTATTATGATAACAGTCTCTGGTTCTTTTGAGGACGTGTCTGGAGTCGAATCGGGAATACAGATGACTGTTGTGCCGGTCGCCTCGGAGTTATGAGAGCAATATGTTCACTGTTAAAAAGTTCCTGTTAAGCCAATATACATCATTAAAACAAGTAATTTTTTCTGCGGGAGTATATTTCTGCAGTGGAAAATTTAAAACAAAACAAGAGGCTCAAAGCAGCCTATACTCATGCGCATGCGTAAGAAAGTTTTACGATATATTTTAAACATGCTAAGATGTCCGATATGAAGAAGAGTTACTCCTTTCATTCAGTCATCGTTCCTGCAAACCACGTTGTTTACTATTGAATGTTTTGTAAATGAAGACTGTACCACAATGAAGCCAGTGATTCGTCTATGTCTTATATATACCTAACGTGAACATTAGTAACGTAAGTAGGGTTGAAGATGACGCTGTCGGACACTTCAGTAAAGCTGTTTTACCGGAAGTGAGAGTAGCCGTATTATGTATTATAATAAAGTTTGAATGAAACTTATAAATTTAATCAAAGTTAATGACAGAAGTGATAATTTAGGAGGAGAGAAACAAATTTAGCCCTTTGAAATATATTTTTTCAGTTGAGGTAAAAATGTTGCAATTTGCATAATGTGAAAGTAATTTGAAACCAGTTTCCAGTAACGCATAACGCAGCTGTTTCGTAAAACATCTCGCAATCAGACAAACGAAAATATATCCAGTTTTTATTCCTCTGTATCCGAAACACAGAAAAGAAAATTAAATGAAAAAGTGATCGCTTTAAGGTTATTTTCGCCCGAGAAACATTCACTAGTGGAAGAAAAACTCACAAGAAACGTCTCGCAAGACACCGCGTGCATTGTTTACATCTTCTCTCGGCGGTGAATTTTTGCACCCAAAGTTTCAGTTGTCTGTTCTGTTCTTTCAACTTCACGAAATAAAAATTAATGAAAGGCAAACAACCGAAAGAAGTGAAATTAATTGGGATGCCTACCACGCTTATATTTCTTCCTTCGATGTCCACTGTTCACTTCTTATTAAATAAGCGCTATGTATGTATTCGTCTAAATTATCTTCTTCATGTTCGTTTTAACATGTTTTAGCGGGTTTCCGTCATGAAGGTATCGTAGAATTAATCGCGAGTGTCAAATACTTTCGCAGTGTCTTCTTGAGTAATTTCCTTACGCATATTGAATATAAGACTGTTGGATGCAACAGAGAAAACACAACTCGCACTTTGTGACGTTCGCCTCGCATCAACAAACAACAGGTGTACTCCACCACGGTCAAACGAGAGAAATTTGCAAAAGTTAACCAAAGTACTTCAAAGTTAAGGTTGTCATTTTCACTGTTTATTAAAAGTTTCATATATTGACAATACACTGTCAACTCACTAAACGTTTTGAAAGTTTACTAAAAAAAGTTCTAAGCGTTTGAAAACTACGAACTGCAGAACTGTCGGCGCCATTTGCCAACACAATTTTGCTCAGGCACGAAGCGTTTTGATCAGTTTTCAACGATCGAAAAGAAGCTCGTTATTTTGAGCCGGAAAGATGAAAAGATAGTTACATAAACTAATTATTTTATACATCTTGCCCACGTTTCCACTTAATTCTAAATGAATCCCACCAAATAAAACTAAAAACGCCTCGGACGTGTGACCGCGGTGAAGGTTTGAATAATCCCGCCGTCCCCAGAGTTGCGCAATACTGCACATTTGTGGACGACCAAACTGCATTTTAATACTTGGTTGCTACGCCCAAGTAACAAGAGGCTCCAAGCAGCTTACACTCATGCGCATGTGTAAGAAAGTTTTATGATATATTTTAATAATACTTTATTCAAATACAGAAAAACGGTATTTAAAAAGGAGGACCGTGAGGTTACCCCTATTTTAGGTCCCCTAATTAACTTACTAAATTAATAAACTACAAAAATATGTAATACAGATGGTTAACAATGCTTGTAGAAAATCTAAAATCTAAAATTTTGAATACGAACATCAGGCACTGAAGCAGCAGAGAAATACAATGTATAAATATGTAATCAGTTGATGTTCATCCACTTTTTTAAACTCATTTTAAATCTATTGATGTCTATATCATTTCCAAATAGATGGTTTGGTAAATTGTTCCAGTCTTTGATAATTCTTACAAAGAAGGAGTACTTCAAGGAATTAACTCTTGCTGACTTCGTTTGGATCTTATACGGATGGTTAGCTCTAGTGTTTTTACTTTTACAACACTCGAAATAATCATTAAAGTCTAGGCCATTCAATCCGAACACTGTTTTATAACATTCTACTAGGGACAGATATTCTCTTCGATGTTCAAGTGTGTTCCAGTTTAGCAATTTGCATCGTTCTTCATATGACATCTCACAGGGTTTTTGACCAAGAGCAATTCTCGATGCTCTTCGTTGTACCTTTTCGATAGCTAATTTATCTTTAACTAGGTGAGGTGACCATACTGGGCATGCATATTCTAGGATTGGTCTCACCAATGACTTGTAAAGCATGGAGAAAATTTCTTTGTTCTTATTGCCAACTGTACGCTTTAGTAGGCCCAGCACTTTGTTTGCTTTATTTACTATTGCATCTACGTGATTCGACCAGGATAAATGTCTTGACATGTTAACGCCTAGGTCTTTATATGAGTTGACAGATCTTAATTCTGTATTTGACAGGTAATAAGGATATTTACTTTTATCTTGCTTATGCGTTATTCTCATTACTTCGCATTTCTGAGGGTTGAATTTAACTTGCCAACTCCTTGTCCAGTTTTCTAGAGAATCTAGGTCTGACTGTAGCGCTGACATATCAACAACATGATTAAGTTCACGGTATAGCTTTATATCATCAGCAAACAGTTTGATAGTAGATGTAACGACATTTGGTATGTCATTAACATAAATCAAGAACAAAGTAGGCCCAAGGATTGTGCCCTTGGGCACACCAGATGTAACTGGAGACCAATCAGAGTACGTTCCACGTAATACGACCCTCTGATGCCTGTTTGTTAGAAAGTTCTTAAACCATCGCAACAGGGGCCCATCAATACCGTGTCGGCTGAGCTTGAGTAGTAGGTGCTCGTGAGGCACACTGTCGAATGCTTTCGACAGGTCAAGGAAAATGGCATCTGTCGTTTTCGAGCTATTTCTTGATAAGCACCAGTCGTGGTAACAGCTTAGAAGTTGTGCGAGTGTTGATTTTCCTTTCAAGTAACCAAACTGATTAGGGTTTAGGACGTGGTGGACTGACCAGAAGGTTGTAACTCTAGAACGTACTACCTTCTCAGCTGTTTTGCAGACAATAGATGTTAAGGAAATTTGACGACAGTTCTCTTTTTTATGCTTGTTTCCCTTTTTGTGAACATGATAAGAAGATGTCCGACATGGAGAAGAGTTACTCCTTTCATTCAGTCATCGTTCCTGCAAACCACGTTGTTTACCATTGAATGTTTTGTAAATGAAGACTGTACCACAATGAAGCCAGTGATTCGTCTATGTCTTATATATACCTAACGTGAACATCAGTAAGTAGGGTTGTAGGGTTGTAGGAGACGCTGTCGTGACACTTCAGTGACGCTGTTTTACCGGAAGTGAGAGTAGACGGAAGTCACTAAACAGGAAGTGTAAATGGCAAAGCTATGAACTGGAAGTGCACAATTTAGAATATGCGTGCATACATTTGCACGCAAAATCGTGACAAAAAATAATAATAAAAATAAAAAAAAGAAAAATGAAGGGCATTTTTTAACTCATTGCGCATGAGTACTGAAGGCTGTACCACAATTAAGCCAGTGATTCTTCTAAGTCATATATACCAAACGTGAACATTAGTAATGTAAGTAGGGTTGTAGGAGACGCTGTCGTGACACTTCAGTAACGCTGTTTTACCGGAAGTGGGAGTAACCGGAAGTCACTAAACAGGAAGTGTAAATGGCAAAGGTGTGAACCGGAAGTGCACAATTTAAAATATGCGTGCATAAATTTGCATGCAAAATCGTGACAAAAAATAATAAAAAGAAAAACGAAGGGCATTTTTTAACTCATTGCGCTCTGCACATGAGTAATAAAATAATACTGAATAATAATGCAACAATGGACAACCTTGTCCAACTCCCCGTTCGAGCGAAAAGGCCTACGAGAGCTATCCATTGTTTATAACGAGGATTCTGGTGTAAAAAGTGATCCTGAGTATTGGTCTGTGCGGCTGCTGAGTATGTTTGTGCTGTTTGTTCGGTTTGTACTGGCTGGCTGGTTTCCATCGACTCCTTGGGTGTCAGGGGGGGTGGCTTGGGTGGTTTCAGCGGTGGTGTGGGTGTTCTCAGGAGTATCTTGCGAAATAGGCCATTTGTACGATGACGTCATATGACTACAACTACCACAATCATTCAGTTTTTTGTTTTGTAGTGCAAATTAGGGCCATTGTTATTTAAACCTCACTGGGATTACAAAATTTAAATAAGAAAGGAAAAACAAAATGATTTCTGGTAGTTGTAGACAAATGACGCACTTGGCAAATGGCCTATTGTCGTTACAGGGGGGTGTTGTTGTTGTTGTTGTTGTTGGCCGATTCTGTAGATCAGAGGGTGATGTCGAAGCACTTTCCTCCGTAGAGGGGTACAACCCCAACGATTTCTTCCTTAAAGTCCGGTAACGACTGCGCTATACTGAGCGAGTCAAGAGCCAGGTTTTCCTCCGCTATCAAGCGGACAGTTCTAATGTGGGCGAACGGCTGGTGCGCGGGACGCGCGGCCATCTCCACGTAATGCGAGGGCGAGAAAACTCGCGAGACAAAAACCAAAACCACAAAAGCACGCACTCACCAAAGCGAAGACAGATGGTTACCAGACGCTTTCTTGCTTGTGGTGAAAAAACGGCACCAAATCTTGTGAAAAAAAGCTCTCCTTAGTCGTCGAAGTTGAGGACTATTCTGGCTTGTGGCCTTGAAAACGTGGAGCACTGATAAGAACAGATCCCCCAATGCTGTACAGAAAAGTTGTTAGCAGAGGGGCACGGGTTCCCCTCCTTTTGCAAAAAAAAAAATAATGATAAGGCCCAGTCTATAACATTTTCTAAACACGTCTATTGTATAACCAAATTATAGACCCCATTTTAGTCACTAGCATGAAAATGTAATATAAAATTAGTGATTTCCTGTTTTTAATACCCCAAATGCCTACTAAAATAAAACTACGCCCATTTCGTGAACATAAATTTCTATTGGTTGATTTGCATCATGTGATGTTTTCATGTACATATTTTTGGTAGACTTATTTTAAAGGTGCGCTTCAACGGCGTCTTTACCATATTCACTATCAATTCTTCTATTTTTTTAAATAAACCTCACGTTCTAACGCATTAACGAGATGGCTTTAAGAGCCCTTTGATTTTATACTAGGAATTAATATGTGGATACTTAGTCCACTTTTCCCTGTTCACACTCAGCCAACAGTCTGTAGCCACAGTCCTTGGTCAAAATCTATCCCAACTGTCAACTGTCCAAAGTTCACAGTTCTCATTTTAGAGTTTTATATTTGCAGTCCACATCAGGAATATGCAACCTAGAACCTATTATGCACACTCCAGTCCACATTCACATTTCACCGTCTACTTCACGCACTCCATAGTAGGCTACATTTCAGGTCTATATATTTTCTCTGACGGGCTTGGTACAGTTAGAAAAAAACCCCATAAGTTTCCAACTTTGAATTTACAATTTCTATGCTTTAAAATTCTTGAAACCACCTACTACAAGGAGTCACGATTGCTTAAATACAGGCATTTTGGAGAATCGTTAATAGAATTTAGAATAAATTTACAATATTAACATGATCGATCAAAGAATTAACAGCCAGCCATAGCGCGACAAAATATGAGATGTGTGGAATTTGATTGTGACACCATGACACAATGCTTGAGAAATTACTCAAAATTGGGGGTGCGGCTTATCTGCGGGAACATCTGCAATAGATTGTACTTTCCAATGATTTAAGTTGACCAGACTTTTTGAGCCTTGAAATTGAACATTCTATTTATTTGAGGTGTACAACGTGGAGCAAACATAATTCTTTAACTTTAGATGAAAAAAAAAGTGAGTCTTGTTTCTCTAACAGAGCTGCCAGAGTGCCTCCTGTGTGGAAACAGTGCTCCCTATCTTTGTTGGACATTTTGAAGTTTTAAGCAATGAAGGAACACCAAAGATGAAGGAATTCGAAGCCAAACAATAGTCTGTAAACAAGTGGTCATCTTGGTTATCCTTGGTAACCAGGCTAAATAAATTTACATGTCCTTAAGAAATTTGCATGGTCGGAAACAGTTAAGTTTATGAGTAAAAAGAAACAGAAATTCGCGGTAACCAGGATAGCTTACGAAGTCCAGAGATGCTTGGGAAACTTATAACTCATTGTAAAACGAGACAAATTTCTCCTGGTAAATTGTACTCGTCCTGTCGGACAATTGCTTTTGGAAATCCACTCGTCCGAGATCAAGAAGTACTCGTCTCAGACAAGCAGACGAATGGAAGTTTTATGCACTGCAAAGGATATAAATCGCAAAGCAAAGACATTTTCCTTAAATGATCATGACTTCCTCCGAGACGCCTCCTAAAACGAAAAAAATGTGGAAAAACATGGTTGTATTTTGAAATAATCACAGAAAACGGCTGCAAGACAAACGCTTACCTTGCAGAATATCTAACCAAAATTTGTCAACTTAAAGCGATCGATGAATGCATCAAACTAGACATTGATGTCTCGCATATCCAACAGCTCAGTCTTGTTATGGTATAGTTTTGTTTTAGGACAGCAAACACAAACAATATTGCTTTCATTTTACAACCGTGAATGTAAACAAATTGAGCAGAGGAAGGTCTGGAACAAGTACCACCCCTCCCCCCAACAAAATTTGCGTGTCACACGTTGCGACATCCCAGGAACACGCCAAGACACGTTGATTGAAGCTACATATTTGGCTGTGCTCGCTTCGAATATTTAATTTATTGATTCCCAAGCAAATCCACACTCATCTAATACATTCCAAACCATGAATTCTTTCCGTTCCATTTGAAAAGACTACTTTTGAAAGCAACAAAATCAGTAAAAATCTACACTAGAAATACCTGTCTCGCAGAACCTCGCGAAGCTCGGGGGAGGGTGCACTGCAAGATTTTACCGATGTGGGAGGGAGAGATGGAATTTCTGATTTAAATGGAGAGGTTGGGTTGCTTGCTGGCAATGGCCTCAAAATTTAAAGTTGAGACATTTTCGTTCCCAGTCTCTTCCATTTAAATTGTACTTCCTAAAATAAAATAAATGGGAGCTGGTGCTGGTCAGTTTTGGGTTTTGAGCTGTGGGTCGCTGTAACTGCTATGGGACTAGGTACCAAACAATCCTTCCAGCAGTAACAATACTATATTTTGGATACAGGTCATGGGAATTACGAAATTGATTAGAAAACATGAATATTCAAGATGAAGCAACAGATTCTCACAAATACCATAAGCAACAGATAGAGACCTGGATGGAGAATTCGTAGGTTAATACCAGGACTTAGGCCTTCATGACCAGTTAGCCCCTTTAAAAATCTCGAAATCAAAATTAATTTGTTGATGTACATTTTCCTTACTGGTGTAAAAACAGTTCACATAGCCATATAACTATAGTGAATTTGTATTCAATTTCCACAGACAACTCATGTGGAAAGTGATCAGGTTCTCAATTTGCATAATCTAAGCTGTATGTACTTGCTCGTACACTGATATTGTGAGGAGATTTAAGATACTGATCAACGTTCCAATAATAAATGTGAAGCAGTAATGTTGATGTGTCATGTGTTTACCTACATGTATACAGTTGGTACTGATTAGATGGTCATGATTGCTAACAGAAAATTGTTTTTTGCTAACAAAATGTTTTTATCCAAATTGTAAAGAGAAATCCTCCTTACTAAACCATTCGAATGTTATTTCTTATTGAACCATTTTATAAAGAATGCTGTAAACTCAAGATACCGTATACGTATACAAAGCACATTTCACTCACTGTTCATTCACAGACAATGTTGTATATTTGGGAAATAATTTGCACCTTTGTGATTTGTAGTTTTGATCATTTATCTGTAGTTTTGATCATTTAAAAAGTTTCTTAGTGACCTAAGTGAAAATATCAATAAACATCAAATTACAGTGTGTATTATAAAAAGAATTGATTGTTTGATTATCCTCTCAGTAGTTTAGCCACTTAAAATCTTTTTTTTTTTTGCAAAAGCCGGTGATTTGAGCTACATTTCTTAATCGCTCTTCTTCTCTGAGCCTTTCCTGTAATCAGTGTTTGCTTTTCCCTACCGTCTCAGGTATAAAAGATATTTCGTCACGAGTAATTAGCTGATCGTGTATAAATTCTTGCTGCCTCTCGTTGCGTCTACAAACAGAATCATTTTGTCCAACACTTCCAGTCGGTGTCGCCTCTCCTGATCGGTTTCATTCAGAATTCTAATGGCGACAATCGGTCAAGGCGTTTGAACCTAGTCAAACGGTGTGCCTGGGCTGTTCAAAGTCTTTGTAATCTATGCTCTCGTTGTCTCTTCGTTGCTCGATCGCACTGAATTTCAAGTCACCGTTCAGGGGAGTTTCGGTGGTTAATTTTCTCGGACAAGGATTTCCAGCCACCTGTTGAATCTAGCGTTGTTGTGTTTGCTGTTCTTTCTCATTTGCATCAGAAATTGGTTGTGTTTCACCAAGAGTAAACATTTTTTCACAGAGTAAGGGTAAACGGCCGCCGGCACGGCCGCCATGAATAAACATGAGAGTACGCCATTGTCAGTGGTCGCGATTTTTGTTGCCAGGCAACTGCTGCACACCATCAAGTATATATATATATAGAAAGAAAGAAAGAAAGAATATGGACTAGTTCAAACAAATATATTTGCAACTCCGAGTTTCATGCTTCTCTCGAAGCAATCATCAGGCAACTGATGAGTTGCCTGATGATTGCTTCGAGAGAAGCATGAAACTCGGAGTTGCAAATATATGTGTTTGAACTAGTCCATATTCTTTCTTTCTATACAAAGCTCTGGATTATATCCATTGAGCACTTTCATAGCAGATGAAGAGTTCAATTTTTCCTCTACTAGTTATATATATATATATACATGTATTTTTCGCTCGAATTCACGCGGCTCAGCTCCCGAGGGACGACAAATTTATTAACCTCGCTTCGCGAGGAATTAATATGCCACGCATTCCACAGTCCACGGAAGTCCAGTCCCGAGGTCTAAATTTGTTTACTACAATGGGCTTGGTACCTGGCAAAGAACATTCCCGTTTTTCCATGTATTTTTTTTTTTTCGTTAAAAAAGTCCTGAAATTAATTACTACAGGCAGCTAGGACTGCAAAGACAAAGCATTGTAAAGAATCAGTAGTAACCTTTATAATGAATTAACAATATGCTTACAAACGGGAAGGATCAATGTTTTGCTCTTTAGCCTCGGAAGAGTTTGACCGAAAAAAAAAGCTCTTATTTCAACAGAATCTCGCACAAATTTTGCCTCAAGTCACATGCTGTGTACAAAAACAATGTTCACCTCAATGGGATAAATAAATGATTGTCTTTTTACACCAATTAGACCCAATCACGGAAAATGTATGTCATGCACATGCGTAAGAAACATGTCATATATTTTAACCCATTCACTCCTGAGAATTTTTACGTTTTTGAGCGATTTTCTGCATTCACACGCCCCATAGGATTTCGTGACTCCATATTTAAAGTTAACATTGAAAGTGCTGCTGTTCTAAAACACTGAAGGCTCGAGTTTACTGGAAACGTCATTGTGACGATCTCATTTTGCTTGGTTGATTTGCAATAAAGGGTCCAATATGAATTATCTACGATTTTTGGTAAGTTCACAGCCATTTTTCATCTTTAGTAGCTGCCTGATGAGCATCATTAAGCTTGGAGGTAGTTCAGAGTCCACTTCTCAATGAAGCGAGTTAGGTGTTGTACTTCGTTTACGAATTTGGCTCGTTGCTCATTGAACTGGAAAAATGGCCGCCTGGAAACGAAGTGGCTTTGGGACTCAACTCTGGATGAATTTCTCGACCTACCGCGGCATATTTTGGAAGTTGCGACCACAGGAGAATACAACAAGCGCGAAATTTCGGCGGTGGGTCGGAGTGGCTGTGGACTTAGTATAAATATGAAATGTGTGCGGAAAGAATCGAGCGCTGTCAAAATTTTTGGCTTTTTCCCAGCATGCAGTGAGGTGGTGATATTGAAAATCGAGGCAAGGTCAGTATGCATTAGAACGAGAGGCTAGAGCTCGGCCCGAGCAACGAATAAGAGCAAAAAAATTCACTGCTAAGCTAGGACTAGGACTGAATTTTGCTGTGAATGTTGACTTTTGGGTTTGCCATGATGATTTGAATAAAAAAAACTAAAGGCAAAAACGTGATTTTTGTTGTTTTTCTATGACGTTAAAAACGGTCATTTTTGTTATTGTCCAAATTCAAACGCTGATATTCTGCAAAAATCGCTGACTTTTTTGTGTTTATTGGGTATCTCAATTTGAGGGACTTTCTAGTCAATGCTCAGAACTGCTAGTTAGGGCAATGTTTGCGCGATTGAGAAAGTTGCAATTTTTTAAAGCAGTGGAGTATTGTACGGCCGGTTTTGGCCGGTGTAGGAGCGAATGGGTTAATGTACCATAACAAAAGCAGCAATTTTTCTAAAGCAACAAGACCATAAGAACCCACATTTTATCAAGAAT
Source organism: Dendrophyllia cribrosa (assembly GCA_024195265.1). Lineage (NCBI taxonomy): Eukaryota > Metazoa > Cnidaria > Anthozoa > Scleractinia > Dendrophylliidae > Dendrophyllia > Dendrophyllia cribrosa. The sequence continues at coordinate 18,895,781 of JAJLRJ010000010.1, forward strand.
TATCCCTTGCATGTAAAACAAATCAGTGTACAGCATGTTTTTATTTTTAATTGCTTATATAAAGAATGCTACCAGTAATTCGACGGTGCCTTTAATATGGGTGACTTGAAGGTAAAGGTAAGTGTAGTTTGGGTTGGGGTTGGCGGCGTTACGGCGTGATGCTACCGTGATGTCGTTTTGATGACATCACTGATTACATCATTTCTGAAAACCGGAAGTAAACTTAGTATGGTGTTGGCTGAGGGAAAAGCGATTCCAGGGCAGGTGACCCGACAGAGAAAAAAATAGGGGTATTTTAAGAACTGTCTTGTCGCGAGTTAGTTGAACAAACCCAAAATAACAAAACAGCTCCAAACTTCCAACATAATAAAAAATTAAATAATCACTCACTGAAAACATATTGCATTGTTAACAAACAGAAGATTTTTATGAATATTATAAACCTGGTTGTCATTCCCATTTCTTTCCCAAATACAAAACAATTTGTTTCTACATACAAAGTAATTTTACACAAATCCCAAGTGTACCACTGTCTGAGAATGAACCCCGCTACTCTCCCAGTACTGTTATGTCTGTTGCTTTTATGCACTGTATTTTCCCTACATAACTAACCCAAAAGATTCATTTTCACTGTTTCAATTGACATTTTACCTTGATTGACACAGTCCAGGTTGGATATAATATTAAGTCGCACTTCTGGAATCTGCAAAGAAAGAGTACCATTACACATTAACAAGAAACAACTACAGGACATAGTGATTATAACCTAAGGGCGCTTACCATTTGTCAGAACTGGCCAGCCGGACTGGTAAATTTGGAAATACAGTAGTATGCACCCTTTTGATGGACTAGTAGGAACAAGTCTTCAACAAGATGCATTCTAGCTACAAACGGACCTGTCTGGCCGGCCAGTTCGGACAAATGGTAAGTGCCTTAAGATAAAATCAGTGGAATCTTCATTCCTTGAACCCCAGTTAGCTCTCAAATGTCTCACCAACTCAAACTGAAAATAGTTTTCCCTGCTTCACTAATTAAACAACCACTGTTTTGTGTTTCCCATGATGGGTTGAGTCATCAGGATTCATCTCACAGTGTGCTTAATTAAACATTATAAGTAAACTTCACTTTTCACATAATTGCCACCTGGTTGTTGCATCAGCTGATAGGGCACCAGACTACAGAGTGAAAGCTTGTGGGTTCAAATTCAGGCCAGATCATGCTGGCTCTGCTCAACACCTTGTCTTGGTTCAGATAATCGTTAGGTAGGAGTTATAGCCAGTGGCTTAAAATCAACAACCCCCTAATAATAATAATAATAATAATAATAATAATAATAATTTTTTTGCACTTGAACTTGGTCAATTTGGAGGAGACTTAATTTTTAAAGGTAATCTAAACAAAGCTGATTGTTCTAAAACAATACCAGTAAAGAACTCGTTCATACGAGAATTGCTAGAGATATGGTCAGAGGTCAATTTTGTAGACGACATAAAAAACAGACAACATTTCCTAGAGCAACCTATATGGCACAACTCACTAATCAGGATTGATAACAAACCCATTTTCTACAAACAACTCTTCCTTCGTGGAGTCTTCAAGAAAGAAAATTTAATGAAGGACTCTTGCAGCTATCTCTCTTACAAAGACTTTACTGACACTTACAAAATACAAATCAATCCTTTGAAGTATTATGGTCTTAAATATCTCTATAAACACACGAATCTACCAATTGAACCCAATAATTCAGTCACTCCTGAACCTTTCCTTGACAAATTTCTTAAAAGCTTTAAAGGAAACAGGGTCGTTTGCAAAAAGCTTGCCTCTTCCAAAAGTAGTGTACCAGTGAAAAGTCAAACAAAGTGGAACTTTTACAACAATATTGCTCCTGAACGAAACAATACTGATGTGGATTGGAGAATTGCTTATATTTTGGCAGCTACGTGCACCAAAAACACAATGCTCATTAATTTTCAATATAGACTTCTGCATAGAATACTGCCTACTAATATGCTTCTTACAAAAATTGGTATCAAACAAGACCCAAATTGCTCTTTCTGCAACAACTCTATCAAAAACCTGATTCACCTTTTTTGGCAATGTGAAAAAATTAAACTCTTTTGGCAAAACTTGAATGAAAAGCTTCAAAACATTCAATTAATACCACGGAACTATCCGAAGGATATGGTGAGTATTTCTGGGTCTGAAGTCAGATACTACGAAATTTTCTCTTCAATTAAACTTCTGTTTTCTTTTAGAGAGACATTACATTTGGTGCTGTAAGTCTAGTAAAAAAAAATCCACACCTAAAAATGCTTCTGATAATTCTTAAATCACAATTTAATATTGAAACCTACAAACCCGGATCCAATTTGAAGAAATGGATCCCTTTAATCCCCATCTTTAATTCTACATGTATTTAGGCTATTAATTCTAATAATAAGTCTAATAAGTCGCACTATTTTTATATAATTATACTACCCAAGCCCCCCAAAAAAAGGTGTTGAGGCTATCATTCCCATTTCCCGAATTATCTTGCACATTTTAGTATCTTTTGCGCTACTCAACAAAATCTAACATAATAACTTAAGGAGATGGCTTTTAAAATGTTTGAGAAATAGGAGTCTGTTATATCATTTCCATAATTACGATCGTAATGTGTGGTATTGTTAATTAGTAAGTAATGTTAACGTTAATTTGTAAGTTATGTTAATATTGTAAGTAAAGTTAGTTTTTGTAAGTAATGTTATGATATTGTAATATTCTGGTAATTAATTAATTTAAATAATTAATTAGTAAGTAATGTTAAAAATTGTAAGTAATGTTAGTATTGTAACGAACGTTAGTACTCAGGGCAAAAAACTTCCACTCGTCCGCTCATCTGAGAGGAGTACGTGTTTCATGTGGATCCTTATTCTTCAATGTGATTTTTGGTCTCGGGGGCACTCTGGCAGCTCCGTTAGAGAAACAAGACTCACTTTTCTACACCATCTAAAGTTAAAGATTTAAGTTTGCTCCACGTTGTACACCTCAAATAAATAGAATGTTCAATTTCAAGACTCAAAAAGTCTGGTCAACTAAAGGCCCATCTACACATGCGATTTTTGATGCGATTTTTGTCGCGCTCTCCAATGCAACTTTTGTCGCAAGTGTAAACTGGCGGCGATTTCCTGTGCGATTTGGGTGCAACATTTGCTTTGATTTGCTGTGATTTCCCAAAACAAGCCGCCAAGTTGCATCAGGTTTCGAACATGTTCGAAATCTCTGCGACATCGCGCCCAAATCACACTAAAATCGCTGCCCGTTTACACATACGATTTGAAGATGCAACTTGCGCGCAAAAAAATTGCACAAAAAATCGCCTGACGAGTGTGTATGTTCCCACAGATAAGCCACACCCCCAATTTCGAGAAAAAATTTGGGGCAAATGTGGCTTATAATTTATTTGTTTTTTGGACGAGTGAATTTCACTTTTAGGCAACCAAAATTTGAGCGGCACTTGTCCAATGGACAAGTGGAAAGAAGAAAAGTTTTTTGCCCTGGTACTGTAAATGTTAGTATTGTAAGCAACGTTAGTATTGTAAGTGATGTAGTATTATAAGCAATAAAGTGTTATGTGACTAGGTCACGCAACCAATTAAAAGGTTCATTTCACTACGGCTAAACGGCTTTTGTTGTTCGTTTCACTTAACAAAAAACAAGGAAAAAGCACAAGTTGTTCACTTCACTGCTTTTAAAGCACTCATAACTTGTTGGTTTCACTGCTGTTAAACCGCTTTAGTTGTTCGTTTCACTTAATATTACAAGAGGCTACCAGTAGCCTAGTATACTCATGCGCTTGCATAAGAAAGTTTTATGGTTTATTTTAAACGGGTCACGCACCCCCCCCCCCCCCCCCCCCAACAAATTTTGGGTGACACACATTGCACCATCACTCAAGACATGTTGATTGAAGCCACCAATTTTTCTGTATCCGCTTTGAATATTTAATTTATTGATTCCCGATCAAAGCCACACTAGTCTTATCCACACCCTCCCCCCCCACCGACCGAGGGCAAGATTGTTCGACCCCTCCCCCTCCGCGCGGATTTCCTGGCCCGCTAGACCACCCCCCCTCTCCCGCCTGGATTTCCAAGCCCAAAGACCCCGCCTCCTGCCCGGATTTCCCATAAATTTTTGAAAGCCCTAATGAAAAAAGTACATGTAATCGGATTCAGAAGATTCTGCTTTTATAATGTCAAAACTGTGGTGATGAGTGCTCTAATATTGCGTGACGCATCGTGAGCCCCCCACCCCGCCCCCACCGTTTGATTTCAAGACCAAATCGAAATTAAATTTTTCTATAAAGCTAGTTCTTAAATAACTGCTTTGATTGTGCCATGTATTAGTTTTTTCCAGGCTTCACAGTTGCTTCAAATTGTTGTGGCAAATACACTTCTTTCATATATGCAAATTTCGTGTGAAATGTAATTCGATCGCGCGGTTTTTTCATGATCATGAATTCAAAATAGTTGCTCTAAAGCTCAAAACTTTTTAATGAAACTCATATTCCTTGAATGAAAATGTCTTTCCCTTGAATAAAAGAGTTAAATGCTTATCATAATTCAGCGATTTTCTCAGTGCTTGCTTGGTGATTTATTTATCTTAATTGCAGCACGCAGCGCTAGCGTCTGTGAATTATATTATGAACATCACAAAATAATATTTAAATTCAGCAATCTGCTTTATTTATTATATCTAGTGTTTTCTAAAATTTCCGACTTTTCCTGTGTATATAGAATGCCATTCTTATCCGTAAAGATGATTCGCATAATGTTTTCGCGAATCAAAAAATCTTGAAAGCAAACTTTATTTCAGAAAGCGCTATTTAACTTTTACTAGCGTGCCTTTACCGCGAGTATTGGCTTCACGAAGAAAACATTCGAACAAGTTTGATCGCAATTTGCAATGTTTCTTACAAAGTAAATGGGCATTCAAAAATGTTATTTTTTTTACCGTAGTTTTCCAGGAATGCTTGAAAATTCTTAGTAAAGTCTGCCGCTTCGAGCTTAGAAGGAAGACATGTCCCGCTTTGTGATAAATGGATGCTGAACCTAACAGGAAGATTCCATCGCTTTCAGCTCTCTAACCGCCACTTTAAAGGCATACAAATCGTCTTAAGGACTATTTCTTTCCATTTCGAAGTCTTAAAAGGCGTGTTTACATTCTGGTAATGGAAAATGAACGTCTGAAAAATTGAAGTGTGGAGTACAGAAGCGGTCATATTTGTTTGAAATCTGATGATAGTCTTCTCCGAGTGACAAACTGGTTCTCTCTAGTCCCCCCTAAAACCCAGACATGTGATCAGTAGACGGATTACAATTGGTTTGACCTTCCTGAAGCCTTTTATAACAATAGGGGAAAAAATAACTTTCTAGGGGAGGCAGGGGCAAGTTCGCGAACACTAAAATATGCGTGCATAAATTTGCATGCAAAATTGTGACAAAAAAAATTATAAAAAGAAAAACGAAGGCCGTTTTATAACTCTTGCACTTGACGCATGAGTAAAAAATACTACTGACAGTTGTCCGTTTCACTTAAAAAAGGCACAGGGTGTTTGTTTCAGTAATCAACCGCTCAAATTGTTCCTTTCATCAATAAAACTAAAAAAAAACAAAGCACTGCAGCAGCGTGTTGTCTTTGTGTGTTATATGCCCCTTGGGATTACTGTTATGAATACTGATCAAGTTAGACATTTGAAGGGCTGGGTGCATGACTGTTTCATGTCGAATATCTGGGCATTTTTATTTATTCTCGCTCAGATAGCGGACCTATCTGCTACTGTCGCAAAGCATGTCGGGAAATTCTATGGCAAATCCGAAATGGAGTTCCGGCCCCAAAAATTATAGCAAAATATTATAAGTCTGGAAGCACTTCGGATATCGGGCATTTCGACCACGGCACAGGATGGCAAATGGGCCACAACTCACAATGCTGTCCCTTTTTGATCCGAAATGATTGCAGACTTTCCCGCCGGCTCGTACTTGTCCACCAAGGTCCATATTTCACCACAAGCACAAAATGGCGCTTTAGACACAAGGTTCGACAAGAAACACGACTCGTTTCTTTGAGAGGTGCTAGAGACTTAAGGATTTCCGGACTTCATGATGTCCTTCCATCGCCAAGCGGGCCTTAAACATGGCTTAAACCAGCGCTCAACCACTGAGTTGTTCGCTGTTCAGCCATGTTGTCGCAAGTGGCGAACGCCATCGATAAGCCTGCCTTAAATAACGTTATGTTTGTTCAGGTCGTTGGTGCGGATCAGGAGTATTGCGGTCGCATATTCTCACGACCAATCTGCTTTTAGAAACTTCTAGCTGCAGTTTTGGAAGGAACTATGGTCAGATTGACAGTCAAAGCACTAGAGGGCCAGAACTCTTCTTTTTTGCAGGTAAAATTTGTCAAATTCCTTAACGTTAGTGGCAATTCGACACTTCGGCAATGTTTACGACACCAAAACAAGCCTGAACACGAGAAATTAACAATTTTCAAGCAAAATGAAAAAATCACCCAAAAAGTCACTTAGCCCCCTGTTATTCTCAGCCCTTCAATTAGTTTATGATGGGCTGCTTTTCTTGTGGAGCCAGCTTCCTCAAATCTTTATGACAGCCCTGGTGTTGTGTGAGATGTGACCATGAATGGACTGCTGGAAGCTGTCATAAGTGCCTTTACATGCCAACATTTGATGACACCTTTCAATTGAATTGTAAAGCACATTTCACATGTACTCAAAATTTCTGTTCTGTTAACACATTAACATTTTGGTAAAACCTCACATGTATGACTTGTATGTACGCCTTGTACCTTAGTTAATAGTTCAAGTTTTTAAGTTTTTACATTGGGTAAAAACTTACATATATGACTTGTATGTACGTTTTGTACCTTAGTTAATAGTTAATATGGAGGCTGCCAGCCAAAAACATGATCTTTGGTGTAACAATCTTACATTTGCTTTTTTAGAATAGCATATTATGCATTAATTTTAAATCCTTCATTATGTGGCACATGCAGCCAAATTTGATCCCCTGGCACACATACATTTGACTGTGCTATTTTTCTTCTTCCCAATGAAAATGTGAAAGAAGCAGTCACTGTGGTATTTTGTAATAAAACATGAAAAGTTCTTTGAGGAAGTGTATTAACATACATTGTACTGTATACTTTACCTCGTCTTTTAACATTGTAAGGAACAGAGGGAGAAGGTGTTCAATAGTGCTACAAAGCAAAAAAAAAAAAAGAATCAGAGAAATGTTAACCATGTAATGTTGACTTGATTTGCTTTAATTTTTGCATTTAAAGTTAAATGCTCAACCAGATCACTACACAGAAAACAATAAAATAAATATACATAGGGGCCGATTACATGGAGAATTTCAGCCCGGTTAGGCGGGCTGAAATCTCAGCCCAGTTTCTTGAACAAATCTTCTTAAAACAACGTTTGCGATTACACAAAGAAAGTTTCAGCCCGGTTTTTGAAACCGGGCTGGAAATTTAAGCCCGGGAAAATGGGTTGAAAAACGTCATGTAATCAGAATGAAATTTCAGCCCGTGCTGAAAAGCGAGGTCACCTGGGTAGAGAGTGCACTTGGGCATGCGCAATGATTTGTTTTCAAGGACACAAGATGGCGGCATGGGCTGTCAGGTCGAGCTGAAATTTGTCATGAAATCGCAACAAAATTCCATCCCACCTAGCTACCAGGTTGAAATTCACCATATAATTGGCCCCTTAATGAGTAGAAAGCAATAATTAATCAGGAATGGGGCTATGATTTTTCAGTATGGGTCCTGGGGCACATGTCTGTTTGGGGGGGGGGGGGGGGGGGGGGGAAGGGTTGTCCCTATTCAGGGAGCCCTCTCCAAGAGAAAACTAGTACTTTTCCACAAGAAAGAATGAATGCAAAATTATCTTCAACTTCAATGTTAACCTTATTATTGTGTTACGAAATATTGCCTTGCGTGACATTCTGGAAGTTTCTCGAATATTTTTTGTTTAAGATTTTTGCTTACTTACAGTACTGTGCAAAAGTAATGCAAACGAAATTCGACGAAATTCGATGAAATTCGGCGAATATAGACAAAAATAAACGATATTTCGAAAGAAACGACATTTCCGCGAACTCGGAACGAAAGTTCGAATCGTCTATTGTTTAAATTGCTTCGAAATTTCCAAATGGGTAACGAAAGTTCGCACAAAACGAACGCGATATTTCAAAGGCTGCCTCGACTTTTCGGTAACACACTTCGAATTTTCAGAAGCACACTTGGAATTTTCAGAAGCAGACTTTGAATTTTCGCTAGCATAATTCGAATTTTCATAAGCAGACTTTGAATTTTCGCTAGCACAATTCGAATTTTCAGAAACACACTTTGAATTTTCGTTAGCTTGATTGTAATTTTCGAAGTCTACGACGACTTTACGGCCTGAATCCCCGTTGAAATCGGCGACTCTCGATAAAACATTGAGCAGGTTTAAATTTGGTGAGAGCGCTCAAAAGTTGCAAATAGCATGTGCGGTTTACAGGCTAACAGAGAGCGAGAGTTCAAACAAAGCTTTAGCGCAAAGTATACAATAATCAGTAGTAAGCGTATTTCGAAAGTTACAGTGAACTGTTGCATGTCTTTCTCTAACTTGCCTCATGATGAAAAATCAATTCCTCCACTTCTATATATTGCAGCAGAATGATTTTTGGCTCCTTAGAAATGTTAAGAAACCGTGTTTTTCTGTCTGGAATTTGTTTTGATGCGTGTTATTTTAATTGTGCTGAAACAAACTTCGAAAGTTACAGTGAACTGTCGCGCATCTTTCTCTAACTTGCCTCATGATGAAAAATTAATTTCTCCACTTCTATATATCGCAGCAGAATGATTTTTGGCTCTTTAGAAAGGTTAGGAAACCGTGTTTTTCTATCTTGAATTTGTTTTGATGCGCGCTATTTTAATTCTGCTGAAAAATTTCTAAAGTTACGGTGAACTGTCACGCGTCTTTCGGGCGTCAGGTGTGAGTATTGAAATTCGCGTAATAACAACATTAAATGTTACTAGCATTTATTTTACAATGTTCCATGCCGACTTTCGCTTTCTGCTTTGCCATTTATTTTAATCCCAAAATATATATTAATTTGCGTTGTAATAGATCGTTTTCACTCACGTGACAAAAATCTTGACAACCGTTGCTACGCCGCCATATTGGTGGACCAAAGTGTAAACAAACCCGAGTCGCGTCCTCTTAATTATACGGGTGCTGTGATCAATTGTTCGATGTGGAAGCAAAAGCGGTCAAGATAGGGGTATTTATTTCACTTGAGCACGTTCTGCAGTTATGAATGAAAGTAAAGAAACCGACAAATTGCCGCAAGAGAGGCGATCGCGATGGATTTCTGCTATTAGTCGGGCAGAATTCTTACGTACGAGTTTTGAACGATAGTGTGTAAGCCAGATATTTTGTTTCAATTTTCTGGACAAGCGGCTATAACAGGGATAGATAAAATGTTGACTGGGTTTCATTAATACTCGGGAACGAAACGTCGAACAAGCGTCGCAGCGAGAACAGAGAGAGGAATCAAAAGGAACAAAAAAGCCAAAGCGATTCAGTTGTAGCCGAAAAAATCGCAGCAAAGAAACTCGAACTAAACCCGGAGGGCAAATGTCTGATATTGTACTTGTGTTCGAGAACGAATCTCTAAAAGCTAAAACTAAGCCCCCAAGAATATTTCATGTCTTGCCCTACTGAAATATTTCATACGGTTTTGCCTATTCTTTTACGCAAATTCGACCAAAACATTCTCGGCTGTTGTTTGCGCTTGTGCGATTTCCGTTTTTATGGCTTTGATACAGACCTAAAACTCCCTGAATGAAGTCTACGATAGTTAAACGAATTATGTAGGAGAAATAACGAACTTTTGCAGCTTATAGTTCGCAATTGATGTCCACTAGTCTCTCTTTCAAACTGATCGTTAAAAATTCTCCACTTGCATGTACACAACTTGTGTACATGACTGAGTTTATCATTTAGCCAGGGTGTTGTCTATGCTTCTTGGTCAGTTCCAAACGAACACTAGCCATATAATTTCAACAGGATTCTACTTACCCAGCCTTACAACCTAGGCAATGAGCAGATGAAACTGTTCCTTCTCTTTCCGTGTTGATTAAAATCGAGATTTTGAGTCATCGCTGGAAATGTCTCACCTTCGCTAAACAAACTTGTCTGTAACAATGATTTGGCTTTGTAGTACGCTAACTATTAATACGGACACTATTTTATTATAAGCTCCTAGTGTAGGCTTTGGAAAGTTTTAAACTGCTAGTGGGTGTAAAGGCTGTTGATTCAACTGTTTGAATAGGAGACAAGCAGTCTGGCTCAAAGAAATTTCAACATGGGATGGATTCGAATTGCCGAGATTTTCTCCAAATAACGCTGCTTAACTCGCGATTCCCCAGACTTTGCTTCACATCCTGAAGTATTCATTTCTAAAATGCGTCAGCTGTAGATATGACTTGCATTGCACCAGATTACTGCTATTACGCAATCGAAAGTGGTCCACCAATATGGCGGCAGATCTGTCGTGACGTCACGTGAAAACGATCTATTGGTCGCCATTTAATACCAAAAACCCGTTCATTACGCTTGCGCGTATTCACGGGTTAAAAAAGGCCGCCTGATCGCAGGCAAGCGCGAGTGTAAACGAATATGGGAAAAATACAACTTGACAAACTTGTTGAACAATAAACATACATTAGCAGCGACAGAGGACTCAATCGAAGGTAAAATCGTAAGAAGCATAACGACCTGTCTGTTATTTCGCTGGTTTCGTTTCCTTTCCTTTCGCAATTCCACAAGATCGAATTGTCGCTAGTTCGTATTTTCGTAAGTCCGAACTTTCGCTAGTTAGTATTTTTGCCAGTTTGAATTTTCGTTTGACAGAATTTTCGTTTGTTTCGTTCTGCCGAAATAGCAGCGCATTTTCATTCTGAAATTTCCGCGAACTTCGGCGATAATTCGCGGAGAAAAAAGAACGAAATTCGTCGAAATTCGTTTGCATTACTTTTGCACAGTACTGTAAGGACCTTGCATAAGCGCCAAGACTATGGAATGACTTGCCTGTTAGCCTTCGCAAATCCCCATCATTTACTAATTTTAGCAGAGCTCTCGCGGGCCAAAGGGAGAGAACCTGTCATTTTTCATGGTCATGGCTAGCGGAATGTTTCGCGGGCGCGTACGTACGTGTGTCCGTTGGGCAGGGCTACAATGTAGCTTGCGGGCGCGTACGACGTCGCAAAACATGCGCGTATGATGTCACGCATCATCCGGGATCTTAGCAATTTTGAAACCAAAGCGAGGCTTTGTTTTTTGTGTGGTTACACAGCCAATGTCACGTTAGCTGCAGCAAACACTTTTGCAAAATCATAATAGCGGGGAAAATCGTTTGGAAAATCATTTTTCCCTGCATATTTTTCTTCTACAGATTTTAGAACAGAAGAAGCGGAGATTAAAAGAATTTCCAAGCAGTCTAGGTAAAATAAATTACAATTTTTGATGGGAATTTATGTTGATATCAATCTGTGATTGACTTTTTCTCTGTGTTCTCATTAGTTTTGAAGAAATTTTGATACAACATGCTCAAATTCAGATGTATTGAATTTTATTGAAGGCAGCTCGGCCTCGATGCGCTATAAATGGTACGCGTTTTGCTTTTAAACTTAAACTAATGAATATTTGAATAAATTTTTTGAAAAGAACATTGTGTTGTTTATTTTTATGTGTTTGTTCATACATTACCTAGATTGAAAAGTGATTTTATGTAACAAGACAAGATTTTGGATTTTATAGTTCTAACTTCACTCGCATCGCCTTTTGCAAAGATGTTTGTGTATTTTTTGTAATATTTTGATTTCCAAATCAGTTTCTCGGGCAATTTTCGATATGCAACAGGTGTATTTTATATTTGGAATACTAGTTATACTAGACCAAGTTTTTGCAAGCTTTTGTAGGGTCTAAATGTACTGTGCACACAGTCGCATAATATTGTTTTTAAGAATTGCTAAAATTGAAAAATAGCTCGGTCGTCAATCTGCTTTAGACCTTTCACCTTAGTTAAGCTTATCATCGGCTTTTTGTTCAGAGAGCTAAGCTGATAAGTTTAGCCCATCCGTCCGTCCATCCGTCCGTCCGTCCATAAATATATATACCAGTATATATATATATATATATATATATATATATATATATATATATATATATATATATAAGAACTGTAAAGTTATCTTGTTATTTTTAGATTTTAGTTTTTACCTTAGCATAATGATTGTAAAGCGCTATGGAAGATTAGCTGAATAGCACTATATAAAGTAATATTATTATTATTAATTAGATTATTTAGAAGGTTGGAAGAAGGTAAATGATGGTTACCCAACTAGTTTAGCTTTTTAGTTATTTTGGGTAACCAGCTACTGTAGCTATTTTTAATTTATATATTACGTATACATCTTTGTAACTTTACAGTGCGAATGAATGAATGTTGTTGTTGTCTAGAATTTTATACCTAAAAGTATATGACATAAGCAGGCGAGTGTTAGCTGAAGGTTTAACTAGTTTTTCTACAAGCTGAGAAAACTGTTTGGCAGAGGCTGTCATTATTCAAGTTGGCAGAGGCCGTGTTTGCTAAATAAATCAAGTTCAGAGTGGTGAGTTGTTGTAGAGTTTTACAGCTGTGAAGGCTACGTTCATTTGGTAAAAATCTTGTTGTTGCTGTTCGGACAACCGGAAATTTTTGCATCCGATCATAAATGCATTCTTCTTTCCAGATTTTATGCGATCATTACAGTTTAATGATAAATCACCTCTGGTACCCCTAGTTTGCAGCCATCCAAACACATTGAACCATTTCTCTAAAAACTGGCCATGTCTTTTACCCTTTTCACCATTCGAATTTGTTGGACTTGCCATAATACAATGAGAGTTTTGGATTGCTGATCAAGTGCGATGACTTTTACAACAGGATTTGAAGTGCAACCTAGGATTTATAATAATTATTGACTGTAGTTTTATAGCCATTTTTCTTTGTTTGGAAAAGCTGAGAGCTTCCTTCAAGGAAGAGAACTAAATGGTTTGTATAACATCGCACACAACAGGAAATCAATTGCAATAAACAAGACTTCGTTCAAGATCTGTGCTAGTTGAAATGTTTACGCTATCCTACATAAACTTAAGCTTATAACCCTTATTTACATGCTTTTAAAATCATTCTTCTTTTGATTTGCTTGTTTGTTGTCTATTCAAACACTTAGCACTAGCAACCCATCCTAAAACTTTCTTTACCCGTTCTAACGGTAAGGGCTATCCGTTCAAACGGCTACGATTAACCATTCAAAAATTTTCTTTACTCATTAAAATGGATAGCACTAACTGCTCAAATGCCTACGTTGAATGAATGCCTATGCTCAATCAACTGAAATTATTGGTTGTCTGTTCGAACAGTCGAGAAAGACGTTTAAACACCTTCATGAAGTGTTCGTTTACCATTCGTTAACCATTATTTTTGCCCATTTAAACTGTTAGGCGTTAGTGTACATTTTCTGGGGAAGGTCACACAACATGCAGAGATTCTGTACTTAGCCATTCTTTGCTTTGTGATAGCTTTAGCGTGACATGTATCAGAAAACTCCTCAGGAAAACAACAAAAGACTTGTCCATCTACATGCAGCGCGGACTGCTATTAAAAACACAGATAACAATGCTGCGACACGAGTCAAATAAACCTACCTTTGATTGAGGAGAAATTCCCATACATTAATAAATTATGTGTGTTATATATTATTTTGTGTAAATAACATTAAGCTTTATGTAAAACGTCCTGCCGCTATGAATTTTTGGGTCAATAGTGTTTTGTTTTCATGAGTTGGCTCATTGGGGACTTTGATTTATTTTGAAAAGGCAAACCAAAAAATTAACTGACTTGCCAAAGCAAGTGGAGTGACTTCTTTAAGTCAGCGTCTTGCATCCTGGGATGTACATGTATTAAAATTTTGAAAATGCATGTTAATAATCTTTTTATGCATAAAAATGCACTATTTCTGCATTGATGTGATCCCTGTTAATGGTTAATTATATTTTTCTTAGACATGTAGCTGATGGGCTCCAGACAAGACCATTAAAGTACAGTGGTTCAACCCTGATAGATTGAAGACCCCAGTATAAGGAATGATATTCTTCAGCCCAGTTATAGTAAAATGTATGGAAAAGATCCCCGATATATCAAATCCCCATTATAACAAAATTGTTTTCCCAGTCCCATGGCACTTCATTATATCAGGATTCCACTATACCTTTTTGGTCCTTTTTGCTAAAAAATAGTCTAGGTAAATTCCATTTTTGAATGTATGACAGAACTTTCAGCTCAAAAAATAATGTTAGGTTTATGTTGACATAACTGAAAGACATCCTGATGTGAAAAGTCAATAAAAGCTTGCTTGCTCAGATGCTTGCTCAGTTAATGATGCATTACTATACGTACTTGTCGTTTCCTAACATTGGTGATAGCCCCATTATAACTGATGCTAAAGCAGATTTCACATGTTGGTTAGGATCCATTACCAAGTCCTAGAAAAACCAAAGCACAAATCAATACGATAACAGTATTTGCTTTCTTTATCACGAATGTTACTACTAACAGTCGTGTTGCAACAATATGGACGTCACTTTGTTTAATGAAGTTTAATCTCCAAGCGAATTCCTTTCAGCTTCTTCTAGTTGAACACGTACAAGATGTACATCCTGTTTGCACATGGCTGGCTGCCAACAGGTTTCAGAAACCTTCTGCAAGTAAACTACAACAAACTTATGATGTACTACAAACTACATTTCTTTAAAACATAATACCAGTTCTTTAGTGAGTGGAAACAAAATTTAACCATCAAAGAGCATTCTACAACCTGGGATTTGTTTTTGCCTGGAAGTTGTTGCATTATCTGCCATTAACTTGTCAAAAACTGCCACAAGCATGCAAAGGCAACAAATGCAGCAAAACTGTTCCAACCACAAGGGAAAATAAGCAATATGCAATGCGCATAATGCAAACCCACTGATCTGTCCCCCAATAATCTCCCAGTTAACTATGATTATAGATAATCTTATTTAAAAATGCTAGTGTCTAAAATGCACTCGTGTCATTATGGGTTAGAGAACACAAGGAGAGGGATTTTGTTTCAACTGTTTTCAAAGCCTACCAGAGAGTGCACCTGAATATCTAACTTTAGTTAATAACTTTGTGTATTCAGAGGATAAAAACGACATTGTTAAAAACAAAGGGATTTTTTGTTTAACCTATTAAGCCATAAAAAAGATTTTTGATGTGCTCATACATTTTCTTGAAATTTCGTCTGCTGCTAGTGATACAGTGTGTATGTGATTATTGTCTGATTAGATTTTGAGAAAATGACATTGTTCAAAACAAAGGGCAATAAGCTGGTGTTGCTATGGTAACCGCTGTCGATTGAAAACCAGTGAACCATAAAACTTCAATCACATTTCATGAACTTGGTGAACTATCAAGCAATCGAAGCATTTCTTTCCTGCAAAATTTTGAATTCAAAACATACACCTCACGTCCAAGAAAACCGAGTCGAGTCTAAAGGGGGTGACCTTAACTACTGACAGTTTTAGAGTCATTGCTAGGGACATTATTTCATGGTTAGCATATCTCATTGTTATAAACTGCATGGTGGGAACTATGAAACTGAACACAAGACATCACTACGACTAGTGCCAGTCCCCAACCGCGCGTAAGAATGAACAAGTGCAAAAATTCAAAGGAAAAGAGATAACAATCTGATTTTTAGGCTAATCAGAAGCAATTCAACTTTTTCTATTATCTGTAGTGTGGAATTACCATTAGGCGAAAAAACGGAAAGCTATTAACCCATTCACACCTGAGGATTTTTACGTTTTTGAGTGATTTTCTGCATACACACGCCCCATAGGATTTCGTGACTTCATATTTGGAGTTACCATTGAAAGTGCTGCTGTTCTAAAACACTGAAGGCTCGAGTTTACTGGAAACGTCATTGTGACAATCTCATTTTGCTTGGTTGATTTGCAATAAAGGGTCCAATATGAATTATCTACGATTTTTGGTAAGTTCACAGCCATTTTTCATCTTTAGTAGCTGCCTGATGAGCATCATTAAGCTTGGAGGTAGTTCAGAGTCCACTTCTCAATGAAGCGAGTTAGGTGTTGTACTTCGTTTAAGAATTTGGCTCGTTGCTCGTTGAACTGGAAAAATGGCCGCCTGGAAACGAAGTAGCTTTGGGACTCGACTCTGGATGAATTTCTCGACCTACCACGGCATATTTTGCGACCACAGGAAAACACAACAAGCGCGAAATTTCGGCGGTGGGTCAGAGTGGCTGTGGACTTAGTATATATATGAAAATTGTGGAGGACGGAATGGACGCTGTCAAAAAATCTGTTTATTTCCCAGCATGCAGTGCGGTGGTGATGTTGAAAATCGAGGCAAGGTGAGTATGCACTAGTATAAGAAGCTGTAGCTAGGCCCGAGCAACGAATAAGAGCAAAAAAATTCACTGCTAAGCTAGGACTAGGGCTGAATTTTGCTGTAAATGTTGACTTTTGGGTTTGCCACGATGATTTGAATAAAAAAAACTAAAGGCAAAAACGTGATTTTTGTTGTTTTTCTATGACGTTAAAAACGGTAATTTTTGTTATTGTCCAAATTCAAACGCTGATATTCTGCAAAAATCGCTGACTTTTTTGTGTTTATTGGGTATCTCAATTTGAAAGACTTTCTAGTCAATGCTCACAACTGCTAGTTAAGGCAATGTTCGCACGATTGAGAAAGTTACAATTTTTTAAAGCAGTGGAGTCTTGTACGGGCGGTTACGGGCGGTTCAGGTGTTAATGGGTTAAAGAATATGTATTAAAATACACCGCTTTTTCAATAATTAAAAATGAATTTTAACAAATCAATGCTACAGATTTTTTATTGGGATGTTCTAAAGCCGTTGACATTGGTTTTATTTGGAAAAAAATGTAAGATGTTTGAGTTTTAAGGGTTTTTATGTTCTGGTCACGTTTCTTACCTGCAAATATGGTTGTGACTCATAAAATTTGATGGAACCATTAACAGAATGAATGTGACCAAACATTATAGCCGAGGAAGTAAAGAATCTCATTATACGACGTTTGGAACTCTTCCATAGCAACCACCTTGTAGATAATAAGTTTCCCCCGTTAATATCCTATCTTTATTAATACTGTAGCACCATACCTTGACACATGGAAGTAAATTAGTCATTAACACCTGTTCCCGAACATCTTCTGGAACTTTCTCAGCAAACTCTGGGAAAAGAAAAGCCTATTCATGGCTGTGCTCTAAGAAAAATCATAGGGAGACCTAAGGCCCCCAACAGTGAAATGCAGGATGCACAGAACCAGAGACTGCCGCATTACAGCCCTGTCTGTTAACACAAAAGCATAATAATTGAAGCACTGTTTGGCACACGAATTACAGAACTATTCTTTCCTTGGCCAAATTAACAAGAGATCTCTCATTTAGGAACTTTTTGAACAATTTCTTCCCTCTGCATGAGTTAGATATGAAAGACATCTTTTGTTATAAAAAGGGATGATATCACAAATAGAACAAGGCCCATGGACCCATCATGGGCAGTTTTGGGCATTAATTTTGAGGTGTCAATAAGTTAAAAGTAATAATTATTATTGTTTGCCTTTCATGTTATCCCATCATAATAAAGTACCTTGTTATTATGATCTCTGTTTCATGTATGAACAAAAGACAGAGGCGGCAAAGCATTTTTGAAATGTGGGGGGGGGGGGGGGGGGGGGAGGCTCATCGTATACCAAGCCAAGCGCATGCCACTAATCAAATTTCCCAAAAATGTCCTTTGTTGAGTCGTATGCTCTGAAGTCGCCGATGCCACAGGTAATGCGCTAGCAATATTTTCGGCACCCAAATTTTCGTTTGGGTGGCTACAGACCCCCCCCCCCCCTGATCTGCCGCCTATGGAAGATCAGTCATTCAAAACAAACCCATTTATCTGACTAATAGGGAAATTTCACTAACTCCTACTGTACCTTCTGGAGTCTCAAAAATAAATAAACAATAAAAGCAAGCAGAAATATCCGAAATGATAATGAGGCAATTAATTGAAAATTATCAGTGATTCATTAAAATATTAGCATCTTTTTTACTAAATTGGTATGGTTTTATTCACAATGTTTTGTGGCAAGTTAAAAAAAAAAGGAGTAGTAGTACTCCACTCCTTTAATACCAATGGCCAGAAGCTGGTTGTACTATATAACAGTGTTACTGTTCTAACATTACCTTTGACTTTTCCTGCTGCAGCAGCTCTAACCTCAGCCTCACAGTCTTTAAGTAAACCTTGGAATGCTGGCACTAAATCATTTTTTGTGATCTCTGATCCTACAGCATTTTGCAACTAAACATAACACAATTATAAGCCATGCATCAATCAACTACACTTGATGTACTTCTTACCATTACTATTGTGTTCATGCTGCTCCTCTGATGGTACATGAGTCATGTACTTCTTGGGAAAACATTTTTGTTCCTTAGTGATCATTATGTTAACCCATACGATACAGAAGACTTCAAAACAGTGCTGCTTTAGCGACTTATTAGCACTGCAATGAGCCCTGCAAAAAGGTTGAAGGAACACTGTTTTCCTTGCGCTGCAGCAGTGCATAATTGAGACTGCGTGAGTGCTGCGTAACTTTACACCGCGCATGTTACACCTTCAACCTTCGGTCTCTGTCCTTTTATTGTAAAAGGTTTTCTAAATTTACACTAATTTTAGATGCCGGAGAACAGAAAGATGCAGAAACATTTTTCAGTGGACTTAAAACCCTGCAAACCAAGGAAGGTTGTCACAAAAAAGCAACAGACAGCCATGCATAGATCAGTGCCAGATTGTTCATTTTTGACAGCCAAGGTAATAAAATATTTAATTGTTTTAAAAGGGAATCTCTAGTGATGTACTTTGCTTTAGAACATTTTGATTTTGGAAGGTCTTTACATCTGCAGCGTTATGCAGTGATATTGCAACCTTAAAGGAACAATGTCACGAGGGTGCATGCGCTAGTTTCTTTAATCGAAACTTGGAAAAATTTAGCCTAAATTTTTCAAGTTGAACTGTCAATTTCAAAATGGCCTCGACTAGTGGCGGCAGTCATGGTGGAAAAACAAAGAAAATCGGGATGGAAAAGGATATTTGGTACGCCAAAAAGAGCGATGAAATGGTGGTTGAAATCCCATAAACATGTTCATTTTGAAGATACAATTTCTAAGCCATGGCATGAAGCAAAATTAATTGCAGGCTACAAAACTTGCTCTGATTCTGTCTACGCGGCGCACTTGTTGTCGCTGGAATATGGCTCACGTCACTAGAAAGCAAAGGATTTTTTTAAAATTATTAGCGGTATGTGAGTCGGTACGTGACCCTTCAATGAAAGCGGTATTGAAAGCGGTATTACACAGCGGCCGTTGAAAATTTGATTGCTTTATAAGACATTGCATGGGAAAGACATAACGTAGATTTCAAATGCTCAATAAAGCGAAATTTAGACATTAATTCAATAAAGCGACACTATTTCCCTTTCACCATAAAACATGTCTGTTTTTTCGAAAATCATTGCATGTTACGTTGAAAATGAGCATTTTCTGCCACCGATTCCAAGATCTGTAATGTCAGCCAAACGTGTTCAAGCAGACCGGAAGTGAGCCTGGTCTGCGCATGCGAATCCGTGACAGTGCATAGCTTGTAGTTTAATGTTTACATCTAATCCTCATTGCAGCTTTCAAGCAGCGGTTTGCAATGCTGCTTTACTGATGCTTTAGCATGGCAAAATTTTGCAGCGCTTTCGCAGTGCACAATACTTTGGGTTGGCTGCTTGAGCAACTCACTTGTAAGCACTGCTTTAGAGATGCTTCAGCGCTCTGCAACCATAAAAGTGAACTGCTGCAGCACTGCAGCAGTTCGTACAGGAACTCTCCTGAGCTGTGTTGTTGCATTTCTTCTGATATTTTAAAGAGAAGTTATATGCTGATCATTATATGGGCTCAGGCAAGTAAAACTGCCTACTGAAATACAAAATGTATTGCAGCTGTAAATAACAAAAACAACAAATGAAGTGCATGCAAAAAAGGAAAAAAGGGCAGAAATAATTTGTAAGTAAAGTTACCTCTGTGAATTTGTCAGCGACCATGTATCGCACTCTCCATGACTTGTCCTAAAACAGACGTAACCATATCAAGGTTATTCAAAAGCCAAATATATTCAAACTGTCATTAAAACTTACTCACATTAGGGGCTTCAGTCTTAGCCAATTGTTATATGCTCTTTTCAGTTCCGGTATTTTTAGTAATAATACATAAGGTCATGTGACCACCAAGCTGCAACAGGTCGATAATATTACTTTGTCTTCTTCCTGATTAACAGACATAAGTTTAGGCAGCAAGAAATTTATATTTCAACATGGTCTTTATGAAGGGGGGGGGGGGGGGGCACAGTACAATTGAGTGACTGAGATCTCCCTGCAGGTTACCTGTGCTGCAGCTCTAACTGTGGGCATAAGAAGAGTAAGCTTATCTTCATCCGGTAAGATTGATGCGATATTTGAACAGCCTTCAACGGCAAGTAGACGCACTGAGTCCTGCTCATCGCTAGCTAGGTTGTTGAACAGCTGCACAAGGTCTGATTTGACAAACTCTAGCTCCACACATTTTGCAAATTCCTGAAATAAAAACAAACATAATGGATGTGAAGACTCATTCGCAGCACTAACTAATTCATCTTTTGATAGTATTCAACTTGTGAATGAAAACAATATGGAGATAATTTCCACAAATGAAGTTTCTTTAGATCACATACAGCAAGTGTTACATTGCAAACAACTGTACATAAAGGTCAGAGCAAGTTAGGCTGAGTTCAGAACTACCACAAAACCAAAACCACAAGTATCTCATTATTATTTGGATACTCACTCCAAGTTTTCCAGAAGCTGCTCTCCTTACCATGGGAGTGTCATCTTCACACAACTTTCGAAAATTACTGCAGGATAAAGAAGAAAAAAAGCTCTCATGAAAACCAACCTTTCAACAAATACAATTACCGTTTTTCCAACTTCCCAGAGGTACAAGAAGGTTTTAGGGGAAATCTGCTGAGTAAGGTAATTGCAGGCACTTAAGACAAGTGTTTGATTGATCAGGTTGGCAAAGCTTGGTTGGATGTTTCTCATTTTTTTGTACATATGGAAAAAAGTGAGAACAAAACTGTCGCTGTGGTACATCTGCTTAAACAAATATCAGTATCACAATAAAGGGCATTGAATCAATGCCAATAAACTTTTTGTACTTTTCTGTAAACTTAACATCACTAAATTAGTGCCAATCAAATTTTTCGGTAATTTTCTGTACAACATTGTTTATTAACAAGGAAATAATTCTGTAAGTGTGGATTGGTCCATAGTTTTGTATCCTTCACTCTCATCTCAAAAAATGCTCATAAAAAATAATGATATTTTAGAATAAAATAATAGTTAATGTTGGAAAGCAACATCAATCTGAGCCCGCAATCACCACTGCGGCCTCCTCTTGCATTTAATTCCATATTTGGCACTTGTCTTCCTTATTTGGCTCCTGTCGATCAAACAGGTTAAATCATGTGAGCTTTCTCAATCGCCCTCATCTCAGAAGGCTGCAACCCCACTTCTTTCGAGATTACCATCAAAAAGTCCAAAACTGACCCTTTCCGGGAGACAGCCAAGCTCACTATTGCTAAGTCAAACTGCAACGTATGCGCCGTCACTGCCTTACAAGACTACCTCCTCCAAACTCCTACACGCGAAACCTGTCAACCACTCTTCCAATTTACTGATGGCCGCCATCTCACCCGGATTTCTCTCACCGACAACCTTCGAGCGCTTTTACACCTATGCGGCATGGACAGTAGCCAGTATGCTTCTCATAGTTTCAGAATTGGAGCTGCCACGACCGCAGGCGCTGTTGGTCTTCCTGACTGGCTAATCAAAGTCCTTGGCCGCTGGAAATCGGACGCCTATCAGTCTTACATCAGGACACCACGACAAACTATTCTTCAGGTTCCTCAGGACTTAGCTTCCTGCTTATCCAAATAACGCTAGCTTGAGAACACTGGGATGTCTCATGTACTTTGAGAGAACACTAAGATGTCTCTTTTAATACTAGTTTAATGTACTTCGACTGCTGCTACCTTGAGAACACTAGGATGTCTCATGTACTTTGAGAACACTAAGATGTCTCTTTTAATACTATATTAGTTTACTTTGATTGGAGAAACACATTTTATTTTCTCCTTACTCCCCTTTCTCCTCATGCAGTTGTGTTCATTATATTCCACATATGGGGCAATTAATGGCCGCTCCCAGCCGTTGCTGCATGGTGGAGAAAGGGCCCTAAGGGTTAGTTTAGTGTGATAGTAGCCCTCGTACACTGTACCCCTAATTTGAACTACTATAGTTGGTTTTATACCCAGTCACCAATCTATAATGTTTATTTGACGCACCAACAGGCACGGAAAGCACTGTCTAAATTCAAAAGGTTTTCAGGTCCAGCTACAGTGTAGAGTGCGGCTTCACACAGGGTACTTCTCGTTCCACTCGGCGCTGTGGGCGGGGAATTGCTGCCTGCGGCACCCCTTCAGCCCTGTGCTGAAGCCCCGTCAGGGAGGGGGCATACGATACTTGCTGGACTGGGTTAACTTGGCCCCAGGACATTACCCCAGCGTCGGTGCCCGCCTTGCAGTACAGGCATGAGGCACCCCTCGGCATGGCGCCATGTGCCGAGGCCCCTCATCTGGTGGGTTTATCGGGTCGGTGGGTTCTATCCAAGCCTTGCCAGTATACAGCTATTTCAATTTAGGTTGTCGGATGAGAGCTTCAAGCGTACGCAACGAGACCGCAAGTAACTATGGGTAGTTGTAAATTGGTCTTAGCTTAGTTCGCGGATTTTGCGTTTGTTAGTGCAATGAGTGAGGTAAATGTTAGCACCATAAATGTTTGCCTTCGCTGTATGGACGAGGTATTTTAAATTGCTTTGGTCAATTTATCGTATACATAAAAATCCCAAAGTACCTTGCGGTCTCGTTGCGTACGCTTGAAGCTCTCATCCGACAACCTAAATTGAAATAGCTGTATTCCCTGCCCACTTTACGCCCACAAATGAGTGTTATCTTTTATTGCGTATCGAAACATTAAATGATATTTTAGAATAAAATAATAGTTAATGTTGGAAAGCAACATCAATCTGAGCCCGCAATCACCACTGCGGCCTCCTCTTGCATTTAATTCCATATTTGGCACTTGTCTTCCTTATTTAGCTCCTGTCGATCAAACAGGTTAAATCATGTGAGCTTTCTCAATCGCCCTCATCTCAGAAGGCTGCAAGTTTCCACAACAGCTAGATTGATCCCTCCCGCCCTCCCATATTTATTGTCTCTGTCAGAATTGCTTTGTTACTTAGACCTTAGTCACATGCTCATTTTGATGTATGGAGAATTACTACTTAAGCCTTATCAATAAATTAAGGGCGGGGAATTGCTGCCTGCGGCACCCCTTCAGCCCTGTGCTGAAACCCCGTCAGGGAGGGGGCATACGATACTTGCTGGACTGGGTTAACTTGGCCCCAGGACATTCCCCCAGCGTCGGTGCCCGCCTTGCAGTACAGGCATGAGGCACCCCTCAGCATGGCGCCATGTGCCGAGGCCCCTCATCTGGTGGGTTTATCCGGTCGGTGGGTTCTATCCGAGCCTTGCCAGTATATTCCCTGCCCACTTTACGCCCACAAATGAGTGTTATCTTTTATTGCGTATCGAAACATTAATATATTATAAAGAATGTACATGTAGACTCAATCAAAGTTTTGTGTCCTTACAGCCTTAGCTCTGCCTTGAGATTTGCATTAACCCGAGCATATGCCACAGCAAAAAGACCACAAGCTGATGTTCTTGAAGTGAACCAGTCTCCTGCAAAGATTAGAAACATGAACTTTAATACATGCACAGTGTAAAGAAAGTTTTACAATACAAATGTAAAACGCAGTTAATGGGGCGTGACGCTCTTGGCCCCGTGGGGCATCTATTTTTATGCTATTGTATTTGTGTACTGTACTTTAGACTCGCAACCCAGACGTACAAAGGTTGTTTTATCAATAGTACTTTTACTTTTGTGAGCATGTTGCAACCTTGTCTGGTTTGCTAGTTATTTCGCGTTTTCTCAGTGGTTAAATCAGTAAATACTCTATTCATGTCTCATTTGTTATCATACGAAATCTAGGCTCTATATAGTACAGCTTCAGCCATTGGTTTTGGCCACGAACACTGTCTAGCTATAAAATGCAATGTAAAAGGTTCAAAGTCACATTTGCCTTCAGTAGATGATACTATCAATACATTACACTGAAGTTTTTGTTTGTCAATTGTTGATATGAAGTGTTTGCGAGAGACCGCAAGATGGATATTTGTGTGTGCTGATTGGCTCCGAAGTATATTCTATTGTTACTTACATTCGGAAAACTCAGACAATGGCAATAGTGACTGCTGCGCAGGTGCAGTAGTCACAAAAATTGATCACTTGTTTATTTTAAAAGTACTTACAGTACCAGATAGAAGTAACCTAACAGAGGACGCTAAGCATTCCCTTTAATAGCATTCCACTTTGCATTCCATTGACATTCCCTTAGTGTTCTACTTTGTGATCCATTGGCACTCCCTTAGCATTCCTTTTGCATTCCCACAGCATTCCAGTTTAGTAAAATAGAACATGTTCCTCTTGTTTTCTTTTAGAACATGTTCTTATCTACACTACGACAGTGTGCAGTCTAGAGTCTGAGTCCGTGATGTTGAAAATTGAGGCAAGGCCAGGATGCACTAAAACGAGAGGCCGTAGCTCGGCCCAGGCAACGAATAAGAGCAAAAAAAAATCACTTCTAAGGTAGGACTAGGACTGATTTTTGCTGTGAATGTTGACTTTTGGGTTTGCAACGATGATTTCAATAAAAAAACTGAACTCAAGACAACGTGATTTTTGTTGTTTTTCTATGACGTTAAAAACGGTCATTTTTGTTCTTCTCCAAATTCAAACGCTGATATTCTGCGAAAATCGCTGACTTTTTTGTGTTTATTGGGTGTCTCAATTTGAAGGACTTTCTAGCCAATGCTCACAACTGCAATGTTCGCGCAATTGAGAAAGTTGCAATTTTTTAAAGCAGTGGAGTCTTATCGTTCTTCTAACAACGATTTTGGCCAGGACCGTCCTCAATGAGTTAATAATAAGACCTTGCTTTTTCTTTGTACTGATGTTCTTCCATTAATTTTAATATTGTCCTGCAAAGGAATTCTTAAAAAATTGGTAAAGCACCAAAAAATAGTAAATACCCTGGGATCATCAAAGCAATTTTTCCCACAGAAATCACTTTGAAACAAAATTTTGTGCAGACAAATTGCAGCATGCAATCAAGAAACCGACAAACTGGAGGCGACAAATTGTATCATGTAAAACAGACGCGCTACAAGACAGATTCTACGATTTGTTAGCCTGATATCTTATTTTGTAGGCATCGTGGCAAGAAATTGTTCATTCCAGTAAAACTGATTTTTATAAGTCTGGCTGATTTTCAACTCTGTGTTAATGTTTTCAAGTTTTAAAAATAACATTTGCAGTCTAACCACGCACAATTTTGTTTTGTTTTTTTCATCCGTAGTATAATAAAACTTCCTAGTAAGAAGTAAAAACATAATAACAATCAAAACGTTGATTAAGGCTACACCTCATGGAAAAATAATAAAAATATTCTTCTTAACATGTGAGCTATTGCTGAAGCAACTTCCTACTTCACCGTCCTGGGAACTAGTCTCAGTTTTACTTCTATCTGACTTCCTACAAAAATTTTTGCATAGCTTTTTAGTTGTCGTTTTCTAGACATTACATCGTTTTTCTTAGCAGCCTGTTGATATTTTTTCAAGCGCTTTCGCTTCCTCTTTCAGTTTAATATGTCAGGGACTGAGGAAGTAACACCGAAGAAATGTACCGTCGGACCGATAGGAGAAAATTATTAAGTCCCGGTCAGAATACTGGACGTTATCATTCAGGAAAATGTTCTACGATCTATTAAGTTTTGTGAGAAAAAAAAACATGCTATCAAATTACATTTACACACAATTTGCATACATCTCGGGGTTGTGTTTTTTGCAGCAAACTTTCGAAGAAATTGTGTGAACCTTTAATGAAGTTATTCACGCCACATAAAAAGTACCTATTTTTCATAAAGGAACTTGCTCAGACTGGAAACATTTTATTTTGAGGTGGTATTTCGGTTTAACCAGATCGAGTTCATCGAGTCACGCAATTCAATGTGATTTTGTTGAGACAAATAAACTTTGGTGTAAAAAAAAAAACAGCTGGAAATTGGCGATTGCTGGGTACAGTTTAATCCCCAAAGTAAAACATGTATCTATTTATATTTCCAATTATGCAGAATTTCCACCCTGTCATGTTTTTTTTTTAGCCTGGCTAGAACACTGGTGAGGATTGCACAATCCCTCACAATTCCCCGCACTGTAATGGCGTTACTGTAGATAGGGCCTGGATCGAACATCCAGGACACCCACAAGATTTAGTGGCGGGAACTCTATATTAAAAAGACATAATGTTTTTGTATTAAGGTGCGATGACCGATGTAGAAAAGAGACAACTTGTACGAGCAGGCTGAATGTCCTACTACGAACCAACAACATTAAACGCACAATCAAAGTTATTTCCCGCACAATTTGCCCCAAAACTCCTGCACAATTTTATTTTTTTCCTGCACCCTGTCAGAATCCCTGTTTATTTGAGCTGTGCCTAAATCCGTAAATCGTGCCTAAAGTGTCCTTAAATTGTGCGCAAATCGTGCATAGTGTGCACAAATTGTGCCTAAATCGTGCCTAAAACATGCCTTTCTAATTTCCATGCATGCTTATGCATGAATATCGAGCATGAATTGTATTACAGCCGTGATCACCAGTACCGTGTGTCAGGCCACACAAGTTATTACATGTATATTTTAAAAGCATGTGGGCCGCCTGCTCTCTGAAAGGTAAACACAGGGAAAACCCATCAAAGTGGTCCTCCGACATGGCGGCAGTCACGTGAGCACACACACTATTCTGACCAATATTAGTAATATATATAATTAGATAGGCTGAGACTAACAGCATCGCTCCCTGAACAGAAAGCTGATGATAAGCTTAACTAAGGTGAAAGGTCGGAAGCACAAGAATTAAGATTGACGACCCAGCTATTCTCAAAAACAGAATTACGCGACCGTCCGCACAGTACATTAAGACCGTACAAAAGTTCACAAAAACAACTTTTTCTGGGTCTAGAATAACTAGACAGTATGACTAATTGTCTGTGAAACTGATTTGGAAATCAAAATTGCAAAAAATAAAATCTGTTTTACCTTAAAGTCCCTCGCTTGCTTAGAAATTCTTTGAATCTCCGTTTCTTTGGTTGTGAAATCCGCAATGATTTAACAAACACCTCGGACGTTGTGTGGCGTCATACGCGCATGTTTTGCCAACATGGGCAGGCACACACGTGCCCGCGAAACATTGACCAAGCCATAACCAAGAAAAATGACGGGCATAGGTTTAGTTCTATGACTATGGGGCTCCGCGCGGGCCTTTGGCCCACAGAGCTCCGCTATAAACTAGCAAGTTGTCTATTATTGTTTTTTTTTTTAAAGAGGGTTTGTCTTTAATTTCAAAAACACATTCCCATAAAAATTTGGAAATGTTCCCTAAGCGTTCTCTTAGCATTCCATTTTGCATTCCACTTTGTGTTCCAAGAACACGTCCCCTGTTAGGTTACTTCTGTCCGGTACTGTATGAAGGCTAAGCTCCATTTGTTTAACAAGCACTCTATGTGTGATGTCTCCTGGATGATCTTTACATTTTTTGCAATGAAAAACTGACAAATGAATGTTAGCTTAACAAGACTCTTGCAAACCTTGTGATAACCTCTTTACAAGAGGAACAAAGTGATTTTCCAAATCTTGAGTTGAATGTTCTGCTGCAATCGTTCGTAAGGATTCAACTGCCTGCAAGGTTAACAAAACAAAATTATTGATAATGTCAACATGCAGTTTTTATTGTTGTGCTTAACTTATAGATTAAACTTTATTGTTAAACAAAACAATGTTCTTGTATTGTTCAGAAATAATAAAGCCATACCTTGTCCCTTACAACAGTTTCTTCAACTGTTGCTAAACTTTCCAAAGGAGGCTGAAATCAACAGACACATGAAAATAAGCAAACAGATTCAAACACTGGCAAAAATAATAGCCCATCAAATTAATGTGCAACATACTCTAATTTAAAGCTGATTCTTTTGGTCTTTAAATGGTACAGAAGTGCATTCACAGAATGTGGGGTGACAAAGTGTAACCTGGCCTTTTACATACTTACAGGAAATTGGAAACAAAGAAGCTCATGACATAATATTGATGAACCTTAGCAATAACACAGCTAATACAGTGTAATTTTTACCTTCTTTGGTTTGTGAATTTGAGTGAGAATTCATACAGCAACTAGATTTTCAATTGTTTTTCCAACAATAGATCATCTGGAGAATTGTATGTGGTTGTCCAACAACAACTCCAAGGAATAAACTACTTGCCAGGAGAATTCATACAGCAACTCAAGTTGAGTTTTGCAGGTTAAACATGGCTAGATTTTCAATTGTTTTTCCAACAATAGATCATCTGGAGAATTGTATGTGGTTGTCCGACAACAACTCCAAGGAATAAACTACTTGCCCGAAGATTTCGCTGAACTTGTCCCGGGTGCTAGCAAGTTATTGAACCCTATATCTGCATTCTAAAAAATTCGCTGCTAAAACCAAGTGAATCGACAGCTTACCAAGTCTTTCATGCGAGTGAAATGAACAACAGCGTGACAAACTGACGCCGTAAATTTTCTATCAAAACAATTAGTCCAGACTTTCTGATCGCTTATTTTTTTCGGTGTGTAAAATACGATTCTCATTAGAAATCTAGAACATTTCGAAAGGTTGAAATGCTCTTTCCCTAGCAATTGTGAATTTTTTATCGAAGATTTTTGTTTGTAATTTGATCCGACAACACAAATCTCAGTACAACTTACTATGCAAATCTGGTCACGAATGAACTCGGAAGATCAAAAAAGAGCCGGTACCGAAACATTAATTTTTATTTGACGAACCAGATCTATTAAACCTGAAGAACTTTTTTATCTCACATGAACACACACCGACGAGCACACGGCGCGAACTTTGCAAAACTGCATGACAACAATGCGACAAAATGTTTTCCTCTTTAATGTACATGTATTACGGTAAAACCGCTTTTATCAAAGTTTATCAGACAAGAAATCTCAATACACTCTTAAAGAATCATCAACACAACTTTTTCTTTTAATTTAAACAATTCATTTTTTTCCATCCCAATATTTGGCGCGCGGCCAAAATAATTACAGCGTTCGCATCATTAATTCCTTGACCATACGATTCCCTATAGAAAAGAAGATTAGCTTGACATTTTGGAAAGGTTTATTCGGAAAGTTTTTCATTGAAAGAAATTTACACCATGCTATTTTTAAAAAAGGCTACGGTAAGTACAATGTATACTATGTATACAGGATTGATTTCTCCACCCGAGACACTGCTACACAATACGCGCACAAAAGATTTTATCACCGGCCGGAAAAAATATTCGAAAAACTATTCGTCAATTTTACATAGGACAGGAAAAGGCTACGCTCATTTTTAAATTCAGCTCAGCTTGAATGTCTATTGTTGGATGCACGACAAGGCTGCTACAACATAATCGCAAAACAAATCAATGATGGTGGTTATTAATAGTCGAGACCTGACAAAGGGAGTCGAAGAAGTTCAGAGTGTGAAACAGACAACCAAACAGGCTTTGGTGTATTAAACGCGTTATGCTAGGAAACTTTGTCAACTTTGCTGAGGTGAGCTAATTTTAATTCTGTTATTAAACCTACAGTCTCGGACAGAATAAAAAGAGAAATAACACCTCCCCTCCCCCTATTCAAAGATGGATTCGCACAAAAACCAAAACGTGCTATTTTCCCATCACCGAACTGGGGGTGAGGGGTGGTATTAATTTTTCATTTGAAATGTCCAAGATTGTGTCCCGTTCTTGTTGCATTTAGAAACTTCTGAAAATTATCTTTTGATGGCGTAAGTGAGTGAAAAAGGTTCAACTTGGTTTTCAGAAAAGATCAATATCGGAATGAGCAGCTTGCACACGATCGATAGCGCCGTGAAGTCAAACTTTTGAAAAAATATCTGTCTCGAAAAGGAATGTTATCATTTAGTTTCGCCGAATGAGAGGATTTAGCAGACAAGACTTCTACTAAATAGTTTTTTTTTCTGGAATTATTCATCTGTTGCATCATTTTTGTCCTAGATATCTTTTTCCATAATGGTGGCTGAAGTTCACGATTGTAAAGTGTTGTGACACTTTGGGTTAATAAGCAAAACATGCAACTTTCTTGCATACAGTGTAATACGCAAAACTTACTCGCTCAATAAGCAAAAAGTGCCACTTTCCTTGCTTAATAACAAGAAAATATTGTCTTTTTTTGGTTAATAACCAAACTTGACATGTCAGACTTGTTTATTACGTAGAAAAGACGGGCTTTCTGCTTAATAACCCGAGTCCAAAAACTATCTGACTCCTGTTAATAGTTATAAATAATAACATGATACACTGTAAGAGCTGTAATTTATTACAATGATTACTTGACAAAACTTACCAATAAGCAGTGCACATGCTCTGGGCCTCCAACCAATGGAGTGAATGTGCCGAGCTACAAAGCAGAGACAAATCAACATAATATTAGTACTCTATCTAGGGCAGTCTTGTATTATTATATAGTTAATACAGGGCTTCTGACAGGTCGCTGAAGAGACAAATTCGCGGAAAAAAACGGGAATTTTCAGGGCAAATTTCACCGAAAAACGATCAGTAAAAAACGGCTGATTTTGCGTGAATTTTCGGGGCAAATTTCGCTGGAAAGCGATTGGTTTTGTGCTGATTTGACAAACCTTTTTAATGAAAAAAGACATCAGTTTTGCCAATATTTGGCAGGAAAATGATGACAATTAGCCTGTGCAATAACAACAGCAACAGAAACACAGACTACTGTCTTATAAATGTTGCCTTTCTAAAACCTGCGATTTTGCAACACGTTTGGACTATCGTACTTGCCAAGAAAGGAATATTGAAGGCAGTTTGCTATTTGTTTGACCACGAGGTTCTTTTTACAGAGCGTTTCGCAAAACTTTTGACGAACGGATTCCGAAGTCTGTTCGGAAATTCCAAAGTTGGCGACGAACTTAGCTCGAAACTTAGTTGCGAACTTCTTTTACCCAGTAAGGAAAAGCAAGGAAAAGCTATCCCAAGCACTGTTAGGGAGAGAATTGTAGACCACTGGCTAGAAGGTAAAACACCGAAAGATATTGGAAAAGAACTGAGACTCGGCAAACAGACGGTTTCAAATATTGTTGACAACTTTGTTCGTAAAGAACAATTCGAGGCAAGCAAAGGAGGAAACAAAACCCGCTTCGCACAAACTGATGATGTGAACTACTACGTTGAATACTGCAAAAAAAAATGCAGCCCAGCATTTATAGCATTGAGATCCAAAAGAGGTTGGTGGAAAACAATGTTTGCTTTCCTCAAATGTACCATTGCGTTCATCATTAGCCGTAGTTTAATTAACACAAGATCTGGGATATTCTTACAAGAAACTTCGCCTCTATTCCGCGTGAATCAATAACACAGAAGTTGAAAACAGCCTCATGAACAAAAACTCTGACAAGAAAAATGTCCCTTGAATGCGTCTAAAGAATGAAAAGCAAATTTTGGGTATTACACTGTAAAGAAACGAATAATATTGCATGTTCTTGTAATTTGCAGATAAATTTAGTGCGGGCAACAACTGTCTCGCTTTATAATGCATGCAGTTGCCAGTCGTCTGTAATTTATTTACCCTCGCAATTCCACGATCATCAAACATCTGATGAACAGTTACGAAGTTCAGATATGTTCAGAAGCCACATTTATTTGAAGTCTGTCCCCTTTGAATCTGTATCCTTCAAAAATAAAAAGTAAGTCGGTAACTTTACTAGTGTAACCGAAATATTTACATTTTAATCAAGAAAACTTGGAAAATATTTGGCAGTTTTTCAAATGTAGACAACATCTGTTCAAAGACTTGAATCGCCGTCAAACAAATAGCAAAGAGATGTTCTAATTTTCTTTTAAAATTAAAATAAAGTGGAATCCTCAGTGGAAATGGAAATTGGTTCGAAAAATTGAGGGTTTGAAAAACTCGGGATAAAATTGGACTGAAGCAAGTACCAGTTTTGGTTCGCCCGTATCGGGAGGCTCGCGAAAATTCGGGATTTCGCGTGTGACATGTTTCTATATTTAGGATTTACGTTTGAAAAAGAAATCCCCATTTGTGGCTGATTTATTTGGTATCTGGCCTGGTAGACTACATGCACAAAGTTAATTCTTACAGTTGTCACAATAATCAGTTCATATTCGATTTGTTTACTTGTAATTGTTTTTTTTTTTTGTATATGTTCTCAACTGATTTACTATTGACCGCTTATATTTAAAACATGAAAAACACATGTTAAAAATGTTTCAGAGGTTTATTCAAAATCAAACAGTTTAATTTGTTTGAAATTTCCCCATTTAGTGTGCTATACTGTGAAGATTATAGCGCACTTATTTGCTTGTCGCGGGTAGCCCCAAAATAGAAAGATATTTAGGAAAAACTGTTTTTCACCATGTTTGTTTACCGTTGCTATGGAAATGCTGATTAGCATAAAAAGAGCATCATCCAAAACTTTCATCCAAGCCTAACAACTGGTATCAAATTCAGATTCATTGAGCTAAAATAAGATTATGTATAAAAAGTAAAGTGTGACCCAAAAAAAACTACTTGGAACCACCTTAAGTCAATATAACACTGCTGCCTGGGCGTAGTGGTTGAACAAGAGGCAAAAGGGAAAAATTCCATTATATACCTGCTCTGCAAGAGCTAACAGCACTTCATCTTCATCATAAATGGTATCTATAACAAACAAAGGCATTAATCAGGAGTACTGCAAAACTTCAAAACAATGCACAGGGTCCAGTGATCTGGAACAAGTTCCGTAATCACAGGTCTATAAGCCGCACTCACAAATAAGCTGCTCCCTGAGTTTAGAAACTCAAATTTTGAAACAAAAAGGTTTCTTTTAATAAAAACGTAAGTTAGAGAATTGGCTCTACAAAATGTGCATAGATTTACTGTCCTTAATTTCTTGATTCTTTTTACACAAATATGCACAGACTTTTTTGTTGTAGGTCATTGGGTCACCTATCTGTGTGGTGATGAATGCGGATAATATTGGCCAGTGTTACAACAGAAAGAGTACAGATCTATACATTTAAGATTGCTACAATTGAAGGGCCAAGAGCATAATCAACCTACAGTATGTCAAATTTAAGACTTTTTTTATTTTTTCACCCTCATTTTATCGTACAGCGAATTATATCACAAACCCTTATAAAATTTGCACTAACCCTAAAGGATTTAATTAATTTCACCTAAAAAAAAAAACAAATTTACACTTGTTTACAAACTCTTTTCTTTGGTTTCTTTCATTCATCTTTGGTGTTCCTTCATTGCTAAAAGCTTCAAAATATCCAACAATGATAGTGAGTAGTGTTTTGACACAGGTAACACACATTCCTGTGATACGTATTTGATGCGGATCCTTATTGTTTAATTTGATTTTTGGTCTCGGAGGCGCTGACAACTCAGTAAGACAAAAAAGACTTTTTTAGATCATCTAAAGTGAAAGAATTTTTGCTCCATGTTACACACCCCCAATAAATAAAATTTGAATTTCAAGGCTCAAAGTATGATAACCTATTGCAGATGTTCCCGCAGATAAGCCGCACCCCTGATTTTTTATTTTGCAGCTTATTTGCCGGTTTTTTATGGAAGTTTTACAATCAGCCAAAAACATTTTTGCACTTACATGCACTACAGCCAAGTTATCTTCCAAATAAATAGGCATTATTTAAATAAACAAAACCAAAAACTTAGTTTAGAGAGAATGCAAGAAAGTGTTCCAGAAATGTACATAATGTACAACTTAAGACCAGCTCACTCAAAACTTTATTGAGCCCTTAAATTTTAATAACACTGTCCTTCTTATCTACTAACTAAAACACCGACGTTTTAGCTGTACTCGCGGATAGGCCGCATTTGGTTTATCTATCGAATCATCCTGTATCAAAAACAAATCCGCCACACTTTCGATGACAACTGCATTTGTTAATAAACAAACAAATTAGATGTTGTTTGTAACACATGAATAAGATGAGTGATCAGTTTTTTCAATTCAGCGATTGCAGTTTTATGTGGTCAACAGATTTGGTATTTTTCAGTTTTTTCTCGAACCTCTATTGGACTAAAGGGTGTCTAGCAAATACAACAGAAACAAACCAGTTGTTGAATTGTTATACTGTTTACTGAACTGGACACTCATTGTTGCTCACATATTATAATAGCTTTTTTTGGTGTACATTTGATCACCAGAGTGGCAAAGTTTAATATATTATTTTTACCAATCATGTTGTCCCGAGGAGTGCACAGGCTTAACATTGGTAGGTGCATAATAGTGGTGTGCTAATCAGCGATTATAATCGATGATTGACAGAAAACTTATCAGGGTTCGTACTCTTTTCAGATTTTTAAATTCCATGACTTTCCATGACCTTTTCCATGACCTTTTCAAATTTTTCATGACCAAGAGTTCAACAGTTGCTTTCAAAATTTTATCAAAACGATCATTTTTTAAATTTTTTATCTTGCCTTATTATTCCCACAACGTATGCTGCCTTAGTGATTTTGGACCATGAACATAATTTTCCATGACTTTCCATGACCCACTCTTAAATTCCATGACTTTCCAGACCTGGAAATTAAATTATACAATTCCATGACTTTCCAGGTTTTTCCATGACCGTACGAACCCTGCTTATGGCGATGCAACAATCAATTACACTTGAAGCACAATCGATTGTCACAGGAAGATGAATCCTAATGTCTAAATGAGAAATAGATTAAAATGAACCTTTAATATCTTGTTGTATTTTGTCTTAATTGGGGTTAAAAACAGAAAATATGACTGAATGTACCTTACCTGGTGTGGTTTTGGGAAAACAGACAGTCAATACAGTCAAACCTCTATTAAGCGGTCACCCTCGGGGAATAGCCAACTGACCGCTTAATAGAGGTGACCGCTTAAAATTAAAAGAGGTCAAGTTTACAGTAAATATGGGGAGCGATTTAATTCGGGGGATTTGTTAAGTGACCGCTTAATAGAGGGTGACCACTTAATACGGTGCCGCTTAATACAGGTTCGACTGTATTTGCAAATTTGAATGATTTGGAATCGTGCATGCACCTGAGTCCTCTCAATAAAAATTTTGTTCAAGCAAAATAAAAACTGTGCCTGATTAATCTGATCTAGAATGCTAATAAACCTTTATTCACAAGCAGACCGAAGGAATGAAAAATGCAACAACAAAAAAAACATAAGCAATCTCAAGTTTTAACCTCCCACGGTACTCTCCTATCTTGTTTGGATTTTAACATGGCTTCTGATGTTGAAACTGCTGAGAGGCCACGTGAAAGACCTTCTTTATGAATTAACCGATTATAATTGATGATCGATCGGTGGAGATAATTAGATTATTTCCAATGATCAATTATGAAATCATAACCAATTCCCAACACTAGTGCATAAGGTATGGAGACACAATGAGAAGGCAAGACTAATACTGTACAAACATGCCAACAGAAGAAGAAACATCAAGAGGCATTAGCTAAACTACTATTGATCACAGACATCCTTTGCAATGGCTTGAAAACCAGCTTGCTTCACACACCATTGGTTTCACTGTGGTTTGAATAAAGTTCATCATGATCAAAATTTTGTTTACTGCAATTTAACCCAATGATCAGTTATGTCATGTAATGTTGAACTTATAATGAATTAATTTCAACTTAGTCACAATTGCATCAAATAATTATGCTCAGATAATATCTTTCGTAGAAAAAGAGTTCTTTTTGTCCTTCTTGTCAAGTTGCAGAAAGTTGAGTTTAACCCAATGACACCTGAACCGCCCGTAACCGCCCGTACAAGACTCCACTGCTTTAAAAAATTGTAACTTTCTCAATCGTGCGAACATTGCCTTAACTAGCAGTTGTGAGCATTGACTAGAAAGTCTTTCAAATTGAGATACCCAATAAACACAAAAAAGTCAGCGATTTTTGCAGAATATCAGCGTTTGAATTTGGACAATAACTAAAATTACCGTTTTTAACGTCATAGAAAACAACAAAAATCACGTTTTTGCCTTTAGTTTTTTTTATTCAAATCATCGTGGCAAACCCAAAAGTCAACATTTACAGCAAAATTCAGTCCTAGTCCTAGCTTAGCAGTGAATTTTTTTTGCTCTTATTCGTTGCTCGGGTCTAGCTACAGCTTCTTATACCAGTGCATACTCACCTTGCCTCGATTTTCAACATCACCACCGCAATGCATGCTGGGAAATAAACAGATTTTTTGACAGCGTCCATTCCGTCCTCCACAATTTTCATATATATACTAAGTCCACCGCCACTCTGACCCACCGCCGAAATTTTGCGCTTGTTGTGTTCTCCTGTGGTCGCAACTTCCAAAATATGCCGCGGTAGGTCGAGAAATTCATCCAGAGTCGAGTCCCAAAGCTACTTCGTTTCCAGGCAGCCATTTTTCCAGTTCAACGAGCAACGAGCCAAATTCGTAAACGAAGTACAACACCTAACTCGCTTCATTGAGAAGTGGACTCTGAACTACCTCCAAGCCAGGCAGCTACTAAAGATGAAAAATGGCTGTGAACTTACCAAAAATCGTAGATAATTCATATTGGACCCTTTATTGCAAATCAACCAAGCAAAATGAGATTGTCACAATGACGTTTCCAGTAAACTCGAGCCTTCAGTGTTTTAGAACAGCTGCACTTTCAATGGTAACTCCAAATATGAAGTCACGAAATCCTATGGGGCGTGTGTATGCAGAAAATCACTCAAAAACGTAAAAATCCTCAGGTGTCAATGGGTTAAGAAATAATTATATTATTGGAAGGCAAAATAGGCAGCTGGGAGTTCAAAAGTTCAACGTTACCAATCTTGTGAATGACCTGAGGTCAACAAAAAGTTGATCACACAATGAACTTTTTTAAAACTGCAGAGTGAAACCAACAGTGCATGAAGCAGGTTGCTTTTCAAGCCATTTCAAAGGATGTCTGGGATCACTAGTATCTTAGTAGTCAAACAGGCATCAATTATACCAGTAAACAGACTGACTGAGCTTGCCTTATGAATATAACCAAGGATGTTTAGGTAAGAACCACTCTTCCATGCATCCCTGGAGTACACTAGCATGAAAAGCATGTATCCTTTAAACATTTTTCCTGTTATACCGTAAAATCCCAGTTATAAACCCACCTAGTTCAGGGCTCGAAATTGCGACTAACTGGTCGCCAATGCGACCAAAAATTGAGTGCTGGCGACTAGATTTTTGGAACTGGTCGCCAGCTGGCGACTCACGTTTTGTCCGATAACCACAAAAAAAACTTCTGCACCAAAATAAATCTTTTAGTTTATACACCAGCGTATAAGCCGCACTTTTTTGCCCAAAATGTTTGCTCAAAATCGGGGGTGCGGTTTATCTGCGGTATTAACATCCGCTGAGTTCTGCAAATCATAGTTTATCAATCGTACTTTCCAGTGATATAAGTTGACCAGACTTTGAGAGCCTTTATTTGAGGTGTATAACGTGGAGCAAAACTTATTTAACTTAAGATGACGTAGAAAAGTTAGTCTTGTTTGTCTCACAGAGTTGCCAGAACGCCTCTGAAGCCAAAAATCAAATTGAGCAAAAAGGTCCGCATCGAACATGCAACACACGAACGCGAGCGTTGAGTTTATAAATTGTGAAATTTAGCCTCAAATTGTCAAAATACCTGTGTTAAAACAGTGCTCGCTATCTTTGTTGGACATTTTGAAGCTTTTAGCAATGAAGGAACACCGAAGACGAACGAAAGAAGCCAAAGAAAGTCTGTAAACAAGCGGCCATCTTGGTTAACCCAATGTCCTCAATAGAAATTTGCATGGCTACCAAGCTTGTTGTGGCCTGAACGAACGGCGGGCAAACAAACTTAGCTGCGATCAAAAGAGTGTTTTTTTTTCAATACAGGATGATTCGATGGATAGAAGCAAAGTATAGCTCACGTTTCCTAGAGCCAATTCTCTGACTTACGTTTTTATAAAAAAAAAACTTTTTCCCCCAAAAATTTGAGCTTCAAACTCGGGGTGCGGCTTATCTGCGAGTGCAGCTTTAATTAATATACGCCGGTTTTACGGTTTGTTGTGAAGAGGTAAAAGCAAGGGTAAAGGACCCTTGTTTGTCTAGTTATGAAAACTATGAACTCGGAACGTTTTGTGCTTACCTGCATCTCGAAAAACTAAGAACAAACCATCGCTAAAGACATGTCAGCTGTGAACACTGGTAGCTAACTTTCGCAAGTCTTTCCTATGCTGCTTCTTTCTACCTATGATTTTTCTTGCATGCAAAGTAACATTTAAGTGTGTTTTATATAAGATACATATTGAATAAAATTGGCGACCAAAATTTATGATCTGGCGACCAAAATATTCCCATTAGTCGCCAGTTGGCTCCTGAACGAAAAAGCTAATTTCGAGCCCTGTAGTTATAGACTCATGTTATAGCCCGTCCTATACGTATAAGCATACCACACAGCTCCTCAACCGTAATTCTTTACAAAGAGTTACACTACATTGACTAAAACAATGGTTTACTAGATCACAATATGTTTTGCTTGCCAGTTCAAAATGCCTTATGACATTGTATAAGCCCAGGCTTACAACCAGGATTTTATGGCATATGCATAGCTGTGTGTTAACAGAAACTGTTATACACTGGGTTAAATTTTTACATCAGAGAATATGGTAACCTATTGTTTTTCTAATGTTCACAGATAAGCGGCACCCCCAATATTGAATGAACATTTTAGATAAAGAGGTGTGGCTTTTCTAGGAGAACATGCACAA
Organism: Dendrophyllia cribrosa; assembly: GCA_024195265.1. Lineage (NCBI taxonomy): Eukaryota > Metazoa > Cnidaria > Anthozoa > Scleractinia > Dendrophylliidae > Dendrophyllia > Dendrophyllia cribrosa. Next base: position 18,935,141 of record JAJLRJ010000010.1, read on the forward strand.
AGGCAAAAGGTTACCATATTTTCTGATGTAAAAAAGGATTAACCCTTTCACTCCTAAGAGTGCCATACATCGAAATTCAAGAAAAATTCTAAATTTCATTTTATAAAATATCGAAAAACAAATGGTACCATGCAAAAGTACAGCCAAAGAGGTTTCATTTGAATGGTCACACCATAGGATTTCATCAACAGACTCAAAAGTTAGAACCACACTACATGTCTCCATAATTGACTCTGGGAGTGAAAGGGTTAAGGGACAAGACAACACAGATGCCCGAAAAATGACCCTGAATTAAGTGGTGTCGTGTCTTTGTTGTTAATTTAATAAAATGGGCTCTTCATTTTCTTGATTAGTATGACGACAACACTCTATTCTGGCAAGCTGATGGCCCTGATAGAGTATGAAAGATTTTGGACAAAAAGTTCACTGTAGCATCACTCACCTTTTAAACCTGTTGTTAAGAAAGATGAAACCAAGACTCATTCACTAAAAAAATTGCACTGTTTGTAGCCACATCAACATCAGCCACAGTACAAAGCACTAACTGCTCTGTTTTCAGACTTTTACACCAGATTCATGACTCACCATCCACAAAATATTCAACTGTCATGAGCTCATTTTGGCTCAATTTACCACTCTTTGCTTCTTGTCATAGATAAAGTTAACCTGTCACTTATTACTATCAAACAGTGTAATTATAAAAGTTTTTACCATAAAAACGATCAATTAAGGGAACTACCAAATTTGACAAGTATTAAGATTACACCTATCCTATAGTTGTGATATCCTTTCATATAAACGTTCAAACTTTTCAACAAAGAAAATACACCTAGAGTTTAGCTACACCGCCAGTTTAGGCTGTAAACGGACAGCTCTCTTTTGCTGTAAACAAGGATCATAATTCCAAGGCTTTCCTCAAAAGTAAACTCTAAAACCGCTAATTTTACATGTATTAAACTTAAACGTACCAACTAGTCACTGTCAATCCACCGATTTCAATAGAAAACAAAGTAAGCTTATCTACTTCATATTAAAGCATACAAAAACAAATGCAATAAATGCTCACGTATCTAAGTATACTTTTTAACGAAAAGGAATACAAAACATGCAAAAACGTTTTCTTTAACGAAACAACTTCATAACTGCAACTACGTACATGTCTGATCTGATCATCATTTTGCTTAACAAGAACTATGTGCACATAATTCTAACGTAACGTTTTTAAGGCAAAACTACTTGGACATTACCTGTTAGAAAAGGTATCAGTTCACTTCTTGTTCTTTCCACACCCAAAGCCAAGGCAATAGTCGATAGTTTCTTGATGGAATTTAGCCGCAACTACAAAGTGTTTACGAAAAGTCAGAAGCTCGTCGAAGACTCAAAGCTCACGCACAGCAGAACATAAAATAATTCAGGAAATGCTGCATGAAAATAGGAAACCAACTAGAAACAACCAAGGTTTGTTTTAATACCTGAACATCTTCGTTTCTCAGCTCGTCAATAAGTACAGCAATCGGATAAAGCGAATCATCTCCATCGCCAGACGCCATGTTGTCAGTCGGAAAACCCTAACTTCGTTGCCGCTCGAGCTCTTGCAAATTACCCGTTAGTGCTTTCGGGTGGAATACTCGCTCCAGAAATTTGCCAAAAATGGTACAGGGTGAGACTGGTAACAAGTGTAAGTTACTGTGTTCCCTCTCCCCAGGAGCTCCCATTGTACTAAAGGTCGCGGACTCGCGGGGGATACCTGGCCATGAATAAATTCATAAGGCAACATTTTGGCAAGGGCATCACTTTAAAAAACGTTATATCATGAACGTTTGAAAGCCGATTTCACTAAAATTTAACAGAGATATTGGCGAATAATGGAAGTGCATAAAGATTGTTTTTTATTGAAGGGATCGCGCTTTGCGGCAATGCTGTAAGCCACTAAAGATATTTTTTTCTTAAAACGTGGTTTTGTGTCCAAGTTTGCTCCTCGAGAAGAACACAAAGCAAGTTGATTTCACCACTCACTGATCCGTCAAAACGTCTATTGTGTCATACCTGACTCAGATTTTTTATTTCAACTTTAATTAAAAGTTATTAGCTTTTTAAGGAATAAAATTGTCCATGTTAGAATTTGAAGCCTCATATCTTCCCTTTGAAAGCCTATTTAAACATTTTGAGTCAGATATGACAATCTATAATACACCTAGTTTACCTCCCTGCAGTTTCAACTCATGAAATTCTTTATCCGCGCTTAATTCTTGGACACAAAATTGCTTGTTTTTACGCTCCGAAGGCTTCCCGAACAAACACGAATGCAAAAAAATATATTTATGGTAATTTCGCTAATTTTAATCCACCGGCTATTGTCAACACTTCATGCAGAACAATGCGTTGAATAGTTGAAAAGTAGAAATGAACGAGGTTGTCTCTTTATTGGATGGTAACCTGAATCAAAACGTTTTACAAAGGACAACCTTAAAGTGGTAATGATTGTAAGAATTGTATTTTATGTAAATCATTCTTTTTTTAAATTGTAAATAAGTAAATTATGTATTTTCACATTTTAAGTATTTTTTAGTATTTGTTTAGTTATTAGCTAATTTAGTTAAGTGTCCTTACTTAGTGGGGGACTGCTATATTTTATGACACAGAAATAAAGTTATTATCTATTATTAATAAAGGAAAGGAATTGCTTAATGCAGAATTATGAAAAAGAGAAAAAAATATTGGAAAACCGGTTGGGAAACCTGACAAATGAAAACACAGAGCCAGTAATATGACTTGAAAACACACCTTCCATGTGGTCATTGAGGTGTGCGTTATTTTCCTGTAAGGTCTTTATTTTCGCACTCCAATTCCTCCAACTTCTTCAGAAGTTCACTCCAGATTGGGGTATCCCTCGGTGGGACCTTTGCAACTCCAGCTTCTTCGTTTTCGTTGAGGGAATGCTGACGCTAATATAAACAAATACTTGAAAAATTTGTGCAAAGTAACCCAACTAAATGCTCGGTGCAGGCTTACCTTTCGGGCGGAAATGTGGTATTTCTTGCCAGTTATTCTTTCATCGCTTTCAGCCTGTTTTAAATGCCCTCGACAAATTTTATCGTGAACTGTTGTTGTTGCAGTAATGTTGTCAAATACCGCAACCAAATGCTGTGGGCAGATGTTCCCCCCAAAGCATTTGTCGTCGCCTGAACGCTTTGGAAAGCAGCAACCAGACTTCCTTTTTTCTTCCTCGTTATGTCTCAGTTTCTCTTCCTCGTAATGTTTGAGGCACAATAATATATTTCCTTCAAAACGATACTTTTTGCACTCTGTTTCGGAAAGTCGGAAATTTTTCCCCCAACAGGCAACCGCCGTTTTCTTTGTTTCGCAAAGTTCTCGGTTGCTTAGCACAAAACATTTTACACACGATAATAAGCTTACATAATTCACCCAAGACAAAACTACACGCTTTGGTTTTGTGCCGCGCAGGTTGTAGTTTCGTGACCCTGCTTTGATATTAAAGACAGCTTTAAATGACGCTTAAAGCCTGCCGCATACTTGAGGAAAGTGCTGAGCAAAATTCCTCGCGAGGCAGTTAGCTCAGCTGTTTCCGCAAGTGTGCGCTGGATTTTTGGTGAGTTTTTCGCCTCGCGAGGTCGTGAGGCAAATATCTGACGTGTTTGATATTTTTTGCCTCACGAGACAAATTCCTCATCGTGTGCGGGCGCCGCGAGAATCTGGCTGAGCCAAATTAATCGATTAGCCAATAAAATTGCATGGCAAGGTCACGTGATTTCAAGCTCGACATTCAAGATGGCGGACGACAGGATGTTAAAACTTCCAGTCGTAGCTCTTCTTATCCGTTTGTTTGTGGTCCACTCAGAGTATACAAAATGTAATATTACATTTGTATAACTGCAATTGCAGTAATTGATATTGAATCAAAGTTTTAATATCCACTTTTTTAGAATATTCTTAGGATATATACCTAATTGCAGTAATGTTGTCATAGGAAAATGAAAAATGAAAAAAGCCAAATAGGAATTAATTAGCTTAATCATCATTCACAGCGACAGGCGGCACGATTAAGCCTGCAGCGGCTATTGTTAATTTAAATTAAGCGTGCAGCGGCTATTGTTATTTGTGTGTCTAATTAATTCCTATTGGCCTTTTTTCCATTTTCCGTTTTTCCATTTTTCATTTTTCTATGACAACGTTATTGTAATTAGGTGTAATTTAAATTTAGCATTTTATTAGATATTAATACAGTAAACATGCAACATACAAGGCTGCATACTGAACTCGACAAGTTTATCCTCTAGGATAATTTCGTTAACCACACTCCTGTCCGCCATCTTGAATGTCGAGCTTGAAATCACGTGAGCTCGCGATGCAATTTTATTGGCTAATCGATTAATTTGGCTCAGCCAGATTCTCACGGCGCCCGCACACGATGAGGAATTTGTCTCGTGAGGCAAAAAATATCAAACACGACAGATATTTGCCTCACGGCCTCGCGAGGCGAAAAACTCACCAAAAATCCAGCGCACACTTGCGGAAACAGCTGAGCTAACTGCCTCGCGAGGAATTTTGCTCAGCACTTTCCTCAAGTGTGCGGCAGGCTTTACCGCCGGCAGGCGTCGGCTGCCATAAAAAGGCGGGAAAATTGCTGGTTATCTTGGGACACAAAACATGGCGAAGAGACAACAACATCAAGTTCATCACAGCGTTTATTAAAGCCAAACCAAGAGAAAATAATTGTCCAATTATAATCTCTTGGCCAAACTTAATGAGCTTTATACGTTCAAATACAATAAATTGAATATTGACTTGAAATTACAATACTAACTTTCTACTGAACGTAAAAAAATGGAAAATAGCCGTGATTAACACCACAAACTGCCTACCGTAGAATATTATCCCGGCGCAAAGAACGAAGGAGCGCCAAGGTTTCGATCAATAAAGACCGGCGCTGATATGATTCCATGATTTTGCATTGTTCATCATTCCACGGTATTTAAAAAAAGTCATTTTTTTATATTTTCTTTGCAAGTCATCAAACTTTCTTTTCACGAGAAGTCATACCTTAGCAAATTCATGTGTGACCTTAGCAAACGGAAAAACCAAAGTCCGTTGAATTCGTGTAGTCGTCTCCAGCTGTCCATGCAGTCAACTGAACAGGACAATGTCTTAAGGCCCGTTTACACATGCGATTTTTGATGCGATTTTTGTCGCGCTATCGACTGTAACTTTTATCGCAAGCGTAAACTAGCGGCGATTTCCTGTGTGATTTGGGTGCGACATTTGCTTTGATTTGCTGTGATTTCCCAAACCTCACCGCCAAGTTGCATCAGGTTTCGAACATGTTCGAAACCTTTGCGACATCGCGCGACAAATCGCTCCCAAATCGCACTGAAATCGCCGCTAGTTTAAACAGGCGATTTGAAGATGCAACTTGCGCGCGACAAAAATTGCACCGAACGTCCGACAAAAATTGCACAAAAAAATCGCCTGTGTAAACGGGCCTTTAAGGCGGTGTCACACAGTCGAGACCTAAACTCACGATCAGCTCACGACCTTCACGATCTAAATTTGTAAAAGATCGCGAAAAGAACGGAGGAAATGTGGCGTCAAAATAAAAAAATACCACAAGGTGAAGTCCAACTCACGTTTGTCAAGAGCTATACACGAGTTACAAACGAGCTATACACGATCAACAGACGTGCCGTAACAGAGCAATCCACGTTCATTCGCGTCCTACTCGCGATCTGTTGGCGACCTATCAGTGGGACTGGCGATCAATTAGAGCGGCTCACGAGCGGCTCCCGAGCTGCTCATGCGCAAAAAGAGTGGATCACGTGGTACAACCGTGTACAGCACGAGTATAAAAAGACCTGTGCCGATTTTGATTATTTTCAGTGTACGACATCTTCAACAGAGCAGCCCTGCGTGAGTTTTTTCCGGAAATTTCTTTTATTATTACTTCATTGTTACACCATGCCTCCAAAGGGCAGGAAGCGTAAAGGGAAGGACAGTAAGGTCCCTGCAAAGAAGCCACGGAAGCAGATAACAGATTGTTCATCATCTTCCAGTGACACAGAGCGGATGAGAGAGACTGGTGTTGATGAGGCCAGTGAGACTGAGGCCATTGTTACTCGGGCCATTGTTAGCCCTCCCAGATCTACTTCTCCTCCTCCGGATGTTATTGGTGCTCAGACTGCTGGTTCTGGTCCTACTCCATCCACTTCCAATTCTCCACAAGATGTCACACAAAAGAAGAAGCAGAAGCCAAAAAAGTCGGGCATGCTATCCGACGAACAGGAGGAGTCCATGTTGGAATTTTTACAGGTCAACACATTTCTGTATAATATGAAGTCCAAGGATTACAAGGACAAGGTCCTCCGTTCGCAGGTGTGGCAGACACAGGCCGACAAAATGGGGTTAGATGGTAATTCGAAAAAAATATTTACAATTTTCTTTTATGTATACTATGTAATAATAATTCATGTTGTTGTGACATTTTGAAATGTAAGCAATGCCGAGACTTGTCGTAATATAATGTCTATGGTGTTTCAGTTTCTGTGTTTTCAGTTGGGACCATTATGCTGTGGTATACATCTATCCGGACCAGATATGTCAAGTTGATCAACAAGAAGTCTGGTGATGGTGCGAGGCCTGAGACTGATTTGACTGATAGGGATAATTGGATCATGGCTAACTTCGGCTTCATCAAAAAGTACATCAGGAAAAGCAAGCAGAAAGTGACAGTCAGTGTAAGTATTGTGAAATTACTAGTTTTTTTACTGCAAATGACTTTCATTTCAGCTATATATCATATTATTTTCTGATATTACCTCCTGATATTTTTACTTATGTGTTATGTGCATTGTGTACTTCCAGATGAGGCAAAAGATAGCTGCAAGAGAAGATGGTGGCATACCTCGTGCCGGTGCCGGTGGTGATGCCGACGGAAGCGATTCCAACCTGGAGGAGGACATGGCCGATGTTATGATGGTCATCGAGGGGCAAGAACAGACAGTCATCAGGTCCAAACCTACCTCGCCTGTGGTGCCTGGTTCCACTGTTGCTTCCACCAATGTTCCGTCCTCTGCTGGACCTTTTGGCAAGAAGACCGCAGCTCAGAAGAGGAAGGAAACAGACAAAACTTTCATGACACAGATGTCACAGAGGGCAGCAGCAGCAGCTAAATTTCAGTCGCAGATCATGAAATTGACTGCTGAGCCAGAACCCCAGAGACCAATTCAGCCCACATCTGAGAGAGCTGGCTTCATAACATGGTTTAGCTCTGTGGCAGACAACCTCCATCAGACTCTATGGTCTAGGTTATTATGTAACTTTTAAAGATTATTCTAATTTTGTTTCATAATAATGTAAACTTTCTAAATTAACTTTATAATTTTTTTAAAAAATTGCAAATGTTATAACTGGGCATTTTTACTTATCTTTCTTTTTGTATTCTGTAACTACAGGTTCCGCAGGGAGTCGATTGGAATGCTCCTCCGATTTCAAGAGGAAAACGATACACTCCAGCTGCAGGAGGCAAGCACACCACCAGAAACACCAACACCAGTCCCAGCCACTCATCAGCAAGCACCTCCTATGCCAGTTTCGACCGTAACTAACCAGCGCCAACAACAACCTCAGCCAACATATCCCAGCTATTCTCCTGGAGGATGGAATGAGGCACGCAATGAGGGTAATTTGTGTCATTACTTGGGACAGAGTCAGAGCCAATCACATTCTTCCAGGCCTCATCATGAGCAAACGGGCTACAGAGCAGAGCTCACCCAGCTGCAACCTCGACCCAGGAGTATGCCCGATCCAGCGAGTATGCAGGCAGCCTATACGGACTTCTGCTATGGTTCTGGCAACCAACCATCTTGGAATACAAGAGCCCCAGTGTCAACTACTGTTATGTCTCAGCGCCAACCGTCAGGTCCTAGTAGGCAAACTGCAGATGGCAGCCTTTTCGGACACATGACCACTAGTGACCCATTGGATGCTTACATTGAAGTGACATCACCCAGCGATTTGGGCCAAATCAGTGCCACAGTTACCAGGCATGTTTCACCGGATAATAATTATGACTCTCGTTAAATCAGTGACATTTATTATATGCAAATTTCTAAATTTCGAGATAATATAAACATTATGGGATTATGTTAAAAAACTGGATTATTACCTTCATGTGTTACTTTTAAATGTCAATTTTCCTCGAAAATAGCAAACAAATGTACTAATTTTGTTTATTACTTATTAAATTTATAATGTGTCTAATTTTGAATTTTGATATGGTGATGGGTTTTCTTCTCATTCTTCTCAAACCGACATTAAACATGAAATGATGTCTACATTCTCTGTAGAAATTAGACGTCATCCAATAAAATGAACAACATAAAATATGACATGTCACAACCGAAATGACTCAGGTCATTTACTGGTCTAAGAAAAGCAGTGACACAGTTATATGTTGAGTTTTCTCAATGGGTTGGTTTAACCATTCTGTCCTGCCATGGAACTGAGCCAGCTGGTGAATTCAGGTAGTGCTTCAGGTACAGCCGCTGCTTCTTAGCCTTCTTGGTGTCACGATTGGGAGCTTGTACATTCACAACATCTTGCATATTACGCCCACGTCTCCATTCACCCGGGATGACTAATATATTTTGATGATCTTCAACATCCACTGCTCCAGGCTGCAGGGCCGGGTATCGGATCCTCATAAGGTTGTGGAGGCATACACAAGCTTGGACAATAATCCTCACTGTCTCTGGATCTTGCTGCATCGTAGACAGTAGGACTTGAAACCTCTGAGCCAGGATGCCAAATGCATTTTCTACAACCCTGCGTCCTCGGGAAAGGCGGTAGTTGAAGATCCTTTCTTCCATCGTCATACCACGAATACTGAATGGCTTCATCAAATTAGGCCGCAGACCGAAGGCATCATCTCCAAGAAAGAAGAATGGCATATTTCTGTTGTCACCAGGTAGTGGTGCAGGGTCAGGGAAGCCGATGGTGTGGTTGTCAAGTGCTTCCTTCAACTCAGAATCATTATAGATCTGAGCATCTGATGAGGCGCCATCAGGTCCTACATCTATCCACAAGAACTTATAGTCAGCATCCACCAGAGCCATCATCGTGATTGAGAAGAAGCCTTTATAATTGTGGTATAGTGAACCAGTGTTGGCAGGGCACTTGCAGGCCACATGCTTGCCATCCAAAGCACCGCAAGCATGTGGGAAATTCCATCTCCTGAGAAATTCGTCAGCTATGGCACGCCACTCAGCAGCTGTAGTTGGGCACTGGATGACTTCCTCTGCGTATTCGTCAATTATTGCTTGGCAGACTTCTTTGACAAATACGGATATGGTGTTCCCAGGTACTCGGAAATCCCACTTCAAGCTGCTGTAGCTGTCACCGGAAGCTAGATGCCGCATTGTCACAGCAAACTTGAGTCCAGCATCAAGGGCTTTTCTCCACCAAGTGTCTTGTTTGGTGATCCGTGGCCTGATCCTTTCCAGCACTTCATCGTACAGTGCTGGGGGCAGTCTCATGAAGTTCTGGAATCCTTCCGGGTCTTCTGCTCTGAGCTCATTCATCAGGGTATCATACTGCCCAAACTGCTGTCTTCTTTGCACCCAAGGTTTCACCCAGTGTCTCCTCCTCTGCCGTCTATTTCTTCTCATATACCACTGCGCTAGCAGAAGGTCTTCTTGTGCTTGCTCAGCATCAAGCATTGCAGCCATCTGGTGGAGAATACGTAGCCTACGAGCATTCATGTTGACTGCTCAACTGATTACGGCTGAATGACTCACGCATACTCAGTAGCCTATTTATACTTAAAGTTACCAGGATGTGTCGTCGTGGCATCAGTTTATTTTTTGGCCTTGAGGTGTTGAGTACAACGTCAATAGGACGGATAGATCTTCTGTCACTCTTTTACCATCTTGAAAAGGTCTTAAAGCCATCGGCAGTGAGCCGGAGCAGACTTTAGCCAAACGCATAATAACGTCAGTTGGTCGTCAATACTCGAGATGCAATCGCCAGTCGCACGTTTTGCTCGTGTATCGCTCTGAAAGCTCTTGAGTGCATCGCAACACTCCCATCGCTCCCGACTATGTCCGACCATTAAGTCTACTTTAAGATGATGTAACGAGCAACTCCCGACCGTCAAGAGCATTTAAGAGCAGTTGACGACGGTTTGGCGTCCGCTACCCGACGAAGATAGATCGGCTGACTCTCACGATTGTTTTGAGCATGGTCAAAATGTTCGTGAGAGTTTGCCGACTTATCACGTCCTTCAAGACACACTGAAGACCACTTAAGTCCTATATCAGAGCCCGTCAAGTGCTCTAAGACCTCTCGCGAGGGACTCATGATTTTTGTCACTTTTCGCATCGTCAGGTAATCGTGAAGCAAAATCGCGACTGTGTGACACCCGCATTATACATTCAGGAAAACACTGTCCGATTGTTGTTTGAATAAGACTCTCAGACTGTAAAGCCTGCCGCACACTTGAGGAAAGTGCTGAGCAAAATTCCTCGCGAGGCAGTTAGCTCAGCTGTTTCCTCAAGTGTGCGCTGGATTTTTGGTGAGTTTTTCGCCTCGCGAGGTCGTGAGGCAAATATCTGTCGTGTTTGATAACAATTTTTTGCCTCACGTGACAAATTCCTCATCGTGTGCGATTAGCCAATAAAATTGCATGGCGAGCTCACGTGATTTCAAGCTCGCATTCAAGATGGCGGACGACGAGATGTTAAAACTTCTCGGGTCATGGCTCGTGTACGACGACTGTATTGTGATGTATTGTGTTAGGTAGTGTTAGGTTGTATTGTATTGTATTAGGATGTATTGTATTAGGTTTTATGACGTCAGTCAGTTCGTCGTACATGAGCCATGACCCAACTTCTCGCAGCTCTTCTTATCCGTTTCTTTGTGGTCCACTCAGGGTATACAAAATGTAATATTACATTTGTATAACTGCAATTGCTGTAATTGATATTGAAACAAATAACAATGAAATATTTGCGTCGACGAAGGAGACGCTTCCTAATCTTGTCGGCTAGGCCGGCTTGTCTATCTATCTAGGCGGAATGAATCGAGAAAAGTGTCGGTACCAAATCTGCGCCATCTTGAAACGTCACAATAGTATCCAATAGCATTCCCAGCGCGTGGAAATCAGGCATCATCCTGGGGAGCTTGGGGTTCCGAAATGTCACATGTGAATAATATATTTGTCTTGATTTAGTTTCGGATATTTTCCCGATTTTGGAATCGTACGGCTTAATATTTCAATGCCTACTAAAAGTACACAGTGGAAAAATTGGACGAAGGTTCTTCTCTGGACCAAGTAAGTTGTTGTGTCTCTTTGGAATCAAGCAAGAAGTTATCGGATTTTCTCCGCTACCGTTCTGGTATGTTTTGAATGTTCTATCTTGATTTTGCTGTGGTTCTCTGCCTGATTTGGGAAGCTTTCACCTAAATACCGACGTCGTTCTTCGCGATGTTCTACGGTACGGTGCAATTCGCTGTAATTCTTAGCAATAATTCACTGACCGGCCGCGCCAGGCGAACGCAGATTAACTTTACAGTGCTCGAAATTGCGCCTCTATCGCGCGCATTTGCGACTAAAGATTTTGCAGTTTTGTGACTAAAATTTGTCTAGCTAATAAAGGAATTATATTCAACAATCTTGTGTCTTACTTGCAACTGGTAGTTGTAATTTTGTCCGAAAAAATCCTGCGAAATTCACGTTGAATGTTGCGTGACTTAATCGTCGATTTCATGCTCCATTAAACGCGGTGTCCAAGAAGTTTATCACGGGAGCACTTTTTCAAGCTTTCTCAGAAATTTATCATTTCCGGTTCCGGTATTAGTACATGTACTGGGGAGTATGATTTCAGAATCGGAGAAATAACCGAAATGAAATCAAGACAAATATACTATTTATATGTCGGTAAAATCTGAGACCTTTCGGAGTACACAGCACGGCAGGATTTTGCCCGATCCCACGGCGATATCGTGAATTTGTTTGATGTCGGCCTGACGTTTTTGCCTGCGTGACATATCTCGCGACATATCCCTTTTACATGCTTTTAAAGGGATAGTATCACGAGGTTCCACGCGCGGCACTGTTCACTATTCTTGCACCGGAATTTTGGACATATCACTGTTAAAAGCGATTTTTTTCTTTCTTTTGGCTATCAAAACGGATTTTTTGATCCAACAAATACCTCCACTTCTCGACGGCCTTTTTGAATTTGCGGAATCAAACTTGAAAAGTGGGCCGACGTTTTCAAGTTTCGACCTCGTGATACTATCCCTTTAAACAGTGGCTGAATTAATTCATGAAACTAAGGTACTAAGTCAAGACGAGGTGCCACGGGATAAGGAGACGCACTATAATCTATGATTACTACTAGTATTAGATTTTAATACAGTAAACATGCAACATACAAGGCTGCATAGAACTCGACAAGTTTATCCTCTGGATAACTTCGTTAACCACACTGGTAGTAAGTTCGTGTTCCAGTACACTAAAGTAAAAATCAACAACAATATCTTCACTTAAACCATCACCAATCATAACTACACGTCATCCAACATCACTACACGTCATCCAATGTCGCTAGATATCATCCAACATCACTAGACGTTATCCAATGTCCCTAGACATCATCCAACATCATCAGGCATCATACAGTGTCACTAGGCATCAACCAACGTAAATAGACATCATCCACCGCATCTAGACATCATCCAACATCACTAGGCATCATCCAACGTAACTAGACATCATCCATCATCACTAGGCATCATCCAACATCACTAGGCATCATCCAACGTAACTAGACATCATCCAACATTACTAGGCATCATCCAGCATTACTAGGCATCATCCAGCGTAAATAGACATCATCCAACGTAACTAGGCATCATTCATCATCACTAGGCATTATACAGCATTACTAGGCATCGTCTAACGTACCTATGCATCATCCAACATCACTAGGCATCATACAGCATCACTAGGCATCATCTAACGTAAATAGACATCATCCAACGTAACTACGCATCATCCAACATCACTAAGCATCATCCAACGTAACTAGACATCATCCAACATCACTAGGCATCATCCAACGTAACTAGACATCATCCAACATCACTAGGCATCATCCAGCATTACTAGGCGTCATCCAACGTAAATAGACATCATTCAACGTAACTAGGCATCATCCAGCATTACTAGGCATCATCCAGCGTAAATAGACATCATCCAACATCACTAGGCATCATCCAGCATTACTAGGCATCATCCAACGTAACTAGACATCATCCCACATCACTAGGCATCATCCAACATCACCAAGAATCATCCAACGTAACTAGACTTCATCCAACATCACTAGGCATCATCCATCATTACTAGGCATCATCCAGCGTAAATAGACATCATCCAACGTAACTAGGCATCATCCAACATCACTAGGCATCATACAGCATCACTAGGCATCATCTAACGTAACTAGGCATCATCCAAACATCACTAGGCATCATCCAACATCACTACGCATCATCCAACGTAACTAGACATAATCCAACATCACTAGGCATCATACAGCATCACTAGGCATCATCTAACGTAACTAGGCATCATCGAACATCACTAGGCATCATCGAACATCACTAGGCATCATCCAACGTAACTAGGCATCATCCAACATCACTAGGCATCATCCAACATCACTAGGCATCATCCAACGTAACTAGACATCATCCAACATCACTAGCCATCATGCAGCATTAAAAGGCATCATCCAGCGGAAATGGACATCATCCAACGTAACTAGGCATCATCCAACATCACTAAGCATCATCCAACGTTACCAGACATCATACAACATCACTAGGCATCATCCAACATCACTAGGCATCATCCAACGTCACTAGGCATCATCCAACATCACTAGGCATCATCCAGCATTAAAAGGCATCATCCAGCGTAAATGGACATCATCCAACGTAACTAGGCATCATCCAACATCACTAAGCATCATCCAACGTTACCAGACATCATACAACATCACTAGGCATCATCCAACGTCACTAGGCATCATCCAACATCACTAGGCATCATACAGCATCACTAGGCATCATCCAGCGTAAATAGACATCATCCAACATCACTAGGCATCATAAACCGTGCCTAGACATCATCCAACATCACTAGGCATCATCCAACGTAACTAGACATCATCCAACATCACTAGGCATCATACAGCATCACTAGGCATCATCCAGCGTAAATAGACATCATCCAACATCACTAGGCATCATCCAACGTAACTAGACATCATCCAAAATCACTAGGCATCATCCAACATCACTAGGCATCATCCAACGTAAATAGACATCATCCAACATCACTAGGCATCATCCAGCATTAATAGGCATCATCCAACGTAACTAGACATCATCCAACATCACTAGGCATCATCCAACATCACTAGGCATCATCTAACATCACTAGGCATCATCCAACGTAATTAGACATCATCCAACATCACTAGGCATCATCCAGCGTAACTAGACATCATCCAACGTAACTAGGCATCATCCAACGTAACTAGACATCATCCAACGTAACTAAGCATCATCTAACGTCACTAGACATCATCCAGCATTACTAGGCATCATCCAACGTACCTAGACATCATCCAACATCACTAGGCATCATCCAACATCACTAGGCATCATCCAACGTAACTAGACATCATCCAACATGACTAGGCATCATCCAGCATTACTAGGCATCATCCAGCGTAAATATACATCATCCAACGTAACTAGGCATCATCCATCATCACTAGGCATTATACAGCATTACTAGGCATCATCTAACATACCTAGGCATCATCCAACATCACTAGGCATCATACAGCATCACTAGGCATCATCTAATGTAAATAGACATCATCCAACGTAACTACGCATCATCCAACATCACTAAGCATCATCCAACGTAACTAGACATCATCCAACATCACTAGGCATCATCCAACGTAACTAGACATCATCCAACATCACTAGGCATCATCCAGCATTACTAGGCATCATCCAACGTAACTAGACATCATCCCACATCACTAGGCATCATCCAACATCACTAAGCATCATCCAACGTAACTAGACATCATCAAACAGCACTAGGCATCATCTAACGTAACTAGACATCATCCAACATCACTAGGCATCATCCAGCATTACTAGACATCATCCAACATCACTAGGCATCATCCAGCATTACTAGGCATCATCCAACGTAACTAGACATCATCCCACATCACTAGGCATCATCCAACCTCACTAGGAATCATCCAACGTAACTAGACATCATCCAACATCACTAGGCATCATCCATCATTACTAGGCATCATCCAGCGTAAATAGACATCATCCAACGTAACTAGGCATCATCCAACATCACTAGGCATCATGCAACGTAACTAAACATCATCCAACATCACTATGCATCATCCAGCATTAAAAGGCATCATCCAGCGTAAATAGACATCATCCAACGTAACTAGGCATCATCCAACATCACTAGGCATCATGCAACGTAACTAAACATCATCCAACATCACTATGCATCATCCAGCATTAAAAGGCATCATCCAGCGTAAATAGACATCATCCAACGTAACTAGGCATCATCCAACATCACTAGGCATCATCCAAAATCACTAGGCATCATCCAACGTCACTAGGCATCACCCAACATCACTAGGCATTATCCAATGTAACTAGACATCATCCAACATCACTAGGCATCATCCAGCATTACTAGACATCATCCAGCGTAAATAGACATCATGCAACATCACTAGGCATCATCCAGCATTACTAGGCATCATCCAACGTAACTAGACATCATCCAACATCATTAGGCATCATCGAGCATTACTAGGCGTCATCCAGCGTAAATAGACATCTTCCAACGTAACTAGGCATCATAAACCGTGCCTAGACATCATTCAACATCACTAGGCATCATCCAACGTAACTAGACATCATCCAACATCACTAGGCATCATACAGCATCACTAGGCATCATCCAGCGTAAATAGACATCATCCAACATCACTAGGCATCATCCAACGTAACTAGACATCATCCAAGATCACTAGGCATCATCCAACATCACTAGGCATCATCCAACGTAATTAGACATCATCCAACATCACTAGGCATCATCCAGCGTAACTAGACATCATCCAACGTAACTAGGCATCATCCAACGTAACTAGACATCATCCAACATCACTAAGCATCATCCAACATCACTAGACATCATACAACATCACTAGGCATCATCCAAAATCACTAGGCATCATCCAACGTCACTAGGCATCATCCAACATCACTAGGCATCATCCAACGTAACTAGACATCATCCAACATCACTAGGCATCATCCAGCATTACTAGGCATCATTCAGCGTAACTAGACATCATCCAACATCACTAGGCATCATACAGCATCACTAGGCATCATCCAGCGTAAATAGACATCATCCAACATCACTAGGCATCATCCAACGTAACTAGACATCATCCGAGATCACTAGGCATCATCCAACATCACTAGGCATCATCCAACGTAATTAGACATCATCCAACATCACTAGGCATCATCCAGCGTAACTAGACATCATCCAACGTAACTAGACATCATCCAACATCACTAAGCATCATCCAACATCACTAGACATCATCCAACATCACTAGGCATCATCCAACGTAACTGGACATCATCCAACATCACTAGGCATCATCCAGCATTACTAGGCATCATCCAGCGTAAATAGACATCATCCAACATCACTAGGCATCATCCAGCATTACTAGGCATCATCCAACGTAACTAGACATCATCCAACATCACTAGGCATCATCCAGCATTACTAGGCGTCATCCAGCGTAAATAGACATCTTCCAACGTAACTAGGCATCATAAACCGTGCCTAGACATCATCCAACATCACTAGACATCATCCAACGTAACTAGACATCATCCAACATCACTAGGCATCATACAGCATCACTAGGCATCATCCAGCGTAAATAGACATCATCCAACATCACTAGGCATCATCCAACGTAACTAGACATCATCCAAGATCACTAGGCATCATCCAACATCATAAGGCATCATCCAACGTAACTAGACATCATCCAACATCACTAGGCATCATCCAGCATTACTAGGCATCATCCAACGTAACTAGACATCATCCAACTTCACTAGGCATCATCCAACATCACTAGGCATCATCCAACATCACTAGGCATCATCCAACGTAATTAGACATCATCCAACATCACTAGGCATCATCCAGCGTAACTAGACATCATCCAACGTAACTAGGCATCATCCAACGTAACTAGACATCATCCAACGTAACTAAGCATCATCCAACGTCACTAGACGTCATCCAGCATTACTGGGCATCATCCAACGTACCTAGACATCATCCAACATCACTAGGCATCATCCAACATCACTAGGCATCATCCAACGTAACTAGACATCATCCAAAATGACTAGGCATCATCCAGCATTACTAGGCATCATCCAGCGTAAATAGACATCATCCAACGTAACTAGGCATCATCCAACATCACTAAGCATCATCCAACGTAACTAGACATCATCCAACATCACTAGGCATCATCCAGCATTAAAAGGCATCATCCAGCGTAAATAGGCATCATCCAACGTAACTAGGCATCATCCAACATCACTAAGCATCATCCAACGTAACTAGACATCATCCAACATCACTAGGCATCATCCAGCATTACTTGGCGTCATCCAGCGTAAATAGACATCTTCCAACGTAACTAGGCATCATCCAACGTAACTAGGCATCATCCAACATCACTAGGCATCATCCAACGTAACTAGACATCATCCAAAATCACTAGGCATCATCCAGCATCACTAGGCATCATCCAACGTAACTAGGCATCATCCACCGTAACTAGACATAATCTAACATCACTAGGCATCATCCAACGTAACTAGGCATCATTCAACATCACTAGGCATCATCCAACGTAACTAGACATCATCCAACACCACTAGGCATTATCCAACGTAACTAGACATCATACAACATCACTAGGCATTATCCAACGTAACTAGACATCATAAAATATCACTAGGCATCATCCAACATCACTAGGCATTATCCAACGTAACTAGACATCATGCAACATCACTAGGCATCATACAGCATCACTAGGCATCATCCAACGTAAATAGACATCATCCAACATCACTAGGCATTATCCAACGTAACTAGACATCATACAACATCATTAGTCATTATCCAACGTAACTACACATTATACAACATCACTAGGCATCATCCAACATCACTAAGCATTATCCAACGTAACTAGACATCATGCAACATCACTAGGCATCATACAGCATCACTAAGCATCATCCAACGTAAATAGACATCATCCAACATCACTAGGCATTATCTAGCATCACTAGCCATCATCCAGCATCACTAGACATCATCCAACATTACTAGACATCATCGAACATCACTAGACATCACCTACTATCACTTGGCATCATCGAGCGTAACTATACATCACCTAACATCATTAGATATCAACTACCATAACTAGACATCACCTACCATCGCTAGGCATCATCTAACGTCACTGGGCATCATCTACCATTACTACTTCATACAACGTAACTAGGCATCATCCAACGTAACTAGACATCATCTAACATCACTAGACATCATCCAGCATCTCTAGAGATCATCCAGCATCACTAGAGATCATCCAGCATCACTATGCATTAGAGGAGACCTGGTGAGAACCGACAATGATTGGCAGGAATGGGAATTTCCTCAACTGGTCTTGGCCTTCAGAAAGTGGACAGAATGAAACCCCCCAGAAGCAGGACGACAGAGTCGTGGAAAAGCCTTTTTTAGGAGTCCAGCCATTTAAGAAATCGGAAACCTTCCAGGCCAAGCAGCAAGAAACGAAGTCTAAACCATGCGTTTATTCTGAAGAGAGCGGGCACAGGCCTAGCGATTGCGGCAAAGTTGCTTCTGTGGCGGAGCGAAAGAAAGTACTCATTGAGAAACAGCTGTGCTTCAACTGTGCTGGTACCAAGCACAAGGCTTTCGAATGTCGCAGTCAAGTGGGTTGCCTATTCTGCAAACGAAGACATCATTCGTCAATTTGTGACAGGGTTTCAACAGAACACATGCTAGTAGCGACCGGAGATACAACAGTTACTTACCCGGTGGTAGTGGTGAATGTCGAAGGAATCAAGTGCCGGGCGCTGCTGGATACCGGAGCTGATAGTTCCTATGCTTCCTACGCGCTACTTGAACGCCTACAAAAACGACCTATCTGTAGAGAGCGACGGCGAATTGAGATGATGATGCAGTCATCAAACCAGGTGATTGAGCTTCACAAGCTGAAGATCAGCAGTATAGATGGGAGTTTTCATCTCGAAACGGAAGTTACAAAGGTAAACCGTAGCCAGCTTCTTTCTCTTGGAAAATCCCAAGTATAAAGAGAAAATTGCAAGATTTCCCCATCTGCAAGGTGTCATCATGGACGATACAGACGAGAAGGCAGAACGCCTGATACATCTAATACTTGGAGCCCGCGAATATGCGCGAGTGAAAGTAAACAGCATGCCTCGAATCGGTAAACCGGGGGAGCCAATGGCGGAGCTAACTCGTTTTGGATGGACAATGATGTCCCCTGGGAAAGAAGTAGACGTGACCAACATGTTCTTGACACAGATGTCCTCTTGTGATTACGAAAACCTCTGTAGACTTGATGTATTAGGCCTAGAAGATAGGAACGTAGGAGACCAAGGAATCGTTTATGAAGAATTCAAAGAGCGGTTGAAGAGAAGTCCAGAAGGGTGGTACGAAGTTGGTTCACCTTGGAAGGGCAATCATCCTCCTTTACTCAACAACGAAGCAGGAAGTTTGAAGAGACTGAATGCACTCACTAAGAAATTGGAAAAACAACCGGGGATGCTTGAACGGTATGATTCCGTGATTCAGGATCAGCTAGCCCAAGGTATCGTGGAGCGTGTGGAAAGTGAAGCTAAAGACAGAGAATTTTACATACCGCACCAACCAGTCATCCGGGAAACAGCTGAAAGTACCAAGTTACGCATTGTCTATGATGCATCTGCAAGAGCAAGTGAAAAGGCCCCATCCTTGAATGAATGGAGCGTCCTGGTGAGAAACCGTTTCCATCCTGTAGCTATCTCAGGTGATCTAAAGCAAGCATTTCTCCAAGTTTGAATCTGGGAACCAGACAGAGATGTGATGCGGTTTCATTAGTACAAGGATCTGAAGACTAAAGATATTGAGGCGTTACGTTTCACATGAGCTCTCTTTGGCTTGGCGCCGTCTCCCTTCTTGCTTGGGGTAGTCTTACGGGAACATCTCGAGCTCTGTCGGGAACGGTTTCCAGCAGAAGTTGAAGAAATCCTCCGAAGTCTTTACGTCGACGACCTCATTACTGGTGGACCGACCGTTCGCGAGACACAGCACTTGAAAGAATATGCGCAGACAATCTTCAGTGAAGCCCAGTTCGAATTACATAAATAGCACTTCAACGTACTAGCCTTAGAGACAGATATGTTGCAAGAAGAAAGAAGTTCAGAACAAGAATCGAGCTATGCCAAACAACAACTGGGAGCGAAGCCAGGCGAGACAAAGCTATCAGGAATGCCGCGGGACAAAGCAAAGGATACGGTCGCCGTTATCTTCCCCACACAACCGTTAGAGCCCACTAAGAGGGAGCTTCTGGGAAGTCTAGCCAGAATTTACGACCCACTTAGTCTCGCTTCTCCTACCATATTTGCGGGCAAAGTGCTGTACAGTATGTGACAGCCGTCTTGCCTGGGACAAGGCGTTATCTGGCGTGGCGTTAGACAAGTGGAATACTTGGAAGAAGATATTGCCTGACAAGTTTGAGATACCGCGTAGTCTAGCTCAGCATCAAGAGAGAATCGTTGGCATTGATCTACATGGATTTGGAGACTGCTAGCAATAAAGGGGTGGCATGGGCAGCGTTCGCAGTTGTCAGCAAGCACAAGGTATACTCAGCAAAGCGTCGTCACAGCTAAATCACGCCTAGCTAAGCAGGGACTAACTATTCCCAGACAGGAACTAGTATCCGCTCATATGACAGCAAAACTCATCAGCAACGTGAAAGAAGCCTTGACAGGATTCCCAGTGGAAGGTCTATACGGTTGGCTGGATAGTGGCCTCGCGCTTCACTGGATTAAAGGAAATGGTGATTACAAGCAGTTCGTGGCAAACAGAGTCAAGAAAATCCAGCAGCACAGCTTCATCCAATGGAGATATGTCCGTTCACATCAGAACCCCGCTGGCCTTGGTAGCAGAGGAGGGCGTGTAGATGAATCTGCGAAGTTGTGGTGGGAAGGTCCTGCATGGCTCGCCGAACCAGAAAGCTGGCCACCAGACATTGTCACCACCGCTACAAGCGAAACTCAAGCGGAAGCTAAAGTGGTGAGAGAAGCCTTGTTTGTGACCAAGACAGAGGACGATGCGCTGAATGAAACTCTGGAGAAGCATGGCTACTGGAAAGCTATCCGAGTCGTAGCGTGGATAGCAAGGTTCCTGAGTAACTGTAAAGCGAAAGGTACGAAGAAGAAGTCTGACCCTTTAACTACCGAGGAGACGGTGACTCAAGTTGAAAGATGGATTTACGGAGTGCAGTCCAGGTTTGCCGCAACGGACAAGTATCAGAAAGACGGGCCTCGTCTCAACCTACAGAAGAATGAATAAGGGGTTTTCGAATGCCGAGGCCGCATTCAAGGTGACTATCCGGTCTACCTCCCTTATGACGATCTATTCAGCGAGAAATTGGTCACAAGTGCACACGAGAACACTCTCCACGGAGAAGTCAGTCTGACGAAGGCTAAAGTTCGAGAAAAGTATTGGGTACCACGACTGAGACGACTAACCAAAAGGGTGATCAAAAGCTGCAACGGATGCAAAAGGTTTCAAGCGGTAGCCTATGCACACCCACCAACAGGTAACCTACCAAGGGACAGGACTGAAGGGTCTACACCATTTCAAGTGATCAGAGTCTATTACGCTGGACCAATCAAGTACCGAACGAGAGGACGCAAAGAAGGAAAAGCGTACATCGTGCTCTTCGCCTGCAGCCTTACCAGGGGTCTATACCTAGAGTTGCTTCCGGACCTTACTACTGACGAGTTCCTTGGAAGCTTGAAGCGCCTGATAGCCCGAAGAGGAAAACCGAAAAAAAATCTACTTAGATAATGGCAAGACTCTCGTTGCTGCAGCGAAGTGGTTGAAGCAGGTGGAGAAAGATGAGAAGTCCCAAGATTGGTTAGCCAGGCAAGGAATAAAATGGCAATTCAACTTAAGCAGAGCGCCCTGGTGGGGAGGCCAATTTGAAAGACTAGTTGGCCTTCTGAAGCAGTCCCTCTACAAGACCATTGGAAATGGAAATCTACAATGGAAAATAGCTTCAAGAGGTCATTTTGGACGTCGAGATAACTCTCAACAATCGCCCTCTTGGCTATATGAGCTACCCGTTCTAACCCCTAATGCCCTATTGTTTGGGCAGCCAAATACTTTCCCAGAAATGGATCCCAGTGGGATAGAAGATGCTGACCTCAGAAAACGTGCAAGGTACCTTCTCAAGTGTAAAGAAGCCCTGTGGCGAAGATGGTCCCGAGAATATGTCAAGGCAATCCGAGAGCGACACAACATTATCCATCAAACCAAGGAAATGAATATAAAAGCAGGAGAAGTGGTGCTCGTGAAATCCGAAGAACGCAACCGGGGAAAATGAAACTAGGAGTGGTGGATACCCCGATAGAAGGCAGAGATGGCGTTGTACGAGCTGTGTGGCTCAGATCCGGAAAGTCATTTATCGAAAGACCCATTCAACACTTGTATCCTCTGGAACTGGATTGTGATGTGTCGACTCAAAGAGAGGCCATACCTCTGATAGCTGTTCAGTTTACTCTGTAATCATATGTAATTTTAGACTTAGGAACCCTAGCGTGAGAAGTAAAGGTTGTTGTGTAATCACTTGTGATCGGAGAGACAGGATTGTGACAGTTCTCATGCGTCTGATTTTGTCGAGAATTTAAGCTATTCACGACACTGTATTTAAAACTATTAAGAATATTATTTATCCAAACTAACACATTCACAAAATATTATGAATTCTTTGCAAAACCATAAAATAGAAATGGTGCATTCTGATAAAAAATTGAACCTAAACATAACCGTTTTATATAGGCCACAGACATATGGTAGCAATGTTAAATCACATTCAGTGTATATAAAGATTTCCCTGCTATGAGCCTTTCCCTAGGAGATTCTTACTCAGGCTGGATGTTCCATCTCCTGTGAACAGTCCCGTTTTATTCAAGAAAATATATTTATTTTTATATACATGTAGCCTCTGTCTACCCTCCCACTCCCCTGCTTCAGAGCTTGTTTGAAGCCTTATGTACGCCTGATATCAGGCCAATAGGAACGAATTTGAAACTGAGAGGGCACGATCGACTGTTGTCGGCCGAGACCCCTTCAATATCTTCGACGGTTAAGTGGCAGTCTTCTTTTCTTTAAATTTTCACCCGAAAAGTGGGGGGGCACGGGCCTACCCGGCCCCCCCTACTCCTACGGGCCTGGATATTAAATATTTGCGCCACCAAATATCAATGTTCATGTACATGTACATGTACAATAAAAGGGGACTGTTTGACTATCATTTCCCAGGAATGTACACACTTCTCAGTCGAAGCCTGGCGTGCGTTTCTCGAAACTCCCGATGTCTTTTCGGACCCGAAAGCTAGTTTTTAAATGTAGTTTCTAACGCAAGGCGTTGAAGTTTTTAGCTCGCAACGCAGCTCAACTTGCGTAGCAAACGAAAGATTTTATTGCTTAGCTTTCAAAGTAAACAAAAACCGAATATTTATTGGTAGATATTCTGCACTTAACACAGCTTTTCGGGCCCGAAAAGTTTTCGGGACTTTCGAGAAACGCACGCCTGGACACAACAAACATTTCACAGATACTATTTTAAAGGCTATGTTCTATTTGTATCATTTCGTTTTGCTTGTTTGGAATTTTTTGCTTTCTTTGGGTAAAAACATCGTTTGATCTGCTTGTGTAACTGTTTCAACTGCCACTGAAATCGGTTGGGACGTTTAAACATATAGATTACTTTATGGGCAGCGCGGGCGTACGGTATTTACGCACCAGTTGGTTCGTATCAGAAATCGAACGAGCGAGGCTTTGCGAGAGTGATCCACGAGCGAGCGAGAGATTACAACATACAATGTAGCAAAATCCATGTCTACACTACACGTGTTAGGTGTCCTATTACATTGGATGATGACTAGTGATGGTAGGTGATGAAAGGTGATGTCTAGTAATGGTAGATGATGTCTAGCGATGTTAGATGATTCATAGTTACGTTGGATGATGCTTAGTGATGCTGTATGATGCCTAGTGATGTTGGATGATGTCTAGTTACGTTAGATGATGCCTAGTGATGTTGGATGATGTGTAGTTACGTTGGAGGATGCCTAGTGATGGTAGATGATCCCTATTTACGTTTGATGATGTCTAGTGATGCTAGATAATGCCTAGTGATGTTGGATGATGTCTATTTACGTTGGATGATGCCTAGTTATGTTGGATGATGTCTAGTGACGTTGGATGATGCTTAGTTACGTTGGATGATGTCTAGTTACGCTGGATGATGCCTAGTGATGCTGCATGATGTCTAGTGATGTTGGATGATGTCTAGTTACGTTGGATGATGCCTAGTGATATTGGATGATGTCTAGTTACGTTGGATGATGCCTAGTGATGTTGGATGATGCCTAGGTACGTTAGATGATGCCTAGTGATGCTGTATGATGCCTAGTGATGTTACATGATGCCTAGTTACGTTGGATGATGTCTATTTATGCTGGATGATGCCTAGTGATGCTGTATGATGCCTAGTGATGTTGGACGATGCCTAGTTACGTTAGATGATGCCTAGTGATGCTGTATGATGCCTAGTGATGTTGGATGATGCCTAGTTACGTTAGATGATGCCTAATGATGTTGGATGATGTCTGGGTACGTTGGATGATGCCTAGTGATGTTGGATGATGTCTAGTTACATTGGATGATGCTTAGTGATGTTGGATGAAGCCTAGTGATGTTGTATGATGCCTAGTGATGATGGATGATGCCTAGTTACGTTGGATGATGTCTATTTACGCTGGATGATGCCTAGTAATGCTGGATGATGCCTAGTGATGTTGGATGATGTCTGGTTACGTTGGATGATGCCTAGTGATGTTGGATGATGGCTAGTTACGTTGGATGATGCTTAGTGATGTTGGATGATGCCTAGTGATGTTGTATGATGCCTAGTGATGATGGATGATGCCTAGTTACGTTGGATGATGTCTATTTACGCTGGATGATGCCTAGTGATCCTGTATGATGCCTAGTGATGTTGGATGATGCCTAGTTACGTTAGCTGATGCCTAGTGATGCTGTATGATGCCTAGTGATGTTGGATGATGCCTAGTTACGTTAGATGATGCCTAATGATGTTGGATGATGTCTGGGTACGTTGGATGATGCCTAGTGATGTTGGATGATGTCTAGTTACATTGGATGATGCTTAGTGATGTTGGATGAAGCCTAGTGATGTTGTATCATGCCTAGTGATGATGGATGATGCCTAGTTACGTTGGATGATGTCTATTTACGCTGGATGATGCCTAGTGATGCTGTATGATGCCTAGTGATGTTGGATGATGCCTAGTTACGTTAGATGATGCCTAGTGATGCTGTATGATGCCTAGTGATGTTGGATGATGCCTAGTTACGTTGAATGATGTCTATTTACGTTGGATGATGCCTAGTGATGCTGTATGATGCCTAGTGATGTTGGATGATGCCTAGGTATGTTTGATGATGCCTAGTAATGCTGTATGATACCTAGTGATGTTGGATGATGTCTAGTTACGTTAGATGATGCCTAGTGATGTTGGATGATGTGTAGTTACGTTGGAGGGTGCCTAGTGATGGTAGATGATCCCTATTTCCGTTTGATGATGTCTAGTGATGCTAGATAATGCCTAGTGATGTTGGATGGTGTCTATTTACGTTGGATGATGTCTAGTGATGTTGGATGATGTCTAGTTACGTTGGATGATGCCTAGTGATGTTGGATGATGCCTAGGTACGTTAGATGATGCCTAGTGATGCTGTATGATGCCTAGTGATGTTGCATGATGCCTAGTTACGTTGGATGATGTCTATTTACGCTGGATGATGCCTAGTAATGCTGGATGATGCCTAGTGATGTTGGATGATGTCTTGTTACGTTGGATGATGCCTAGTGATGTTGGATGATGTCTAGTTACGTTGGATGATGCTAAGTGATGTTGGATGATGCCTAGTGATGTTGTATGATGCCTAGTGATGATGGATGATGCCTAGTTATGTTGGATGATGTCTATTTACGCTGGATGATGCCTAGTGATGCTGTATGATGCCTAGTGATGTTGGATGATGCCTAGTTAAGTTGGATGATGTCTATTTACGTTGGATGATGCCTAGTGATGCTGTATGATGCCTAGTGATGTTGGATGATGCCTAGGTATGTTTGATGATGCCTAGTAATGCTGTATGATACCTAGTGATGTTGGATGATGTCTAGTTACGTTAGATGATGCCTAGTGATGTTGGATGATGTGTAGTTACGTTGGAGGGTGCCTAGTGATGGTAGATGATCCCTATTTCCGTTTGATGATGTCTAGTGATGCTAGATAATGCCTAGTGATGTTGGATGATGTCTATTTACGTTGGATGATGTCTAGTGATGTTGGATGATGTCTAGTTACGTTGGATGATGCCTAGTGATGTTGGATGATGTCTAGGTACGTTAGATGATGCCTAGTGATGCTGTATGATGCCTAGTGATGTTGCATGATGCCTAGTTACGTTGGATGATGTCTAGTTACGTTGGATGATGCTAAGTGATGTTGGATGATGCCTAGTGATGTTGGATGATGCCTAGTGATGTTGTATGATGCCTAGTGATGATGGATGATGCCTAGTTATGTTGGATGATGTCTATTTACGCTGGATGATGCCTAGTGATGCTGTATGATGCCTAGTGATGTTGGATGATGCCTAGTTACGTTAGATGATGCCTAGTGATGCTGTATGATGCCTAGTGATGTTGGATGATGCCTAGTTACGGTAGATGATGCCTAGTGATGTTAGATGATGTCTGGTTACGTTGGATGATGCCTAGTGATGTTGGATGATGTCCTGTTACGTTTGATGATGCTTAGTGATGTTGGATGATGCCTAGTGATGTTGTATGATGCCTAGTGATGATGGATGATGGCTAGTTACGTTGGATGATGTCTATTTACGCTGGATGATGCCTAGTGATGCTGTATGATGCCTAGTGATGTTGGATGATGCCTAGTTACGTTAGATGATGCCTAGTGATGCTGTACGGTGGCTAGTGTTGTTGGATGATGCCTAGTTACGTTAGTTGATGCCTAGTGATGCTGTATGATGCCTAGTGATGTTGGATGATGCCTAGTTACGTCGGATGATGCCTAGTTACGTTGGATGATGCCTAGTGATGTTGGATGATGCCTAGTGACGTTGGATGATGTCTATTTACGCTGGATGATGCATAGTGATGCTGTATGATGCCTAGTGATGTTGGATGATGCCTAGTTACGTTGGATGATGTCTATTTACTCTGGATGATGCCTAGTGAGGCTGTATGATGCCTAGTGATGTTGGATGATTCCTAGTTACGTTGGATGATGTCTATTTACGCTGGATGACCCCTAGTGATGCTGTATGATGCCTAGTGATGTTGGATGATGTCTAGTTACGTTAGATGATGCCTAGTGATGTTGGATGATGTGTAGTTACGTTGGAGGATGCCTAGTGATGGTAGATGGTCCCTATTTACGTTTGATGATGTCTAGTGATGCTAGATAATGCCTAGTGATGTTGGATGATGTCTATTTACGTTGGATGATGCCTAGTTATGTTGGATGATGTCTAGTTACGTTGGATGATGCCTAGGTATGTTGGATGATGTCTAGTGACGTTGGATGATGCTTAGTTACGTTGGATGATGCCTAGTGATATTGGATGATGTCTAGTTACGTTGGATGATGCCTAGTGATGTTGGATGATGCCTAGGTACGTTAGATGATGCCTAGTGATGCTGTATGATGTCTAGTGATGTTGCATGATGCCTAGTTACGTTGGATGATGTCTATTTACGCTGGATGATGCCTAGTAATGTTGGATAATGTCTAGTGACGTTGGATGATGCTAAGTGATGTTGGATGATGCCTAGTGATGTTGTATGATGCCTAGTGATGATGGATGATGCCTAGTTACGTTGGATGATGTCTAGTTATGCTGGATGATGCCTAGTGATGCTGTATGATGCCTAGTGATGTTGGATGATGCCTAGTTACGTTAGATGATGCCTAGTGATGCTGTATGATGCCTAGTGATGTTGGATGATGCCTAGGTACGTTAGATGATGCCTAGTGATGTTGGATGATGTCTGGGTACGTTGGATGATGCCTAGTGATGTTGGATGATGTCTAGTTACATTGGATGATGCTTAGTGATGTTGGATGAAGCCTAGTGATGTTGTATCATGCCTAGTGATGATGGATGATGGCTATTTACGTTGGATGATGTCTATTTACGCTGGATGATGCCTAGTGATGCTGTATGATGCCTAGTGATGTTGGATGATGCCTAGTTACGTTAGATGATGCCTAGTGATGCTGTATGATGCCTAGTGATGTTGGATGATGCCTAGTTACGTTGGATGATGTCTATTTACGCTGGATGATGGCTAGTGATGCTGTATGATGCCTAGTGATGTTGGATGATGCCTAGTGATGTTGGATGATGCCTAGTTACGTTAGATGATGCCTAGTGATGCTGTATGATGGCTAGTGATTTGGATGATGCCTAGTTACGTTAGATGATGCCTAGTGATGCTGTATGATGCGTAGTGATGTTGGATGATGCCTAGTTACGTTGGATGATGCCAAGTTACGTTGGATGATGCCTAGTGATGTTGGATGATGCCTAGTTACGTTGGATGATGTCTATTTACGCTGGATGATGCCTAGTGATGCTGTATGATGCCTAGTGATATCGGATAATGTCTAGTTACGTTGGATGATGCCTAATAATGCTGGATGAGGTCTAGTGATGTTGGATGATGCGTAGTGATGTTGGATGATGTCTAGTTACGTTGGATGATGCCTAGTAATGTTGGATGATGTCTAGGTACGGTGGATGATGTCTATTTACGTTGGTTGATGCCTAGTGACACTGTATGATGCCTGATGATGTTGGATGATGTCTAGCGACATTGGATGACGTGTAGTGATGTTGGATGATATCTAGCGACATTGGATGACGTGTAGTGATGTTGGATGACGTGTAGTTATGATTGGTGATGGTTTAAGTGAAGATATTGTTGTTGATTTTTACTTTAGTGTACTGGAACACGAACTTACTACCACCACACTCCTGTCCGCCATCTTGAATGTCGAGCTTGAAATCACGTGAGCTCGCTATGCAATTTTATTAGCTAATCGATTAATTTGGCTCAGCCTAAATCGGCCAGATTCTCGCGGCGCCCGCACACGATGAGGAATTTGTCTCGTGAGGCAAAAAATATCTAGACTACGAGCAGTCTCTCTTTCCCAGCTTAGTCCGTCGAGCGAGAAACGATAAAGCATTAGTGAGCGGATAATGGCCGCGCGAAACTGGGTGTGAGGCAGGCGCCCGGGAAAATCTCTCGCCCCCAGTTTCGCGCGGCCATTATCCGCTCTCTAATGTTTTTTCGTTTCTCGCTCGACGGACTAAGCTGGGAAAGAGAGATTGCTCGTAGTCTGAAAAATATCAAACACGACAGATATTTGCCTCACGACCTCGCGAGACAAAAAAAATTCACCAAAAAATCCAGCGCACACTTGAGGAAACAGCTGAGCGAACTGCCTCGCGAGGAATTTTGCCCAGCACTTTCCTCAAGTGTGCAGCAGGCCAGGAGCCCATTACCCGGAGCGTGCAACTACCATAAATTCGTGCAACGGCGTTTTTACAAGTAGGTTTATTTTTAGATAAGCCTTTCCCGCGAATTGGTTTCGGAAAGCCAATCACAAGCAATTACATAATTAATAACTATTCACATGTTCACATTCCTGTGTGGCGAATGTCTGATTTACAGTCGCTATGTGAATATGTGAATGTTATTAATTATGCAATTGCTTGTGATTGGTTTTCTGAAACCAATTCACGGGAAAGGCTTATCTAAAAATAAACCTACTTGTAAAAACGCCGTTTCACAGGCGCAGTGTGGAAGTTGTACGCTCCAGGATTATGGGCTTCTGGGCAGGCTTAAAGGAATTGGGCTGAAAGTTCACGAGACAACAGTCATATTTCACACATATGCACGGTCGTAAACTGGTCCCTAACTACGGAGCAAAATTCACATTATCGTCAGGCATTTTGAATTTGTAACGGTCTTGTGTTTCAAAGCGCATGCACTGCGGTTTTTCCGTCTTGTCCTGTACTGAAATGATCGTGGGAGAATCTGGGTACGAGATTAGCGAGGCTTTTGTAATTGGGCGGTTCGGCTTTTTCCGGCCCCACTCGCGCAAATGCGTACGGCCCTCAACAGTGCTCGCAGGACCGTACCGGTTTACATCTACATCTACATAAATTTAAAGTCCTACAAAGGATACCCATCACTGCAAGACGTTAAAAATAAACTAATGAATATAAATATTTACGTAGTATTAAAAAAATAAAAAAATAAATAATAGCTTTAGCCTGCGAGCAAGCTCTCGGGCTACCCTAACCTATGAGCTCAAAAGCTTGCTCGCAGGCTAACGGGTCGTGGGAGGTCCGGATGGGAAACAAACAACAATAATTAAGCAAGAAAGAAAATA
Source organism: Dendrophyllia cribrosa (assembly GCA_024195265.1). NCBI lineage: Eukaryota > Metazoa > Cnidaria > Anthozoa > Scleractinia > Dendrophylliidae > Dendrophyllia > Dendrophyllia cribrosa. The sequence continues at coordinate 18,966,266 of JAJLRJ010000010.1, forward strand.
TTTGGCTTCGGGAAAATATTTGGCTTGATCGAGGTCATGGCGTACGGACCGAGATATGATAATGCGCACATGGAAATAAATTCATATGAACTGCGGAGAACGAAAAAAAGACAAGTGATCATCGCAGTTACGCCTGAATTGCAACTCCGTTTGTTTGCTGTATAACTGCGATGATCACATTATCTTTCATAAACTATGATGGTGGCGGGTTCGTTGGTGGCGAACTCTCTGGTGGCGAAATGACCGAAACCAAGAGAAAAGTCACCTCGCCACCAATGTAGTCGTTGCCTTGCTGCCAATTCGCCACCAAGAAGTAGCTGTTCGATTAGACCCGGCGTTACTAATCGATGAAATCGATGATCGATTAAAATCGATATCAATCGATGGCAATCGATATCAATTAATCGATTGATATTGATAATCGATGACCAATCGATGAAGAAGATTTTTGTGACCTTATCGATTGGCATCGATTGTTATCCATTGTCATCGATTGCTATCGATTGTCTTCGATTGTTATCGATTATCACAATGCAGTTTTCTTACTCTTTAAATATGAAAATTCGACACATTTACTTTGAAAACATGACTTTTAGCCAAACGAGAATGAGAGTCACCGAGAGTTGAAGGATGAGAGTTCAGTTGCACGAGAGTTTTATTCAATCTCAGCAAGCGTGGGCCAAATTCGATGAGAGCGCACAGGAATCGCCGAGAGTGCATGAGAGTTTCAGGCCAAACGAGAGCGAAACCACTGTAGCTGTAGCTGCTGTCATGCCCGGGTGTCACGGTACTAGAGGATGGACAGCAAATTAACAAACAACATACATGTCATTTGGTCAGATAGAAATTACAATGCATAAGCGATTTACTCGCCATAGGGGTTTTCTCTATTTCTTCTTACTTCTTCTTGCTTCTAAACTCAAGTGAAAGGGAGTCGCAAAGCGGCGAAAAGTGAGACACGCACGAAGCGGCGAAAACTCGCTGTTTCGCAACTCGTTTGTCGCCACTTTGCGGCTCAATTTCACTTGGAACATCTGTCATGAAAGTACTTGCCAATCGATATCAATCGATGAACTTGTTTTTGTGACTATCGATTGGTCATCGATTGGCCGATACCAATCGATATCAATTAACTAATTTCATCGATTGATATCGATTTATCGATTGAATTTCCGATCATCGATTTCATCGATTGGTAACGCCGGGATTAGAATACGAAGAGTACCTTTATTTTGTTCCGAAATCGTTGTGCCGTCACGTCGCGATCGTGGAGCCGCCATCTTGGGAGAGGACTGTTCAAAGTCTTGCGTTTAGTAGTAGAAGACGTTGGTGATCCGGGACCACCTTAAATTTCCGAGACCACGTACCCACCTGCCCCCCTCAGCCTCCTTTGTCGGCTTCGGGGGGCAGGTGGGTACGTGGTCTCGGAAATTTAAGGTGGTCCCGGATGCACCAACGTCTTCTACTACACACTGGTGAATGCCCCCGAGCCCGACCGCAACGGCAAGCGAGACATAACCAATTGGATAAATCCCTACCCTTGGTATATACGCAAATTGTGACAATGGGGCGAGGAAGAAGCGGCTTTGTTGTTAATGGTAAGAAAAAACAAGTTCTTTTTGATCGGCGCAACCCCACAAAATATTTTATTGGAAGGACTTCTAATACAATGGTGAAGCCCAGTCCAAAAGAAAACATTATCCCTCCTGATATACTTATAATTGCCGAAGCATTATCTCCACAGCAACTTGTATCACTGATTACCAATTGAAAAACCATATAACCTTGTATAAACCACGATGGCGAACAGAGCTATGCCTGCTGTTGAGTTCTTGTACCTGAGAAGAATCCCTTTGAAAGAAGGCGATGATGTCTTTGCGAAAAACAAAGGAACATTCGAATATAATCCTTGCAGATATTGTGGTTTAAACTTCACACAAAGCCACTCACTCGTTGAGCATCAAAAATATTCTTGCAAGATTCTTCAAACAGAAAAACGACCGAAAGTGATTTGCCCTGGGTGCAATCTGGAAGTTTCTAAAACAACAGTTTACAGACACAGAAAAAATGGTTGCCCGTCTTTGAAAAGAAATTCTCGCGCTCTTCTCAGACATGAGGCGGATTTGGCGGCACCCCCGATAGCTGTTCGAGATGTTTTTGCCAAGTCATATGTCAGCTGGCATGAGCTGAATGCATGGCTTGACGAGCAAGAACAAGAACAAAAACCATTTAAAAACAAAAGCTTAGAGGCTCTTGATCCTTTAAATGACATACGTGATTTAAGCTTTGTTTCGGATTACATCGCAGGTAAGAAATCACTCGCAACGTTTCAAACGGAGTTGAGTGGTTATTATCAATTGAAAAAACGCCTGAACTTTGTATATCAATGATGGCGACAACACAAGTGTTCATGAACTTTCTCAAATCGAGAAACACTGGTCTGAAACAAAAGAGCGCCGACTGGGTGAGAGCCAGACAAAACTCTATCGGTGCATCAGAGATCTCTGCCTTGACAGGATCGTCGCCGTTTGAATCACGACAAAGCTTGCTCATAAAGAAAATACAGCCAACACATGCTCAACAATGCGGCTTGTACCTGGGGCAATCTGTTCGAACCGCTTATTCGCAAGTATTTTGAGCAAAAACATTCTGTTTCCGTTTTTGGTTACAGCATCTCTCTTAATCTAGCAAGAGATCATCCGCTTTATCGAAAGGTCACTTGTAGTCCAGACGGATATTTTCTAGACAAAGATAACACCTTAAGATTGTTAGAGTTTAAATGTCCGTTCAAGCGAAAAATAGCTATTAATAGAATTCCTAGTTATTATAGCGATCAGATACAAACAGGGCTTACTTTGAGCGGTGATATGGTAAACAAAGGTCTGTTTGTTGACGGCTATTTTAGAATGTGTTCTTTAAACCAGATTGATCCAAGTTTAGCACACAATCATTCTCTCAACGGAGGAAAAGAATATAAAACGAAGTGTAACACAACACTTGCGTGGGGAGTTTGTTATTTATTTAGCAAACGGACGATAACAAGAAACCAAAGGTCAATCATCGATGTCGGCTCACTCACATCGAAACAATTATTTGAGAGAATTATGTCTTCCATTGCTGAGAAAGATATATGGTGTTGTTATGGTGCTGTAAGAATGTCGTTTAGAAAACAGGACGAAGACGAGGAGTTTTTGCGTTATAGCCATATGCAAAAAGTGTTTTCAGAGGGTTCAGAAAGCCCTAAACCAGTAGCTATGTTCGCATGGAAGCTTCTGGATATAACTGAGATTGGGGCGCCAAAGCAACCAAACTTTTTGAATAATATTCAAACGTCGGTCGAGCGTTTTCATAACAGCTTGGCAAACCGAACACTCTAAAGAGGCAGCTGAAAGCTATCACAGCCCTAAGAAAAATGCTGCCGCCGTAAGGGCTGGAGACGAAGAGCAAATGTTAGCATTTCTCATGGATAAACTTGCTCAAGGTTATTAATGCCCGCAGCATTAATAGCTGCTGTCCAATACCATTCATTTCTTTGACGTGTAGCGGGATTCTGATGTCTTATGTATGATAAGATTTTGTGTTTTCTTGGCCCTTCTGTTAAAATTAGTTTTAAGAGCTTATGAATTATGAACTCATAAGATATCACGCTTGGAAGATGCTCTCTTATGCTTGAGTAAACATAGTTAATTCGCCTAATTTCGTCATCGGTTAATCTCTGAGGGGGTTCCCCTAGGATACAACTCAACAATAGAGTTGTGTGTTTATTGAAATCACTGCGTTATTTTTTTTTAGAATGTTTCGTAGAGCGCCAATTGTTAAAAATGATGGATGAATATTTCGTTTTGCTATTTCTTTACGTATTTCTAATAAAACCTTCTCACTGCCGCTTATGCTTTCTAAAGAGTAATTTCCAAGTAACTGATCAAGGCGATATTTAAAATTATAATTTATTCTGCATGGTGTTTTCACTTTCATATTTTTTCTTTATCGTAGAGGTCTTTATGAGAAAAGACAGCTCCGTATATTGTTTCAATGCGGTTGCATTCTCTGCAGACAAGTTCTGTTGAATCACGAATGCGTGTAAACGATCCACCACAGCTTTGACACGATTCAATGCTTTTATCTGTGCTGCCTAGAATGATAACAAACTTGTTTTCGCGATATTGTTGGATTAATTCTTGTCTCGCTGACAAACTAAGATCTTCGAAAATGATTTGAAGTTTTTCTGTTACTTGTTCTCGGTGAAGCTCTTTGAGATAACTGCTGCCATAGAAGCCACGCAGCATGACTTGCTGGTGTTTTTTATCCAAGACATCTAGTTGAGTCTTGTATTCTCTCTTTTCATCCATACGTCTAACAATAGACAGTTGCGTGATAAAGCGCTCAACATGTTGCGACTCCGTCATGTTTATTTTTAGAAAATTACAAATGTTCAATTGGGGAACGAAGCTTCTTGAACATACCGAAGCGCCCCACAAATACCGAAGCGCCCCAACTCTGTTGAAAAAAGTTTTTCTGAGGCGCTTCGGAATTTTTTTTTTGGAAAAAAATAAAACGGAACACTTCGGAATTAATTTTTTGAAATTTTTTTGGGGGGGCGCTTCGGAATTTATTGGCCTATGTGTGGCGAGATTTTTCCCTCAAGATTTGTAGATTAAAACCTGAATTTAATCTTTCAAATCTGATTTGGACACAGCTGTGAGACGATTGAGCTTTTTTTGAAACTCTTCCTTGACTTCTTTGCGAAGTTCGGTTTTGATCTTGTCTATATCTAGAGCTGGAGTTTGCCTGTCTCCTTGTGTAGCCTTTTTTTCACCAGAGCGAATCAAGGCTTTCAGTTCGTGATATTTTTCAACCTCGCGAAGAATGATTGAAAATTCTGAATCACTGATTCGCTTGTCCGTCAGAGCTTTTGAAACCAAGTCATTGACAGAGTTTCGTTTAGCAAGGGCGAGTGTGTAGATTTTTTCATGTTTGGTGATTTTTTTTTCGAGCCTTTTACCGAACGCAGTAAGGCCAGCTGATGAAAACCCTGAAACGGCGGCAATGCCTGCAAGAGGAGGGCTGACGATAACTCCAATTCCTGACAAAGCTGTTGCCAAGGTTGCAGAAGACAAACCCGCAGAAATGAAACCAAGGCCAACAGCTGAGCCGTGAACAACAGAGCGGGTTCGTTTGTACTTCTTAGCGACCTGCCTATAATGACCGGCTTCTGACTCAAGCTCTTTCTGCAGATCTGAGATTTTTTTTAGACGGAAGTCATCACCATTTGGCAACACTGGGTAGAGCTGTTTTGTCTCGCTGTATTCCGGAGCCGATGGAAGCACATTGGCAGAACTCATGGCGTGGGTATATATATGATTTTTTAATTTATCTCAACTTCAAATTCCAAAGGCGTGTCATTAAAGTTGAAGAGGCCATTGTTCTCATCCCTCACTGACAGTGTTATGCTATTTACATAATCACCAGACGAGACGTCACGCAAGACGTTCTGTTGTATTGTCTCGTAATAAACCTTCTCAAAAGCATTTCCACGAACATCAAACCGAGCCAAAACTGTCGAAGGCTTACCATTGAGTAAGTTCTGTTCTTTATCAACCAGATCACAGTGGATGAAGTAAGTGCTTGGTGCCCTTAAACGCTTGACGAAAGTTATTAGCATCAATACAGGTCTTATGCCAAGCAATTCTGCTAGATTGTTACTAAGCGTCACACTGCTGCTGTTATTCTGAATGACCATGGCTCCGTATGGCCTGTTTGTTTCAATTGTTAGATTTAAACGGCTGTTATGGGTTTTTAGGCTTTCAAAGTCTTTCGCTAAACTCTCAATAGTGTGATGGTCTGGAAGTAAGGTTGCGTTACGTGATGATGAACCATTAGGGGGAGGGTCTGTTGGTGAAATCTTTGCTTCTTCTTTCAAATTATGCCACGAGTTGAAAATCGAGCAAGAGACAAGACGGATATAACTCGGTTTCGGAAGTGGGTGATCGAAGTAGATCGTGTGAGGGTTCGAAGGTGTGACGATTGTTAACACAACCATGATTGCATATATAATTACTTTTAAAAAATATAAATATACAATCATGTTTGGCAGACGGTCCGGTGGATTTAATCCTAATTCACTTGGTGTAAACATCGGCGGCCACAATTAGGGCCCCCACCCCCTTTTTATTCAACCCCAAACGCCTATAGCCATGTAAAGTCAAAGCCACCCCCAGATCCATTAGCCTGGATGGGAACACCGGAGGCAGTAAAGCTATCTGCCGCGGCCAAGGCCAAGGCGATATCAGACTTCAAAAAGCGTTTCCCGCGCGCCGATATGTCACGCTTTGAAGTGCAAGTAGATTTTGGCGACGACCGCAAAACCGCCACAGGGGAAGTGCTTTACAAAAAGGGCCCTGGCTCATGGGCGCTCGTTACAAGAATGCCCCACAAAGATTGGACTCAAGCTCTTAGCCTTCATTATGACGGGGGTTTTCCTTATCAGTTATCGTTGGGGCAACCAGAAAAGTCAATCCCAGCGGTTGATTTCTCCACCACAATAGACAAGGATATGATGATTGGCGCAATCTTGAACGATGAAGCGCAAAAGATTTACGTCACGCCAACTGATTATTTCACAACGAAATACAGAAATATCTTCAGGGACACACAGATTTCATTCACAACCGCGAAATACGGTAGAAAGTGGCTAGGCGGGCCACATATGAGTTTTTGGCCACAACAACTCTCCTTCGCACTGTGGTGTGCAACAACCGGCTGCGGAATCTCGCGTGACATTCTATTCGATAAGAACTCCAGTCTATCCCTAACCCCCCAGCTCCGGTCGTTTTACCGGTTTCACGTTTATTTCATAACAAGGCGAATACTCTACAAGATGGGTGGGGAACAAAGCGTGAGTGCTTTGCCAGACGACCCTCCATTCAACCAGAAAGACAACAAGTACAACATCGACGCGTACAAGAAGATTTGCAAAGAGTTCGGTATCGACCCCAGTTCTGACTTCCGTTTCACATACGGCAAGAACCACGGTCTTGGGAATGTCTACATTGGTGAATATGGAGGTGGCAACATTTCTACCGATTACAACTATCCAGACCCCGATCTAGCTCTGTTCAATGATGAGCGCGTGACTGACAGAAACGACCCCAACTATCGCGCCAATGGAATATCTTTCGTCCGCAACGATCAAGGGGCGGACACCCAGTTCGAGCACTTTGTGCCAAATTACGCACAGGGGCTAACACAGCCAGGGCTCGCGCGTATGAACCAATCAATCGAGGCCTTTGTGTACTGCATTCTTGGTTCACAAGCCAAAACCCGCAGCAGCATCATTGGAAGAGGAGGCCGGGCGTTCGAAACGCAGAGAGTATTCCTCACCCATCTAGAGGAGGCCATAACACTGAACGACATCGCAACAAGCGTACAGCGATACCAGCTTGCCATCCAAGCAACGAAAGTGCGCTTAGACTTTGCGACAGCACCCGGAAGCTGGCTCATGCCATCACGCATGATTATCAACACAGAGAGCGTGATCGGGTATAACAACAATCTACAGGAGGCAACGCAAGGGATGAAGCTGGGTGTGAACAATGATGTTAATCTGGGCACAAAAAAATCCTCCCTTCGCCACATGGACGGTGGACCAACAAAGATTAATCCACCAAACAGGCACCCATCAAACCCGATACATAAACAGGCTACACAGGCACAGGGCATCGCACCCAAACCAACACCCACACCACAACCCACACCCGCACCAACACCACAGCCCACACCCACACCAACACCCACACCCACGCCACAGCCCGACTCACATCACGTAAACAAGGCACTCATTGCTGTGGGTGCGCTTGCTTTGGCAGGCCTTTTCGTTTGGTCGAGATAAGTGTTCAAGACTTCGCACGCTTGGTGATCCTTTCAACAAGGAAGGCCACAACGGCAAGGATGAGCAGCCAGGCGTGTTCACCCAGAAAGGAGATGACCGACCCAGCCGCTTTGAAGATGAAGCTCACAATTGAGCCAATTAGGCCAGGCAGGGCGTTGGCTGCTTTTTTGCCAAGCTCTTTAAGCCCATTTCCAATAGCCTTGGTGGCCTTTGCCAGGCCATTCAAGGTGGCGAGTACCACAGCGCTGATGGTGATGCTAGCTGCCAGAACAATCGCTTGCAGGGTCCATCCGTATTTCTTGAAGATTTCTCTAACCCTCTCTCTCAAAGACATGCTCCTTTCCCGCACCTCAATTTCTGTATTGAGCCTTGCCAGCTCTTCTTCACGTTCAGCAACCCGGGCTTCCGCGGCTTCTCTTTCAGATGGAGAAGTGTCCTCAGCCTCTGTGGCGTGCTTGTCTTCAGCGTTCTGTCGTTCAAGCTCTTCTTTGTTCTGTTTCAGTTCGTCCAGTTGTTTTATGGCGTCATTTTTTGCTCTAACTTCCTCTGATTGTCTTTCTAACCCCCCCTTTTTAAGTTTTAGTTTGTCGATTTCTTTTCGTAGTTTGTCTGCTTGTTGGGCAGCTTTTTGCGCATTGTCCAGTTGTTTTCGTTTGGCTTGATGCTCAGATTCAAGAGCTTTCTTTTCATTTTTCAGTCTTTGTATTGCCTCCGTATCCAGTGGTCCATGTGCATCTTCCATCTCTTGCATCTGGTCATCAGCCTCTTTGGTTCTATTTCTGATGGCATCCATGTCGCGGCGAATTTTTTGTGCATCAGCAGCCATTTGTTCTTTTTGTTGTAGTTGCTTTTGTTTTGATTCAAGTGCAGCATTTGTTTCATTGAACTCTTCAGTCACAGACTTTCCGAGAGCCTCTTTGACCTCTTTGGTAAGACCAGTGTTGAAAGTCTTTTGTGTATCACCACGGCTTTTTGTGTAAAGAGGTTTCCAATTCTTCTCCCCTTTAGTATGATATTTTACCTCGATGATGGCTCCACCTGATCTTGGTTTCTTCTCGTACCGAAAATCAAGTTGATTTCTGTCTAAGTGGGGAAACTCTGCCTAACCTCCTCAAAGGCCATGTATTCCGTGATCGTTCGCGGGTCTTGAGTAGCCCCTTCAATGAAAGAGGTTTCTTCAGTGCGGGACCCTTGTTTCTCTTGGGGGAGTCTTGTTCTTGTGGCCAAGGGCACTTGTTCGCCAGATGGTGTGGAAGTATAACCTGGTTCACCCGGTTTCGTGGTGTCGGTGTCTTGGGTGGTCTGGGCCCATTCACTGAGTTGTTGCCGTTCTTCATCTGTCATTTTATTCCACCTGGCCTCAAGAGCAGCATCAGCATCAGCATCAGCATCATCATCATCGTCATCCCCTGTGTCTGGGATGAGAGGGGATTCCTCAGTTGTCTCAGTTGGATTGTCTTCAACTTCGCCTTCCATGATGATATATAAATATGAATTTTAAAAACACAAATATATACCATGGCTGTGCAACCGAATCTACTTCCATCACACAGTGAAAAGACGCTGGGCGCCATGAAGGCAGAGCGAACCGTTAAGCGCATAACATTCAACCCATCTGAGGCCAATCCCGGCGAAACACTGTACGTCTCGGTGCCCAAGCTGGGCGAGCACGATGTTATTGTGTCCGGCTCACTTGCACTGGTGTTTAACATCAACCTAGCCGGGGGCCACGTAAATAACTATCTTGTACAAAATGTTTCTCGGGCCCTGGTGGACAGGTTCGTTGTAAAGTTTGCCGCCACCACTGTCCAGGACACGGTTGGGTACGACATCTACAAGATCTTCGAAGACCTATTCCTCTCAGTGGATGAGCGGGAAAATATGCTTATGGAGGGCATCCAGAGTGTGGGTTTGTGCAAGATCCGCTCTGGTTCTGGTAACAAGTCTACCTCAGGCGTGGATGCGGAAAACAAGCTGGAGACAATATACAAGAATAAGTATCGCATCAAGCTGGATCACCAAATCTTAACTGATCACGGAATCATATATCCTCAAGCGTTATATAACGATCTGGTCTTCGAACTAACCCTCTCCCCCGCATCCCAAGTTGTCCGTGGCTCAGACACAAGCAAGCTCGTGTACAAGTTAGAAAACATCCAGCTGGAGTATGAGACGATCAGAAGTAAGGAGCTGGCCGACGATGCAACAAGCGCTTACACTAGTGGCAAGGGGTTCGCCTATGACCTCGTAATGCGAGATCGGGTGCATCCCTTCACAAAAGGCAATGACACTCGGCTGAATCTTCGGGTTAACCCACAGCGCCGGTCTCTCAAGGGCATCCTCTTCCTTTTCAACAATCCCTATGTAGCGGGTGCCAGGGACTCTGAGAACTATTTCAATCCCGACATCACCAAAGTGAAGGTCACAGTCAACGGTGTTCCAAACAGGCTTTACAACGAGGGCATCAGTGGTACAGACATGTGGAATGAAATCTTCCGATACTTCAAACCACACACGCGCGGCAGGCCCAACATGAACTTGACCAAATATCTCACAGACAACAAGTTTGGTCTCTGGATTGACCTGCGGTCCATGGCTGACACATCCCTGCACGGCAGCGGCCAACGGCTCGTCAACACACAGGATGGCGTGCAACTCGAGATCGAACGAGACGGCAAAGGCTCGGGAACCGCAAACTGCCACATCTTCACCATCTCAGACTCACAGATGAACATCATGGGCAGGCAGCTGGAATCTGTACAGTACTAGGTAAACACACGCATACGCATATATATACCACCAGCCACATGGCCACAAAACAACAAACCACAAACAAGCTCAACTTCTATGCCAAGCCGGCTCCCCTGCCATCAACCGGACCATTATCACACAATAAAATACAAAGACTTCTGGCAATGACACCCTCCCCACCAACACATGAACCAATTATTTGTAAACCAACTAATATAGGTGGTGTTTGTCATGGACCCAAGAGAGCTGCCTTTAAATGCAATAATCGTGGGACCCACTGGCTCTGGCAAGACACAGTATCTTCTAAACCAACTGCGAGGCCCCTTTAGGGGTTGTTTTGACTACATCGTTTTATTCTGCCCCACATTTGTCAAGAACAAGACATACGATGGCTTCGTGGACCGCGATCCGCACATCTTCGTGATTGTCTTCCCACAGCATGAGATCGAAGACTGGTTGAATGAGGCGAGCTTCTTTTTCGAATGCACCAACACTTTATTCATTATCGATGACTGCGCCGGCTCCAAAGAGGTCAAAGACCGCACGAGTCAGCTGGTCAATCTGGGGTTCAGCGCAAGGCATGACAGCATATCCGTGTGGGTCTTGACCCAGCAGATCACCAGCATTGCCAGGCCATTTCGTGATAACATTGCAGCGGTCGTGCTCTTTTACGCGCCCTCCAGCAAGATCAACAAGGCCATCTTCGAAGACTGTGCCGGCGAGATCTCCCACGAGGAGTACAAAGAGTTTATTGAAAGGTTCAAATCCCGCAAGTTCTCCCACCTGGTTTTCTCTATTAGGCACCCGTATGGAATTGAGTACAAAATGTAAAACACATATATATACATGCCATGAATGCGCCAACCAGTCTACACAAGCTCACTGTTCTTTCACAGCTTTTGGATGAATTGCACAAACACACACTTGATGCGCAAAAGAAAATTATCAAAGCCGCTGGTGAGGAAAATCTGCGCCTCATGCTTCTCAACAGATATCCCTTGCGGTTGAATATGCCAGACACCATGGCGGGGCTTATACGAGAGCTTGAAACCCTTTTGCCCCTCATCAAGAGAATTATTGGAAAATAAAAAACACATATATATACCCCTGATGATGGCAGAAGCAGCTGAAGACCAGGCCGCCTTGAACAATGTGTTGCAGATGCTGGAGGCCACCCCTGAAACCACACCTCCAACAGGGATAGTTGGTGACAATGGCATTCCTGCCAAACGTGAGAAGCTGGCAATCCTTTTTTCAACTGGCAAGGCCAAAGAAGCTATCGGCATGCAGCTCACACACGATCATGTCAAGCGGTTGTCAGACAAGGACGTTGAGAAGTACTGCAAAAGGTACGAGGCCTACATAGGCAACAAGACAACCGAATCCCTAGTTGATTCCGCCATCATGCTCGCGTCCAAAGGCGTTGGCCTGGTGATCCCGGATGATGATCTCAAGGAGTTGCAGCAAGAACTCAAAAACGACTACATCATCAACCAGGAGCTGTCAAATCTTGCTGGGGCTCTTGCCATGCGATGCGGACGATTGCTGGCGCTTGCCAATGCTGCTCTCATCACAACAAAACACATCAAGCTTGAACGAGAGCCTGACTTGATAGAATTTGAGCCCCAACCCACACATCCAACCAGAGACAGTGAAGGCTATCCACTTGAGGGCTTTGATGAAGTTGGGCTGGGACGTGGAGTGACCTTGAAGGAACCTTGAAGGAACCTGACTGGAACCTGACAGCAACCTGTCAGCACACTTGTCAGCACACTTATCACATCTTGTAAAAATAAAAATCATATATATATACCCACTATGGCCACACCACTCGAGACGATCCCTGAAGAAACTCCAACTCCAACTCCAACACCTGCCCGTGTTACCTCTGAGGCCCCGAAAACAAAGCCCGCAATAGAAAAGAACCCCGGCCGTGCTGCTTCTGGCAAAAGGCTAGCAGAACGCAACCGCCTGGCCCGTGAAGCAAAGAAAAAGGCCGAAGCACAAAAGCCTGCACCCTCAACAAGCGGCACAACAAGTGACACAACAAGTGGTGCAATACGTGACACAACAAGTGACAGCAACAACAACTCAATCTTTTATATTCTGGGGTTTGGAGGGTTGGTTGTCTCTGCTGCGGGTGTGTATTACCAACGCGAAGCCATAATGCAAAAGCTTGGGCGCAAATCAAACACACCAGCAACACCAGCAAACACACCACCAGCAACACCCGCTGCAACACCCGCTGCACCATCCCCATCTCGAATTCCGGTAAGACAAGGAATTAAAAAAATGGAATAAAAAAAACAAAAATCATATGTATACTGCACACAAACCATGTCTGACAACAAGCTTGTGAAGTCTATCCTCGAAGCCGCAACAATCACTGGCCTTGTCGCTGGTATTGGTTGGATTGGGAAAAAGATCATCAACGAAAACTTCACTGCCGACCCCAGTGCAAGCTTTATGAACTTAGTCAAGTTCACAACCGTCATGGCTGCCAGCATCGCGCTGAAGAAATATCTCGAGGACCAGAAAATCCCCCCAGACAACATGTAAAACCATATGTATACACACGACCACAATGGCTTCGATTGCAATAATGGCCCTTGGCGCTGTTCACAATGCGGCAGCTTTCACGGGCGGCAATTATCTCGCGAAATATCTGTCTGGTGATAACGGAAAGGCAGCAATGGATGAGAAAATCCGTCACGACAAAGCACTTGAACAATACCAAGCGGCTTACGCCAAATACCAGAAGGACCGCACCAAGCTCCTCGACTGGATTGCAGCCAACGATCGGATTAAACACCAAGCTAGCAAAAACTTCCAAACCACCGACCAAGCCCTGGTCTTGTATAACCAGATGCACCAAACACAACCAGATAAACAAATCAAAGACTACAAAGAGCCTCAGTTCTCGGACTTCTACAAGCCCAGCCCACAACAGCAGAATGGTGAACTTGTGTTCATTGGAGGCACCCTGCTTGCGGGTGGGTATGCAGCTTATCGCTTTCTGTAAACAAACATATATACCCTCTATGGAGGCGAAACTCTCAAAGATCTATTACAGTCCGAAAGGGTATTGGAAAGGTCTTGCCGCTGTGAAAAAGCTAGCTGCAGCGGCCAAGGTCTCTGATGATGCCGCAAAGAAATGGCTGGTCAAACAAGCCCTTTGGCAAGTTTACCTCCCAGCGCCACGCTATATCCCCCGACCCAAGTTTGATGTCTCCTCGCCCAATGCAGTGCATCAAGCAGATCTTCTCTTCCTGCCCCACGACAAACTTCCTCATGGGAGAAAGGTTTACAAATACGCATTAACCCTTGTTGATGTGGCTAGCCGTTTCAAAGCAGCAGAGCCCCTGACTTCGAAAGAGTCTGAAGAAGTCTCAAGGGCATTTCAGAAGATTTACAGACGCGGGCCTTTGAAATGGCCGCAACTGTTGCAAGTTGATCCTGGGAAAGAGTTTATGGGGGCTGTGACTAAGGCTATGGAGGATAACAAAACGACCATTCGTCGCGGGCGGGTTGATATCCACAGAGACCAAGCAATTGTGGAGAGATTCAATCGCACCCTGGCTGAAAGACTGTTTGGTTATCAGTATGCCGTTGAAATGAATATGCCCTCTGGCCGTTCGACGGCCTGGGTGAAAAGACTGCCAGATGTTGTCTCGGCCTTGAACAATGAAGTGACAAGATTGACTGGCAAGAAGCCCGCGAAAGCTATCAAAGAGAAAACCGTTTCTGCCAAGCCCTCGACTCCATATGCTAGGCCTGTTGGGGTGAATGAGAAGAAGCTCCCTCCCCGGGTGAGTGTGAGATATCTTTATTATCCCGGTGAGCTTGAGGGTGGTGGTAGGCGTGCGACCGATCCGATCTGGTCAATGAAGGTCTATAACGTTGAGAAGGTTGTCACCAAGCCAGATGCGCCTGTCGTGTATTATCTCTACGATGGACCCAAGAGAGGGTTTGTTCGTGAGGAGTTGATGGAAATCCCTTTTTGCAGGAGAAGGTTGCGTTTGGCTTGGTTCTTCTCGTGGCTTGCCGTGATTGTGAAGGACTCTGGCTTGTTTGCTGCAACCAGGGCACTGAGGCTTGACTGCATGACCTGCAAGCTGTCAATGAACCTCAGCTTATCGAGGGAGAAAGAGATGTATTTCTCCATGTTGTTTGGGATGCATTTCAAATCGGAATGCACATCCGCAATTCCACTCATGATGTGGTGTGCATCATAACCCTTCAAGTTGTGAAAGATTACCGGGATTATTTCCGTTTTGGGGCTGGTTCGGAAATAGTTGATGTTGCAAGCACTGTGAGCCGCACCCCGATATTTGCCTGTGATGTGGCAATGATCTTTGACTGCGTCTCGAACAGAGTCTTGGATTAGAGACTCCCTGCAGAAAAGACAGTCGACCTGCTCGAATAAATTGTCTGGGTTGGCCTGCCTTTTGTTTCTTGGTCCAACAAATGGGAACTCTTCTAATTTGCCATCATCGTCCTGGATGTAAGTTTTGAATATCTTTTGATAACATTTGTTGGTGTGACGATGAACAAGGCCCGCGTATTCTCCGGTGTTTGGGTCATAGGCCACAATGACATCCATGTGGTTCTTCTTGGTGAGAGACTTGTCACAGATGTAGCAATCTGTTGCACGGTTGAATTCTGCCCAGTCTGCTCTTGACATGGAGAGTGGTGCCTTGCGTTGCAGCTCATCTCTGATCACTCCTTCCAGCTGTTGAAGGCTGTCAAGAAAGACTGGCACAGCGTCCTCTCCTCTGTATAGATAAGGTCCCTTTGTCTCTCCATCAGAGCGAACAGCTAACATGCAGAACCCGCAGGGTTTATGTACGGATGTTGCAGTGGTGCTGCTCTGTTGGGGATCTGGTATGCAACCGTGGACTTTTTCGACAATGCTTTCGAAGTCCGCATAGATGACCCAAGGCTTCTTCATCTGGTTCTGGAAGTTCTCGAAGTGGAGGAAGTTTTCGCCTTCTTTTGGCATTTCAGTTCGCATCGGCCTGCCTTTGACTCCCCTGCAATAGAAGAGATGGTCAGTGAGAACCCGTTCTGAAGAAAATGCTTGGAGACACCTGTTACAGTGATGCATGCGGCGCCCAACGTTGAACTCGCTGTGTAAGAGCCTACTCATGCTCTTGATGTAACAATAATGTGAGGTGTGTGTGTCTGTGAGCATCATCAGATTGATTCTTTGCAGATTGGGATCCTCTAGCTCACTGACTCTGATTACAACCACCTGGTTGTTCTTCCAGCCATAAATGTTGATTGGAAGGTTGTTTTGTCGCTCAACTTTGGAAATCTGACTCAATGGCGTTGGAAAATCAACTCCAGTTAAGTCTAGGTCATCATCAATGGGATAACTGCCTGGCCGGTCTGAATGCGCCTCGGCGGGGAACAATACCGATCGCAGTGCCCAGCGGAGACAATGATTGTCTCTGTTCTTTACATTGATGATGGCCTGCTTTGACCTGAGTTTTGATGGTGTTGGGATAAATGCACCGCCTCGTAGAGGTTGGTACATCCCGAACTCAAGGTAAACAGTTTTGATTTTTTCAATCACCCAACCAGAACCCAACTGCTGCCATCTGGCAATCTCTTCCTCAAAGCCATTCACAATGTCTTCCAGGATGCCCTCCTCTCGAAGCTGATAGAGATTTGTCACAATCATTGGATTGACGTTCCAAAAGAAGTGAGTAATTTCTCGTCGTCTGTCATCGCCTTCCATTGAAAAGTGAACATCGAATGACAAAGTGACCTTCACCCCGCCAAGCTCTGTGACTTCGCGTGCAATTTTCTGGAGAAAAGCCGCCCGATTAGCTATGAAGAATGAATTGAGGTCCTTGATGGGGTAATCACCAGGGACGTTCATCTTATAACCATGCAACGAATTGCCAAAGTAATCGTGGTTCCTTGGGTTGAAGTCAAGACGTTGAGCCGCCATGTTATATACAGGGATTTTATTTTTCTTCAATTGGTGGTCTCGTATCGGACCAGCATTCACCAGTGTGTAGTAGAAGACGTTGGTGCATCCGGGACCACCTTAAATTTCCGAGACCACGTACCCACCTGCCCCCCGAAGCCGACAAAAGGAGGCTGAGGGGGGCAGGTGGGTACGTGGTCTCGGAAATTTAAGGTGGTCCCGGATCACCAACGTCTTCTACTACTCGTTCAAAGCCGAAAATTCTGAAACCATTTTCGAACAACGTTCGAACATGGCTCTCATATTTTTCCAATCTTTATATAATGTTCCTTATACGTTTTCGTTACTATCATGTTACCGTGCGCGCGTTGTGATTTTGACACATGTTTACTCGGTTTCTTCGTCATTTGTAAAGCACTATTACACTACGTAACGTTTCTCACAACTTACTGTACAAAATATATAGAAAAGAAAAGGAAATCACACTAAAAAACATTGATATGTTGGTCATGACTTTTGAAAATGATACATGATACACGCGTGGACTGTTTTTTTTCTCTTCGCGCTTGCTTCGCGAGCGGCAAGAACTTTTTACATGGTGATCTGCTCTTATATGGGGTCTTAGACTTCTTTGCATTTCATCCTTTGGCTCACATGTATATATTTTCTTTTTATTAATGTTTGCCACAAATTGTAATAAAAAGGGCTGGTTATCAACGTGCGTAAGTGTTTGTTTGTTAGGGCTGCACTGGTTTTAACAACTTTTGCCTTTTAGTTTTTCTTCTCTTTTTTCACCCGCCGACATGAGAAAGTTTCAATCTAGCTAAGTTTGTTTCTTGAGAGACACAACTGACCTACTATGCGTCGCAGACGCGATGTTTTGTCGTACGATCGTACGATGCATTGTCAACAGCACGGTCCGATAGTATGCAAGATAGTTAAGTTTTGGTTTATAAGGACATGATTCGATTCTTCATTGTATGTTGTTCAGTGGCGAGGTGACTTTTCTCTTGGTGGCGAGTTCGTTGGTGTCGAAACTCCCTGGTGGCGAGGTGACCGGATACCTCTCTGCTGAAACTCGCGAACTTAGTTCCTCACTATAATGGAGTTCGTTGGAGAGCCAATCTGACGGCTTTGAAGACGATTTGCAGCCGCTCACACCACAACATGTAGAAAGCGTCTATCTGTTAAGGTTACAGTGTACCTTCAGATCGAAAATTTATGGAAATTTTTTTTGGCGTCAAAATAAAGTTTACAGAATGAACTTTCATCCCAAAAAAAATTATCGAAAAATAGTAAAAATTGACGGAGAAATGACGGTATAACTTTTGTGGGCGGAGTTTGTTTATGAAGCGATATGTTTTTTTAAGCACTGTTTTCTCAAAGTTAATTTTTCGCTTGTAGGGGACACTTTAAAAAGCTACAACTCAAAGGGAATTTGTTCGATTTTCCTCAAATTTAGACAGAAGCTAGGCTAACATATAATCAACAAAAACGTGTCGGCGAATTTCTTATTTCCGAAAATATTTTCGTCAAGAGCCATTTCCGTGCGATCACTCCAATTTTTTTTCTCTCTTTTTCGAAAATATTCTGTAACTTTTCACTGCAATTGAATATGGGAAATCGCCGACACGTTTTTTTAGCGCTTCGTGTCCGGAAATCCGAGAACAAATCAAATTAGCAAAATACAATAATCGCTTTGAGTTATAGCGTTTTAAAGCTAATTCGGACGCTCGAATTTAGACGTCGTAAAAAATTCGACAATTCATTTTATTACCAAATAGTTTCCATATTTAGATAGCCAGCTCTATAAGCTTTAATTTGATATCTGGGTTTAGGTATATTAAGTGTAATCTTAAGACGCTAGAGCTGTTATACTGGAGACACCCCCGAAGGTACACTGTAACCTTAATTTAAAGGCAAGCGGATCTCAGCATTTTTCCTGAAAAGAATCATTCGCTGCTGCAGATTGCAAAGCCGTTTCAAAATGTGAGGGTCCAAAAGCGAAAACAGTGCAGTGGTCATGCTGCCAAGAGAGGCATAAAATGCGAGGAAAGCATTATTGCTGCGGAACGAGCGCAGCGAGTGAGCAGCAACATAATCAGGATTTAAGAGAAATATATGAAAAAAAAAATTTAAGCTAGGAAAAATCTCGAATTGATCGCTTTTTACCAGAATTTACTGCGCCACGAACACATTTTGGCACAGAATGCACTGCGCCACGAACAATAGTCTCGCTTGCTGCTTCAAGCTGTTGGCTGCGAGATTTGTAATATTTTGGTCCAACATGTCCCAGTCGAAATCGGAACTAAAGTGTCGACGACTACCGCGAGTTGAGTGAGGACTGTGAGGCATGGTGATAAGACCGTTGGATAGCAAAAATTTTTGAAGATTGTACGGAATAAAAGACAAATTTATTTTGAAATCATTCCGACAGCGGTCGATGAGACTGAACTGAGCTGAGCGCGTGGGGGACGCGAAACCTGAGCTGAGCGCGTGGAGACGCAAACATAGCCTGTGAACAGGCTTCTATTTGGGGAATTGGGTTAGGTTAAAATCGGCGAGCGAAGCGAGGACTGGGGAAGAGGGAAGGGGCGGCGAAGCCTGTGGACTCGCCTTTGATGCCGCCGTTCCATGATACCAGAGTCTGGTATCATGAGCTGATTGGTCAGATCACTTGGTGTTGACAGGTATGCGGTGATTGACGACACATGTTGACATCTGAAATGCCTGGTTCCTAAATTTGCAAAATTATTCCATTAAATGATAAACAAACATGGCGACTCGTCGCATGCAATTTTCAGATCTCGATTTTGAGAAAGCTTTGAGCGATTCGTTGCGAAATTTTTCGCATATACCGAGACTTAAAGAAGAGCAAAAGCTGTGTCTAAAGTCTGTGGCAAAAAAGCAAGATGTTTTTGGAATTTTGCCGACTGGATTTACAAAACATTAACCATGCTGCAGATTATCTATATCTGTTGGATGCCAAATCAAACGCTATTACAAAACAACGAGGGTTTATCCTAGCTCCACTGAGACACCGTGACAACTCAACTACAGAACTTACTAAGGATCTAAAAATTATTGCAATAATTCATGATTTCATTGCAGTGGAATTATAGACCACGGCTTTTTGAGACTCGGAGCTAAGATGCCTATTACCGTGTGGCCGGAAACACTATAATCCGCCGAGATCAAAAGGTCAATATCATCGAAGAGAACAAATTCATTACTGTGATCTAAAGGCGTAATTCTCTCTGAAGTCTTACGAGGAAAGCTTTATACTTTAGGCTTTTTAAATACTTTTTTGCGAAGAGTGGGAGTCGTGTTTAGCCTGTCTATTTTATACTACTACCGATGCATTAAACAGAATAAAAACATGACAACTTGTTGACAATATAATAACATGATAATTACTAGGGGGCGGAACGGCGGCATCAAAGGCGAGTCCACAGGCTTCGCCGCCCCTTCCCTCTTCCCTAGTTCGCGCTAGACTCGCTTCGCTCGCCGATTTTAACCTAACCCAATTCCCCAAAAAGAAGCCTGTTCACAGGCTACGCAAACACGATACGGCAAGCTGCCTACATTTTCACACAGGCAGGTACAAAAGTCGGAACGGATCAACTCGGATCGGATCGGACCGGATCCAGTCCGGGTCGAATCAACTCGGATCGACCCGGATCGACTCGGATCATAAAAATTGTAGGTTAAAATTCCTCTCAGAAATAGGTCAAATCAAGTAAGCGTTGCAACGTTTAGAGCTCCGTGGCGTTCACCCGCCATTTTTGTTTACTAGTGCCAGTTCCTCTCGGATCAGGTTACGAATTCGTGGTTTCGTTACACGCTCCATCGATCGATCATATATTAAAACATGGACCCAGCTGAAGGCGAGGAAGGTAAGATCTAGGCCATCTTTCTCAATGAAAATGCTTTATTTCAAGAAAATTATCGTTTCTGTAACTCAGAATGTTCATGTTGTTTTTTTTTTACAGCAGGCGATGTTGCTTTTTGTCACAAGTTTATAGAACTCGTGGTTGCGTAGCGAAAAGGAAGTTTCTTTACCGTCGAACTAACCCTGATCATGAGTCGACATGAATTTATTTGTGGTGGAGAGTATCGAGGTGGAAACCAATTAAGTCACTTTCGAGAACGAAACCTTTCAATACACACATTTCACCTCTTGTCACTCGCCAAGTGTTAAAATAGGATTCGTGAAGCCACTTTTGAGGAAAATATTTCAAAATTTTAAAAAACGCTTGCTGACTAGAGGCTACCCAAATAACCTGATAGAAAAAATCCTATCAGAAATAAAATTCACAGAAAGGGAATCGGCGCTTAAACAAGATAAATTCAAAAAGACATTTTGCCTTTTGTTACACAATACCAACCGTCAGTGCCAAACATCAAACAAGCTTTAAGGAGAAAATGGCACCATATACAAAACAAACCACTTCTAAAGCAAATTTTTAAAGAACCACCTAAAAGATGCACTCGTTAGAGCAAAAATATAAAAGGTTCTCATATGTTTCACACCGGTAGAGATTGTGTGGCCTGTCAACCCTTGCTATTTCCTACTGCAAAATCGCCTGCTGTAAAAAATAAGCAAATATGTATATTCTGAGTGACTGAATCTATCATTTGCTTGGAATTAAGCAAATTCATCGAGAAGGATGGCCTGGATTTTACCTTCAGCATGATTTCTTCAGCTGGGTCCATGATGGAACGTGTAAAGAAACCACGAGTTCGTAACCTGATCCGAGAGGAACTGGCACTAGTAAACAAAATGGCGGGTGAACGCCACGGAGCTCTAACGTTGCAAGCTTACTTGATTTGGCCTATTTATGAGAGGAATTTTAGCCCAAAATAGGGTAAAATTTGAGGCAGGTACAAAAGTCCGTAATATATGCGTGCATAAATTTGCATGCACAAATGTGACACCAAAAAAATAAAATAAAATAAAATGACAAAGAAAAACGAAGCCGGAACCTTACCTCATGCGCGCTATGCGCATGAGTAAATAGGGTAAAATTTGTATATTTTCTCATTTAATTTTTTTTTATGATCCGAGTCGATCCGGGTCGATCCGAGTTGATCCGACCCGGACTGGATCCGGTCCGATCCGATCCGAGTTGATCCGTTCCGACTTTTGTACCTTCCTTTTTCACACCTTCCTCGTGGTGAACGCGTCCTTTGCTCAACCATATTCTACAGACATGGCAAGAACTTGATGCGTGAATTACAAAACAAAATTAGCCTTATCAGCTGGAGTTTTCGTCGATTCATCCCGGTTACATTTGCTTTGCTTCCCCTCAAAAAACGAAAGAGAACATTCTGTAATACCAGCGAGACGATAAAACAGCATTATTACAACAAATTTACCGCAGCAATTACTATCTTTTGGATACACTAGTCATATGGTTATAAAGCTAGACAAGATTAAGCGGTGGCTACCCATTCGCCAATATTTAAAACTCAAGTGGAATGTCCATGCTCACTTCTCAAACTGTCATGTGAATTACTACAGTGCTTGGTTATACACAACGAAAGAAGTCGCCGAATGTTTTTGTTTCACTGTCGAAATGCGATCTTCGCCTTCCTCTATGTTCTTGTCGCTCATTCCCTTGTAATGTCCATCGTAGTTTTGCCAGGCCGTTTGTGACTTGGGCTTCGCACTCAACCGTATCAACACGTTCATGCACGGCGAAATTTGGAGGCAGCGTCAGTAGATATTCTTCATTCGACAAGAGAGCAATTACCATACCATATATATCAGAAGAGGATTAAACATGACATGATTTCAACAGACAGCCCAATCCCACCTCTATATGCTTTTTGAAAGGATCACAAACAGCAAGGGACTAGACCGGTGTACGGTGCGACGCCGAATTCTGCGAATAAGAGATTATCTCATCTGCTCAGCGTTATACTCTCGGAAGTGTGGAAACGTGAGGAGGATGGTGTGTGTCTGGGCTGAGTGCAGAAGAGATGGTCACTGAGATCAGTAGGGTGAATGGTGTCAATACACGGAACGCGTATTGTTATCGGCTCGATTGATGTGAACGTACTGTATCCTAGCCTGGACATAGCGTTTACGGTGGAAAAGGTTTGCAATGTCATAAGTGGGAGTGGCTTCGAATTAGAGGGATTATGGTATGAAGAAATTGGATTGTACTTATCAATCAACTTTACTGTGGAAGAGCTTGACTCTCTTCATGATTGTCCAATTGTACTGTAATACATTGTGCCGTATTGTGCCGTTCTAGAATGTATTGTTAAACTATTGTTATGGTCATATAATACAATACAATGCTATGCATAAATTTATCCGAGTATTGAGGGCCTCCCAGGGGGGGTGCATGTTCCCTTGTTCCCTATAAAAATTTGAAGTTGTTCCCTTGTTCCTCAAAAACAAGGTGTTCCCCGAAATTCATTTTTATCAAGTTCCCCTGTTCCCAGAAATTCTGTTCCATGTTCCCTTGATCCCCAAAAATATTCCTAACTGTTCCCCACAATTTCTCTCATATTTCATTATTTCATGGTTAGTTATTTTCATAGGTTTTACCTCGTTAGTCATAGTACAGATACTCCTCGGCAAAACGCCTCTTTCTCCTCCTCCTTTCTCATTTTCGATGGAGGGGTGCGTTAGAGCGCTGCAGGCGTGATAACACGAGCGCCGGAGGCGCTAGTCCGTAGGGGAGTCCGGGGGTATCCTCCCCCGGGAAATTTTGAAAAATTCGGTTGTCTGAGACAGCATTTCGTGCGTTTTCGAAGGCAGTTTGATATGAAACCAGGCAGCCAAAAGCGAACGTAAAAACATGAATATTTCTTTTTAAATTCAAAATGGATTTTTGATAAACAGAAACTTTTATGCGACATGTTATTTACAACTTTAGAAGCTTTTAGAGAATACCTTCACGTACAATTTATACAGCACATAAAAGGAAGGCAGGCACAAAATATCTTTAAGAGGCCTAATATGCTTTACATTGATTATTTAAACAGAGGAATAAAAACATATCCCCATTTATTCAGTTTGCTAATCTTTTAACAGTGTTCCAAGTTCTAAAAAATCAGATTGCTAATCTTTTAACAGTGTTCCAAGTTCTAAAAAATCAGAAAACGGCAAACTGATCCTTTCGGCAAGGCGATGAAAGATTAAACAAAAGAATAAAACAAAATATATTTATTCAAACAAATTTGCCCAATATTTCGGTTTGAAAACAAACCTTCTTCGGGGGCTAACAGAAAAATGAAGATAAAACTGAAAGTTCGTTACAAATAAGAGTTTGAAATTATGAAAATAAAAACAATAGCTTGTTATTGGTGGTGTAGGAGACTAGGTGTCGTATGTCAATGAGCTTCGTCACGTCTATTTATTCCTAGAGGAGACAACGTTTTCCCTTTGTGTATTAAATGGGCCTCTCTCGCCTTTCTCACTGCTTCACGGTTGCTACGTATGAGTTCAAGTGGGATAAGAAGAACATCATTGATGGAATGTCCAGCTTGATTGAAATGTAGGGAGACATGAGTGGGATCGCTGAGTTGATGATGGTTCATGATGGAACGGCGGTAGCCTGCGAATACAGCCGCCTCTCATCGCTCCCAGCCGCTGGCCGGTAGCGATGAGAGGCGGCTGTATTCGCAGGCTAGAACGGCGGGTGTTCTCCAAATCGTTCATAAGTTGCCTTTTGGTCTCCGATGTATTGACATTTAATAAACATTCAATCAAGTAGATAAGATTTTTGGATTTGCAGGATAAGTTGTCAGTGATTTTTCTTTGTTCATTAGTTGCGGTAAAGATGTAATTTGTTTGGCCTTCTTGGAGAAAAGGACAGGTGAGGCAACGTGGATGGTTGCATCTATAAACTCCGGCATCTTGTTGCGTGTGAGGTGTATTATTGTGGAGCGTGGAATGTAACAAAAGGTCACGAAGGCTTGCGTGACGTCTGTAAGCAGTAACTGGCGGCATAGGGAATGCGTCTTTGCAGTTAGGGGAGGATTGAAGGATGTTAAGGTGTTTTTTTAGGACTGAAGATATTTTACGAAGAGCGGGATTGAAGGTGATAACAAATGGCGTGCGGTCTGTTGTGGAATTTGTGTGTTCCTGTTGCTTGAGTGTTTCGTGCCGTGGGATGGCGCGGACTCTGGTTACGGCTCTTTTGTAGGGAGGGTCGATTGTACCCTCGTTTTATAAGATAATTTACAAGTTCTTTGCTGCGTTGATCAAAGAAGGTGTCCTACACCAATAACAATCTATTGTTCTTATTTGTAACGAACTTTTAGTTTTATCTTCATTTTTCTGTTAACCCCTGAAGAAGGTTTGTTTTCAAACCGAAATATTGGGCAAATTTGTTTGAATATATATATATATTTTGTTTTACGCTGTGTCTATATGTCCGGCAGCCGGACAGGTTTTTCAAAATACTCCGTGTCCGGCAGTCAATTTTTTTTTTAAATTTCAGTTATTGATATCAAATCCTTGTCTATATGGCTGAAACTTTCACTATTTCCACCGTAGTGTGAATTTTTGCGAGCTCGGCACCCGATAACTGGTATTTATAACTTTGAAGCTCGCCGCGAGCTTCCGGACAGGAAATTGAAAATACTCCGTGTCCGGCAGTCGAATACTTTCCCGAATATTAAGTCATTCCACTCAATATATTCGATCTATACCAGCCTAGGCGATGCTGTTCTTGTTTACATGGCTAAAGGGTACCATTTCCACCGAAATACCAGTGTTTTATTTTTGCCGCGAATGGCAATGTTTCCACGAGCTTCCGGACACGAAATCGTAAATACTCCGTGTCCGGCAGTCGAATAGTTTCATGAATAAAGATGATATCCAGTCCGTACTGCATACCCTCGAGAGTTTGGTTGGGATTTTTTCGTTTTGTTTCATGTAAGACATCACAAAATGTAAAACATTTTGCAACTACTTCAAGGTTTCATGACGTCAACCACCATTATGGATGCGAATCTTTCTTATATCACTTGATGAACAACTTCGCAGCTGTAAAAATTAATGAAGCTGTTGGAAAAAGAAATTGAAAGGGCTCGAATATAAGGTATGTGGTTCGTAACGAATAACATCGATTCGCATTCCTTCGAGTGAGACTTATAATGTTTATTAACACTAGGGTGCTGAGACTGCGCAGTGCGGACTGGAAATCATCTTTAAGTCCTTCTTCCTAATAGGTTCAAGCTACACTCGCAAATCACCCACGCAGGCTGCGCACTTCCTTGAAAATATATACATACATATATCAAAAACAAAGAGAAATGGATGTGGTTTCACCAAATCGCAGGAATGCTCGATACAAATACATGTAGAGCGAAATAGAAATTAAAGATAGAAACTGTAAATTGACAGGTACTCTGATGGTCGCGTTGTGCGTGAAACTCGAGTAACTGTCAGCTTAAAGTTTCTACATATATAAATGTAGATTTTTTTTCTACGCTCGGCAGTCAACAATAACCATAACAACAACTTTATTAGCATTACCATTTTACATAGATGGTGTTTCTTGCCATGGATCGGTAATAGAGAGCAACAACGCCACGAGAGGAAATGGAAATGATTATTAATCATTGTTACAACTGTGAGATAGAAATTAGTTAGCCCCTATCATCTCTGATTTTTTTTATTTTCTGAGGACCTCTAAACAAAAGTCTGAGTTTCTTGGAAATGGAATTTATTTAGTCATGAATCATTGATCCTTTTGAAGGATCTTATCACCTAACACAGCATTCTTGGTTAGAAGTATAGGAAAAGAGAAATGTCTAAACCAGTGACGTGAATCAACTATTATTACTAAACAGATGACATGTCTAAAATAGTTGAGCTCTCTGCACCATATTACAATGATGACAAATACATTATTGAAACATTTTTACTCTGATACTGAAAGGCCAGGTAAACTTTTAAAATTACCATGCAAACGAAACAGGTTACATGTAACATTGTAACCACCAAACAGCATGCATGTCCTGTGGTAGCTTTACAGTAAGTTGTTCTATATAATGTCATGGAGACATAATACTTCTTAAAATTCAAAAGCCTGGGCCACATTCAAGTGAATTTAAAACTTACGTGAAAATTTCTGTTGTGTATGAAAACAGGTGTACAAGATATAACTATTTCTTCAATACATAATCAATATCTTGATATGCTTTGTTGCAAGCAAGGAAGTTAATCTTCTTTAACCTTTTTCAGACCGAAATGGGTGGGAGGGAAGGCAGATTTTGCCGGCTTTGCGGACTATAAGCATTACCAGCTATTAATGTAATCTTCTGAGTTAATGCTTATTTGACAATATTTTAGACAGATGTCATACATCTAGTATCTGAAAAAATGGACTCGAGGCCGGAATCCGCCTTCCGGTCCCAAAGAACCGGTGTGAATAGGGTTAATTAAACTTGTTTTTGCAACTTTTACAAAACCAGTTTCTTGCTTTAGGTTTGGTACTCAAAGAGGAACATAAAAAGTGATACCACAACAAACAGCGATCACAAGCAATTGACTCCTGGTTGTCCTTTATCGCCTTGCTACACGCCTTGCAGTGCCAAGTAGTTTCTTCTTTCTTCTGCAGTATCTCTAAAAGCTGGAACCACGCGTCTTCCACTTTTCTTGTTCTCCTCCATCTGTCTTGAGTTTTTCTTCATTTCCTCCACTCTCATTCTTCATCTTCTTTCCCGCACTCTTTCCGTGGGTTTCTCTTCTTTGTCTTTCCGTGCCTATCTCTTGTGCCAGTTTCTTGCTTTCCGTTTCTTCATGTGTCTCCCCCTTTTTTTCTTGCACTTTAGCTTCAGTTTTTGCCTTCATTTCCACACTTTGTCCATTTGTTTCTCGTCCTTTTCTTTCGCTAGCATTTTTCTGTTTCCGCTCCTTTCCTTCCATCTCGTCTTTGCCTTTCTCTTCATTTCTCTTTCGTTTAACTTGTCTTCCACTTTCCTTGTCTTGAGGATCCCGTTTTCCATGTGACGGGCGACTTTCCGTCTGTGCAGATATTGTTACCTCCCTGCCAAAACTCCAGTACGCCGCTACATCTTCCAACTGGCGTAGACGTGTCGTAAAGGTACGCATACCGCCTTCACTTGCCAAGGACGCAAGGGACTGTGCGATTCTCAGGGTTTTCCGAAATTTCTGTGCTTGAGAAAGAATTGTTTGTTTGTTTTCTGTCACTGTGACAGTTGTGTGAGGCAGGCCGAACTGTGTGCTATCGTCACAACTGAATCTTGTCTCGGCCAGTTCTTCATAATAGGCCATGGTCCACCTTTGGTTTACCAGGGCTGGTTCAAACAACGGAAGATTCGTGATGCTTCGCACTTTGAATATATGTCGGCAGGGCAGCCCCATTCGTTTCGTAGAAGAACAGGTACATGAAGACGGAGTTACAGTTATGAGGTCGCCGGATGACTTTATTTCAAAGGTCTCTCTAGATTTTCTTGCGACATTCGCTGTCTTGATAGCATTTGAAAGGTCCATTTGAGTACGGACAAACTGGAAAGCGTATGGAGTTAAATGCTGAGCATATTGTTGAACGCTTGGATCACAGTTTTGGTTCTCAACCGGTTTGCGTGCCAACGCCATCAAGTAATGGTGATTACGTTCATTTCGTAAAGTTCTGAGAACGGAGAAAAATTCGTGAAAAAACTGCAGCAAGCTTGCGTACTTTGAACAGACGCTTTTGATTTTACTGAAAATGGATTCGAGACGGTTGTTGGTGTTTTCCCCAAGATTTAGCGTTTCGTCTTTAAAACATGCCACCCACTGATGTTTTATTGGCAACCAGTTGAGCTCTAGGTACTCGATGACGCTGCTTAGTTTCGTGGCTTTCATTTCGTCCCAGTGTGTGTCAAATTCCTTTTGGGATTTTGCATACGCAAGTTTCGACACAAGTTCCAGACATCGTAACCTTTCGGCGGATGTGATACCTAATTTCTCACACGTAATCTCTCTGCGAAACGATCGTAGGGTGTGATACAGGCAAATGTTAAGAGAAGCTTCCGGGAAACAATTCTTAAACGCATCCCTTTCAGTAAAGTCCTTGTCGGACATTATCACCTTAGTGTCCGTCCAGCGGGGATTAAAACGCTTAAAGATGTTGACAGCAGATTCGATTACCGACTGCGTCTCTTCAGCTAAAATAAACAGTCCTACTATTTCACTTGACCCGTCTCCGTCAATGGCCAGAAGCAGATACAGAGGCATTCGTAGATCCAACAGCTTATAGGTAGCATCTACCATTATCATTTCCGGGAACTTATTGTACATGCTGCGCATGTATTCGTCTTGGTAGACGAGGCCCTTGAAGTTTTTCTTCTCATCGACTATAACTTCAGTAATGGATCCTTGTTGCTGTCTCAAGAGGTTGATAACGATTTCGAGGTTGTTCTGATCGTTTTCACTTGCTGTTCTTTGTTGAATGTTGGAAATATCTTTCAGGATGATTTTTTTACCTGACTTCTCTTCGAGTTTATGTTGAAGCAGCTTTTTATTCGCCTTGAGGTTAAGGGCATCTTTTATGTCCTTTTTTTCTTCTTCAGAAACCGCTCTTTGCCTGGGTAGGTGGGCATACAGCTGTTTTGTCAAGGCATGGTTGTGTCCTTCATTTACTCTCATGACTTCCAGAGCTTGACCATCGGATGACAATGACAGGTATATTTCAAAGGGACAGCCTTGGCGAAACGATTTTGTTTTTCTTGTGCGCTCTTTTGAGGCATTTGGTCGCCCTCCAAACTTGCAGTATAAGAGCAACGAGTAGTACTTCAGGGAAGGCTTGGCTGCAGCAACTCTCTTTGGG
The DNA here is from genome assembly GCA_024195265.1 of Dendrophyllia cribrosa. Taxonomy (NCBI): domain Eukaryota; kingdom Metazoa; phylum Cnidaria; class Anthozoa; order Scleractinia; family Dendrophylliidae; genus Dendrophyllia; species Dendrophyllia cribrosa. Next base: position 18,995,646 of record JAJLRJ010000010.1, read on the forward strand.
ACACGCTTCGATGCTGATGTCAAATAGCGAGCATCCTTGTTGTACAACTCACAAAAGTTCGCATCTTCAAAAGACTTTTTAAAATGAAGAAAGTCCTCCAGCTCCGTAAACTTCTGTCCCACGTAGAACCTGCAAGCGCTGTCTGTGTTGTTGGCGCTAGGTCCGGAAGGAACGTTGGGGTCCGTTTCACGATGTGTGGCTGGGTCGTCCGATGACTGATCGACAATGGAATCCTCGTTGTTGGCGTCCTGATGTCTCTCGCTTATTTCGTTTTCAGTCGGGTCCTCGCCAATGTCATCAGAGCTGCCAGTGTCACATCCACGTCCCTCCGCTTTACCACGTGCAGGATGCATGTTGGTGGTGTCCTTTGTGTCGTCACCAATTTCTATGTTTGAAGGCTCCGTGGTGTCAGAGTATCCCGTGTCATCACCATGACAGCCTTTTACATCATCATCAGATATTTCGTGAACATCTGTTTCTTCCTTTAGAAACCTTTTGGAGCTCCTGTCATCCGAGCCCTCACTATCAGTAAAGACGTTCGCACCTGAAACAGCTTCTTTGCGTTGAAACTGACGTTTGACAGTGGAATCCTCATCAGGACAGTTGGAGGCATCCAGAGGTCCCTGGGCTATTTCGTGCTTGGTCGGGTGCTCACCAGTGTTGTCCGAGATACCAGTGTCACTTTCTAGGAGCTCAGGTCCCTCAGCTGCATCAGGTCCACGATGAATGTTGGTGGTGTCCTTTGTGTCATCACCAGTTTCTATGTCTGAATACTCCACGGTGTCAGAGCATCCCGTGACGTCACTACAACAGCTTTTAACATCGTCATCAGATATTTCGAGAACATCAGTTTCTTCCTTTAGAAACCTTTTGGAGCTCCTGTCGTCGGGGCCCTCGCTATCAGTACAGACGTTCACACCTGAAACAGCTTCTTTGCATTCAAACTGACGATCGATGATCCCCAAAGAAGCTACCTCGACCCTATCCTCCAGCAACCAAGAAATAACCCTGCTTCTCATGAAATCAGAATAAGAAGTAGGGTGCATAATCCACTTCAAATCATCTGGCAACCTGGCGTTGTTAACAATAAATAGTTCTCTCCATAGTTTAGGAGTGCAAGAAGCAATAACTGCTAAGACAACTACCGCAACACCACAAACATTGCCACATGTCTGCAGAGGAATATTTGGCAGACATTTGGAAGAGCAAACATGGCTGACTTGAGACTTTTCTTCGACATGGCCCTGCACAATTCCTTTGAAAGGCTTAATGCCCACATTTGTCTCTTCATAAATCACTTCCACAATCGGAGAGACTACTTTCTCCACATGTTTTGGTCGGCTCCATCCGGCGGTGTCACAGTAGAACCATTTATTTGTAGTTAAATCTATGTACAACAATGTCCAGTGACAGCCTGGTTCTTGTGGTGTAGCAAACTGTACTTCCCCAGCCTTGGACTTAGTGACATGGGCAAAGAATGTGATGCACTTGACACTTCTAATCGAAAATTTATGTACAGCTTGACGCAGGTCTTTTGTGTCCATCTGGAGAAGGTCGTTCAGCATAAACACCATCGTTTGATTATTTGTGTATTGTAAGATCTTTGTGATGCCCGCCAAAATACTGTAATGTAACCATCTTCTTCCAGCAATCATGGCAAGATCTGAAGAGAGGATGAAGTTATTGTTGTCTAGTACGGCATGCCCATCAGGAGAGTTGAAGATTAAATCTTCATACCTGGCCATATCTTCCTTTGAAATAAAACACTTTTCATTGGGAATCAAAATTTCTTTTCTCAGCCAAGATTCCTCCTCTTTGACTCGCATTGAGATGTCGCGTAGTTCATGAATTTTGCAAATGGTGTCCAGATTTTTCCTTTTGAAAGTTCCTACATTGGATGAAACAGCTGCAAACTTTCCTTTCTTTATAATATCTTGCATCTCTTCGCAACATGACAAAGAAGGCATTTTTTCCAAAGATGACATATCCGTTAATTTATTCCTGGGCGTATATTTACAAAGCCTGAAAGCTCCTACAGTCTGTTGTATACCAGGATAGTGTATCTGTGCCGTTTGATATCTTGTTGTCAAGTAAAACTTGTTGTGTTCAACAATGTCCTAGAAACAATTATTAAGATTATAATGTTATAAAATAAAATGAAGGAGAAAAATGGCAAGTTGCAGTCCACAGAACTCGCACTAAATATAGGACGCCCTGCAAACAATCTTCCTTAGCATTCACAATAGTGCTAGAACGATTTCTAACTGGTGCCGTATTGGCAACTTACGGTTTCCAATGCGGAAGGTTTGATAAAAAAGACGTGCTTCCTCTTACAAAAGCAGTGAGAAGAAATTAGGATGTGTCGTCTAATTATGAAGTGATAACAAAGTATTTTGCTTACTTTCTTATACTTTCTTTTAACTCAGCGTTTTCTTGATGGTAAGTGAGTACTGTTGAGCTGTTACTGTTCTCCAAATGCTCTTTACAAAAGCATAATTACGATTGTATACTAACCTTTAACTTTGGATCCATCGTGAAAACTCCTAAAATAACAATAGCAACCATAATAATCAGATCACTTAACGACAACATAATTGTTTCGGATATGACATGCAATCCTGAAACGTGAATGTGATTTCGTATGCATGGAGGATGGATAAACAGATCTGACAAATGGTGTGTAACCATCAAGTAACGAGAGTTGAAGCATGCAGAATAATCAAGTTTACTAAATATGGGCAATTGTTTCTTATTCGCACGCTAAGAGATTCGAAAGAGATCGATCCTCGAAAAGTTCCACCCCCCTCTCTACCACGGCCAATTCCACTACACTTATTGACCAGCCCAGAAGTGACAAACTTTAAACAATGCAACCTTTTCCAAAGCTTTTAAGTCAAATTTTCTGGCGTATATAACACCCAAAAGAACAAAATATGGATTCGAAACGAGAAACATAAGAAGTGTACAGCACACGAGGCGAGAGGAACTGGGCCGACTTGTTACCCCGCCGCTCGTTCCCAGGGTCTCTCTTCTTCCCGCCCCCTGCGGGAAGAAGAGAGCCCCTGGGAACGAGGTTGATAAATGGGAGGCTCTCAATTTGAATGGAAGGTGATACCCGAAGTCTCGCTTAGGGGTGCAAATGACGGATTTTACTCTTACTTTGGTTGTTTGGGATGAATCCGAAACATTTTTCACTGTCAATGTATCTTTTAGAGTTGCAAGTTAAAAAAAGCTGCGCCCTCATAAAGAGGAAAATTGTAATGCCCGTATTTGCTAAATGTTTGCTAACATTTATCAGTAGTCTTTAAATTGGCATCTTTTAGGGATCAAATAAGCTCAAGCCACACCCAGGTTGATCTCTTTAAATGCGCCAGTCAATTCCAGCTGTGCCCGCCTACCACTCCCCCTCCCCACCCACCCCCCCCCCCACCCCCATTAGTGGGCATTGTCCCATACAGTCCATCACAGAGGGGTCATGTTACCCAGGAGCATTGGACAATCTTTTAATTCTATTTTTAAATTCTTCTTTTAATCCCCAAGGGTCGTTCCAGGGTGGCATGGGTACAGCTGGAATTGACTGATATCCCCCCACCCCCGAAACCAAATTAGGTAGACATACACATCTTGCACAATATCTCAATAGAACTCAAATCTGCAAAGGACCGCAAACCATAATGCTGTAAACGATAAACAGCATTATCGTTTGCGTCCTTTGCAGATTTGAGTTCTATTTTCATATATTTTGGGACCGTAGGTCTTTACTGATCCGATATGCTGGTTTTCTTTCAGCATGGTTTTGCCCATGCGTTTGAATGTTTACATTGGCTTGCCATGTACATTCAGTTTTTGCGAGACACCATTGTGACATCTTGGGACGGCTTGTTCCCCCGCAACACGTGATGTGGCACGCGTGATGCGGGTGACAAGTTGGTTCCAAGGTACGGAACTTGATATTGTGTACGGGTCATTGTGCAATCTATTTACGACTGCATTCTTGTAGACCTTACGTTCTTAGTTTGCTACAAGCTACACCGCGCTGACGAGCCCCAAACAGGGCGAAACAGCTGTCCGCGGTTGCCACACTGCTTTATCGGTTTCTGTCGTATTGGTGTCACGCAAAATCTACTTTTTCACGTAGTCAGATCAGCCTTGCAGTTTGTCGGTTACAATATCTCAAACGGCAAACGCAGAGTTTCTGATTTTTGGCCAGGAGATTTTAGTGAAACCCATCAACATATACAAATCAAATTGCTAACTAGTCAATTTGCCCGGAAGAGAAAGAAAAAAACTACTAAAGGCAACCTTCGTTCGGCTCCCAGACAACAGTCACACTGAAAACACCCGTTTTTATCTCGAGTTCTGGCATTTATGGAGTGCATGGTATCGTCAAGCCTCAGCTCAGCTCCATTTACAACCCCAAAGAAACATGATCTAATGTGTGGTCCTACCTTCAGTCTTCTCTTCGCCTTTATTGCGCAGATATAAACACGCTTGGCTGTGGAAATCTCCTGCGATCGGCCGCTCTTCAGTTACAGTAATTTCCCGCTCAAAATTAGGTCACGCTGGGTCACCTGATCAAGCGTGACCTTTCACTACATGACGTGTCCGGAAGTAGTGTATACAGTATCTTTTATATGTACAGAGTCGCATAAATTCACAAACAGCATGTAAAATAATTTAGCCACGTAAACGAGAACAGCATTGCCAAGGATGGTATAGATCGAATATATTGAGTGGAATGACTTAATATTCGGGGAAATATTCGACTACCGGACACGGAGTATTTACGATTTCGTGTCCGGAAGCTCGTGGAAACATTGCCATTCGCGGCAAAAACAAAACACTGGTATTTCGGTGAAAATGGTACCCTTTAGCTGATCATGTAAACAAGAACAGCATCGCCTAGGCTGGTATAGATCGAATATATTGAGTGGAATGACTTAATATTCGGGAAAGTATTCGACTGCCGGACACGGAGTATTTTCAATTTCCTGTCCGGAAGCTCGCGGCGAGCTTCAAAGTTATAAATACCAGTTATCGGGTGCCGAGCTCGCAAAAATTCACACTACGGTGGAAATAGTGAAAGTTTCAGCCATATAAACAAGGATTTGATATCAATAACTGAAATTTTAAAAAAAAATTGACTGCCGGACACGGAGTATTTTGAAAAACCTGTCCGGCTGCCGGACATATAGACACAGCGTTTGTTTTATTCTTTTGTTTACTCTTTCATCGCCTTGCCGTAAGGATCAGTTTGCCGTTTTCTGATTTTCTACAAGTAATTTTTGTACTGATCCAAGTCTACAACTGGGAGATCCGGCACCTCTCAACGGTTTGTCGCTGTGGTCTTGCTGATATTTTATATTTCACGTTCTAGCCTTCTTGGGTGCTTCTTAGCAAACAAATCTAGTATAGAATCTTGGGTTGTAAATATTCCTTTTTAATGCATCCTTACATTGATTCGTACACAGCCTATACGAGCCTGATTAAGGTGGCTCGACTGGATTTTTTTGGGGGTAATACCCCCCAAGTTTGAACATTAACTACGACTCCAACAATGTTATGGAAAAACGGTCACCACAGCTATAATAGATAAAGATGAAAATTTGTTAAGACCAGTGTGAAATTAACATCGGAGTTGCCATAGCAACGTAATGAAGCCATGACGTTTTTTACTTTCCATCGTAGTTCTTGGCACCAGGAGGTTTTTTCGGCAATCGCTTAAGGGAGCTTGTACTTCCCATAGCCGCCTCGAGTATGGCAAAGATTGAACAAATTCTATGAGAGCGTTTTTGAAGTTTTTGGGGATGAAGTTTTGGGGAATATAAATACAGTGAAAAACATACTATCGACATAATTGGCTAATATCTGAAGAAAACGATGCGCTTTGGGAATGCAGTTTCTTCACACAGTATTTTGATTTTATCTGAGATCGTGTGTGAAAAAGTGAGGGGGATTGCTTTGGCCGATTGCGAGAAAGAAATATTTGATTGGTGTGCGTTCAGATGCTCTTGTTGCCATTTTTGTATGTAATTTGGTCTACGCCTACAAATGTGATGATAATTTGGAAACCGCTTGATAATTTTTTTTTAAAAATTGACAATCTCGAGATTAATCATCAATTTATATGGCCTGCAAGTTTCAAGGACAGGTAAGGCAATAAAATAAGGCCTCCAATGTACCAATTTTTTCCCGCGGATTTCGTGTTAACAAGTGAGCGTCCTCATTATTCACGGGTATGGAATCAAACTACTATGAGATGAAACTACATTCCCAAAGCGCATCGTTTTCTTTAGATATTAGCCAATTATGTCGATAGTATGTTTTTCACTGTATTTGTAATCGCCAAAACTTCATCCCCAAAAATTTCAAAAACGCTCTCATAGAATTTGTTCAATCTTTGCCATATTCGAGGTGGCTATGGGAGTTACAAGCTCCCTTAAGCGATTGTCGAAAGACCTCCTGGTGCCGAGAAATACGACGGAAAGAAAAAACGTCATGGCGTCATTACGTTGCTATGGCAACTCCGATGTTAATTTCACACTGGTCTTAACAAACTTTCATTTTTATCTATTACAGCTGTGGTGACCATTTGTCCATAGCATTGTTAATGGCGTCGTAGTTAATGCTCAAACTTGCAGGGTATCGCCCCCAAAAAATCCAGTCGAGCCACCTTAACACCACCTCTCCGTGGGCTTTTCATTCCCATTATGATAAATGGCGCCCGTAACGGGTATAATAACCGCCGTGTCGGTCGATACATCCATAGACTGAGTTTCAGTTTCCGTTGCCATTTTTACAGTGTTTCTAGACGTGAATGATATGATAAATGGAGGTCAAGAACTACGAAAGAATTCTCCCAGGTAACCACGCGTTCCAAACTCGTCACCAGTTCTTCTGCTAAGAACAAAATATATGATTTGTCCTAAGGGCCCGAGAAATGAGAGAAATTGTCATATTTTGTCGTCGGAAAGGCCCTTTTTCCTCTTTACATGTAACATTATAATTTTTTTCCAAAAATTAGGAAATCAATGTTCCCTTGTTCCCGATTATAACTCAACAGTTCCCTTGTTCCCTAAAAATTATTTTAAGATATCCCTTGTTCCCAAAAAGTAAGGGGCCGATTACATGGCGAATTTCAGCCCGGGCTGAGATTTCAGCCCGGTTGACCGGGCTGAGATTTCAGCCCGGCTTCCGAAATAAATCCTCATAAAATGATGTTAGCGATTACATGAACAAAGTTTCAGCCCGGGCTGAGTTTCAGCCCGGGCTGAAAATTCCAGCCCGGTTTCAGAAACCGGGCTGGAATTTTCAGCCCGGCCAAACGGGCTGAAATTCGCCATGTAATCGCATCAGAATTTCAGCCCGGGCTGAAAAGTGACTTTGGGCACGCGTAGTCGAATCTTCGACGCCATTTTGATTATCGTTATCAATCTTCTCGCGTAATTTCAAACTTGGCGCCCGGGCTGAAATCTCAGCCCGGGCTGAAATTTGTCATGTAATCACAACGAAATTTCAGCCCGGTTGACCGGGCTGAAATCTCAGCCCGGGCTGAAATTCGCCATGTAATCGGCCCCTAAATGGCCATGTTCCCTTGTTCCCTAAAAGTAAATGGCCACCCTCTCGAATACTGTGTGCCAGCAGCCAATGGGCCAATGAATAGTAGGGGAGGGGAGGGAAGGTTAAGTTTGACCGAGGAAGACTAGGAACCTAAAAGGTCATTTGGGGGTAAATTCAGGGAAATACATGGAGAAGTTTTATTATACGAGGAAGAAAGGTAAAAAATAAGGCTTAAACTTAGCTGACATGGAGAACAGCGTATCTTCTATAGATGATTCGGATGCATTTAATGACAAAAAAGGCGAAGCAAAGAAAGAAAGACCAAAGAGCTTAGACTTGGAGACGTGCGACTTTGGCAACGACGAGCAACAAACTCCTGACGATACCAGGCAGTCCACAAGGTGACTTGTCTCATTGAGAGCGCAGCTTGTGGGTTAAAAAGGGATTATTTTAGATACATTTGTTGTTACTTTCTTTGTTACGGATGTTGTATAACTTGTGTCGTTTCTGTTTTGTTGGCCATAGGAAAGCCAAAGAGTTTTCTTCCTCGCAAGAAGATCTGCTTACTTCACGAAACAGTGAACTTCGTGAGAGGTAAGCTTACATTAATTTTGAGTTTTATTTAAGATTACACATTTCTCCTTCTTTCATATTAAAAATGATTTGTGAAATAACAGTTAAATAAAATATTTTTTTCGGTCCAAAAGGGCTTAATATTTATACAGGACTATCACTCGGTGGAGTATAAAACGGGGGTTAGGATTTCGATTTCACTTTGAACAATAACTCTACGAGTATTATAATCGGGCTGTTAGGGTTTATAATTTTCTGATAAATTGTAGCCTTCTCCCATTTATTAGTGTCAACAATTGTGGCCTTTTGTCCTGCCTAGATTTTAGGTTAAAAATTATGATTCGCTTTCCCCATCACTACTTAAATAAATTAACTATTATAACTGCCTCAATAAATGCCATTTGACCTTTCCCTGTGTAAAACAGTTGTCGCGTTAAATGTTCTGCATGGTATCAGCCTTGTTTATACTATGTTATCAAAGTGATTGTTGACATAAAGATCATGTTCTATTTCTCATTTAATTAAAATTGAAGTTTTCCAGACTGCATCATTCAAAATTGATTATGCCCTAAAAAAACATTGAACGCTTGATCTCCTATCTTATAGGCTTGCTAACATTAACACACCAGAGCATGAAAATCCAACCAGACCTGAATATTTATTTACTGCATTGGTCTGTCGCCCAGTGTTGAGCATTTTAAACCGCTCTAAAAGAAAGTATTTTGAAGGTTGATTAGTTAAATTATTGTGCAATGTGTTACTTTGCTGGGTAAAAGATTGGATGAGGATTTCGTAAGAGAGTGAAAGTGTTGTAGATTCAGTAGGGCAGCGTGTAGGGTATAGGATGGAAGCGATCGTGGTTTCAAGTGTCGGCTACCCCAGGGGGGTGTGGTACTTAACAAAATTTTGTACGGGGATGCTCCGCCCCGAGGTCCAAACCCTTACCCTTTCATATACAGTTAACTCCCGTTATAGCGGACACCTTCGGGACAGCGATTTGGTGTCCGTAATAGCGAGAGTCCGTAATAGCGGATGCGAGAATTTTTTTATTTTAAACCATATGTACAGTAGGGGGTCACATGTGTGTTCATTTTCATTAACTCCAGTACCTTTTTCAGACCCTTTGTCGCACGTAGAGAGCGACAGAACTTTATTTACAAACAGAAAAGAACTTGACAGAACAGAAGTTACGTACCCTTTGTGTACAGTAGTTCTTTAGTAGTATTGGTACCATGCTCACTTTACAGCGGGAACCGGAAAATGCAAAAGATCCGCATGCTGTTGCTATTGTAGAAGATACTGGATGCATTGTTGGCCATATCCCATTAGGTTTATCGAGAATTGCGTTGTCGTTTTTAAAAAGGGCTAACCACAAGGCAACAGCAGAAATCTGTGGAAAACGGATCAATCGAGGAGCTGGCTTGGGACTGGAAATTCCAGTTATTTATAAGATTTACGGCGGAAGGAAATATTTGGACAGACTGGACAAACTTATTCATGGCAGTGAGACTGCAAAGAGGGCCTTAAGAGAAAAAGATGAAGAATTTTGATTGATGGACAGAAGAAGCCGAAATCGACCAAAAAAGACAAACTAAGACAATCTCAAAAAAGCAGAAGAAATAGACTTGATGTATGTGTGCAAATATTCAAAGATGCTGCTCGGTGTCCGCTATTACGAGAGAGAAAACAATAAAATTGTGACGTTGGGACCGAATAAAGTGTCCGTAAGTCCGTAATAGCGAGAGTCCATAATAGCGGGAGTTTGTTTCAGTCAAACGTCTGTAACTTTCGCAGGGGATTTAGCTGCTGTCTATAATAGTGGGGTGTCCGTAATAGCGAGGTGTCCGCAAGGCGGGAGTTGACTGTACCATTTTTGACCGAAAAGGTACCCCTTTCATGTAGCCTTTACATGCGTCTGTTTGATATATTTTGAAAGGCCCTTTTTATAATACTTAAATCAAAGTTTTCCCTACGTTTTTTTATACTTCAACTCGTGTTTTCGCTACCTTTCCTATTCTACGTGAAATCCCTACCCTTTCATATACTTCAACTCATGAAATCCCAACCCTTTCATATACCTCCAGCCTAAAAAAGGTACCCCTTTTGGGCGGAGCATCGCCGTATAGTCCATTATAGGGAGAATTACATTTTCTTTTATAGCATTTTTTTCTTTCTTGGAAACATCCACAAATGGCGAGGCAAACATTTTATGTCCTCCTGCCTATGATCACCTCTTTTTTTTTTTTTTTTTTTTTTTTTTTTTTTTCATAAATACTCGTTTATTTCAACACATACATTACTAACTTACAATACATGTTACATTCCATTACTTACGATTAATTACAGTACCATACTTACAATATAATACAATGCATCAACTTACTAACAATACTTCACGTTACATCAAGTTGCTACATTACTTACATTTTGTATACTTGATTAATGAGTTATGTCTTTAGGGAAATACTGCTAGGGCTAAACTTTCTTCATATTAAGCTAATAGAAAATAGAAAATAGAAAGCCGATGATAAGCTAAACTAAGGTGAAAGGTCGGAAGCACAAGAATTAAGATTGACGACTGGGCTATTTTTCAATTTTAGCAATTCTCAAAAACAGAATTACGCGACCGTCTGCACAGTACATTGAGACCGTACAAAAGTTCACAAAAACAACTTTTTCTGAGTCTAGAATAACTAGTATGACTAATTTCCGAATAAAATACACCTGTTACGTATCAAAAATTGCCGAGAAACTGATTTTGAAATCAAAATTGCAAAAAAATACACAAACAGATTTGCATAAGGTGACGCGAGTGAAGTTAGAACAGTTACTATGAAATCCAAGTCTTGTTTTGTTTACATAAAATCGCTTTTCAACCTATGTAATGAGTGAACAAACACATAAAATTGCACAACACAATCTTCTTTCGAAAAATGTTATTTAAATATTCAAATCTCAATAAGTTTATGTTTAAAAGCAAAATGCGTACCAATTATAGCGCTGTCTTCGATGAAATTCAAGAAAACAATACAACTGAATTTAAGCACATTTTCTCCAAACTAACGAGAGCACAAAGAAAAAGTCAATCAGAGATTGATATCAACATAAATTCCCATTGAAAAATGTAATTTTTTTACCTTGGAAATCCTTGAAAATTCTTTAAATCTCCGCTAAACCGTAAAACAAATATCTGCCCTGCATTGATAAAAACGTATGAAGTTTCTCAAAGCAAGATTTTATCCCTGAAAGCTCTTCTTTTTCCAGTGATGTCTAAAGCGGCTTCTTAGTATCCCTGTCTTGAGTAGCAAACTGCGAAAAAATGAAAATGATAAAAACCAAACGAGGGAAACAATCAAAATGATTTAAACCAAACGAAACATCAACGATGGAAATGATGAAAACCAAATGATGGAAACAATGAAAATGATTCAAACCAAACGATGAGAATGATGAAACCAAACGATGGAAACAATGAAAACCAAACACGGAATTGATGAAAACCAAATGATGGAAATAATAAAAACCAAACAATGGAAACAATGAAAACGATTCAAACCAAACGAAACAAATGATGAGAATGATGAAAAGCAAACAATAGAAACGTTGAAAACCAAACAAGGGAAACAAGGAAAACCAAATGATGGAAATGATGAAAACGATTCAAACCAAAGGAAACAAACAATGAGAATGATGAAAACCAAACAATGGAAACGGTGAAAACCAAACGAGGGAAACAATAAAAACGATTTAAACCAAACAGAATAAACGATGGAAAATTATGATGAAAACCAAATGATGGAAATGATGAAAACGATTTAAACCAAACGAAGTAAACAATGGAAACAATGAAAACCAAACGATGGAAACAATGAAAACGATTCAAACCAAAGGAAACAAACAGTGAGAATGATGAAAAGCAAACAAACCAAACAATGAAAACCAAAAGATGGAAACAATTCAAACAATTCAAACCAAAGGAAACAAACGATGAGAATGTTGAAAACCAAACAATGAGAATGATGAAAAGCAAATGAACCAAATGAACCAAACGATGAAAACTTATGACTTTTGAGTAACTGTTACATTTTTGTGAAAGTAAAAATAATTTGGAAAATTTTTGAACAGGTGTACTCCTGTTTTAGCAGTAAATATTAGTGTGTAAATTTTATTTCGTTAATTTAAAATTACTTCATGTTTGGGAATTTCCTTATTACTAACTAAATGCACATGAGTTGTACTTTCCATATCTGATGTTATATTATTACATGGTACAGTTGTCTTTAAATCTTGCATTTTAGCTCAGTTTTTAGCATTATGTATTTTGTTTCGCCTTTATACCAACATCGTGCGCACGGCCAAAGTGTTCATAGAATGGTCAGGAGACAGGCATGCTTCCTCATTTTGGAAAGAGAATGAGGCGCAAAAGACAAGTGTTATCACCGATAAATCAACTAAACTGCAAATACCGTGAATGATCTAACTCTATTGCATCACATTGGATCAAATACAAACAGTGATAAGAAACAGACCACTGCAAGGATCGATCAAACAATGTGAAAAGGCATTAATCTTGAAATGGCACTGCGGTTGGCCAGACCTGACATGATCAACGCTCAAAACTAGAAAGCAGACACAGACAGCTGTTTCGGGCTATTTGGCCCCCATCAGTGTGCTGTAGCTAGAACATAATGAGACTCGGTAACACTTCACCTATCTCATACACATTGTTTGATCGGTCCTTGCAGTGGTCTGTTTCTTATCACTGTTTGTATTTGATCCATTGTGACGCAATAGATCGTTCACGGTATTTGCAGTTTAGTGGATTTTTTTTTAAATCATGATGTTCACTCTCACTGACCATCCTCCCTTTTCACCCCCGGGGGGGAGACTCCCATATAAAAATGACTGGGGTGCTCATCAGAAATTGTCAAAAAAACATCTTAAAAGGTACCAGAATCTTGTTTGATGGCATGACTCAAATGGATTTTTACTGCTAAGAGGTACCAATTGATTCTAAAAACTGAAATTGAAAGCACTGACAAAAGCCTCCTAGTATATTTATATATCTAGAATTTAGGTACAGATGACTGCATGTAATAATAATAATAATAATAATTATTAATAATAATGATAATAATAATAATTATAAATATATTTTTTAGTTACCATAAACACCGGTGTATAAGCAAATGCAGTTGTTTTTTGCTATATAGCGCGACACCCCTAAAAGTAACCAAAGCGCCAACCAAAGCTGTATAAGCCGCACCCCCCGTCTTAAAAGGTACCAGAATCTTGTTTGATAGCATGACTCAAATGGATTTTTACTGCTAAGAGGTAGCAATTGATTCTAAAAACTGAAATTGAAAGCACTGACAAAAGCCTTCTAGTATATTTATATATCTAGAATTTAGGTACAGATGACTGCATGTAATAATAATAATAATTATTATTAACCCATTGACACCTGAACCGCCCGTAACCGCCCGTACAAGACTCCACTGCTTTAAAAAATTGTAACTTTCTCAATCGTGCGAACATTGCCTTAACTAGCAGTTGTGAGCATTGACTAAAACGTCTTTCAAATTGAGATACCCAATAAACACAAAAAAGTCAGCGATTTTTGCAGAATATCAGCGTTTGAATTTGGACAATAACAAAAATTACCGTTTTTAACGTCATAGAAAAACAACAAAAATCACGTTTTTGCCTTTAGTTTTTTTTATTCAAATCATCGTGGCAAACCCAAAAGTCAACATTTACAGCAAAATTCAGTCCTAGTCCTAGCTTAGCAGTGAATTTTTTTGCTCTTATTCGTTGCTCGGGCCTAGCTACAGCTTCTTATACTAGTGCATACTCACCTTGCCTCGATTTTCAACATCACCACCGCACTGCATGCTGGGAAAAAGCCAAAAATTTTGACAGCGTTCCATTCTTTCCCCACACATTTCATATTTATACTAAGTCCACAGCCACTCCGACCCACCGCCGAAATTTCGCGCTTGTTGTATTCTCCTGTGGTCGCAACTTCCAAAATATGCCGCGGTAGGTCGAGAAATTCATCCAGAGTCGAGTCCCAAAGCCACTTCGTTTCCAGGCGGCCATTTTTCCAGTTCAACGAGCAACGAGCCAAATTCGTAAACGAAGTACAACACCTAACTCGCTTCATTGAGAAGTGGACTCTGAACTACCTCCAAGCTTAATGATGCTCATCAGGCAGCTACTAAAGATGAAAAATGGCTGTGAACTTACCAAAAATCGTAGATAATTCATATTGGACCCTTTATTGCAAATCAACCAAGCAAAATGAGATCGTCACAATGACGTTTCCAGTAAACTCGAGCCTTCAGTGTTTTAGAACAGCAGCACTTTCAATGGCAACTCCAAATATGAAGTCACGAAATCCTATGGGGCGTGTGTATGCAGAAAATCACTCAAAAACGTAAAAATCCTCAGGTGTGAATGGGTTAATAATAATAATTATTATAATAATTATAAATGTATTTTTTAGTTACCGTAAACACCGGTCGTGGACATGTCGGCACTTTGATCTTTTTTTCTTGGGGACAATTTTGACTAACCTCTTCCATAGGGGGGTGTGGAAAAAAAATGGAATGGCATTTTTTGGTCTCGAAGGCGCTCTGGCCGCTCTGTTAGACAGACAAGATTCACTTTTCTACATCATCTAAAGTTAAAGAATTTTTGTTCCACGTTACACATCTCTAATAAATAAAATCTTAATTTTGAGGCTTAAAAAGTCTGGTTAACTTATATCACCGGAAAGTACGATGACCTTTTTGAGATGTTCCCGTAGATAAGCCGTACCCTCGATTTTTAGCAAAAATTTTGGCCAAAAAAATGCAGCTTATACACAGGTGTTTACGGTAAATGTTGTGGGGAACAGCTGAGTATTTTGACTGGTGAGAAATTATTCAAGTTTTCATTTAGTATAATGTCCAGGCATAGTCAATCGATAGAAATCTATATCTGAAATTAATCGATAGAAATAGACTTCACAGCAAAAAAATATCGCTTGTTATTGATTGCTATCGATTGATGTCGATTGCAATCGATTGCTATCGATTGGCGAAATTCAATAACATTCGATACAGGTATTCATTGTAAAAAGCATTTTATTTTCGATACCACCAACAATTGAAGGGTTGTCGAGAATAACAGGGTGCAAAGTGACTTTTTGGGTGATTTTTTCATTTTGCTTAAAAATTGTTGATTTCTCGTGTACAGGCTTGTTTTGGTGTCATAAACATTGCGGAAGTGTTGAATTGGCACTAACGTTAAGGAATTTGACAAATTTTACCTGCAAAAAAGAAGAGTTTTGACCCTCTAGTGCTTTACTGTACAATCCGACCGTAGTGTCCTTCCAAAACTGCAGCTAGAAGTTTCTAAACAACGCCATTACTAAAAGCAGATTGGCCATGAAAATATGCGACCACAATACTCCTGACCCGCGCCAACGACCTGAACGAACATAACGTTATTTAAGGCGGGCTTATCGATGGCGTTCGCCACTTGCGACAACATGGTGGAGCAGCGAACAACTCAGTAGTTGAGCACTGGTTTAAGCCATGTTTAAGGCCCGCTCGGCGATGGAAGGACATCATGAAGTCCGGAAATCCTTAAGTCTCTAGCACCTCTCAAAGAAACGAGTCATGTTTCTTGTCGTACCTTGTGTCTAAAGCGCCATTTAGCACTCATGGTGAAAAATGGACCTTGGTGGGCAAGACAAGCCGGTGGGAAAGTCTGCAATTATTTCGGATCAGAAAAGGGGCAGCATTGTGAGTTGTGGCCCATTTGCCATCCTGTGCCGTGGTCGAAATGCCCGATATCCAAAGTGCTTCCAGACTTATAATATTTTGCTATAATTTTTGGGGCGGGAACTCCATCAACTTCACCAGTGGCAGACAGATGAGGCAAATCTGACCGAGATGAATAAATAAAAATGCCTGACATTCGACATGAAACGGTTATGCACCCAGCCCTTCAAATGTCTAACTTGATCAGTATTCATAACAGTAATCCCAAGGGGCATATAGTACACAAAGACAACACGCTGCAGTGCTTTGTTTTTTTTTTTAGTTTTATTGATGAAAGGAACAACTTGAGCGGTTAATTACTGAAACAAATACCTTGTGCCTTTTTAAAGTGAAATGGACAACTGTAGTATTTTTCTATTAAGTGAAACACACACACACATTATATAAAGAGAGAGAATAAGTGGACACGGTTAAGCTTTTGACTTCGGTTTAATGCATACAGGTCTGTTTTGTACAGGGCGAACCTGCACTCCTCAGTGCAAGACCAAAAGTGAACTACAAAGAACATTTACAGTATAAAAAGCATCATATCTCCATGGAGATAATGTTCATGTCTAGACGATGTCACATCACGTTTTTCAGCAGAAATTTATCTTTATGTCTACATTTACTGATTAATTCGTTTCGTTTGTTCAAGGTTGCGGTATCCTGTTTGCACAAAATGAAAAACTTTTCAGCTATACACAAATTACATCGCTTCGTAATATTCGAGTAGTGGGGAGCACGGCATAAAATGCTCCACTTAATTGCATAATCTAAATTGTTGTCCTTCAAGTGCCAGATGTGTTTACTTAGTTCAGTTGCGTTACGCTTAGATTCCGTCTTGAATGAGGTTTTGTGGTTGGCGTATCTGGATTTGAAGCTTGTAGCAGTCAGTCCAACGTACGTTTGCACTGTATCGCCGGAGGTCACTTTCGCACAGTATACGACGTCGTTTGTCAGGCACTCTCCATCTAGGGGGCATGTTGTGTTCTTCGGACAACTGCATTTTCTCTCGGTTTCAGGGACTTCACTGATTCTTAATAGTTTCTTGTTGTAAATAAATAAATAAATAAATAATATAATAAATATATTATATATATATTTCTATAACCCCAGAAAGTTTTATTCACCAAAATAAATCTTTGTATTGAACTGAGTAAAATGCCGCAAAAATGTTTGCTTTTGCTTAAAACCTCGATTTTTTATGGCCCGTCAAAGTTAGACTTGTTTTCCACACGGCCGAGTGAAACGGAGACTGGGACTAGTGACGTCATTCCTGCCCAGCATATTGTCAACAAAGCCGATCCGGTCCGATCTCAGTCATTCACATGCAATGTGCACGTGCAAAAGTCCACTAAATACAGTCGAACCTGTATATAATGGCCCTGTATTACGCGGCCAGTTTTCAAAGTCCCGATTTTTCGCTCATACAAACGCTGTATTTGTTACCTGTATTAGGCGGCCACCTCTATTAAGCGGCCGCGGCCACCCTGTAGCAGTCCTATGTTTGTCTTTCTTTGTTATTTTTACCTGTATTAAGCAGCCACCCTTGAACGGAAACTAAGCCACATGTCATTTTATGCGGTATTTCATTGTGTTTAAAATGTGATCCATCATCACTATAAAGAAATAACATGTGCAAAGCTACTGTAAGCTGATAAGCGGCCGTTTAGTATCGTTAACGCTTTCCAGATGTCAGCAATGGGAATCCCGAAACGTCGAGTTGGACATCGAGTTTGAGTTCGAGTTTGAGTTCGAGTTGGACTTCGAGTTGGACTTCAAGTTGGACTTCGAGTTGGACTTCGAGTTGGACTTCGAGTTGGATTTTGAGTTGGACTTCGAGTTGGACTTCGAGTTAAAAAAAAATAAAATACAAATATGAAAAAATATAATCGATAAAAATCGACAGAAATAAACCAATTGTATCTGAAATCGATAGAAATCGATAAGTGTGATTGTGCATATGGATTTTATTTTAGTTTTGAGAGTGGTTCTATAATAATCCGCACTTGGTGCCTGGGTAAACGGCAAACTGAAGTGAAAAAAAAATGAAAAATGTAAACAACAAACGGCAAAACCACTACTACAAACTGATGAAAGCAAGGTGCCGGATCTGTGGCCAAGATCTGGATCCCGGGGGGGGTGGGGACGTCGGAAATTTTCGAAATATACCCTAAAGGGTACTAGAATCTCGTTTGATGGGCGTGGCTCAAAAAAATATTTACCCCTAAGAGGTACCAATTCTAAAACAACACATGTCATATTCTGTAATATTTTTTCGGCTCATACCCTAAAAGGTACCGTCATAATTCTAACGATGGTCATTTTAGATTTTAGTACCCTAAGCGGTACCCTGGATCCAGAGGTCCGTTCTCTAAAAATCATGAGTGAAATTAGCCGAATAAACGGTTAGACTAGAGAAGCTCGCGAGACGGACAAGACGAGACGAGACGGTTTTTATTTTTTCTCGGCGCGCTGCGCCTTGTTGTCGCTCAAATTCGCTGGCTTAAACTAAAAAATAAAAATCTCTGGCACCCAGGGTACCTAAGCGGTACCAATCTACAAATTTTGACTCCTAAAAGGTACGAGCACCCCCGACATTTTATATGGGAGTCCCCCCCCCCTGGCCGGGATCTGGATCAGTAAAATCTTGTACAAAATAGTAGTGAAGTGCTGCGAGTGAAGCTTATGCAGTAGAAGACTTGTTTGGGGCTAACTCGTTAATTGCATGTACTTTATAAATTATAGTGAACAGATGAGCGACTTGATCTATTTTTCGATTGGATTAACTTGGCTTGTAAATGATCCGCCGTTCGAACGGCAAAACGCACGGCTACCGAACGGATGAAAAACGGGTGGCTGAGCCGTTTACCATGAACGGCTGAAGAAAAAATTTGAACGGATAAAGCTGAACGGCAGAAGAAAAATTTCGAACGGCTGACTGTGAACGCCTGAACGGCAACATAATTATTTCGAACAGCTGGCTGTGAACGGAGCCTGAACGGCTAAAGAATTATTTGGAACGGCTCGAGGTTAACGGCTGAAAAAAAAATTCGAATTGTTGGCTGTGAACGCAGCTAAATTAAGCAAATTGCACGCTAATTGTTTACCTTTACTGAGTACTTTATTACACTGTAAGGACGATGAAACCATCTGTTTGTCGCTTTGACTTGAAGGCCAGAGAATGAAGAACACGGTTTCTTTATTTTTAATGTAAACAAGCGGCCCCGAGTCCCAAGTGCATTTGTCACGCAAAATGATAAAAAGGTAACGACAGACCTGCACGGACCCCCCATGTGGCTTTTTATGTCGTGTCGCATAGTCGCCTTGAAATTATATTTTTGCTCTAACGAGCGTGTCTTTGAGGGAATTTTCCTTTTTGTAGGAGATTATTGGAGGTTTTTCAAGAATTGTTTTCAGCAACGGCTGATTTTGTGTAAGGCTCCAATGTTCCATCAGTATTTGTTTTAAATTTTTAACTGCCAGATGGTACGTTGTGACAAAAGGCAGTATCCTCTCGTGACCATTTTTCTTTTGTGTAAGTGCCGATTGTCTAGAGGTAAAGAGACCTTTCTATGATGTTTTCTGGATAACCCCGTGATTTGAGGCGTTGTTTGAATTTTAAAAGGCTCTCTTCAAATGTTTTTTTTTTTGAAGAGTTAGTTCTAAGCAATCTTATTGCTTCGCCTTTAATGAATCCATATTTTACGCCTGGTGGGTGGCACGAGGCGAAGTGTGTGTACCGAAAGGTCTCGGTCGGCTTGTAGTGAGTGTTGATATCCAAGATGGAATCTTTTGTGAATCTTTCTCCTTTAAACACTGTGTAAAGGTACACTGTGGTGTTGAGGAAAGTGATTTTGTTCTCTGATATTTTGGCAGTAAATTTGATAGTAGGGTGGAATTTGTTAGCTTGGTCATTCTGCCATGGTCCAGACCGAGTAAACAGGACACCCCTCCCAGAGGGCACTTTTTTAGTCTCCCTAGATGCTACCAGTCTTTACACGAATATTCCACAAGGGGAAGGGATAGACACACTATGCAGAGCATACGAGAATTTCTATCGACACTGAACACCCCCATCCCGACCCATTCCCTCAATCTACTGCCCTTCCCCAATCAGTAATTTTGTTGAGTGTACTAGAATTTACTTAATAAGTATTGTAACCGTGTCCCATTATAGGTGGACGGGTTTTAGATTTTTAAAGGTATTAACTCACCATTCATTTTTTTTTTAGCTTTTGTTGTCATTGTTGTTACAGTGTAACGTAACAAGTCAGTTATATTTATATGGAATGTCAATCACAAAAGTTGTGCTTGCGCTTGCAAAGAACACCCAAAAACAATACAACACGCGGCCAGTTCAATATAAAAGCGATAAAATATGCTTTTAAAATAATAACAGTTAGTTAGTTAGTTTCAGGGATATTCAGATAAATACCATAAAAAGTTAATTAATTAAACAACGGGGTGATCGTTTCAATTTACGCGAAATAATTGGACGATATATTTGACTGTTTTGACGTGTTTGTTTCTAAAAATGAACGATGAAAAACTGATAACTGTGTTCCTAATCGTTCTGCCATGACGTTCTCTTTTTCCAGATGATAGTCAACTTGAGGGGACAATCTAGTTAAATGCTGTTTTCTTTTTTTTGATATTTTTCTCGAATTTTTTTTTATGATTTCAAAAAGTTAATAATCAATCGATGGGATCAATTTATAACAAACACAAGGCTTTGTTATTTTCCTGCTAACTCGAAATCCAACTCGAAGTCCAACTTGAAGTCCAACTCGAAGTCCAACTCGAAGTCCAACTCGAAGTCCAATTCGAAGTCCAACTCGAAGTCCAACTCGAAGTCCAACTCGAACTCGAACTCGAACTCGGACTCCAACTCGAGGTATCATTACTCCCGTCCGCAATGTGCTGAAGTACAGTACAAAATCACGAACGCAGCTAACTGAGTATTTTTGGTGATCCTGTATTAAGCGGCCACCTGTATTAAGCGGCCAGTTCCTCAAGTCCCGAGGGTGGCCGTTATATACAGGTTCGACTGTATGTAAAATACGCAATTTGTTTTCCCATGGGTAACTTTTCCTTTATTTGCGGCACGCATGAATAGAACCATCAAATAAACACGATTTGTGTAACAAAAAGCATTTTATTTTCAGCGTTTTCGTTTACAAATATTATCAACTGAAAAAAAAAATGAACAAAAGGACATTGGACGTTCAATATATTTCGCATGTTTTTGCTACTGTCGCTATCGAAATTATCTAGGATGCGTTCTATTTTACTCATCATTTTCACAGCCTTGCCACACATCTCCGTGTGGGCCTCCTCCGATGTCCGCTGTCGCTTCCTGGAGCGCTTTTTGTTAGGTTTGTCCTGTTTTGGCTCAGGCGGTTGGCTTCCCCTGGGAGATCAGCATCGGCATCGGTGTCTGAACTATCTTCAAGACATGCTGCCTGGCTAAATTTTGCGGATTTTCGCTCTTCTGGTGAGCACTTCTTTGCATATCGCATCCTGTTATCCACAATAGTCTGTGACATCGCCGTCTTGCTTGTACTTGTCGTGGGAGTCAGCTGTTTAGCTTTTTGGAGGTTTTGGGAAACAATTTGTCTAATCCTTTTTATCGATGATTCTCTTGGGGTAGAACGATAGTATTCCCTGATGCTTTCGTTCTTCATAAAATTTCCAGCCAAGGGTTGACTTAAGCGTTTCTTTATTGCCGTTAAAATTTCATAACAACCCGAGTTTTTGCTGTAGGCTTCTAGGACTATCTTTTCCTCAACTCCGGTTATCTGGTAGCGACGGTTTTTGGTTTTCTTAGCCTTAGACTCTATTGATATTTCTGCACAAATAAAATATAATAAAATAAAATTAGAAAGACAAAATTAGTAAAAAAATTCCTGAGAGATGTTTTAGTGTAGTAACTGACCAATGCCTACCTTGTGTTACAGGCTGTTCGTCGTCCTCATCAAATGGCCTCCAAAATGAAGTCATTTCTGCGAACTGAGTAAGATCATCGAATTTTAAGTGCTGTCGTTTATAGCTCTTTTCGATTCAGCACAAAGATATTTTACACCTTGTCCCTAGGGTTTCATTATTGGTTTACAATTATTTTACCCTCCTTTCAGGCAAGTCAGTGATAATAGAGAATGGACGACTTAAGTCTTAAAAATAATGTCTACGTATGTGAGATGCCGTTGAGTTTTCAAAACAATTTCAGGGGAAAATTGGGAAAATGTCAGCATCTTAAAGCGTTTGCAAAAATGAAGTGCAGTTTCCATCTGCTTAAAGTATCTTTTGAAGCCCAGCCCAGGTTTTATTTTAACTTCTTTGATTGGCTGTTAAAAAAAAATTGCGCTGCACTACCCCATAAATGCCGCGAGGCTGCATAAGGATTACCAGACAAAGAAAACAAAAAGCTTACCCGTGCGTCGAAAAGATCATTTACACATTTTGTGGCTCTTTCTACTATTGTGACTCATTAGCATATGGTGTTGGAGTTATGTGAAAGATCTCTAATGTGCCGTTTGTTCGACTCATTAGTTTTAATCTGTCGCTTCTGGCGTGCTATATTTTTGTGCGTATTGTGTTTCTTGTTTCGTATTTTCTGTTTCTCTGTATTCTTTTCCCTCTTAATTTTATCTGTACACTCACCAGATAATAGACAAGGATAGGATGCACTTCATTTAATTATTCTTCTTTGCTTTCTCTAAAGTTTCTGTCATTTTCTTGTAGGAAAATCTATTTGTGCTTGAATGTTGTGGGCTGACATTTGTACAATGATTCAGTGACACATTATCAGTGCTGGCTGTCACATTCTTTTGTTTGTGCTTAGCTCGATCGGTCTCGATTTACATCAGTATTTCTTGATGTACTAGGTTCACTAGATTCAAGACTGAAACATGATTTTCGTTCAAGTTCTCTCAGTTTCACTTTGTTACGCTTCGGTAGTGGAATGTTTTTAACGCTCCGAGCAGTTTACGCTCTGCTTCCTTTCAAATCCTGTTAATGTCGGTCTTGAATATTTCTGGATCGGGCCTGATCTTTGCCCTCACATCGTAACAAAGTGTTTTTGGGCAAGAGTTATTTTCTTGTGTGTCTCTAGTTTGCCGATCGATTTCTCCGATGCCTTTATCCAGCTGTCTATCAACATTTCCAGGGTGGTTTTCTCGTAAGAGCGTGGACGCTTTCTAGCTCTTTTGCTGTTGCCGTTGTTTTGTTTACTGCTGTGGTGTTGTTTTCTACATACATAATATTTCCTGCGTTTCACGGTAGCGTTTACAGCTTTCTCTGCATGGTGGTTGAGCATTGCTGATTGTTTCTTCCTCAGAACTTGGATAATCTGGGAGTGGTGCGTTCAATCCTTCATCTTTTATCTTGGTGTCGTTTAATTTGTTTGGCTATTTTGTGGCGATTGGTTTGGCACAGGGTGGCCATAATGCTGTCGAGTATCTGACATCTCCATAGAAAATCTTTAGTAGAAAATCTCAAGCAAGACTGCATTTTCGGTTCTACTTTCTACAGTTTCGGTTAAACTCTCCTTTGTTAATTCAGAAAACTGGACAGTGAAGTCCTCATCTGTGAAGTGCTTCAAACACACTGACAAGTACTCCCAATGTGCTCGCTTCAGTTTAACAAAATCGACCCACTTTTTTCTTCTTTTTCGTTTCTCCGCCTCTTCGTTACCAAAAAAAGGTATTGGGTGTAGAGCAATGCCTTCTTTTTCGTTTGAAGTGTTGCTACAGCCAAACACTACACACTCTCAGGCATTTTTGTGTTCCTGACCGCAGCAAGACTGTCTTCGATGGTCGAGAACGAAAGATATCCTGGAATGACGTCACATATTGTGCTAGACCCAGACCTTTTGGAATGATTATGCGGCTCGGTCATGATTTTTATTTTTGTGATTTTCGAAGACTTTGAAAATTCGTCAAAAATCGAGGTTTTAAGCAAAAGCACTAATTTTTGCGGCATTGTACTCAGTTCAATACAAAGATTTATTCTGGTGAAAAAAACTTTCTGGGGTTATAGACACTTTAAGCGGTTTAACAGCAGTGAAACCAACAACTTGAGTGCTTTAAAAGCGAAGCGAACAACTTGTGCTTTTTCCTTGTTTTTGTTAAGTGAAACGAACAACAAAAGGAGTTTAGCTGTAGTGAAATGAACAACCTGAGCGGTTTAAAAGCCGTAAAACAAACGACTTGCACTTTTTCCAAGTGAAACGAACAACTTGAGCTGTTTAAAGGCAGTGAAACCAACAATTTGCGCTTTTTCCCTTTTTTCCTAACCCTAACGGTAACCGTAACCCTGACCAACTTGCGCATTTTTTCAATTGAAACGAACAACTTTAAATAAGTGGTTTAACAGCAGTTAAACGAACAGCTTGCGGTTTTATCAAGTGAAACGAACAACTTGAGCGGTTAAAAAGCAGTGAAAACAGTAATTCCAAGGGGAATGAAGTACACAAAGCAAAGTACTGCTGCAGTGTTTGTTTGAGGTTTATTAGCCGACCACATTTTTTGGACCGTTTTTTCTAGAAAATGAAGCACAAAACCAGTGAAAAACACACAGGGCAATGTTTACAACACAAAAACAAGTTCGTATGCCAAAAAATGGCTAATTTGGAGAATTTTTTTTTCCCAAAAAGTCACTTAGCACCGTGTTATTCTTGACTGACCCCTTCAATTTATTATAATATAACAGGCATAACAAAAAATCCAGACAAAAACATTTTAAAAGATTTGGAAATGTCCAGTCATTCTGGCTTTGTCGACCGCATCTTTCATTTCCTTTCTGATAACAGGGAGATTTGAGTCCACATGTATGCAGTAATTAAATACATGGACACTGTAGGCCCCCAGATCTTTGCCATCTTTTCGCATAAGGCGAGTTACTTGGTTTGGCACAAGCTGTTTTGACTGCAATAAAACCACAAATAAAAATGTTACATAATGTGGTTGGTGTGGCTTTGATTATCCATCGAAAAATAGTTGGAATAAGCAGGCTGCAATATTGAGGAAACCCTGGAAATAAATCATAAAACCCAGGAGTAAAACATTAACCAGGTTACATGTCCGTGATAATTATTCCTCTATAAGCTCGTAAAACAAGCAAGAAAACTGGATTGGTACCTATGCAGTCAAGGCCCATTATTCACGGATCGAACCCCTGTTTTTTATGACGAAAAACACAAAAAACTGCTTCTTCTTTAACATGTGTTGTTCCTGGTCGATATTTATGGCGCAAAAGTGATTACTGCTGTGCTACTGGATTACTTTTTTTGCTGGCATACTCTGAGATTTATTGTTATGTTTCTTTACTCATGCAAATCGTTGAAATTACAAAAACACTGACTTTGTTGTTCATTTTGCTTCATCTTAATGCAACAGCAACAACAAAACTAGAGGGTTGCAACATATTCAGTGACTTTTATACGACACGGCTACTGCTGCCACAGCTTGTTACAGTTTGAAGGTGTATAAAAAGACCATATAACTATCGTAGTTGTTCCTGTAAGTTGCTGATCTGCGACATGATTTAAGCCCTTTACAATAATTGTACTAAACTCTTGACATATAATTTATATTAAATGACTCATTGAGAACTTATACAGACAACTTGTGTCAACTATTTTATCAGTGCAACGTAAAATAACAGAAAAAGATTCGATAGTAATCGATAGCAAACAATGAATCAATCGTCATCGATTTCCGATATATCAATATCAATCGAATTCACAGCCTTTTATCTTTATTGATTTCTATCGATTGCCGATGCCAGTCGATATCAATCTTCGATTGTTATCGATTACTATCGATTGATATCAATTATTGATTTATCGATTGACTACGCCTGGATAATGTTTAAATTATTTATTGCAATTTTATTGCTAAGAGAAAGGAGAATTTTCACAAGGTTAAAAAGGAAATGTAAGAGGTTGAAGATTTGTTGTAAGGGGCTCTCTGGCTGATACCTGCTTGATGAATTTGTTTTAATTAATGCCAGGTGTTAATCTTTGTTACATGCTTTTTCATAATTTAAAAACTATATTATTAATTATTATTATTATATTATATAAATCTATTTCAGTCAAACCATAGCAAACAGTTTAAAATCCAAAATAAGAGACTTGAGTCCTTCAAGAAAATCACCAACTCCCAGACAAGTTTCTAAGACAGAGAGGAAAACCAGCAAAGGAAAGACACCTTCAAAATTACCGGTGAGTTGACGCATTAATAAAAATCTGTAAAAAAATTCAGATGGGATGAAATGAATGGCATGTTTTATGTGGCTGACCCAGCATGATCATTAAGTGATTAAAGCCACCATCTTCCCATTCCTGTATGCTTTCATTACTGTGACACGACTCTTGGCACACACCTGTCAGTGATAGTGGTCCGTGGGACCAGAGGGATTGCATTTCACTGGTCCTAGAATGTTGAAGCAAAGTCAATAGTCCCATTTTCCTGTATCCTGTTTGCTTTGCCTTTTTGCTGTAACAGTTTTAATTATACATGTATCTCAGACATGGGGTACATTAGTTGTGTACATGTAGTATGTTTTTGTTTGAAGCATGAAATTAATTTCAAAAACAGTAGGCCATTACTAGTGACATACAAACTCCAATTTAATACTAACACTGTTCATGATCAGTAGTGATAACTAGTATTGCAAACACATTTTTGGATGCTGTATTTAACATGTCATTACTCATGTGCAGAGCGGCATGAGTTAAGGTTTTTCCTCCGTTTTTCTAGTTACTCATGTGCAGAGCGGCATGAGTTAAGGTTTGCCGTCCGTTTTTCAAGTTACTCATGTGCAGAGCGGCATGAGTTAAGGTTTGCCCTCCGTTTTTCTAGTTACTCATGTGCAGAGCGGCATAGTTAAGGTTTGCCATCCGTTTTTCTAGTTACTCATGTGCAGAGCGGCATGAGTTAAGGTTTGCCATCCGTTTTTCTAGTTACTCATGTGCAGAGCGGCATGAGTTAAGGTTTGCCCTTCGTTTTTCTAGTTACTCATGTGCAGAGCGACATGAGTTAAGGTTTTCCCTCCGTTTTTCTAGTTACTCATGTGCAGAGCGACATGAGTTAAGGTTTGCCCTCCATTTTTCTAGTTACTCATGTGCAGAGCGGAATGAGTTAAGGTTTGCCGTCCGTTTTTCAAGTTACTCATGCGCAGAGCGGCATGAGTTAAGGTTTGCCCTCCGTTTTTCTAGTTACTCATGTGCAGAGCGGCATGAGTTAAGGTTTGCCATCCGTTTTTCTAGTTACTCATGTGCAGAGCGGCATGAGTTAAGGTTTGCCATCCGTTTGTGCAGAGCGGCATGAGTTAAGGTTTGTCCCCCGTTTTTCTTTTTCTTTTTATTGTTTGTTTCACGATTGTGGACTTCCGGTTCATAACTTTAATTGCCATTTGCACTTATGATTCTAAACAATAATGTAGCAAACCAGCGTTACTGAAGTGTCACAACACTGTCTCCTACCATCCTCGTTACATTGCTAATGTTCATGTTAGGTATAATTTATATAACACGCAGAAGAATCACTCACTGGCTTCCTTGTGGTACAGCCTTCATTTATAAAACATTTAATAGTAACAACGTCATTTGCAGGAATGATGATTGAACGAAAGGAGTAACTCTTTTCCATGTTTGACGTCTTGTCTTGTTTAAAATAAATTATACCATAAAACTTTCTTATGCATAAGCATGAGTATATATAGCTAGGCTACTTGGAGCCTCTTGTTTAAACTGTTTTGACTCTTGAACTTGTACTGTTTGAGCATTCTCTCTGCT
Organism: Dendrophyllia cribrosa; assembly: GCA_024195265.1. Taxonomy (NCBI): domain Eukaryota; kingdom Metazoa; phylum Cnidaria; class Anthozoa; order Scleractinia; family Dendrophylliidae; genus Dendrophyllia; species Dendrophyllia cribrosa. The sequence continues at coordinate 19,023,396 of JAJLRJ010000010.1, forward strand.
ATTAATAGAAATTGTCAACTTTTAATTATTACATGTACATCCATCACCCCTAAAAATTATTAATTTGAAATGTTTTTTTTTTTCTCATCATTATGTGCTATTAATAGTAGATATTGTTTAGGAGTCTAATTGGGAAGCTTTCAAACTTGAATTGGAAGACCCAGTTCTGGCATGCGTTTCTCGAAAGTCCTGAAAACATTTTTCGGGCCAGAAAAGCTGTGTTATGTGCCGAATGTTTACCAAAAAAGATTCGGTTCTTGTGATTTTGAAAGCTAAGCAATAACATATTACATTTACTACACAAGTTGAGCTGTTTTGCCGGCTAAAAACTTCAACGTCTTCGGGAGTTTCGAGAAACGCACGCCTGATTTGAAGAGAACACTGTTAAAATTCTTTGTTTGGATATACTTTTTCCAACAGGAGCGAAACAACTTGTGGCTCTCCTCCTTGTAATTGAGCTATTAAAATTTTGTTTTTCAAGTAGACCGACTAACTTGCACTTTCAGCTTTCAGTTTACTTCAGCCCTCTTGTCAGGTTGTATTACTGGTAAATTGTTTTCTTCACTTGCATTACCATTTCTAATCACCTTTTTTGCACCAAGAAAAAGTGAAATGGTTATTGATTATTGATATTATATTAGCCATTTTTGCTGGCCATATTTATAAACTAATATTTATTCAGAAAAAGCTTAAACAATGCACCATAATTTAATTCTCCCACAATGTTTAATTTGTAAAAGTCCATCCTAGAGCTACACCTAGAACTTTCTTTATGTGGCCACGGCTGCAACTATAATGTCACTACATACCGGTAACTGTTTTTGCATTTCTTGCTAGATTTTGAGGATCGATAAAAGTAGTAAATAATTAACTTCTATTAATAACTGTTTTACTTTAATTTAATTTTCTTGCATTGGGTGAGTGAGGAGCCATTACATGTACTTCAATTCACATTTAATAATATATTGCACAATTCCTTCGGAAGGATACCTGGCTCAACTCGGCTGTGGGTTCCTCTCCTTCCCGGCGTTATATATATTTTTATTTTCATTATACCTTTGGTCCTTTTATTCTCCTGTAGCTTTGCAAGGGTTCACTATATTTTGGTGTAACTGGGAGTGTAAGCCCCACAGCTTAGTCGGGCCACTCTGCTTTGCTTCTGCCCTGCCTATTGCATTCATTTTTACTAGCTCAGTTTCACCCACTAACCATCATTTTTTGCTACAATAGTTTCTATTTGTTACTGGGGCTGTTTTCACCACTGGTACATGTAGGTTGCCTGTTTAGCCCCTGTACAGCCTGTAGGCTTAGAGATTTAATAGATGCGTATTCGAAAGGCCTTCTTTGTGACATTCTTTGCTGATCACAACCTTACATTTCAGATCTAGACCATGCTATTGGTGTTTGGGTTTTTCTGAGTTTTGGGAGGCTAAGTATTGTTTCATTCCTCGGGATTCGCTTATTATTTTTTTGTCTCCCATTCAGAAAAGGGCAAAATTTCCCTCCAATATCTTAATTATCATAAGCCATACATGCATTAAATGAATGTGAATTTATTACTATTCTCATTCATGTACAAGTAAAAGGAGTGAAAATGTTAATTATTCATTTCAGTTTCAATCATGGTTTCTTTCAATTTCTAGAAGTCACCTGCAAATTGGCTTCCTGCTTCCTTTAACCAGGTAGGATCCATCTATGGCCTTGATACTGTGTGTATATTCAGTGACAAAATAACTAGCATATAAATTTTTACATTACTTTTTTGTGTTCTGCTGACATAGTCAGAGAACACTATTGTCATCGGGCGAGGTGTTTTTGTCAATGTAAGGAAACATTTCTGGTGTAACAATACATGTATATGTGCAATTTATCTGAGAACACAAGAAGTTATTTCCTTTGCCCAGAGAACCATTCGGTTGTATCATTGAATTTTCATAATTTTTTATAGTTTAATATACTTTTTACCTCACAATGTTTTTAATTCATGAATATGCAAAGTGTGGAATGAGTTATATGTAGCTGACTGGGACATATATTTAATTGTTATATAGCTGGAGTTTTTCTCAATGCAATGTGCACGTTCATTGGTTGATTCATGGTCACATGACATCTAACAAACAAACTCCCGCCAAACGTCCATAAGTGGGCAACATTTGAGAAAGCGGGCAACATTTTCACTGTGGCCCGCTAGCGCACATGATAATACCGTGACAAAAGGTGGCATGATTATGATGCGATTGTTGTTTACCTCGAGTGCTTGGCGCGTTTTTCAAACTGTGTTGTGTTTTTGTGTTGCTATACAACAAATCACTTATTAATAATGACTGATCCCTCGCGAAACAGTGAATTTTGTTTCCCTCGATTCTCAATGTTTCCCTCGTTGAGATTCTTGGGAAACAAAATTCACTGTTTCCCTCGGGACCAGTCATTAAGGGGTGTCTAGAAAACTAAGACCTAAGACTGAAGACCTAAGACCTACATGTAGACTAAGACCTAGAAAAATATATAATTTATAAAAATCATGAAATGTCTTATATAAAATAAAACAGTGTATTTTTTTACCGGTGTCATGCAGTGATCGTTTTGGGAGTTAAAAGATCCATTTGCCCTACTGCTAATAAAATTCATGGTTTTCGGAAACCTAGAAAACTAAGACCTAGAAAACTAAGACCGTAGAATATTGCCCAAACTTGACCAGACCATAACTTCCTACACCTATATCTATCTGGTTGGTCACTTCATCCAATAGAAAACGCCGCAAACACTGAAAAGATCGCAGTCAGGAGGTTTTGATTTGAACCGTGGAATTTTAAAAGACATGATAGTTGTGCTGTAATCTTATGAACGATTTTCCTCCATGTCTCACGACACTTAAATTTATAGCATGTGAGTTGATTTTCTCGAGTAATCGAACAATACAACGATTGATAGAATATGTAGTATGACACCCTTGAGGTCTGTTTGTGAATAATACATGTCATTCACATGTCAGGAAGCCACTATTTTTCACACTTAGCAGTCGCCGCAGCAAAACACATATCTGGTATTGTAAAACACAAGATTATTACTATGAGGTTGATATCAACCATACTCATACTGAATCGTTTTACGGATAGTTAAGGTTAGACCAGTGGTTAGACAAGCAAGAAAAAACTATCACCGCTGAAACATGTCTGGAATGTTTATTATGTTGCGACCAATCGCAGTTTCAATTCAGTAAGGGCAAATTGTCATTAGAATTTATTTCTGTGCGGGAAATACCAAATCATTCAGGTGCATACAAAAATTAATATTAGAGGTTTAGAATGGTGAATTCGAGACTTTGCGAGACTGTGAGACCTTTGTTTAAAAATTCGAGACCGAGACTTTTTTCACTTCTATCAAATTTGAGCCCGAGACTTTAACTCTAAAAAATCCGAGCCCGAGACTCTAGAAAATGTCGCGCCGATAGTACTAAAACAGCTTAAAATGTGACTGGAATCTCCAACGGAAGCTGAGATTTACGAGACACATCATTTCCAATAGACCATTCTATGCCCCTAATAAATATTGTTTCACAACACAGAAACCGCGGCATAAGATCTTTTTGCAAATTACTAAACCGCAATTATAGGACGCATGCATTTCAACTCGGAGTAAAACTTGGAGTAAAACATCGTTTTACGACTCGTAACCAAAATTAAAAACTAAAACTGTTAAGGGAAACATGTTTATTAAACATTAGCCTGCGAGCAGGCCCTACTATTGAAGCACTCTCGCGAAACTAAGCCTATGTGAAACCCAAATAGGGCCTGCTCACAAGCTAATTAAACATTGATCTAAGCATGCTAATTCTCTTGACGTTTTCTAGGTTTGACGCGCGTGTACAAACTGCCCAATAATCTTAACCCTTATAACGAAATATTTGTTATTTGCTTTCATGCCGTGCGAAAACCATGAATTTTATTAGCATTAGGGCAAATGGATCTTTTAAATCCGAAAACCATCATCGCATGCCGTTATTTTATTTTATATAAGACATTTCGTGATTTTTATATATTCTATATTTTTCTAGGTCTTAGTTTTCTAGGTCTTAGGTCTTAGGTTTCTAGACACCCGTCATTAAGTGTTTAATTTCCACTGCTCCAGTCATTTACAGTATTGTGAAAAAATCATACATTCAAGCGAAATACGCAAATTTCATTCTTTGTTTCCTTTCGTCGAAAGTTCGATCAAAAGTTTCGGCAAAATTTCATGGCACTTAGAGCAATATTTCGCTGAAACAAAGGGCAATATTTCGTCGCATTTTCGGGACTTCATCGAAAATTCGCTGTCATCAGTGAAATGTCGCCAGCAGGAAACAAAGGCAATACAATGACAGTTCATCAGCCTTCGCGCAAAATTCATCAAGCGATTGAAATGATCTACCATTGAAACTTACACGAAAATTACGAAGCATATATAAATAAAACAATGTAAAACTCTGACTAGTTCAGCTACCGACCTAGTGACATTAAATAACTTTATAGTTACCATTTTACAAACTTGCCTGACTATGAACTCAGTTCATTCTGCAAAAAAATAGCCAAAACATTAGACTACGAGCAGTCCCTCTTTCCCAGCTAGCTTAGTCCATCGAGCGAGAAATGAGAAAACATTGGCAAGCGGATAATGGTCTCGCAAAAACTGGGGCGAGATGAGCGTGCAGGAAAAGAGAGATTACAGACAAAGCCACGATGTTTGACCTTTCACGGCCAAGCGATTTTTGAGATGTCAATTTCATTTGTTCTTTCAAGCCAATTAGTGCATCCAATATTAAAAATTCCTTCTCTTGACTTGCTTGTCATCGATAAACTACGGGAATCTTTGCATAAGGCAACACGAGTGAACTTAGAACTATAAAATCTAAATCATGTTTTGTTTACAATGAACAAACACATAAAATAAGCTGGACAACAAATCTTGTTTTGAAACATTTTATTCAAATATCCATTAGCTTACCTTTAAAACAAAACGTGTATCTACCATTAGTGCATCAAAGCAAAATTGACTAGACTAGTATATAATCACATGGTGAAATTCAAGATGTCGATCCGACTGAATTTGGGCATGTTTTATAAACATTTCTCAAAACCTAAGGAAACACATTAGAAAAATGCAATTTCTTTTGCCGTAATGTCCCTTGGCTGCTTGAAAATTCTTAAAAACTCTGCTTCTTCGGTTCTGACGCTTCTGAAGAAGTATCACCCCACATTGATATAAACATATGATGTTTCTTAATGCAAGATCTCAAGATTATCAAACAATACTCCGCCAAACTGTATAATGGGTTATTCTTAAATTTCCGTTCCTCAACATCTTCCTTGGACATTCTTTCTTGTTGGGATCCAGGTGAACTGCCAAAATGCCATGCCCAAGTTATATCGGCGAGCGACGAGAGCAATTTCTACAGCTTCTGAAAACACAAGTGATATTAATCCTTAATTTTACGAGGGAACATGCGATTACTTGTTTATAATGTAGAGGGCAAAATTATTGGGAAACGTTTCTGACTTTAAGAGTCACTCAGACTTGAAACCACCCGAATTGACTATACTCTCTCGCATGCAAACTGACAAGAAAAACTTTTCAACTCACTGTGGTTAAATAAATTTCTATTCGGTCAAAGATACATTTGGCTGTTATGTACATCAAGAGAACATAGCCTGATTTTTATTGATAAAAGACACTTTACGACAAAAACAAAGCAAGTTTTATTTAACGTGCCTGTGTTTTGAAGTTTTTGCCGCTTTGATAACAACAAATGGCGAGAGTTCGAACTTGCTTGCACGTTTGGCGATTTAATTGCTTGCTTTCACTTCTTTTAGCCTAATTCTTTCTTCTGTTAAACGTATATTTTCCCTTTTAGCAAAATCTGTCAAAGTTCTTTTCTGTAGGTCCGCAGAAATTCGCATTTTTTCATTGAAGTGATGGAACTTTAAAACCTTTTGTCGCCATGAATGAATTTCTTCGAGGTCTTCAACGTTGCAAACTGGCCTGCAGGCGCCTAGTTAACCCCAGATTTGACACAAATAATCGCTTCCTGTTTGGCGTAAAATGCTGTAATTCACCTGTAGAATTCCTTTCTTAGTTATCTTCCGATTTCATTCCTTTTTTATAACAAAATCTCTGGCGAAACATGCGGGTGCTCCGTTTGCAAATTTTCTTCAAAATCCCGCCAAGCTAACTGAATGCAATGAGAATGACGCACTCAACTATTCAACCAATCACGAGTGAGAAATTTTGATGCTCAACCAATCAGGAGCGGGTAATTTTGCCTTCAATTAAGAAAAAATGCCCTCTTCGTCAGCCAATCAGCATTCAGTAATTTTGCCCTTTATATTATAAATATATTTAGTGCTCCTTGTGGGATATGCCGCCATTTTATTAATAAGCAATCCAGGTGGACATTAATTGTATATTTCTAATGGTCACTTCTCCATCTACTCAGATCTTTTCAAGTTACAAGACAAAATGTGGAGACTTCAAAAGATTATTTAAAGATCTTCCGGACAGTGAGCAACTTATAGTTGGTGAGAGCATAATGTTGCTTTAATTTGCTATTGAAATAATCTTTTGATTGATATCCCACTGGATATAATATCCTAACACCTTGGCCATCCAGTACTGTCCAATATTACTCCAATCTGACCACTCAGTAGCCAGTTTATAGACAAACTCCAAAACTGTGTTTTTCCTAAATCCTAATATGTATTTTTAAACTTATCGCCAATAGATGAGTTTGGGGAAGGTGCCTTTGGAGTGGTGGAGCCATGCGTGATACCAGCAGGGTGTGCAATCCATGGCAACCTTGAGAGAGGCAACCACCTGGCACCATCACACTGAAAATAACAGTGGAAATACTTACTGAACCCAAATACTTACCTAACAAACCGTGGGGAGGGAGGGAATGGGAGCCAAAGCACACCACAAGCATGTTAGAAGTTCAATCATGGTAACTGCATGTCAACACACTACCCGCCGGTATAAAACACCCGAAAAACCCAGTATGCCACCCAATGTGCATGACCATCACAAACAAACAAATGATGTCTAACTTAGCCTAGATTTCATTTAGCCACATTTAAACTCATCGCCAATAGATGAGCTTGGGGAAGGTCCCTTTGGAGTGGTGGAGCCACGCGTGATACGAGCAGGGTGCACAGGTTTCCAAGGCAATCCTGAGAGTGGCAACCACCCAAACCCTATGCCTGACAATGGTGCTTGGAAGGGCGGAGGGCCCACAAATGGGGTGGGCGTGGAACCTACTGAACCCTCAAAAGTTCCCAAGCACCTTCCCCATGCCCGTGAGTCCACAATAAAGGAGCAAAATCATCTACCCCTATCGATGGTAAAGCACCTAATCCGCACAAGCCTGCCGTATCCAATAGGCCATGCTGCATGATCAGTAGGGTCCGAGAGCATAATGGCAGCAAAAACCTACAGCAACCAATGGCCAAGCAGCATGAGCAGCGTGCTCTGCAACCTTGAATCCGCATGGCCTGCTGTATCCAATAGGCCAGGCTGCATGATCATCAGGATCCGAGAGGGCAAGAGCAGGGAAAGCCTACTGCAACCAATGGTCAGGCAGCATGAGCAGCACGCTCTGCAAGCTTGGCTCCTTGTGGCTTGCCATATCCAATAGGCCAGGCTGTCAGGTGCTTATGATTGAGGAGTGAAATTCAGCCTCGCCTGTAAATTGGGGGTTCAATTTCCAAAGCCGAGATTTCAATTTGCTGACAGGATTCTGCATAGGTTTGTCATCCACAGCAATGTCGCTGACAGCTAGATAGGCATGCATCAATAAGTGAAGGTGCCATGATAGTTGGTAACTGGGTAGGGGCAGGGAAACCCTAACAATGCGTAAACCCCAAATTGCATCTTGAAAACTAGGGATTGAAGTGCTGTGATGAATTCTCAATCCTTGCCAATGCATTTTTACTACTGTTTTCTTACAAAACTTCAGATCCATACACTGTAGCTTAATTAGGTGCTACCAGTTTTTAAGACCAAGGCAATGCAAAATGGAATTGCATCAACCGAATGCCCTTGTGATTGAGGAAGCAATATGTGTAGGGCATTACATTGTGCAATCTAAAGCGCGGTACTCTCACTGTGATGCTCTTCTCAACATGCAGCAAGTACAGATTCGTTGGGACAAATAAGGAAGGAGAGTCTGCAACAATTCACCAGAACACACAAGCCATAGGCATGATCTGCAACAACCAAATCAGCAAAAGGTCAGCGATGCTTCTTTGCTCATTTGTTGAAACCTTTATTGGTATCGCACTCTTGTGGTGGCAAAGCACTGCATCCACACAAATTTGCACAGCACACAATTATTTAATTATAGATCCTCAAGCAAGAACAACGATAAACACACTGTATTTTGAAATGATATATATGAAATAAATCATATATGAACTGCGGAAATGAAATCAAATAAAGAATGATCCTCGCAGTTGTGAACGCAATTTAAGCAATTGCGAAAAGAAGCCTGAAAAAAATTCAGGACTTCAACGGGGTTCGAACCCCTGACCTCGCGATACCGGTGCGATGCTCTACCAACTGAGCTATGAAGCCACTGACGTTGGGAGCAGGTCAATTGTAGGTTCATATGTTCCCGTGAAAGGAGTGAGTGTGAAATGATATATATGAAATAAATCATATATGAAATGCGGAAATGAAATCAAATAAAGAATGATCCTCGCAGTTGTGAACGCAATTTAAGCAATTGCGAAAAGAAGCCTGAAAAAAAATTCAGGACTTCAACGGGGTTCGAACCCGTGACCTCGCGATACCGGTGCGATGTTCTACCAACTGAGCTATGAAGCCACTGACGTTGGGAGCAGGTCAATTGTATTTTCTCATTCACGATAACAACAACTACTGCACATGCCCCCGAAACAAGACAGAACACATAATTATGCTACACAGCTCCCCCATTAAACCAGCACTGTCCTCAGTACCTTGTGTCTACATTCCCTAAACTGCAACTAAACAAATCCGTTGACCCACACAAGTATTTCTCCAAGGGCCGCATATATAGTCAAACAGTTACTTAGTGAAAACAACTACATAGAAATTTAAACAAATATTTTTTACTGAGCTCGAGAAAGGTTCAGTTCAAGTCTCATCCCTAAGCATCTCAATTAATGTGCGATTGTATCTCTCAACTTGCCCATCTGATTCTGAATGATCCTCGCAGTTGTGAACGCAATTTAAGCAATTGCGAAAAGAAGCCTGAAAAAAATTCAGGACTTCAACGGGGTTCGAACCCGTGACCTCGCGATACCGGTGCGATGCTCTACCAACTGAGCTATGAAGCCACTGACGTTGGGAGCAGGTCAATTGTAGGTTCATATGTTCCCGTGAAAGGAGTGAGTGTGAAATGATATATATGAAATAAATCATATATGAAATGCGGAAATGAAATCAAATAAAGAATGATCCTCGCAGTTGTGAACGCAATTTAAGCAATTGCGAAAAGAAGCCTGAAAAAAAATTCAGGACTTCAACGGGGTTCGAACCCGTGACCTCGCGATACCGGTGCGATGCTCTACCAACTGAGCTATGAAGCCACTGACGTTGGGAGCAGGTCAATTGTATTTTCTCATTCACGATAACAACAACTACTGCGCATGCCCCCGAAACAAGACAGAACACATATGCTACACAGCTCCCCCATTAAACCAGCACTGTCCTCATTACCTTGTGTCTACATTCCCTAAACTGCAACTAAACAAATCCGTTGACCCACACAAGTATTTCTCCAAGGGCCGCATATATAGTCAAACAGTTACTTAGTGAAAACAACTACATAGAAATTTAAACAAATATTTTTTACTGAGCTCGAGAAAGGTTCAGTTCAAGTCTCATCCCTAAGCATCTCAATTAATGTGCGATTGTATCTCTCAACTTGCCCATCTGATTGTGAGTGTTGGGGTGTTGTTTCGAGTCTTCTCAATGTTCAGCAATTTACAAACTTCCGCCATGACCTTCAAATCAAAGTTTGTACCCTGATCACTATGGCGCTGTCATGGCACACCAAACCGACAATTAAACTCAGAAACCAACTTTTCTGCAACAGTTGTGGCACTCTGGTCTGGGATAGCATAACTTTCCATCCATTGGGTAAAGTAATCAGTCACGACCAGCGCATAACGGTTTCCTCTGGTGGTTAATGGCAAGGGACATCACAATCCTCTCCAGGGGAGCACCCACAAAATACTGCTTCAAGGGAGCACGGCAATTTCGTATGGAAGTCTTCTTTGGTATTCCTTCCACTTTGGTCTGTGTTCCCACTTAACACCTGGGTAAAGGTTCCTTTTTTTTCCAGGCCTGGCATCATTTGCAGCAGTCCTCACATGGTCTGCGAGATAGGAAATCAGCATTTGTGTGATGCTTGCCTTCTCGATGGTCAATCTCAAAGTTAAGGGTACTTAAGAAAGAGATTCAGCGTGCTAACTATCCATCCGGGTCTTTCATTTTGAGAATAGACCAGGGTGGGGCGTGGTCTGTCCGAACTAGGAACTGGGGCCCTTGGAGGTAATGTTGATGCAATTTAGTGAATTCAACAATAGCTACACAGTTCCTTTCTTGTGGTACAATAGTTCCTCTCATATTTGGAGAGTGTCCTGCTTGAGTATGCTATCAGCTTTTCAACTCCATTTGTATCTGCGAGAGTACAGCCTTGATGCCATGATTGCTGGCATCTGCGTCCAGAATAGATAATCCATCTTGCTTCAGATAAGCTAAAACTGAAGAGGAGGTGAGTTGTGTAATGTGCTGTTATCGAACACGAAAGTAAACTAAACGGAACACAGTCAAAGACAAACAGCCACCATTCAAGCACATGTTCAACTCTGTTTTAATAATCCCAGCATGCCTTGCTAATGACGTAATAATGGGATAACTTGTGTGTCACGCAATACGTGACATAAACATTACAAGTAGTTTCTTTAGCTGATCAAATTTGTGTCCATCCGTCCACTCAAAGTGTTTGGTTGGTTCTGTGAGTTGGTACAGTGGCTTAGCAAATCTTGGGACGAACTGCCTGTAATATGTTGCTAAACCAAGGAAACTCTTGACTTCAGCTGAACTCTTAGGAATGGGCCACATTGAAACCCACTTGATCTTTACTGTGTCAGTTGCTACTCCTTGTTCAGTCACAATTTTTTGTTAAGTAAGATATTTTCTGCTGGAAAAGATTACTTGGCTTGAGTTTAAGAACTGCAGAAGCAAACCGTATAAGCACCTTTTCCAGCCACTGGAGGTGTTCCTGGAAGGTTTCGGCAAAAACAATTACATCATCCAAGTAGCACAAACAAATCTTGATTTGAAGCCCCTTCAATACAAGGGTAATCAATCTTTTGAAAGTTCCAGGTGAGTTTGAGAACCCGAACAGCAGACAATTCCACTCAAATAACCCACTACTAATGACAAATGCTGCCTTCTGCTAAGTGGTAGGGTCCCTTCTCACTTGCCGATAGCCCAAGGCCACATCGAGAGTGGAAAACCACTGAGCACCAGACAAACAATCTAGAGAGTCATCTATTCGTGGTAGGGGAAACACATCCTTAACAGTTGCAGAGTTCAATTGATGATAATCCACACAAAGTCTTTGACTCCCATTCTTTTTTGTGACCAAAACCACTGGGGAAGCCCATGGACTGTTAGATTCTTGCACGTTTTCTTCCTTCAACAATACTTGTCAGTCGATTTCTATCTGTTTCCAAGGTGCTGTCCTATGAGGGTGCTTTCATATCGGTGCAGCACTACCAGTGTTGATGTGATGTTCAATTTGAATTCCTTATTCATTCAAAGGTCCTAATCGTTCATTGAAAACACTTGGTTGTACCTTTTCAAATGTTGTCTCTCCTCCTCATTCAGATGTACTGAGCTCCTTTCAGCCAGTCTTTTCAATGGTTCAGGCAGTTCGTTATTGTCAATTGCTAACCCTTGGCCTTGAGTTTGTTGGGGCTCCATATTCAATCCATTTACATTCTCTGGCAAGTCAATTTCCCTAACACTATTTAACCGCTTGGCTAGTGCTACCACTGTATTAGATTGGAGGATCTGTGGCTCATCAGACAAATTCAGGATTCACGCTGGCACTGTTGAAGTATCTCCGACATTTACTAATGTTCTTGCAATAAATAGTCCCTTTTCTTGTAAATGTGAGTTATTGCAAGGTTCCAAAATACGCAAACCGTGGTCTGTAGTTAACAGCGTAGGTACTACTCTTTGTTTCTTGATAGTCACTGGGGTGACAACTTAAGAGTTTGCATCCACAATGACAGATCGGTGAACCATACTTTGAAAACTTAAGTAACTGATTCTGTGAGGCGTGACAGTCTATTAATTACTTCTTTATTTACAGTGACAGTTTCTTGAACAATGTCTAGGGTGGCTCCGACTTGAGATAGTAAGTCCATTCCAAGTATTACATCTTCTTCAATATCAGCCACTACAAGACTGGTCATAATTTCTTGACTGCCTAGTCTTAACATTGTGTCTCCTGTACCATGAGTCTAATTGCTGCTACTACCTTCTGCTAGGAAGATGTCAGTGTTTTCATTTCTGAGAGGAAACCTTTGGCTTTGTGGGAGCCTTACATAATTATACTCTATTAGACAAAATTGTCTTTACCGCTCCAGTGCCAATCAAGCAGTTAACACTTTGATCCTCAATAAATCCTTTGAAGTATCAACCACAGGAAATTTGGAAGAAACCATTATGCCATGAGGTGGTTGCCCTTTTGAATTGTCTAGATTTCCCCCCGGGCTGCAGGGAACGTCTGCCTCTCATTTTCCAGTAACTTACTTACTTTAGGCTCCAACCTTCTAGGGAATTGACAGTCGCTTAGGAAGTGCCCTTTGGATTTTGGGTTTTGACCTGTGGTTAAGACCTTAGTATACATGTACCAGCAGTCACTATCTTTCTACATATATCTGCAGTCACTACCTTACTACATATACCTGCAGTCACTACCTTAATACATATACCCGCAGTCACTACCTTACTACATATACCTGCAGTCACTACCTTTCTACAATCATATATCTGAAGTCACTACCTAATACTGTATGGCCTGCAGTCACTACCTTACTGAATGTACATATACCTGGAGTCTCTTCTGACATAACTTACTAGTCATACCAGTATACCTACAGTCACCACCTTACTACATTACTTAACACTGATTATTAACAAAGAGATTTTGTACCTCATAAATCATCAGATACCTTCATGTGCATGTCACAGGGAGGAGGATCCAGGAGTTTTGAATACAATTGAAGGGCCGAGAGCATGTCCAGCCTATATGACTTTTTAGGCCTTTTTCTATTTTTTCTCGCTCAGAATAGCTCAGAATAGCCTCATTTTATCGTACAACGAATAATATCACAAGCCCTTGTCGAATTTGCACTAACCCTAAGGAATTTGACCAATTTACCTGAAAAAAGCAGAGTTCTGGCCCTCCAGTGCTTTGACGGTACATTCAGAGCGTAATTTCGAAGCCATTTGAAAGCAGTTTGGCCGTGAGAATACGCGACTGCAATACTTCTGACCAGTGCCAACAACTAAACGAAAATACCGTTATTTACGCACGCCTGGCTCGCTTATCTATCGTGAGCTCACTGCGGCAACACATCGCCTCTGTAGCGTGTGTGTAAGCCAACGTGTATGAGGCCCGTCCGGTGATTGAAAGACATCATTAAGTCCGGAAATCCTTGAGTCTCTAGCACTTCTCAAAGAAACGAGTCGTGTTTCTTGTCCTTCCTTGTGTCTGAAGCGCCATTTAGCGCTCGAGGTGAAAAACGGACCTTGGTCGGGAAGACGAGCCGGCGGGAAAGTCTGGAATCACTTCGGATCAGAAAAGGGGCAGCGTTGAGAGTTGTGGGCCATTTCCCATCCCGTGCCGTGGTCGAAATGCCCGATATCCGAAGTGCTTTGAGACTTATAGTATTTTGCAATAACTTTCGGGTGGGAACTCCATTTCGGTTTTGTTGTAGGATTTCCCGACATGCTTTGCGACAGTGGTAGATGGGTCCGCTGTGCGTGGTCGGGCACTTGAAATACAGCTTTGGGCAGCTCGAAGTGAGTTGTTGCTGGCCGGCGGGAAGACGTTTCGCATTTGGAGTCTTTATCGATCTAAAAGGATTTTGAAATCGAGATACGCGTTTTGATGCGTATCAACCTTTTAATAATAAAACTTAGGCTGAAGTGAGCATGTGTTCGTCTGTGGTCTAGTGGTTTGGTCGGGGATTTGCGCTCGGACGGCTCCGGGTTCGAATCACGCTCGGCCTCATTTTTTTTTTTTTTTTTTTTCTTTCTTTCTTCGAACTGGACATTATGAAAGTGATTTACTTTTTTTGCGTTCGTCAAAATTTCTAACGTTTAATTTTACAAAAATATCGAACCGTGTCAGTGCGAAAACAGAAGCTTACCGCAATATTGCGTTACAATAGGAGCCTTTGATTGATTGATTTTTTTTTTTTTGAATACGGTATTTCTCGAAAACGACGGAAAAAACAACGGAAAAAAATTCGGAACAATGTTTTGCAACTAATTTCTAGTTCACATGCCAAAATCGGACAAATCTGAGCAAGAAAAAATAAAAAAGGCCTAAAAAGTCATATAGGCTGGACATGCTCTCGGCCCTTCAATTATAATTGTTATTATTATTAAAAATAATTAGTGATCTGGGCAGGATTTATCTAATGAATTAGGGTTAAACTCATTAGAAGTCTTCTTCATCTTTCATGTGCCAACCAGCCAAGACTACTGTGTTAAGAAAGTGTTTTACCTGTGAATGTACTGCAATAATTCTGAAGTTTGGGTCATCAGTGTGAAGCTGATCAGCTTGTTCCCTTAACAGCAGAGTTAACACAGTGAAGTCATAAAAAGCTTGAATTCCTATTTTTTAACTACACTCAGATCAATATGCACTCATGACTTGCTCACTCTGAGATTTTTACTACTTTTAAAAGAGGCTCATCTGGTTTGAAACTAACATTTAAAAGTAATAACAAAACATACAACATTACTGGCCAGAGGTATGTATAGACTTTATAAATGATTAGATTTAAGTACCTAGAAGGATGAATTAACTGCTCTTTTCTGTACAACAGAGAACACTTTTTTGACACAGCTCTAATGGAGTCAATTTTTACTTGGGCGTAGCGACCAAGTATTAAAATGCAGTTTGGTCGTCCACAAATGTGCAGTATTGCGCAACTCTGGGGACGGCGGGATTATTCAAACCTTCACCGCAGTCACACGTCCGAGGCGTTTTTCGTTTTATTTGGTGGGATTCATTTAGAATTAAGTGGAAACGTGGGCAAGGATGTATAAAATAATTAGTTTATGTAACTATCTTTTCATCTTTCCAGCTCAAAATAACGAGCTTCTTTTCGATCGTTGAAAACTGATCAAAACGCTTCGTGCCTGAGCAAAATTGTGTTGGCAAATGGCGCCGACAGTTCTGCGGTTCGTAGTTTTCAAACGCTTAGAACTTTTTTTAGTAAACTTTCAAAAAAAACGTTTAGTGAGTCGACAGTGTATTGTCAACATATGAAACTTTTAATAAACAGTGAAAATGACAACATTAACTTTGAAGTACTTTGGTTAACTTTTGCAAATTTCTCTCGTTTGACCGCGGTGGAGTACACCTGTTGTTTGTTGATGCGAGGCGAACGTCACAAAGTGCAAGTTGTGTTTTCTCTGTTGCATCTAACAGTTTCATATTCAATATGCGTAAGGAAATTACTCAAGAAGACACTGCGAAAGTATTTGACACTCGTGATTAATTCTACGATACCTTCATGACGGAAACCCGCTAAAACATGTTAAAACGAACATGAAGAAGATAATTTAGACGAATACATACATAGCGCTTATTTAATAAGAAGTGAACAGTGGACAGCGAAGGAAGAAATATAAGCGTGGTAGGAATCCCAATTAATTTCACTTCTTTCGGTTGTTTGCCTTTCATTAATTTTTATTTCGTGAAGTTGAAAGAACAGAACAGACAACTGAAACTTTGGGTGCAAAAATTCACCGCCGAGAGAAGATGTAAACAATGCACGCGGTGTCTTGCGAGACGTTTCTTGCGAGTTCTGCTTCCGCTAGTGATTGTTTCTCGGGCGAAAATAACCTTAAAGCGATCACTTTTTCATTTAATTTTCTTTTCTGTGTTTCGGATACAGAGGAATAAAAACTGGATATATTTTCGTGTGTCTGATTGCGAGATGTTTTACGAAGCAGCTGCGTTATGCGTTACTGGAAAGGTTTCAAATTTCTTTCACATTATGCAAATTGCAACATTTTTACCTCAACTGAAAAAATATATTTCAAAGGGCTAAATTTGTTTCTCTCCTCCTAAATTATCACTTCTGTCGTTAACTTTGATTAAATTTATAAGTTTCATTCAAACTTTATTATAATAACGGCGGGAATACTTCCAGCAAAACTTTCAATTGGAAAAGTTGTTTTGACCTCGGTTCCGGACCAGGCAATTACATCATGGCTTCGAAAGGCCACTTTGCGGCAACATTTGCATTCACTTCAAAAGTGTCGGAAACACAGACCAGCTAGTTACAAGATTTAGCTAAAACCAATAACAACTATCGGGAAACTCTGACATATGGCCTTTTTTTCAACGGTAAGTACAAAGTAGGCATCGATTTGTATTTTTCAGTATGTACTCGTCTTTTGACACAGTGGACACACTACTTAATTAATAATTTGCGTGCGATCTCACACGCTAAGTGTACTGTGTCTTCTTGTTTTAGACGGTTAACGCACTTCTTTGTTAGACTACTCACACTATCCGAATACTCCCAATCATCAAACCGTGAAATAACGTGCATGCAGATTCCCAAGACAATTATTCTCCAATATACCTAATACAACGACACCCAAGTATACGCTCCCACAGCCTCTTGTTACTTATGAAATTGAATGTACTTGTATCACTTTCTTACAGATTACTCATGTGCTTTACAGCGAGATATTTTAGTTCATGGCAGATTGTATATATCTCAAAACTGGCTGTGTTTTTATGCTAACATATTTGGTTGGGAAACATTTGTGAGTATGCGATGCTGTAACTTTTAGTTATTAAACTATTCCCACATTTAACGTCACTTGTGGAGTACATTTTATGAAAGTAATTGAACATAACATTAGGACCCTTGACCTGTTATCTTTAATGGTGGTTTTTCATGGCTGTGAGACGTGGGACTCCCATTATAAAAGTGACTGGGATGTTTGTCAGAAATTTTGAAAAGAACTTCTAGGAGATAACAGAATTGTAAATATGGATGTGGCCCCTTAATTAACTTTCCTCTATTAAAAACTTTGGTATCCAAATAATACATTAACAAGCATTTTCACATATTCATTTGCAATAAAAAAAGTTTATTAACCTTCACCGAGATTTAAGAAAACCATGACATATTAGTCAAGATTTCTTCCATCTTCCATTATAAACTGTATGGGTCCAGTCTATGAATAGCTGTGGAGGCGCGGTGGTCTCGTGGTTAGTTTGCAGACTTTCAACCTGAAGGTCGGTGGTTTGAGCCTGGTCTCTGCCATCGTGTTGTTTCCTTAGACAAGAAACTTTGCTCCACATTGTCTCTCTCCACCCAGGAGTATAGATGGGTACAGGCGACATAATGCTGGGGGGTAAGCTTGCGATGGACTAGTATCCCATCCAGGGGGGAGTAGTAATACTCAGTCACTTCATGCTACCAAAACTGAGTTAAGCTCCAGCAGTTGTGAGCCATTATACTTGTGAAGACTTACCTTACCTACAGCTGTATGAATAGCTAAAACTTTTAGAAGACATAATTGAGGTGGGAGTGGCCACATATAACTATAAATCATTCCTTCCATCCAAAAGCTCATACACATGGCCAAGTAAACAGAAGCTGAAATGGATTTACAAAAATAATGTTGAGGACTTTCTTGCTCATCATTTGCAACATGTTGTGCGGCCTATTGTAAATGCATTGGATTCATTCAGTTTGCACCTATTATGACTGGCTTTTGTGTGTTGTACCACTATAGGTTACAATTAGGTGCAATGAGGTAAACAGTATAAGGAAAGAAAAGACTGCTCTGGTTATACCCAATGCTGTTCAAGTGTGTACAGAAACTGAAAAGGTATGCTGAGTACACAAGTACAGTTGAACCCCGCTTTATGGACACCCTGTTAATACGGACACCCTCAGTTATAACGGACAGTTGTCTTTATCCCGACTACTGTGCAAAAGAAATGAGTGTGAAATTCGTCGAATTTTGTGACTTTTCGTCACTGCGATGAAAATGAACAGATTTTTTAGTGAAACAAATTGACGATATTTTGACAAATTTTTGAAACCACTATTGTCTCAAGATATTCAAAATTTTGAACCAGCTCAAGCGAAAATTCAAACAATATTTCGGGAGGAACACGAATTTTCGCATGAATTCTTTTGAGTTTTTGAGGAGCATTTAGAATTTTTGAAGCTTGAGTGTAATTGTTTGTAATGGTTTGGAAAACTTAATGAGGCACGAATAGTGAATTTATTACAAAATGTTCTTTTCATCCCGTTGAGTCAAAGTGCTTTCGGTCATGGCCATCTTATGTAGGAATGCAAATACATCTGATTTCTGTTAATACAAAATATCTTTAAGAAGTATATTATTGTTTTTGTACCTGTATGTGTGCACCATAACTCAATAGATGCACGCTAAGCATAAACCAATTCTTAATTGGTCATGGCTATGTTCATTATTTTTTGGTTCCGTCAACACAAAATCAAAGCACTTTTGGCACACGCAGCATTGTTTTTCATCCGCACAAGTCAAAGGGATTTTAGTTACCACCATGTTGTGAGTGCTGTTGGCATGAATTATCAAGTACATTATTTTCCTTGAACACGTCATGAGAATAAAAGTGCTTTTGCTCACAGCCATGTTGTGTATATATAAACAAAAGATAATTTGAAGTTCTGTCGGCAGCGATATTTTTACTAGTTCTTTCGACACGGAATAATGAGGAGATCGCGATTCCTTTTTTTAACCACTTTTGTTAAACAAATCAAAGTGCTTTTGGTCACAGCCATGCTATTGTTGGTTATGATGGTAGAAACACAATGACTTTATTTCTAAGAAAATTGTAGTCATAATGTGAGAATCAAAGCGCTTTCACAGTCCGAGCAGTGCTGAGTAAACAAAAGATATTTATGAGTTCTGTTGGCACAACATTTTAAGAATATTCTTTTTAGGTAAAGTCTTTCATTAATGTGGGAATCAGGGCCATGTTATTTTTATGAGCTCTGTCAGCATAAAATATTGAGAACAGTCTTTACATTAATTTTTTGACGTGCTTTCATTACCTAGTTCAAAGCAATTCTGGTTATGGACGCCAGCCGTCTGGATGTTATGTAAATATTCCCTGGAAATATTCATCACACTTATGTCACAGCACTTGTTAGAAGGAATGTCAAATATTTTAATCATAGATTCTTGGTGACAATTAATGCTAGATTGCTCTCATGCAACAAATTAAAAAGATAAATAAATGTTGCATCAAATATTATTCTCCAAGAATTTCAACAGTAAAATTTAGGCAGGTACAACAGTCGGACCGGATCAGACCGGATCGAACTGGATCGGACCGAATCGGACCGGACTGCACCAGACCGGACCGGACCGGACCGGACCAAATCAGACCGTATCAGATTGAATTGGACCGAATCAACTCGGATCAGTTCGGATTAACTCGGACTGGAGTAGGATTGGTGCTTGTCCTGTCATCTTTTATGACAATTGTGTGTTACATGTTGTGATTTTTATTTTGGTTTAGTCCGAGTCGATTGTTTCTGTGATTGTTTTTAATTTTAGCCTAGTCTGAGTTGATCCGAGCCGGACTGACTGATCTGAGTTGATCCGATCCAGTCCGACTTTCGTAATTGCCTGTAAAATTTGATGCATTCGAACTCACACGGTGTCAGATTTAAAAAAGAAATTTGTAACTATCAGTTTTCAATCCTACTAATGGTTCTATTACTGAGGTAATATTTTCCAGATGAAACCTCCTCTAATGAATTTTCATAGGCCATGAAGTTTCATAGGCCACGAAGTTTCATAGGCCGTGGATTTTCATAGGCCATGGATTTTCATAGGCCATGAATTTTCTTAGGCCATGGATTTTCATAGGCCATCTCCCCCTTTAAGTTACCAGCACATGACACTGTAGGTGCTGTGACTTTTACTGACTGAATAAAGATACAGTGCTCGACCTTAGCGGTAGTCACTAGTCCAGGACTAGTAAAAAATGGGTTTGGGCTAGTAAAATCAGAGAACCACTAGTCATTTTTTCACTTTTGACTACCAGATGATGCCTGTTGGCTAGTGAATGTCAAACCTCACTAGCCCAAGGACTAGTAAGCCAAAAAGTTGAGGTCGAGCACTGAGATACATAACTGAACTAAATGAAACTGTGTTTTTACTTCCAATCCTAGTACTTTTTTGCTTCATTCATATCAAGGGACACAGCTTACACAGTTCTTTTTAGGATTTGGCAAAATGCCCTATTAGATCAGGTATGTTCAAATGTATTGCTGTAGACATAAAATAATTATTCTCTTTGAGTATTCAACTTGAGATATCAAGTTGAACACTCAAAGAGAAATTTCATGTCCCCAAGCAGCCATGTAGTATTATTTTAATTTATTTTTCATTATTTTTTTTTCAACGATTTTCGAAAATTCTCTAAATACTGCTCGAAAGTTTTTTAAACATTTCCGATCATTTTCCAAAAGTTTCTGAAGATGTTTCATTAAAAATGGGATCCACTTTGTTTACGTATTTGCTGGTTAATTTTTGAGTTTTCTCAAACTTCTAACAGCCACTGAGCCCATCAGAACTCATCCAGGTGGTTGGTAAATACTCAGAATCACATGACGGCAGTTCTGATAATGATGATTCTGATGAGTCTGATGATGATGATGATGATGATGATGATGATAAGGACCAGCTGTCTGAAGACTCAGGAAGTGTAGGTGATGTTGAAGGAGAAATGCCATCTGATAGTTTATCATCACTAAGCCACAGTCAGAGCTCACTCGGAACTGAGTTTGTGGTGCCAGACAACCAGGTAAATATTGGTGTGTAGGTCTTTCTCTTTTAAGCAGGGGTGCGGTGGGGGTAGTTATACTGTGCAATGGATAGAGGTGGGCAGACTGTGCCATAGGTAGGGGTGGTGGTGGTTAGACTGCCATGGGTAGAATGGGGGTGGGCAGATGGTACCCAAAACTAAGAGAATTTCAATACAAAATTTTAAACAACATTGTTTTTACAAATGAAAAGCTGTTCCGTTTTGGTCTTTTGCAATCAACTGGCTGTACGTTTTGTCACGAAGAACCAGAATCCATCGAGCATTTACTCTCCCTTTGTAAAGTGTCTTCTAATTTTTTGAAAGACGTCTTGTCCTGGCTTAAAGACAATAATATTCGTATAGAATCTTTTAATAGATTTATTTTTTGGAAAGTTTGACATAACAGAAGATTTCTTTACAATTAACCACATACTACTATTAACCTACCTACTGTTAGGTAAAATAAAATATTTATTTAAGGAAATGCCACAAAAGTCTACCCTCGTTAAAGGGTTTCATCGCCAGGATAAGACGTGTTTACAACATGGAGCTCCATATACTCCAATATCACGCTAGCATGGCATGAAAATATATTTAATTTAATGGGGAAAAGAGTCCAGTATCAAATTCAGCACATCAATATTAGTAAAACTGTAAAGTTTCGTAAAGATTGCTCGTACACTGACGGAGATACATGTATGAACTTTTGAAACTTAGTACTCTGGCCTAATTTTTACAAAGAAATGTATGGGAAAAACACGAAAAAGAGGCTGGACGGGCAATCTATGCCCGTCCACCATACATTTCTTCGTCAGTTTTCTAGCAATCTTTACAAAACTTTGTAGTTTTACTAATATCGATATGCTGAATTTGATGCTGGGCTCTTTTCCCCAATAAACTAAATATATTTTTGTGCCATGCCAGCGATATTGGTCTATTGCGAGGGACAGAAACAAACTTACTACTCACTTTAAAAAATGGGAAAAGTTGTTTTCTATCATGAGTGTACAATAAGGTAATTGACTTCTATAACAAACCACCACACAGTGAGTCCTCTTTGTTTTTCTGTGGGCAAGTTTTTGGTTATTTTTTTTTTCTCTTTTTAGCTAGACTCTGCAATGTAAAACTACCAGACATTTCTTTTGTGTTGTTGTTTTTGTTTGTTGTTGTCTGTTTTCTTAGACAATAATTAATAATCAGTTAATTCAAATTATTAATTAATTATTAATTAATTATTATAATTAATAATTTATTAGTTTTATTATATTTTATAAAATGCTCAAGGAAATGCGCGCGCTATGATTGGTTAAACCGAGTTCATTATAACTCGATAAAGCACGCGCGTGACGTAAGGTTCATTATAACCGCGTTTTATTTTATAAAAGAAATAAAAAACTTGTTCCTCGTGCATTGTTGAGTTATATAAGCACTTGGGAATTTTTAAGAACACTCGAGAAGTGCGAGAAGCACTCGCCTTTCGCTCGTGCTTTTCTGCACTTCTCTCGTGTTCTTAAAAATTCCCGCGTACTTATATAACTCAATAATGCACTCGGCGCGTTTTTTATTTCTTTAATGTACGTAACTATATGTCTATCTGTGTACATATGTGTAACCATTGCTCCCCTTATATACGGGAGTAGATATATCAATAAACGCTATTAAAAAAAAGATGGTACCATGGGTAGGGTGGGGGTGGTAAAACTGTCATGAGTAGAATGGGGGTGTGAAGATGGTGTCTAAGGTATGGTAGGGGTGGGCAAACTGTGCCATGGGTTGGGTGGGAGTGGGCAGACTGTGCCATGAGTAGGGTGGAGGTGGGTAGACTGTGCTATGCACAGGATGGGGATGGACAGACTGTGCCATGGGTAGGATGGGGGAGGGCAAACTTTGCCATTGGCATGGGTAGGGTGAGGTGGTGGCCCGCTTGAAACTGTCATGTCACTGAATGTTATTGATTACCCTTTACAAGTTAGTGAAATTGAGACACTGAAAAATGTTTTTTGAATTGATGGAGTAAAAATGAACAAAAGCAAAGTACAATAATAAAAAGGAAGATGGCTACAAAGCGCCTTGATGTCATTTACCTTAGTCTGTTGTGAGGAAAGACAGTGATGTTGCACCCCAAGTGTCTATCACTCCACCATCACCCGGTGTAACACCAAGGACAGAACATCAGAATACAGAGAAGTTATCACAGCCTGAAGGTGAAAAAGCTGAGGATGGTGTTAAACGACCCCACTCCAGACCATCATCACCTCATTTACACCTCAAAAGTTTGTTACGGTCACCTGGTGCAAAGAAGAGAAAAGTAGCAACACTGAAGCACGCTTCAACTCCAAAGGACAAGAAAGACAGCAGTGACTTGGATGAAGAGATCGAAGAGGAAGGCACAACATCCGAATATCAGGATGAGGAAACTAGTAATCATGGTATGTAACATATTACATCAACAAAATCTGAGTAGTTAGGTATTTTATAAAAAGCTAATATTTCATGGCTGTTTGGAAGCCAATTCCATGAGTACTTTAGAGAGATATTGAGGAATAATAGAAGTTTGCCAATATGGCCTATTATTTGATGCCAGATCACATTTTATGGCAATGCTTCTACTAAATACTAAATGTGAGTTTTCTCGAGAAGAACACAACACCACTTAATTTTACCAACAATAATAATAATTATTGGTCAGTCAAAACTTCTATTGTGTTATAAGAGAAGCAGATTTTCAAACGTTGTAAGCGTCTACTAATGAAGTAAAATTGATTGTGTGACAAATGGAACATTTCCAACTTCTCTTAGAAAGGCTTTTTTTATTTCGTGAATACGCGAAGCGTTAACCGAGATATAGTATACTTGGAAAGATATACAAATTAGTTCTTCCAATCCTTCCATGGGCTGTAAACGTTTTTGGAAAACCCCATTGCATAACTTCATCCACAAGTCTCGTTTCAGACAATGCATATTTATGTAATGCTAAGATGTTTTCATCGTTTTATTTACAGTATAGTGACAATAAATTCGGAACTTTGATAACTGGCCGCTTAAAAGAGGGTGGCCGCTTAGATGGTTTCTCCGTGCGGTTTTAAAATGTAATCGTTTCATGAGCATCGGAAAACACGAGTCTAGCCAGTTAACGTCTCCACTTTAAAGTACATATAGTTAATACTGAATTTCGTAACTGTTCATCAGTAGGATGCCTAAAATGTGTGCAATTCCACAATCGGTTTCGGCTCCATCAAATCCTATGCCAATTGCAGAACATTTTAGGAAGAGCCACCCACAGTGTGAGCACAGTTACTGACAAGACATATTAGAAAGGAAAACAGCGCAAAATAAATGTAGTACGTTAAATAACGAACTAAGCACACACGTCAACTAAATAAGCCAAGCAAATTGGCAAGTTAACATTTATCATTTTTCTGGGGTTTTTTCGCTCTTTGTCTTTGGTTATTCGCTCAAATCGCTGCCCGCTGCTCGCAAAGGCATGAAGCACCGAAAGCGTGAATTCTCGCGCGTCTGCTAGCGAATTTAATACTGCAAAAGAACTTCCCCCCCTCCCCCCTCGTCCCCGCTTATAAGTGTTAACTTTGGATTAGAAGGGTTTTTGTACGCTTTGCTGGCTGAAACAATGGATAATTTTTAAAGTTGAAGTATTATCAAAAGCTTGAAACTTGTTCACAAATATCAAGAACAACTAAAATTAACCTTACGTTGTTTCGTATTCACGAAAAGGCTTTCTGCCTTTGATTAAACATTCTACATCTGTCATGACACACTACAATACACTTAGTTTACTTCCTTGTAGTATCAGCTCATGCAGTTGGATCGTGGACACTGCATTATTGCTGGTTTGGAGCGTTTAGAGGGGCTGGGTGGGGGTCGGTGGAGCAAAACGTCTAGGAGAGGGGAGGGTTGGTGAGCAATGGTCCCGCGATATCACCTGCCTCACCCATGGGAATGGTGTTGCAGGGAAGGAAGTGTGCGGAATTGGATGTATGCATGAATTCAGATACCACGCAGCTATTTACAACCTCTAATTTCATTGGACCTGGGTATCACGCAGCTCTATTGTTTTCAGGGCTAGGATCCATTGTTGTGTTGTTTGTTCTATTGTTTTCTCAGCAAATCAGAGAAGACCTTGTAAGAGCTGCGTATTGCCCCCATGAATTGAGTTGGCAAAGCAAAACGTCTAGGGGAGGGGAGGGGAGTGGAAGGGAGGGGTGGGTCCGAACGTTTCGTATTCACGATTTGGCTGATAGGAGCCTTTGATTAAGATATATTAGGCAGATGTTTTTACGAAGAACTCGCCATTAGCATCCAAATACTTGAAAAGTTTCCAACCTTTTCGGCTCTTTAACAATTTTAAAAAGCTTTGTTTTATGCATATTGATATATTTTTGTTAATAATGTCTTAGCAGTTACCTTTTAATCAATTTTACTTCTCAAAAAAGTCTCATTTTTAACTCGTGAATTCGCGAAGCGTGATGAACGGGTTATCACAGACGGTGGTAAATATGCAAATTTTCACTCCTTCCTTCCATCCATCAGCTGTAAACTTTTGTTGATAATTCCGCCGACCAGTGCCTAGGTCTTCAAGCCCAGAAAAATTAAAATTGATTCAAAGGAATTTTTTAAGACTCAGGAAAACGCTACAGCAATGTAAATGTTGGTTTTAAATGTGTGAAGTTTTGATGCCGTGTGTAAAAGTTCAAATAAACCAATTTTTGTTTGGAGTTAATAAACATGTCTTAGCGTGACACAAATGCGCATTGTTTGAAATAAGAGAAGCTGGATGATGCAATGTTTTAAATTTGTTTACTCATCAATTGTTTGGTTATGTGAAACAACAAAAAGTCTAAACCGAGTTTTGTAAACGTTACCCTCGGGCTTTCAAGACTTCTCTTGCATGGCAGATTTGAAGCGTTTATTTTTTTCATGCTACATTTGTTTTTGTTTCGAATTAAAAAAAAACATGTCTAAGCATGACACAAATACGCATTGTTTGAAATAAGAGAAGCTGGACGATGTAATGTTATAAATTTGTTTACTCATTGTCGTGTAGACGAAAGTAATGAAGAAGTAGACCAGGCATACAGTTGAATAATTCCGTTGTATTATACACATAAACGAGTGAAGAATGTATAGGGAAGATATCAATGACGTCACCAATTGTTATTAATGTGCCAACCAGAGCCTTATTGGCTGCCGAAACAAAGGGTTCTTTTGTTCCAGTGGCTGGCACATTTGAATAACAAAAAGAATGTTTGTAAACAGATATCATCCCTATTGGTTCTTTGAACCTGAGTGTGAAAGGAATTAGTGACTGTAGGAGAGAAGTTTTGAAGGGATTCATTTGAGGACCCAATATGAATGTAGGAATCTAGGATTCGGATTTCCTTGAGAATAGCTTCCCTCAGTTGTTGAAACTTCCATTCAAGACTATTATGATCTCTTGCTAAGTTCTTCCTCAAGTCATAGGGTAGTTTTCCCAGTACAACTGGATTCACGAATTCAAGAGTTGGCTCATAGGAGCCTTCCTTTGATTTCTCGACTTTTTATCTTTTTAGTTCGTGGTGTACCTGTGTTATATAGCTAAGTCTACTTGACCACGTTAAATAAATGATCGACTGACTTATCGCTTCTTTTTCTCTCTTAAGCTCCTGTCAATTGTGTTTGTGACGGTCATCTTAGCAAGGAGTTTGTCAATCAGGTTGATACTACAAATACTTACCAATTAAATTATTTTTTATGGTTCCTGGCGTAACTGCATCACAACTAAAGCATTTTTCACCGGATAAGATTGTCGAAAGAGCCAGATTAAAAAGCCCAAAAATGGAACAATCTGTATTCATAGATGATTTCACCCAACTCTACTCTATTTGTCATATTTTTATTATAAAACGCTATTTCTACCGTCCACAAACAGCAAAGTGCTTACACGTTGGGCGATAAAGACAAATGCATATCATAAGGTTGTCTTGATATTATCACAATAATTAAGATAAGAATTTTTCGACTTAAAGCATCATTATATTCAGAACACTGTTGCCGCAATTCTGACAAGGAAAAACAATTATATCAAACTTCTCTTTCCAAGAACCTTTACAAAATACTGAGTGCAAAAAAATACCTTTAAAATGCGGGCATTAAAGCCCGGAAATAATTAGCTTTGTTTGCGTTATCAAGTATATTCTGTTGTTAATCTTCGCATGCAGCTATTGTTCTACAGTCTTCACTAGCATAAAAAAATCTTTTGTAAATATATTTTGAAAAGGTTCTATAATTACATCGAAATAAAAACAGCGAACCAAACTTTTGTGTACTAACATATATTTTAAAGGGGCTATGTCGCGAGGATGGCGGGTGAGTACTGGGTACTAACAACTTGAAAAACGTCCGGTGGCTTTTTTTCAAGTTGGTGGCCATTACTGTCGAATTCGCTGCAATCCGTTCCATCCCGTCGTATTGCGTGGAAGGATAGATCTCAAGTTTACAAATTAGTTAGAGTATTTACTTGGTTAGATTTTTGTTAAATTATTTCTGCGATTTGTTAGTCGTACCTTCGAAAAATTCGATGTCTTCCAGTAGTGGTGGAAGTTGGGGAGGAATTTAAAAGCGAAATCGATCGTGTGTTTGTTTACCTCGCGTGGTTCGACACGACTGCAAGCGCGATAAAACTTGCCGCGATCCGGGAGGGAACAATAGAAATTTGACATGTGTGACGTCAGGTTACGTCACATGACAGGAACTCATTGCGCAGACTCACCTTGCGACATAGCCCCTTTAAGTTTCCACAAGAAATAATGTTCGGAGCCATCTTCATAGCGGAGCACTCGCGGTCCGAAGGCCCGCTGCGGAGCCCCATACTCATAGAATCTATGCCCGTCATTTTTCATGGTCATGGCTAGCGGAATGTTTCGCGGGCGCGCGTCCGTGACATGTGCGTCGGTCGGTGTGTCGCGCAAGGCCAACTCGCGGGCGCGTATGACGTCGCAAAACATGCGCGTATGACGCCACATATCATCCGGGATCTTAGCAATTTTGAAAGCAAAGCGAGACTTTGTTTTTCGCGTGGCTATACAGCCGTCAGCTCGGTAAACACTTTTTTATAGTTGGATCTTTCGCTGTGTTTAGCGGAAAAGTAAAGTCGTTATTTCCCTGCATTTTTTCGCGGTTTGCTACTCAAGACAGGGATACTAATTAAGGGATACTCAGAAGCCGCTTTAGTGGAAAAAGAAGAGCTTGCAGGGATAAAATCTTGCTTCGAGGAACTTCATACGTTTTTATCAATGCAGGAGCAATGCGTGGAGATGTTTGTTTTTATTACGGATTTCAGAACCAAAGAAGCGGAGATTTAAAGAATTTCCAAGCAGTAGAGGGACTTGAAGGTAAAACAGATTACATTTTGCGATGGGAATTTATGTTGATATCAATCTGTGATTGACTTTTTCTTTGTGTTCTTGTTAATTTTGGAGAATTGTTTATAAAACGTGCTTAAATTCAGTTGTATTGATTTCTTGAATTTCATCGAAGACAGCTCGAACTTGATGTGCTGTATAAAATGGTACGCGTTTTGCTTTCAAACATAAACTTATGGAGATTTGAATAAAATTTTTCGAAAGAAGATTGTGTTGTTCATTTTTATGTGTTTGTTCATTCATTACATAGGTTAAAAAGCGATTTTATGTAAACAAAACAAGACTTGGATTTTATAGTTCTATCTTCACTCGCGTCGCCTTATGCAAATATGTTTGTGTATTTTTTGTTATTTTGATTTCCAAATCAGTTTCTCGGGCAATTTTTGATACGAAACAGGTGTATTTTATTCGGAAATTAGTCAAACTAGTTATTCTAGACCGAGAAAAAGTTGTTTTGTGAACTTTGTGACGGTCGCGTAATACTGTTTTTGAGAATTGCTAAAATTGAAAAATAGCCCGGTCGTCAATCTTAATTCTTGTGCTTCCGACCTTTCACCTTAGTTAAACTAAGCTTATCATCGGCTTTCCGTTCAGAGAGCGACGCTGTTAGGCTCAGCCTATCTATCTATATACACGTATATATATATATTAGTGAAGTCGATGTATGTCTGTGCATTTCAGAAAGTGCGATTTCTACATTCATACATGCACCCCACATACATACAGTGTATACTTTCACTAAAATGCTGCTGAAGAGGTTGAAGGCAGGGTTATTACCGGATTTGTAAGCATGTTTTTTTTGTTCTGATTGTCAGGAGCTTCCTGTTGGTGTGGACACTCTTTATGATTACCTCTTTACAGAGTCCGATTTCTACAAAAGAGTACAGAAAGCAAGGCGAACAAAAGGTCTGTAATGTCCTGTGCATCAGGAAAACTGAAGAACAGCCACATTTTTTTATACTTCTGTTATCAACAGACGCGGCAACTGATCAAAACAAAAGATAGTCCTGTAAGCTAATAAGAGCTGGCTGAAGTTTTACTGATAAAACATTTAAATTCTGTGCAATCAGAAAGGTATTTTAGGTGGGAAAGTGCTTTAAAAACATTTAAATTCTGAGATTATTGTAGTACATTGCGGCACTCCATGTTACTGTATGCTGATTTTGGCATTGTTTTATGTGTCTAGATCTGGTGTTTAACCCGTGGGAGGCGACAGAAGATGGTCAAAGAAGAACCATCACATATACAATCTCCCTTAATCATGCTATTGGACCCAAACACTCAGCTACAACAGAAAAACAGGTGACTTACCCCCAACCATGCTACGTTTTTTTCTGCAGGTTAGCAGTCGGCTAGATACCGCGGCATAATGCTATAAGAGACCCAGGGTATTGGCAATCGTTTTGTATTAGAAAATGTTATGATGCAGGTTTTCAGTTAATTCAAATCGAACATAGCAACAATAACAGTATGAACATAAAATTGAAAATTGACGTTATGCAGTTGCAGCTGAAATCCCAAAGCTAAAAATTTCATCAAGTTGTACAATCTGTAGGTTTTTTTTTTTTTGGTTGGGGGGGGGGGGGGGGGGGGGGGGAGTATGTTTCAGCATTTTAAACAAACAATGATTGCCTGAATGTTTTAACATATTCTCCTAACAACAGTAGAATAACCCTGACAATTAGCAAGGAGAAAATTGAAGTCAATCCTCGTGACCTTCTTGTTTATTTTTTATTGTTAGCACTGTTTCCAAGGAAGTGTTCCAGGCAAGGTGTATGTGGTTCAAGCTGAGGTGTGTAGCAAAACACCTGCCTCTATGTCGGTGTGATTTCTTTACTCTCCGTAGCCGTAATACCTAATACTGGAACTGGGTATCCCAGGCAACAGGCCATTTCCTGGTTGCTTTCTGTCTCGTTATCAAAGTGAGGATTGATGCATAACCTTTCATATGAAACTGAGTTTTATTTGTATGTGCATGAAAATTCATTTTCATATGAAAGTTCTGATTGGTTCATTGAATTATTTGCGTTTGTTGTGATTGGCCAGAGTAATTACTTTGATTTTGGTTTTACGACACTCAATTGAAAACTGCTTTAAAGAGGAACTAAGTTTGAATTTTTGCACAGTTTTGACACAATAACGTACAAATCCCCAAAATCGAGATCTTTTCTGATAAGAGGCGTATAAAGAATCAGACCGTAGTCTAAAATCTAGTAAAGGGCATCTTCATAATAACTACGAATAATTTTTTGGTGTGTTCATTCGGATTTTTGTCTGGTTATTGGGATAAAATTGTGTCCGTAATATGGTGCACGAAAATATGAACTCGTGATTTTCTTTACTGTAATTCTTAAAATTCTTATATCTTTACTCAAAAGGTCTAAAAAAATCGGTCGGAATAAAGCTAATCTTGACCTCCTTCAACCTGCTTCCTTCAAGCAGAAAATGTGTTGTGATGATATGTGGGATACCTAAAAAAAAATACCGTTTCAATGTCTATAAGTATGCCACTTTACTCACAAAACACATTCGCGCACTCAAATCCTCATGGATCAAATCAAAGTTGCAAAAAAGAATGCTTGACAGAGACATTTTTCAACTAAAAGCCACTCGATTTAAAAATGCGAGCGCTCAGGCTAAGGAACATTACTATAGAAATGCGTTGAAAGTAAAGGTGACTAATGTAATACTTCGCAGACCATTATAAAAACTCACTTCTAGTTGTGGCTAAAATCTTCGAGGAGATCGTTTACTGTTAGTTCTATGAGTATTCACCTGATAATAATCTAATTTCCAGTAATCATTTGGGGTTTCGATCACTTCACTCCACCGTTACGGTCTTGCTTGAAGCCACCGATAATTCGGCTTTCAATATCGATAAGGGCAAATAGTTTTCCTTGATCTGAAGAATGCTTTTGACGCCGTCGACCATGCTGTCGTGCTATTTAAATTGAAAGCTTACGATGTTGGAAACTCCTCGTTCAACTGGTTTATATTACATTTGGATAATCGCAAACAAAATTGCTTTCAGTGTAAATGGTTCTCCCTCAGACAACCGACAGCCAGTTGTAGGTCCTCTTCTATTTCTACCCCGTATAGAAACGATTTGCCGAACTGTCTCTCTAATTCACAACCTGGGATGTATGGTGATGACACGCGCTTGATTTTTGCCAGTAACGATATTACGCTCTTACAACAGGGTCTGAATAAGGATATAGCTAACTAAAGGCAATCTCTCGGACTCGGGATTGGCGAGGGTGAGGGAGGAAGGAGCTCCTTCCCCCTCCCCCTCTCCCCGTTGCCATAACCCCCGCACCCGAGCCCGAAGGCTTGCACACAGGCTAAGATAACTAATTGCAAATAAACTCACTCTTAATAAGTTTAAGACCGAGTTTTTGTCGACCGGATGTAGGCAAAAGTTGGTACCTTCAATAGGTCTTGATGGAGGCTTTATGAAGCAAGTTGCGTAACTAAATCACAGATTAAATTTATTTTGGAACGTACCCGTTGATAAAATTTCTTAAATGATTGCCTCTGGCATTGGCGCCTTGAAGCGAGGTACATCTTTTGTTCCGTTTAAAACATCTATAATGCATTAGTGCAACCCCATTTCGATTATTGTAGTGTCGTGTGGGGGAATTGCAACAAAACTCTTGCCACTAAGCTGTTAAAACTATAAAATGGTGCTGCGTGAATCTTCACCTTGTATTTGTATGATACCAGTGACGAGGATCGTTTTAAGGTTACAGTGTACCTTCAGATCGAAAATTTATTGAATTTTTTTTTGGCGTCAAAATAAAGTGTACAGAATGAACTTTCATCCAAAAAAATTATCGAAAAATAGTGAAAATTGACGGAGAAATGACGGTATAACTTTTGTGGGCGGAGTTTGTTTATGAAGCGATATGTTTTTTTAAGCGCTGTTTTCTCAAAGTTAATTTTTCGCTTGTAGGGGACACTTTAAAGAGCTACAACTCAAAGGGAATTTGTTCGATTTTCCTCAAATTTGGACAGAAGCTAGGCTAACATATAATCAACAAAAACGTGTCGGCGAATTACTTATTTCCGAAAACTTTTTCGTCAAGAGCCATTTCCGTGCGATCACTCCAATTTTTTTTCTCCCTTTTTCGAAAATATTCTGTAACTTTTCGCTGCAATTGAATATGGGAAATCGCCGACACGTTTTTTTAGCGCTTCGTGTCCGGAAATCCGAGAACAAATCAAATTAGCAAAATACAATAATCGCTTAGAGTTATAACGTTTTAAAGCCGATTCGGACGTTCGAATTTAGACGTCATAAAAAATTCGACAATTCCTTTTATTACCAAATGGTTTCCATATTTAGATAGCCAGCTCTATAAGCTTTAATTTGATATCTGGGTTTAGGTATATTAAGTGTAATCTTAAGACGCTACAGCTGTTATACTGGAGACACCCCCGAAGGTACACTGTAACCTTAAGCACTTGGCTAGAAGAAATACAGCTACTTTGGTTAAAATGGACTTGTCCCTGAATATCTGCGATCAAAGTTTACTGGCCGTAGTGAAATTTCAAGTTACTGAAGCTAGCTTTTTTCGCTGCCCTGCACCAACTTTCTAAAAACAAACCGAGATCTCGATAACCGGGTCAGCCCGCCTTTTAATATCGACACATCCCAAATTTTACAAAGGAAATAGGAGTGAGGCGAGTCCTTGGTAACCGAGACTGCGACTTTTTAACATTGGTTCCCAAAGGAATTGACAGCTTTTGTTTTATTGGCTTCGGTGTATCTCTTGAAATTAGACAGTGAAAACTGAATACACGCTCTCCTCGTTTTCTAAAAGGTTCTCTTCTGCGATATCCCACCGTTGTGCAAGCATTTATGTGTACTGCATTTTTATTAAAGTTGGATTTAACTATAAACCATTTTGACTTGATTGTACAGGTAAACAATGAAGGGATCCCTTATGGAGACAGTTTTAGTATCACCAATAGATACTGCATCACACGGACTTCAGTCACCACCAGTAGACTAAGGTATCAGTCTTTTGTGGCGCTTGTAAATGATAGACATTTTTAACTGGCACGCTGAATTAGCTACCAAACAACCATAACTAACCATTATAGTCAGTGCCCCTTCTCTAATTGCTCAGTCAATTGCTAAAATAGCGAAGTTGTACATCAAAATTAACTGTAGATTCTCGTTGCCTGTCTGAGAAAGAAGTTAGGTCCACATTGATCTCTCTGACGGTAAAAAAATCATTAAATGCTTAGCTGCACTGTAGTAATTGTAATTGAATTGAATTCTATGCATTTCTAAGTGGCGTGATCTCTGCGTGACATAGATTGATCAAGTGATGTGTGGCGCGATTATATCGTTTGTGTCACTACAACAACCTTGTTTTTACTAAATATATTGACGAATCGACGAGATAAGCCGTGTGAGTCAAACCTAGTTATATCACCCGTACTTGTGTGTTTTCTGGGCGATAAGACAGTCGTGATAAGAGAAGAGAAAACATTAGTAACAGAGTTGTGAAAATGCCCTAACTACTCGAACAAATGGTATAAAATGTCGTAAAATGAATAATTTTAAGCTTTATTATTATTATGCTTGTCTGAATGCTCATGGACCTAAATGTGATGTGGATATTCTTTGTCTTCCTTTGTTGCAGAATAACGGCTGAAGTCACGTATCAGAAGTCGGTATGGGGATTCGTAAGAAGTAAGTTTGCCAATATGCTGAACTTTGTTCGGGCTTTGTGTGTTTTATATGGATTGAGTATTCTAATTTGTCTAAAATAAAACTGTCGCTTAAAACGGATCTTCGGTTAAATTTCTTTGCAAAACTTCATTAAAAAACATTTCTTTTGCGTCCGAAATACTTTACGTCAGTATAGCAATAATGTCCTTGAAAGAAAAATTGAGATAACAGTGTATGACTTGTGAGCACACGAAATAAGGAAGAGCCCACAGAGTTAGTTCACGAGAGGATTGATCCAGAGCAAGCAGCTGTTTTGTTGCCTCGTGTTGATTCACGCGCAACAAGAAGAAAAAGACCAGCTGCTTTCATCCCAAGTATGAGAACTCAGTTATTAAATCTATCCTCTCTTTGGCTTTTCAACTGACAGCAATGCATTTGATTAAGCTGCAGGTGAGCGGGAATAAAGGAAGTAAACACGTCCTGATGAAACTGATGTAGTCTTACACTTCAAACACTCGCTATCTTGAACAGAAACCCATTTTCTTTGTATTCTGTTGTACAGATATTTACTAGTACTTAGCGAGACCTCCCGCTTTCTCGAACCGCTTCTTAGAGATGTGACAATGTTATGGTGGTAAAAAGTTCGAGCCAACCTTGGAGACTAAAACGTTGTAATTGTTTTGAAACACTAATGACATTTAAGGGATACCTTGTAAGAGAATGATTGGTACCTACATTCGTTACATTTCACATGGTCTGCTGTTGGCTTTTAAAATTTTGTGTATGTTATGGTGACTGGTTCCAGTCTAAACTTAACAATGCAGTGTTTTGTTGAACATCCTGTTGGCTTAATCATTTCAAGCAATCAAACATTATTCCTGGAGCGAGAGTGTTTGAACAAGATCGGCGTTTCGCGTGATGTCCAAATTTTATCTAGTTTAACGAACATTCACGTTTGAGGAAAATATTAGAAATTGTTTAAAAGGTCTAAAGGCAAACAAGCTACGGTACATCTCAGACAAAGTACTTCCGTACTTACAGGTCGGCCGTTTTATACACTTTTGACGAAAATATTTTGCCCAACCTGCTTCATCTGACGATTTTCCACATGCACCACTCGTGTTCCTTCGTATTCTTTCGGATCTCTTTGAAAATTGCAAGAAAAATAGTATCGCAATGATCAATCATGATAGTGCCTGTCCGTAACATTTCACATTTAACAACAACAACAAAAATTAAAACGCAAATCGTGTGAAAACCGTCCGCTTGACACTGGGAATACCAGTAAATAGGAATATTAAGCAAGCTCCTTGCCATAATCCAGATCAAAGGCTCATATCAGCAAACTCGTGAATATGAAAGGCTCTAAATAAAATATTTTTCACTGAAAAATTTAATAGCTTTACAATTATAGCCACTTGGCGTTATTTTGGGTAATGCTGTACTTAGTCTTTATTTTCAAGCATTTCTAGTAGTGAGTGGTGGAACACTGGGCGTTATTTTGGGTGATGCTGTACATTGTCTTTATTTTCAAGCATTTCTAGTAGTGAGTGGTGGAACACTGGGCGTTATTTTGGGTGACATGCTGTACATTGTCTTTATTTTCAAGCATTTCTAGTAGTGAGTGGTACAACACTGGGCGTTATTTTGGGTGATGCTGTACATTGTCTTTATTTTCAAGCATTTCTAGTAGTGAGTGGTGGAACACTGGGCGTTATTTTGGGTGACATGCTGTACTTTGTCTTTATTTTCAAGCATTTCTAGTAGTGAGTGGTACAACACTGGGCGTTATTTTGGGTGATGCTGTACATTGTCTTTATTTTCAAGCATTTCTAGTAGTGAGTGGTGGAACACTGGGCGTTATTTTGGGTGACATGCTGTACTTTGTCTTTATTTTCAAGCATTTCTAGTAGTGAGTGGTACAACACTGGGCGTTATTTTGGGTGATGCTGTACATTGTCTTTATTTTCAAGCATTTCTAGTAGTGAGTGGTGGAACACTGGGCGTTATTTTGGGTGACATGCTGTACTTTGTCTTTATTTTCAAGCATTTCTAGTAGTGAGTGGTACAACACTGGGCATTATTTTGGGTGATGCTGTACATTGTCTTTATTTTCAAGCATTTCTAGTAGTGAGTGGTACAACACTGGGCGTTATTTTGGGTGACATGCTGTACTTTGTCTTTATTTTGGGTGATGCTGTACTTTGTCTTTATTTTCAAGAATTTCTAGTAGTGAGTGGTACAACACTGGGCGTTATTTTGGGTGACATGCTGTACTTAGTCTATTTTCAAACATTTCTAGTAGTGAGTGGTACAACATGGGGCGTTATTTTGGGTGACATGCTGTACTTTGTCTTTATTTTCAAGCATTTCTAGTAGTGAGTGGTACAACACTGGGCGTTATTTTGGGTGACATGCTGTACTTTGTCTTTATTTTCAAGCATTTCTAGTAGTGAGTGGTACAACATGGGGCGTTATTTTGGGTGATGCTGTACATTGTCTTTATTTTCAAGCATTTCTAGTAGTGAGTGGTACAACATGGGGCGTTATTTTGGGTGACATGCTGCACTTAGTCTTTATTTTCAAGCATTTCTAGTAGTGAGTGGTACAACACTGGGCGTTATTTTAGGTGACATGCTGTACTTAGTCTATTTTCAAACATTTCTAGTAGTGAGTGGTACAACATGGGGCGTTATTTTGGGTGACATGCTGTACTTAGTCTTTATTTTCAAGCATTTCTAGTAGTGAGTGGTACAACACTGGGCGTTATTTTAGGTGACATGCTGTACTTAGTCTATTTTCAAACATTTCTAGTAGTGAGTGGTACAACATGGGGCGTTATTTTGGGTGGCATGCTGCACTTAGTCTTTATTTTCAAGCATTTCTAGTAGTGAGTGGTACAACACTGGGCGTTATTTTAGGTGACATGCTGTACTTAGTCTATTTTCAAACATTTCTAGTAGTGAGTGGTACAACATGGGGCGTTATTTTGGGTGACATGCTGCACTTAGTCTTTATTTTCAAGCATTTCTAGTAGTGAGTGGTACAACACTGGGCGTTATTTTAGGTGACATGCTGTACTTAGTCTATTTTCAAACATTTCTAGTAGTGAGTGGTACAACATGGGGCGTTATTTTGGGTGACATGCTGTACTTTGTCTTTATTTTCAAGCATTTCTAGTAGTGAGTGGTACAACACTGGGCGTTATTTTGGGTGACATGCTGTACTTTGTCTTTATTTTCAAGCATTTCTAGTAGTGAGTGGTACAACATGGGGCGTTATTTTGGGTGATGCTGTACATTGTCTTTATTTTCAAGCATTTCTAGTAGTGAGTGGTACAACATGGGGCGTTATTTTGGGTGACATGCTGCACTTAGTCTTTATTTTCAAGCATTTCTAGTAGTGAGTGGTACAACACTGGGCGTTATTTTAGGTGACATGCTGTACTTAGTCTATTTTCAAACATTTCTAGTAGTGAGTGGTACAACATGGGGCGTTATTTTGGGTGACATGCTGTACTTAGTCTTTATTTTCAAGCATTTCTAGTAGTGAGTGGTACAACACTGGGCGTTATTTTAGGTGACATGCTGTACTTAGTCTATTTTCAAACATTTCTAGTAGTGAGTGGTACAACATGGGGCGTTATTTTGGGTGGCATGCTGCACTTAGTCTTTATTTTCAAGCATTTCTAGTAGTGAGTGGTACAACACTGGGCGTTATTTTGGGTGGCATGCTGTACTTAGTCTTTATTTTCAAGCATTTCTAGTAGTGAGTGGAACAACACTGGGCGTTATTTTAGGTGACATGCTGTACTTAGTCTATTTTCAAACATTTCTAGTAGTGAGTGGTACAACACTGGGCGTTATTTTGGGTGACATGCTGTACTTTGTCTTTATTTTCAAACATTTCTAGTAGTGAGTGGTACAACACTGGGCGTTATTTTGGGTGACATGCTGTACTTTGTCTTTATTTTCAAGCATTTCTAGTAGTCAGTGGTACAACACTGGGCGTTATTTTGGGTGACATGCTGTACTTTGTCTTTATTTTCAAACATTTCTAGTAGTGAGTGGTACAACACTGGGCGTTATTTTGGGTGACATGCTGTACTTTGTCTTTATTTTCAAACATTTCTAGTAGTGAGTGGTACAACACTGGGCGTTATTTTAGGTGATGCTGTACTTTGTCTTTATTTTCAAACATTTCTAGTAGTGAGTGGTACAACATGGGGCGTTATTTTGGGTGACATGCTGTACTTTGTCTTTATTTTCAAACATTTCTAGTAGTGAGTGGTACAACACTTGGCGTTATTTTGGGTGACATGCTGTACTTTGTCTTTATTTTCAAACATTTCTAGTAGTGAGTGGTACAACACTTGGCGTTATTTTGGGTGACATGCTGTACTTTGTCTTTATTTTCAAACATTTCTAGTAGTGAGTGGTACAACATGTGGCGTTATTTTAGGTGACATGCTGTACTTTGTCTTTATTTTCAAACATTTCTAGTAGTGAGTGGTACAACACTTGGCGTTATTTTGGGTGACATGCTGTACTTTGTCTTTATTTTCAAGCATTTCTAGTAGTGAGTGGTACAACACTGGGCGTTATTTTGGGTGACATGCTGTACTTTGTCTTTATTTTCAAACATTTCTAGTAGTGAGTGGTACAACACTTGGCGTTATTTTGGGTGACATGCTGTACTTTGTCTTTATTTTCAAGCATTTCTAGTAGTGAGTGGTACAACACTGGGCGTTATTTTTGGTGACATGCTGTACTTTGTCTTTATTTTCAAGCATTTCTAGTAGTGAGTGGTACAACATGTGGCGTTATTTTGGGTGACATGCTGTACTTTGTCTTTATTTTCAAGCATTTCTAGTAGTGAGTGGTACAACACTGGGCGTTATTTTAGGTGACATGCTGTACTTTGTCTTTATTTTCAAGCATTTCTAGTAGTGAGTGGTACAACACTGGGCGTTATTTTAGGTGACATGCTGTACTTTGTCTTTATTTTCAAGCATTTCTAGTAGTGAGTGGTACAACACTGGGCGTTATTTTGGGTGGCATGCTGTACTTAGTCTTTATTTTCAAGCATTTCTAGTAGTGAGTGGAACAACACTGGGCGTTATTTTAGGTGACATGCTGTACTTAGTCTATTTTCAAACATTTCTAGTAGTGAGTGGTACAACACTGGGCGTTATTTTGGGTGACATGCTGTACTTTGTCTTTATTTTCAAACATTTCTAGTAGTGAGTGGTACAACACTGGGCGTTATTTTAGGTGACATGCTGTACTTAGTCTATTTTCAAACATTTCTAGTAGTGAGTGGTACAACATGGGGCGTTATTTTGGGTGGCATGCTGCACTTAGTCTTTATTTTCAAGCATTTCTAGTAGTGAGTGGTACAACACTGGGCGTTATTTTGGGTGGCATGCTGTACTTAGTCTTTATTTTCAAGCATTTCTAGTAGTGAGTGGAACAACACTGGGCGTTATTTTAGGTGACATGCTGTACTTAGTCTATTTTCAAACATTTCTAGTAGTGAGTGGTACAACACTGGGCGTTATTTTGGGTGACATGCTGTACTTTGTCTTTATTTTCAAACATTTCTAGTAGTGAGTGGTACAACACTTGGCGTTATTTTGGGTGACATGCTGTACTTTGTCTTTATTTTCAAGCATTTCTAGTAGTGAGTGGTACAACACTGGGCGTTATTTTGGGTGATGCTGTACTTTGTCTTTATTTTCAAGCATTTCTAGTAGTGAGTGGTACAACACTGGGCGTTATTTTGGGTGACATGCTGTACTTTGTCTTTATTTTCAAGCATTTCTAGTAGTGAGTGGTACAACACTGGGCGTTATTTTGGGTGACATGCTGTACTTTGTCTTTATTTTCAAGCATTTCTAGTAGTGAGTGGTACAACACTGGGCGTTATTTTGGGTGACATGCTGTACTTTGTCTTTATTTTCAAGCATTTCTAGTAGTGAGTGGTACAACACTGGGCGTTATTTTGGGTGACATGCTGTACTTTGTCTTTATTTTCAAGCATTTCTAGTAGTGAGTGGTACAACACTGGGCGTTATTTTGGGTGACATGCTGTACTTTGTCTTTATTTTCAAGCATTTCTAGTAGTGAGTGGTACAACACTGGGCGTTATTTTGGGTGACATGCTGTACTTTGTCTTTATTTTCAAGCATTTCTAGTAGTGAGTGGTACAACACTGGGCGTTATTTTGGGTGACATGCTGTACTTTGTCTTTATTTTCAAGCATTTCTAGTAGTGAGTGGTACAACACTGGGCGTTATTTTGGGTGATGCTGTACTTTGTCTTTATTTTCAAGCATTTCTAGTAGTGAGTGGTACAACACTGGGCGTTATTTTGGGTGACATGCTGTACTTTGTCTTTATTTTCAAGCATTTCTAGTAGTGAGTGGTACAACACTGGGCGTTATTTTGGGTGACATGCTGTACTTTGTCTTTATTTTCAAGCATTTCAAGTAGTGAGTGGTAGAACACTTGAAATTTCTTGGGAGCTGGGAGCTTGTGGAGGCTAGCTAACCACCTCAGAATCCTGCAATTTTTTACCAGATTGTAGACTTGCCCAGAAGTCGAGCTCAGTGAGGGCGTAACGCCAGTGAGCGAGAGTTCGACTTGTTCCCTTTCTGGAAATCAAATCAAGTGACGTCAATTTTGCGTGAAATTTTCAGGGTGCGGAACTCTGGTAAACAACAAAATTACTTTTCGCGCGTGTGGTAATGGCTTTTGGAGGCAAATGCCGCTAGGCGTTTGAATGGAGGAGATAAATACCCATGCAGAAACCTTTTTTCGTGTTTTGGTTACTGAAAATATTGATAACATCACAGCAGGAAAATTCCTCCTGTAAATTTTTTCGCGCTGCTCGTGATAGAAGTCGTTCGCGTGCGCCGTGGTCTGCTCCCAGAC
Organism: Dendrophyllia cribrosa; assembly: GCA_024195265.1. Classification (NCBI taxonomy): domain Eukaryota; kingdom Metazoa; phylum Cnidaria; class Anthozoa; order Scleractinia; family Dendrophylliidae; genus Dendrophyllia; species Dendrophyllia cribrosa. The sequence continues at coordinate 19,064,600 of JAJLRJ010000010.1, forward strand.
CTGAACCGGAAGAGAGAAGCTTGAAGCGTGAACCTGGCCTTACGCTGTTTTCGGAGTTTTAGTTCGGGAAGCTTATTTGGGCGAGATATACACGGCTGATATTTCGTCTCTTAAGATCATTTTAACGGGAAAAACTCAAGTCTAGGTTTTGGTCGAGGGTCGAGGGTTCTTAAAAATAAAAAATAGATGCGCCAGATGCGTGACGTGACGAGCAGTTGTTTTTTCTTCTTCTGAAATTCAACGCATGACCGTAAAATAAATCAGATAAATTGCGGCTTTACCGCTCAATCTCGCGTCACACGCAAGGAAAAGAGACTGCTCTCAATACCTAAAAGAATGTCTGCGTTGGAGGCTATTCTGTTTTAATAAGTCAGATGTATGCAATACTTTAAATGATTTAAAGAAAACATGCTCTTGTCATTCAGTGGGATATAAAAAAATATGCTGCTCATTCAAATAGAATGCGGGTTTACCAAATAGCCTGCAGAGCCTGACTCCCACACCCTTGGTCGCATCTTTTGACTCGCCTCAGTCTGCGTTTTTTTTTTTAACGCAGCCCTCGTTCGCCCCCTAATATGTTTACCAAACGCTAATTGTTCAGGGTAATGTTTTTTTTTTACAATCATTATGAAATGTATTCCATTTGGTTATTTGACTTTATTTCGTTGATATTAGAATTGCTCCCCCCCCCCTCAAAAACAAATTACGCCGGCTACTCCCCCCCCCCCCCCCCCCCCCGAGATCCTGGGAACGAGGTTGCCGCGAGCCGGCCGGCGCGGACGTCAAATAAAATTATCCGAATACCCCAATCTGTATACGTCCAAGTGAAAGCACAATGGGCGATCGAAAAAAGATATTGGAATGTTTTTTGTCAGGAGCTCATTGATGAGCTCCTGTTTTTGTATGTTTGCAACAGTCGAACCTCCACTAACGGACTCCTCCCGTAAGCGGACACCAAACCACGGTCTTGGCCATTTATTTTCTCCAACACTACATTTTTAACCTCCCGTAAGCGGACACCTCCTCGGGGTCCCGCAGGGTCTAAAATAACCTCCCGTAAGCGGCCAGTAAACGATTTCAAGGAAATTTCTAACAAAATAGGTTCGGTTTTAAGTAATGATCCGCATAAGAAGGAAAGCGCTAACGGCAATGCACGATGGAATGTCAACTTTTTTCATTTTTACAACTAGTGATCTCATTGGCCCAGACTCAAAGACCGCTAAAAAGTTAGGTTTCAAGGTGCATTTTGTTTGATTTTTTTAAAGGTTTCATGTAATTTAAGACCCAACCGCAAAACATGCAAATTTTCAAAGAAATTGTATTTGAGGAACTTCATCAAAGAAGCAAAATTATTAGCTATTGTCTTCTGCTATTTTGATTGGTTAAGCACGAACATTTCCTAAAATTTATCTGACGCAAATGGATATTCTTTATTTTTATACTGAAATATAATTATAAACCATAAGCTCCTCCCCTATTCTTGAAATCAAAGACATTCTATGTGAGAAAGAGCCAATGCCGCAGAACAATGAAGTTTACTGTAGTTCTTATGTGGAGCGTTACTTAAGATAATTCCTTAGTATTGCATTGCGCATCACGTTCTGCGCATAATTTCTTGCGTCATCAGCGCGCGCACGAGCGCGCGCACAGTCCGAACCAAGAAGGTTTCCTTTGAGGATAAGTTGGCCAAATGAATAAGAGATTGTTTTCTCCTAAACGAGCACGGTGGCCCCTATTTTTTACTGATGTCATTTACTCGTTATTGGACTATAAATAACATATTTTAAGCAGGAAAAAAGTTCAGTGGTAGAACTTGTATTAATTCTGTGTAAATCGCGTGAAAACCTGTATTTGGAGACAACGAGGAGTATGTGCTGATGACGAAGCGGTTCGATTTCCTTGCAAAATTTGCAAGACCGGTCAATTTGAAATGACTTCCCTGAAAGAAAGTTGCAAAATCAAATAAATAGTGTTAAAATTTCAATAATAATCATAGTTTTCTTCAGGCAATAAGGATCCATTTCTCGAAGTTCGAGTTTCGAACATTCCTCGCGCAATTATAAAAAGTCGCTATAAATAACGGGAGAACAGTGTAAAAACAAGCACGGTGACATCCTCTTTTTATTGTAGTTTTCGAATGCCCTAAGCATGGTTATCAATCGTACCAAGTTTGAAAAAAAGTTAAGTACAAGATCCTTTTCAAGGGAATTACCTTAATGTCCTTAATGGTTTTAATTGTACTTCACCTGAACAAAAGCGAAGTGTGAGTCTGAACAGTACAGTTACATGTTGGTAACCGAGACATTTCGATTGCAAGGTTACGGATATCTTAAGAGACCTTAAGATCAGGGAACCGCGAAAGCAGACACTCATCGATAGTTTCTTTTTACGTACCTAAGGACACTTTGCGTTTTAGAAAATAACTACATGCAATGCACATTAAGTATGTACTTCTTCTGTTCTGTTCACCCCCGAAACATGGGGGATTGAGTATGTTACTGTTTTTATATAGCTTACATTAGTTCGTGTGACGGCAATGCGAGAGCTTCACAGATATGTACATTTATTTAGCGGCAAGTCTTTTTAATCTTGGACCGTAGTTTTTAAATTAGTGTTAAATTTATAAATATACTAGTAGTAATCATAGATTATAGTGCGTCTCCTTATCCCGTGGCACCTCGTCTTGACCTAGTACCTCAGTTTCATGAATTAATTCAGCCACTGTTTAAAAGGGCTATGTCGCGAGATATGTCACGCAGGCAAAAACGTGGGGCCGACATCAAACCAATTCACGCTATCGCCGTGGGATCGGGCAAAATCCTGCCGTGCTGTGTACTCCGAAAGGTCTCAGATTTTTCCGACGTATAAATAGTATATTTGTCTTGATTTCATTTCGGTTATTTCTCCGATTCTGAAATCATACTCCTCAGTACATGTACTAATACCGGAACCGGAAATGAGAAATTTCTGAGAAAGCCTGAAAAAGTGCTCCCGTGATAAACTTCTATCTTGGACACCGCGTTAGTGGAGCATGAAATCGACGTTTAAGTCACGCAACATTTAACGTGAATGGTTTTTCGGATAAAATTACAACTACCAGTTGCAAGTAAGACACAAGACTGTTGAATATAATTCCTTTTATTAGCTAGACAAATTTTAGTCACAAAACTGCGAAATCTTTAGTCGAAAATGCGCCCGATACAGGCACAATTTCGAGCACTGTAAAGTTAATCTGCGTTCTGTACACGACCCGAAATGTTCCCCGACCCCAAATGATCCCCAACCCCAAATGATCCCCAAAATCGACCTAAACACGACTCGAAATGATCCCCGACCTCAAATGATCCCCATTTTTTTTCACACGCGACCTGAAATGATCCCCGAGGAATTATTGGAATGGAATGGGATGACGTTTAATTACCGAAGATGCTATAATTACTAGAATAAAGTAAATTAAAGAATTTTGACTCGAATTGTTTGAAGTGTTTATGTATTTATAAATTTTGGACAATTTATTATTATAATTATAACTCCTTTTTAACGAATTTTCAAGAAACTTTACTTTAGAGTTTAAATTGGAGGTTTAAATAAAATCATGCAAATAGCATCTCGTTAGGCCCGGTTTAAAAGTCAAATTTCACATGTCCCGAGTCTGATACTTATTTGGTTCTACTTAAATAAGTAAATCCGCCATTTTAGACATTGAATCATGATCGAGTTTTTATAGAGTTGGGAAAAAATTGAAAATTGTGGGATATAATAAATTAAACATGATTTAAAAATTCGATTCGGCACAAAAGACAACGGTTGATCTTCTGTCGAGATTTGACTGGCTCAGTCGAAGATGCGACAGAAGTCGCATTGTCGAATTTAATTTTAGTTGAACGTCGAACTTCGCACGCATTCAATACCTGAATTAGATTTGGCACATGTGAAATGCGACGTTTAAACCGGGCCTTACTGTCACAAGTAACAGTCTTCGCTTCCTGTCAGTACCCATTAACGTACGTAGTATTCACAAAACCGTTTATTTCCGTCAGTTATAGAATTTCTGAACTGTAACAATATGTAATATTAAACTTTCCGCCTCTGTAAGGGAAAAAGTGAACATAAACAACCGTGAAATTAATGATAAACAAGACGCTGTGGGAGCGTATACTTGGGCGTCGTTGTATTAGGCATATTGGAGAATAATTGTCTTGGGAATCTGCATGCACGTTTTTTCACGGTTTGATGATTGGGAGTATTCGGATAGTGTGAGCAGTCTAACAAAGAAGCGCGTTAACCGTCTAAAACAAGAAGACACAGTACACTTAGCGTGCGAGATCGCACGCAAATTATTAAAGTAGCGTGTCCACTGTGTCAAAAGACGAGTACATACTGAAAAATACAAATCGATGCCTACTTTGTACTTACCGTTGAAAAAAAGGCCGTATGTCAGAGTTTGCCGATGGTTGTTATTGGTTTTAGCTAAATCTTGTAACTAGCTGGTCTGTGTTTCCGACACTTTTGAAGTGAATGCAAATGTTGCCGCAAAGTGGCCTTTCGAAGCCATGATGTAATTGCCTGGTCCGGACCCGAGGTCAAAACAACTTTTCCAATTGAAAGTTTTGCTGGAAGTATTCCCGCCGTTATTATAATAAAGTTTGAATGAAACTTATAAATTTAATCAAAGTTAACGACAGAAGTGATAATTTAGGAGGAGAGAAACAAATTTAGCCCTTTGAAATATATTTTTTCAGTCGAGGTAAAAATGTTGCAATTTGCATAATGTGAAAGTAAAGGTGGATTTCCACTGTCGCGTTTTTGCCTACGCACGTTAACGTACGTAAAAATTTTTAACGTACGTAAAAATGAAATTTTACGCGCGTAACTACGTGCGTTGACTTTACGTTGTCCAATTTCCAGTGCCGCGTTTTTTTCTAGGTTTTTACGTACGTTATACGCACGTAAAGGCACGTAGCCCTCGCGAGCGTTTTCGGAAAAGTTGAACTGGGTTCAACTTTTTCGCGGATGTCTGCGTTTACGCGGCGATTTAACCAATGGCAATTTCGGATTTTGTCACATGACACCAACTCCATGTAGACGCCATTTTGTTTTATCTGCTTTACATATTCCTGTAGTGCAATCCACAATGCATCGCACACCTCAGGAATTATTCTACTCACGGTTGTATGGCCAAGGCGGTAGCTAAATGATATCGTCTGTAAGGAATCACCAGTAGCTAGAAATCGAAGAGTAACAGCGAGACGTTCACCGGGACTGATTGGCTCACGATACAAGGATTTCTTAGACAGCATCGGTCCCACAAGAGAAAGAAGGTGGTCAAATCTTTCAGGTGTCATCCGGAAGTATTTATAAAATGACTCGTGGTCATTTTCGCGCATTTCTTGCACTAGAGTGTGGTATTCCCCCACTTGAAACCGATTTTGAAATAGCTCTCTGATCCGAAATCTTTTCCGATATTTTTGTCGTCTTTTTCGTCTCTGTCTAAGGTACAACAGGAGAAAGAACCGCTTGTTTATAACGGCGGCCATTACTTTAGCGGCAAATAACCTTTTCGCGCCAAAATTTCAGGATGGCAGGTATTTACGTACGTTTAACGTACGTAAAACGGAAACGTTTTTTATTATTTTTTACGCAACAGTGGAAATTGGTAACGTAAGTTTTTTTAACGCACGTTTTACGTACGTAAATTTTTACGCGACAGTGGAAATCCACCTTAATTTGAAACCTTTCCAGTAACGCATAACGCAGCTGTTTCATTAAACATCTCGCAATCAGACACACGAAAATATATCCAGTTTTTATTCCTCTGTATCCGAAACACAGAAAAGAAAATTAAATGAAAAAGTGATCGCTTTAAGGTTATTTTCGCCCGAGAAATATTCACTAGCGTAAGCAAAACTCGCAAGAAACGTCTCGCAAGACACCGCGTGCATTGTTTACATCTTCTCTTGGCGGTGAATTTTTGCACTCAAAGTTTCAGTTGGCGGTTCTGTTCCTTCAACTTCACGAAATAAAAATTAATGAAAGGCAAACAACCGAAAGAAGTGAAATTAATTGGGATTTCTACCACGCTTATATTTCTTCCTTCCCTGTCCACCGTTCACTTCTTATTAAATAAGCGCTATGTATGTATTAGTCTAAATTATCTTCTTCATGTTCGTTTTAACATGTTTTAGCGGGTTTCCGTCATGAAGGTATCGTAGAATTAATCGCGAGTGTCAAATACTTTCGCAGTGTCTTCTTGAGTAATTTCCTTACGCATATTGAATATGAAACTGTTAGATGCAACAGAGAAAACACAACTCGCACTTTGTGACGTTCGCCTCGCATCAACAAACAACAGGTGTACTCCACCGCGGTCAAACGAGAGAAATTTGCAAAAGTTAACCAAAGTACTTCAAAGTTAAGGTTGTCATTTTCACTGTTTATTAAAAGTTTCATATATTGACAATACACTGTCAACTCACTAAACGTTTTGAAAGTTTACTAAAAAACGTTCTAAGCGTTTGAAAACTGTCGGCGCCATTTGCCAACACAAAGTTTGCTCAGGCACGAAGCGTTTTGATCAGTTTTCAACGATCGAAAAGAAGCTCGTTATTTTGAGCCGGAAAGATGAAAAGATAGTTACATAAACTAATTATTTTATACATCCTTGCCCACGTTTCCACTTAATTCTAAATGAATCCCACCAAATAAAACGAAAAACGCCTCGGACGTGTGACCGCGTTGAAGGTTTGAATAATCCCGCCGTCCCCAGAGTTGCGCAATACTGCACATTTGTGGACGACCAAACTGCATTTTAATACTTGGTCGCTACGCCCAAGTAACCTTAACCTGTCGGTTAACATGCAGGAACGTTCTAACCTGAACTGTATAAAATAATTCAGAAGGAACAAAACTGTCATAACAATAAAAATTGGTACTGGTAAGAGCCAAGTGTGTAGCTTTCAATATGTCATTGATTATAATCTAGATGTATGTTTGCATGTTGTATACGGTAAACTCCAGGCAATTAATATAACTGAAAATAACTTTGTGCAGTCGATTAGCCATTTTGAAAAGATTTCGCATTTATAGCCGAAGAACTTCGCATTTATTAACCGAAAAACGGAATCAAAACGCTTCAATCTTATCCCCGGGATAGAAATGTTTTCCCATTCCACTCCTATAATCCCTCGGGGATCATTTCAGGTCGCGTGTGAAACAAATTGGGGATCATTTCGGGTCGTGTACAGTTCGCCTGGCGAGGCCGGTCAGTGAATTATTGCTGCAAGACATACAGCGAATTGCACCGTACCGTAGAACATCGCAAAGAACGACGTCGGTATTTACATGAAAGCTTCCCCAATCAGGCAGAGAACCACAGCAAAATCAAGATAGAACATTCAAAACATACCAGAACGGTAGCGAGGAAAATCCGATAACTTCTTGCTTGATTCCAAAGAGACCCAACAACTTACTTCGTCCAGAGAAGAACCCTCGTCCAATTTTTCCACTGCGTACTTTCAGCAGGCATTGAAATATTGAGCCGTACGATTCCAAAATCGGGAAAATATCCGAAACTAAGTCAAGACAAATAGATTATTCACATGTGACATTTCGGAACCCCAGCTCCCCAGGATGATGCCTGATTTCCACGCGCTGGGAATGCTGGATACTATTGTAACGTTTCAAGATGGCGCAGATTTGGCACCGACACTTTTCTCGATTCGTTCCGCTTAGACGACGCGCTAAGCATGCTGGATACTATTGTGACGTTTCAAGATGGCGCAGATTTGGTACCGACACTTTTCTCGATTCGTTCCGCCTAGCCGACAAGATTAGGAAGCGTCTCCTTGGTCGACGCAAATATAAAAAAGCAACATTCAACAACATTGTGATGGATAACACAATTACAAGTGGTCTTTAGAAAAGCTTCAAAAGACATGTACTGGTGCATGATAAGCCCTCTAGTGTACTATTTTATATTCAACCTCCCGTAAGCGGTCACTTACCCTTGGTCCCGAGGGTGTCCACTTACGGGAGGTTCGACTGTATTTATACGCGCGTATATCCTCCAACGCAGACCTTCTTTTGGCTCTTCACGTCACGCATCTGGCGCACACGTGGACGTGTGTGTACAAGGAACCGGAAATAAAGGTAAATTAACAGTTTCGATTGCGAAACAATCACCCTTCACAAACTCTATGCAGAAATAAGGAATTTACTCCGCATTCAGGCTAGTCAGTTTAAATAGGAAATGAAAATTATCAACTTCTTTTCGCGTACCAAAGCATCTTGAGCATAAAGATCTGTGTGAATTATCTTCTCTGCAAGATTGTGCAAAACATGCATATGTGATGTTTTTTTAAAACATTATCTTCGTCACACATGTCGCACTTCGTGCCGCTCAAAAACGCAATATAAATAAAAATTCTTGTCGCCGTAAAAAGGCCAAAAGATTTGTTATTTTGTGTAGAATATGAACATATTTATACCGCGAATGAAACAAGTTTGTCAGTACTTCAGACATCATTGCGAGATAATTGCGCCACTAAACAGACATCGTTCGGGACATCGTATCTTCTATAGACCGGAAAACAACAAGACAGCTGAGCTTGTCAAAACAGTTATGCATTGAGGCCTTAAAGCTTTATGTTTACTGCCTTCTTAAATACAAAATGTTCGTAAGATAATTGCACCACTAAGGCCCCATCTATATGGAGGCCAAGCCCCCCTCCCCCCACCTCCCACCCCTTTCCCCCTCCCTCCCCCTCCCACCCCTCTCCTCCCTCCCTCGCCCTCCCACCCTTCTCCCCCCTCCCCCCCCCCTCCCACCCCTCTCCTCCCTCCCTCGCCCTCTGCCCCCTCCCCCCCCTCCCCCCCTCCCACCCCTCTCCCCCCTCTCCCCCCTCCCACCGAATTACCCCGGACGAGCTAACTTTTCACTACCGTTTACTAAAAACATCTCTTACACAATGTCCATTTCGGGAAAAAAAGAAAGGAAAAAATGTAAAAATATAAAATCCCCACCGGGCTTCGATCCCGCGTCCTTCGATTGGAATGATGGCTAATCCACTTTGAGAGATTAAATTTTAATATTTCAACGAAGGTGCACGTTGAATCCTAATGATGACCCGACCAACCAACCGATCGAGTGTCTAGTTTGCATATATCTCCCCGTATATAATAACTCGTTCAACGCTTCGCGTATTCACGAGTTAAAAAAAAACCACGATATTTCCGCTGATCACTGATCGTGTTTAAATAAAGGATCTACTGCTACTGCTGCTACTGCTACTGCTACTGCTACTACTGAGCAAAGTACCAGAAGTATAACGGGACGACAAAACAAACCTTCAGAGCAAAGTACTACGAATATTGTAGTAGTTGATGTATGCGGTTAGATATTTATAATTTATGTCGTTGTGCAAGTGTTTAACAGCTAATCGGTGGTTATCGTGGCTATTTTGTGGCTAATAGTTCGGTATTTTTTGTGGTATTGGTTGTGTTTTAAAGAGACACTTGTGAAGTAATTCCAGGCCTTTTTAATTTGACAATTCTTATCCAGTCAGAGCGACGGTTTGCCAACTTTGTCTCCGTGTGTTAGCAGCTTTTATGTTTAATGGTTGGTTTGTTTTATTCGATGTGAACTGGTTGACAATGTATAGATCTTGTTCCCTTTTTAACAACTTTATTGGACATAAACTTACAAAAATAGGATAGACCAATGGGAAACGCGCGAACGAGACGCGAAGCCCCAACCCAAGAAACTTAAAATAAAGTTTAAAATACTAGATAATTAAGGGACTAAAATTTAATAACAAAATGAATTAATTAGATTAGAGTGACAGGGGCAGGAACGAAATAGCGACCACCGGTACACATCATATCTACATCAGAAACAAAGTTAACTAAGGTCAACTAAAGAGGAATACAATTGAGTGAGAAAAACGTTAAAAGAACTGGGACTAAGGAAACTACTTGGAAGAGCTTTTTTACATACAGTGGTCCATAGTGTTCTATAGATTTACGGTGCAATTGAAGTAAGTCCGCCTAGAATAACCTTAAATGTAACTTTTTTTGAAAATAAAGACTTTTTGTTGTTGTTTGTAAGAGATTGAAACTAAGTGCTGGTTTTACAAGAATGGTGCGGGATTCTTACTTAAACTAATACGTTTATGGCTTACAAAAGTATAAAAGTCTTTAACGTTAAGGTCAATATAACCGTATAGGGCCTTATAAAAAATATAATGTCTTTCAGTTCTCTGTCGTATGAAAGCAATCTCTCCTTGTATGACATGTCACCAATTTTCACCTTAAGAATCCATCTTTTTGCTCGCCTTGGACTCGTTCGATTGTGATTCGGTTTTGGGCGGGAGACCAGACTTCGGAGGCGGAGCATAACTGAGACTTTTCAACTGATAAGTAAACTGTCGGACTCCTTACTTTAGTATCTGTTAGCATTGAACAAGATTTTTTAGTAGTCCGAGCAATTTGTTTGCTTTGGCATTAATTACGTAATGTAGGAAAGATTTTTATTAATCTTTGCAGTCCCAATGTAGATATGAGAAATAGACGCAAACCGCCAGAAAATGCAGAAAATGAAATGCAAAATAAAATTGAGATAAATGCGATGTTTGAACGAAAATAAGAGCTTCTTTTTGGAGGGAGGGGGAAGTCAGTTTCGCAAAATACGGTAGCAGGACTGTTACTTATTATTAAAGTAGCTGGGGAAATGGAAAGAATAGACGGGGAGAAACATATTAGTCACAATGCCTTGTTTGACCTTGTTCACTGTCTATCAAGAAGAATTGTTCGGTCGTAAAGCTGTATCTATTTTTCCTTCTGATAATTACGTGGTTAATTAAGACGCGCAATGTCTTTAGTCTCGTTGAATGTCTGCTTAACATTATAAGGGGTCAAAGTGACTTTGACCCACTGCTAGATATTGTATTGACACGTTAATAAAGTTTTTATTATTGTTATTATTATTATTATTATTATTATTATTATTATTATTATTATTATCTTGGATTAATTGGTAAATAAATAAAGTGAGACTGATCTGTCGGATCTTTTTCTTTGTCCCACGCTCGTGCCATGATGAACATTACGTCTTTCTCAATTTTCGTTTTAGTTTCAAAGTTATCAGAAATGTTTTTTACGTTGTTCTTTGCCTTGCAGATATGATAGAGAAGAATGCCGTGGAAGGTCTTGAAGATTATTTCCAGTTTCTAGGTAGGCAACCATCTGAATAAATCCTCAGTACTCAACATTGTGACGATTCAGTTACGGACTGACGCTTTCTTGTCGTTTGATTGTCAGTGGAAAGTCTGAGAAGGGAAACTACAGAGGGTCAGTGGCCTAAGAAAAGAAAAACCTCACCAACGAGAAGGCACAAGAGGAACCGCAGTCTCAAGAACAAAGAGATTATGGAACCAACTACAGAAGCTTCTATTGGTGAGTATCATGTTGTACACCAACATATCCCCTTATTTACTGCACTTAGCATTCATTGAGATTTAGTAATAACTGAGTAATGTATTATTGAGATTTAGTAATTATTATTCAGATGTAGCTCAAGGAGAGTTTCCATTGTCAGATCAAAATTGTCTTTCTGTTATGTGTAGATGTCAAAACAAGCCTGCTGCAAAGGTTGTCGCCAAAGGTAGCAATATCTCGGATAATGGGTGTAAGGTGAGTAAAACAGCCAATACTCTTCACAATAATGTTGCTTTGACTAAGCATGTTTTTATTAATAAGGTGTTAGTGGGTTGCGTTTTCCAGGTTAAAGCCTGGTTTTCACTAGCGACATAAGCATAATAACAAGCATAAGCAAAAGCATAAGCATTAGAACAAGCACAAGCACAAACATAAGCATAAGCATAAGCATTAGAACAAGCACAAACATAAGCATAAGCATAAGCAAAAGTATAAGCATTAGAACAAGCACAAACATAAGCACAAGCATAAGCATTAGAACAAGCACAAGCACAAACATAAGCATAAGCAAAAGCATAAGCATTAGAACAAGCACAAGCACAAACATAAGCATACAGCAAAAGCATAAGCATTAGAACAAGCACAAACAAGCATAAGCAAAAGCATAAGCATTAGAACAAGCACAAGCACAAACATAAGCAAAAGCATAAGCATTAGAACAAGCACAAGCACAAACATAAGCATAAGCAAAAGCATAAGCATTAGAACAAGCACAAGCACAAACATAAGCATAAGCAAAAGCATAAGCATTAGAACAAGCACAAACATAAGCATAAGCATAAGTAAAAGCATAAGCATTAGAACAAGCACAAGCACAAACATAAGCAAAAGCATAAGCATTAGAACAAGCACAAGCACAAACATAAGCATAAGCAAAAGCATAAGCATTAGAACAAGCACAAGCACAAACATAAGCATAAGCAAAAGCATAAGCATTAGAACAAGCACAAGCACAAACATAAGCATAAGCAAAAGCATAAGCATTAGAACAAGCACAAGCACAAACAAGCATAAGCAAAAGCATAAGCATTAGAACAAGCACAAACATAAGCATAAGCATAAGCAAAAGCATAAGCATTAGAACAAGCACAAGCACAAACATAAGCAAAAGCATAAGCATTAGAACAAGCACAAGCACAAACATAAGCAAAAGCATAAGCATTAGAACAAGCACAAACATAAGCATAAGCATAAGCAAAAGCATAAGCATTAGAACAAGCACAAGCACAAACATAAGCATACGCATAAGCAAAAGCATAAGCATTAGAACAAGCACAAGCACCAGCACCAGCAAAAACAAGCACAAGCATAAGCATAAGCATAAGCATAAGCGCAAGCACAAGTATAAACACAAGCACAAACATAGCATAAACATAAGCATAAACATCATTAACACATTTGCATCAAGTGAAACGAAATTTGATCCTTATGCTTATTTTTTTTTCCTTTTTTTTTTAATTTTTTGCATTTTACAAAACCAAGCTTACAAACAAGAAATATTTCAAGCACAAACAAAATCAACAACAACAAAAAAAAAGAGAAATACAATGTTACAACATTTTGATTGAAGTACACCTACAATCATTGTCAAAAGTCGTTGGAACACCCTTCCCCTTTCCCCTAATCCAATGTTGGATAACACAGTAAAAGCGCGTTTTTATTTCATTTTTCTAACAACATTGAAAGGTGGGGAGGGAGGGAAGCACCATTTGCAAACCATCCAGGACATAGTGTTCCAACGTTTTGACAGAAATTGCAATCATTGTCAAAAGTCGTTGGAACACCCTTCCCCTTTCCCCTAATCCAATGTTGGATAACACAGTAAACGCGCGTTTTTATTTCATTTTTCTAACAACATTGAAAGGTGGGGAGGGAGGGAAGCACCATTTGAAAACCATCCAGGACATAGTGTTCCAACGTTTTGACAGAAATTGTCTCTAGGTTATAAGGCTTAAATTACATGTCACGTCATAACGCTTTCTAGAAATATCACGAAACATCGAACTATTTTAGAGCGATGTTGGGTGTTATCATTTTTTGCGTCGCTACGCGTAAATGCTCTGATCCAAAAAGTATAAAAGAGAAGCAAAATCTCCCCAAAAAAATACAATTCAAGTAATTACTTCACGATAGTAAAGCGAAAATGGTTTTTAGAGGTTATATTCCTACAGAAATTCGAGCATCGGTCTTTCAGTTGCGTAGTAGTACTAACATGAGTGTACGCAAAATAGCAAAGGTCTGCGGTATTTCAGCGTCTTCAGCAGTACGGATTTTAAAGGGCGGTATGCAGAGAACGACGGTTTTTCCTCAGCGGACTGGACGTCCAAAAAAACCTAACAGCGAAACAAGAACGTCTGTTGCTCAGAAATTTACCGAAATTGAGAGAGGAAAATCCAGGCTTTTCAGTGAGAGATTTGATGCAGGAAAGTGGTGTGAGTGAGACAGAGGCATCTGTGAGGACAGTCACTCGCTTCTTACAACGGCAAGGATTTTTCTATTTTCAAACAAGAAAGAAAGGACTTATGACTAAGGACGATTTGAGAGAGCGGGTTCGCTTTGCCAAAGTAATGAAGACCATCTATGACAGGGACGTGTGGACGAAACAAGTGGCCTTCTACTTGGACGGAGTATCCTTTTCTTTTAAAACTAATCCACTACAAGCGGCAGGGGCACCTAAGGCAAGAATCTGGAGGAAAAGGGGCGAAGGACTATCTTATGGTTGCACATCTAAAGGTCAGAAAGAAGGAACTGGAGGAAAGCTTGTTAAACTTTTTGTAGCAATCACGTACAATGAAGGCGTAATTCTGTGCGAGTCATATGAACACCTATCAGGAAAGTTTTTTGCCGCATTTATTGAAAATAATTTTAATTCTATGTTTATTAAAGCGAACAAAAATGGCAGTAGGATGTGGCTTCAAGATAATGACCCATCACAGTCAAGTCAAACGGCGCAAAATGCTATGAAAAATTGTAACTGTGATAGAACACTTATTCGCATTCCCGCGAGAAGTCCTGATCTTAATCCTATTGAAAACGTTTTTCATTTAGTGAGATGTAAGCTGAAAAACGACGCTTTAAGGCTGAAACTGACTAAAGAAACCTTCGAAGAATTCAAAGAAAGAATAATAGGCCATTTCCGAGTTGCCTTTAGCCTCTCTATCAAAGCGAGGCTAGGTGCGAAACCTTTCATATGAAAATGAGTTTTTATTGACATGCAAATAAAACTTATTTTCATATGAAAGGTTTCGCACCTAGCCTCGCTTTGATAGAGAGGCTAAAGGCAACTCGGAAATGGCCTATTCGTACCATTTATAGCATTCCAGTTGAAATAATTAACAATACGATTGCATCAATGCCCGGACGTCTTGAATCGATCATAGAGAAAAGCTTTCGAACAAAATATTAAACAGACATTTATATCTGCTCCACTTTAATGTATTTTACCATGTCTATTAAAAATATACATTTATACGAAACAATAATAAACATTTGAAGCAAATTAGGACGCTTTTACATTGACTTGGTGTTGCAATTGTCATGTTTACATTTCGTCGCGCTTATCATGACGAGTTACCATTGTAACCCGTGCAAATTAAAAATAGATGATCTTTGATGAATTTTTAATATATTTGGCGAGTTACAATGGTAACCCGTTGAGGATCAAATAACAGTACATGTATTATAATTTAAAAGTGTTTAACTTTGATACTTCGCTATGTACAATCTATATTTCAGTTACAATTCTATTGTAAATTTAACATGGATTAGCTTGTCTAATTTAGATCAATACCTGTGCGATTCCGAATTTAGTAATATTTCCATATTAATAAGTTTATGTTATTTCAGCATTTACTTTACTTTCAACTCGGATAATTTCAACTTTATAACATGCAACACAGTGAAATAACTATTAAATGAAATAAAAACAACTGCTATTTTTTTTCATCTTTGTCTATCCAATTATTAGCTGAGCGAAACACTTGCCACAAGAGTTGACATTTACTTGTTGGGCCTCTGGTATTTGAGCTGTTAATGAAAAGACCCGCCATCTTACGGACATCATTTCAGTTTCTCTTTCATCAATTACACCGCCTTTCACTGAGGTGATTTCACTTTTTGAAGTACAGAAAATCGGGCTATCCTTGTCGAATATTATGTCCTGTGCATAATGAGTTTTTGGAGCAGAAAAGTGAACAGGCTGCCCTTCCAAAAGCAATAGCATGTCTTGCCATGGCAAAACATGAGCTGTCCACCCAAAGTCATTAAGAAAAATTATTTCAGCAGATTCGGCGCCTATCCATGCAAACGTTGTGCTCGCAGGATTTAAAAACGTATTGTAAATGACTGTCAAAGGATTTAATAGAAACGTTTTACCACAATTAGCGCTACCCTTCAAAAAAATGTTACGATATTTCCCTCTTCCTTTTTCCAATAATTCACGAACTGCTGAACTGAACTGTATTTGAGGGATACCATTTCGTTCTAAAATCTCGTGAGCCATAGTCAACCAACGTCCGTTACAGTTCTCCACGCATTCTCCCGCTAAAGCAGTCTGCAGAATTTCCAATCGCGACATTTGTTGTCGTTTTAATTTCGCTTCGGATTCCTCTATTTCCCAACCTGTTTTAATAGCTTCTTCTACGGTTTTCTTTCCTCTGTTTACTATGAATTGTGCCAAATCCATTTTCCCCTCTGCTTTTTGCCTCTTAGCAAGTGCAAGAAGTTCCAAGTAAGTTTTAATACCTTTAGTAACCGCTATTTCGGAGACTTCAAACATACTCAGGCGTGGTGAGCGCTTTCTCCTTTTCGCAGATCGTTGACTCCTTTCTTCATTCAATTCTTCGCTTTCATCTTCTCCCAACTCTCCCCTCTCTGCAGCGACTGCTTCGCTGGCTGCTGTTGTAGCGGGTGGTTCAGTGTTCCACAGATCCGGGTGCCCAGGTGAAACCAAAACTTCTCGATCTTCTTTAGTAACATAACTCCATGCAGAATAATAATTTATATGGCGATTTGAAAAATGGACGTTTATTCCGTGTTGCGAATGAATGGCTTCCCGTACATTTAACCAACGCCTGGGCTTGGACAGTTTTATGGCCATGTGGTAATGAACGCCACCGTCTTTATGGTACTCAAGGCAACACGACCAATGCTCAAGACGAGCTTCATTATTGACATCGCGCAAACTAAACGCTTCCAAAACGATGTTTGCAAAACTTTGGCGAGACGATACTTTGATTGTGTCTGCTCGGCTGTAAGTAATAAGATAAACGCGTCTAACGTCTCTTACTCCTAAACTTTGCTCCTCTGAGTATACACTTGCTAAGCGTTCCATTTTGTACTTTTTTTCAAAGAATACTACAGATACTTCTACATCAAACAAAATGTTTCCAAGACCACCGTGAATGCGACGCGACGCCAAGCGCTTTGTTAAATAAAAAGATGATGCGATAAGACGGCACGCGACATTTCAATGATTAGCGATTTTACTGACGACAAGTAATTTGGCCTGAAATTACAATAAACGAATAATGGCGCATATATTTATTCCCCAAAATATAGTACGAATTAAAGTACACAGATAACAGCGATTGGTGTAACATTTTTCTAACTGTAATGCAATTTATTACAGACATATGATACTTTTGCACCCAACACAATCATTGTCAAAAGTCGTTGGAACATCCTTCCCCTTTCCCCTAATCCAATGTTGGATAACACAGTAAACGCGCGTTTTCATTTCATTTTTCTAACAACATTGAAAGGTGGGGAGGGAGGGAAGCACCATTTGCAAACCATCCAGGACATAGTGTTCCAACGTTTTGACAGAAATTGTAGATATAGAGGGGGTAAATAAGAGATTGGATTTTTAATTAGTATACAGATCAAGATTTATTGACTTATGAATAGAGTTCAATTCTATATTTGTACATTAATTTTTTATAAAATCAGAGATCAGTAATGAATCATTCTGGAGTTTTCTTTTATAAATATGGTAACGCAAAAACAGTAGAGTGTAATTTAATTTTTTCTGTAATACATCAGATACAGTAGATAGCCCAAATAAAAATTCCTCAGTGTTAAGATTGAATGCAGAATTGTGAGTTGTATTAAACCATTGCAACACCTTCTGAGCGAAAGACACAGTGAACTGACAACTTATAAAGCTGTGATCAATAGAATCCTCTTCTTCGCAATAAATACAATCACTATTTTCCTTAATCTTGAACCTAAAAAGTTCCTTCTTGGTCACAATAATTCTATGAATGAATTTAAAATGAAACTCACGTAATTTGTTTTCTACACACATTCTATGAACTGATTGAAAAATTTCTTTCCAGCATATGTTTTCAGGATTGATCGATTTAATCCACCGTTTAGGTCCGGTTTGTGGATTTGTGCGTGATTTGTTGACAAGCAGCCAGTAAAAGTCCTTTGATTTTGTTTTTAATAAGTTTATATTATTGTTTTCATCGAGAGGAAAGCAAGTTAAGTCATCATTCATTATATTTCCATCAGAAGAAGCTATCAGTTCTTTACCTTTTTGTAAAAGATGGTTTGGAATAGCGCTGACAACTTGATAGTACTGAAGAAAGTTGGTCTTTTCCAAAGAATACTTAGATTTAAATTCATTGAATGGAAGGATATTTCCATCACTATCCAAAAGGTCCACAATCGTCTTAACTCCCTTACTAAACCATTCATGAAAAAAGGAAGGCTTTGATCCAATTAATATCTCTTTATTATGATAGAGAATCGTATCACGCAAGTCTGTATTACCATATAGGGTTTTCAGTTCATCAAAAAAGAGTACAATATCCTTATAAAAGTGAGGTAGGTATTCAAAGTCTTTCACTCGATAGTTGCAAGATAGTAGAAAGTCAAGGCCACCACATTTCTTAAAATAATAGTCTGGGATTGTCTTCCAATTGAAATGTCCTTTCTTTAAGAGTCTAGGAATTCATGCTAGTCGTAATGCCTTTATCATATTTTCTATATCAATCATGCGTAGTCCACCCTTTTCATAATCCTGATATAGACTCGTCTTTTTTATCTTGTCTTGTTTGTTTTTCCACAAAAATTTAAAAAGGCGACCTTGCACATTTCCTATAACCTCTTTTGGAACATCGATGTTTGAAGCAGAGAATATCAGCGGTGACACACCTAGGGCCTTAATGATCAAAACTTTTCCAAACAACGTTAAGTCTCTAGATCTCCACATATCTAAATTTGTTTGAAGTTTTTGGACTTTAAGATCAAAGTTATGCTTGTTATTACCTTTACTATCGTAAGAAAAGAAAATTCCTAATATTCTCGTCGGGTTTTCGACCCATTTTAGACTTAATGGTTTGTCTTTCTGGTTAGCTAATTTGCCTAGCCACATTGCTTTAGTCTTTCCAATGTTTAGTTGTAGCCCTGAAATTTCACCAAAAGATCTTATAAGTTGCAACCCATTTTCCACTGATATTAAATCCGAACACAAAAGGTTTGTATCATCAGCAAACTGACTCAGCTTAATTTCATTTCTAAACAAAGAAATACCATGGACCTCATTACTTTGGCGAATTTTGTTAGACATTATTTCTGCTGAGAGAATAAACAAATATGGGGAGAGTGGGCAGCCTTGCCTCACTCCAGTAGAAGGTTTTATCCAGTTAGTTGCGAAACCATTGTTAACTGCTGCACTTTCGATCTCGCTATAGAACACCTTGACCCATCTTCTTAGGCCTTCTCCAAAGTTATACACTTTTAAAGAATGTTGTATACAGAACCATTCCAATGTATCAAAGGCTTTACGAAAATCCAGTGACACAAGAATACCTGGGATGTTGTCTTTGTTAGTTTGCTCCATGACATCACTTATAAGCCTAATATTTTCACCAATGTATCTATCTTTTACAAAACCTGTTTGGTCAGGGTGGATAAGATGAGGTAATAATGGTTCTATTCGTTTAGCAATTGCTTCATCCTTATGCTTATGCTTATTTCGCTGGTGAATTGTTTTGCCAGAGTGCTATGTAATTAAAGGGGCAGTATCACGAGATTCCACGCGCGGCACTGTTCATTGTTCTTGCACCAGAATTTTGGACGTATCACTGTTAAAAGTGATTTTTTTTTCTTCCGGCTATCAAAACGGATTTTTTGATTCAACAAATACCTCCACTTCTCGACGGCCTTTTTGAATTTGCCGAATCAAACTTGAAAACATGGGCCGAACGTTTTCAAGTTTCGCCCTCATGATACTGCCCCTTTAATGGCACGCAGCGTAATGACAGGGTTATTGAGATCGTGGATCGCTTCTATTTTTGTTATGATACAAACCTTGTATATATGTACGAAGAAGAGATTGTGGAGCAAAAAGAATTAAGAGAGCTATAGGATCAACTACAGTGGAACCTCCATGAAGAGGATACCCTTTGGGGCGAAGAGGTTTCCCTATGAGTGGAGGTTCACCGGTGTTGTTAGTAATTAACCACTTCAACAAAAAATGCCTGTTTTCTTGACTTAAAAATTAATTAATAATTCATAAGCACATGAACCTATCAGAGAAGTTAAATTGATCACGTGCATGAACCTTTATACCTGGTAATCCATGGTCATTCTGAAACGCCTGGAGAGGGATTTGATTTCAGTCCCGGGGAAAGTGGGGTTCAATGTGCAAACAATGCAGTTATCGCTGAATGTTTATTGAGAATGATTTTAAAATGACTACCGTGATCTTTATATAACAAGAGGCTACACGTAGCCTATACTCATGCGCATGAGACTCTAAGACGCGTTGATTGAAGCTACTAATTTTTCTGCACTCGCTTTTAATATTTAATTTATTGATTGCCGGTCAAATCCACACTCGTCTATTACTTTCCAAGCCGTGAATTATTTCTGTTACATTTGAAAAGACTACTCAAAAAGCAATGAATTCAGTAATAATCGACATTCATATGACACGCATTCCACAGTCCATAATCCACAGAAGTCCAGTCCCGAAGTCTAATTTTTTTTAAAATCCGATGGGCTGTAGTAACGACGCCGTTTTGCCGTGTGTTTCTATTGTTCTTTCTTTAAAAAAGTCTTGAAATTACTTACCACAGGCAGCGAAGACTGCTCCGACACAGGCATTGTAAACAATCGGCAGTAAAAAGGGGAATAAATTGACAATATGCTTACCAGCGCGAGAGATCGATGTTTGTTATTTTTGCCTCGGAAGAACATAGCTCTTAGTTTTTCAGAATCGCGACAAATTCGGCCTTACGTTGTATGCTGTGTATAAAAGCAACATTCACCTCGATGGGAGAAATACAGGACTGACTTATACCCCAGTTCTTAGTTTTTCAGAATCGCGACAAATTCGGCCTCAAGTTGTATGCTGTGTATAAAAGCAACGTTCACCTCGATGGGGAAAAACAGGACTGACTTATACACCAATAAGACCAAATGACGGAAAATGTTTGTCATGCGCATGCGTAAGAAACATTTGTCTTATATTTCAGAAAAGAAGCAATTTTTCTAAAGCAACAAGACGATAACGACCCGCATGTTCCCAAGAATTATCTCTTACGCTTTCTGTGTAAAGCGCGTTTCTATTTTTAATTGTTTTTATGAAGAAGGCTACCACATGTGAATACTAATATTAATGAGTGACATTTGTGATCCTCGCAGTGTGCTCTCAACTTAAGCAGTTGAAAAAGCAACCTGAAAAAAATTCAGGCTTAACGGGATTCGAACCCATGACCTTGCGATACCGGTGCAATGCTCTATCCACTGAGCTATCAAGCCACATGGTTAGATGGTCAGTTGTGAGTTCGTAATATAAACGATGATAGTGAATATATATGAATGTGAATATGTGAAAATCATATATTTGTTATATATTTCATGTTTTTTCCGCGCCTTCTCACTGCGCCAGCCTCCATGCCTCTGAAAAAGCATGTCCGGTACACCAAGAGCGGCGGCTGCTGAAGCTCCTCCTGAACGCAAACCATGGATTCCAAACTAAGCCGGGTCTAGGCCCTCCTTGAGAAGTTCCGTTTTGATCTGCTCGTTGGAGCGACTGTAAGACATCAGATCTTTCCTTAGACGGATTCCTCTCTTAGTATGAACACGTCGAAATAATGGTGCGGCTTTAAGAATTTCTCCACAATTGTGACGGGGTGGGGGGAGTGGGGGGGGGGGGGGGGGGGGGGGGGCATACTGCAACGGGCTACAAAAACCCATGATCCCTCACGGAACTGATCATTCTTACGCTTCTCCATAAAAATAGCCACATGTGAATCCTCAAAATGCAAACGGTCCACAGTCAAGCGGTACAGGTCATCCCATCGGAAAAAACCAAAGAACCCTTGGGAGAACAAAGCCGCCAATTGGATGTCAGCAAGGTTACCCCTCTCTAGGCGACTGATAACTGTCCTTACTAGGCCAGCAGACAAAGGCTCCTTACGCTTTGGTGGTCGAGCAAGAATACGCCTGGCAGCGTCAACCGCTTGCTTCACCACAGGGTACTCGCTTGCCTCCTTGTAACCACTTCTTATGGACCCAGCTCACTCCATACACTTCTGTATTCCCTGAGGACACTGTTCGGATTTGCTGAATAAGAGACACGATATACAGAGTAAAAACAACTGGGTCTGCAGGCAAATAAGAGGCATTGTGCTCATCAGCCCATGTCTTCCAGGACTTGTACGCCCGAAGATAGGTCGTTGCGGTTGAAGCGGCTCTGTCCAGAACCAACACTGCTGGTAACAACCTAGTCAGTCGCCTCAACTCTGGATGTTTAAACCAATCCACTCCAAATTCAAAAAATATAGTGTCACCAATAAGTGTGTAAACGCTAGAACCACTGACACTTTAATAAAGTTTTACCACTACTACTGCTGCTGCTGCTGCTGCTGCTGCTGCTACTACTACTACTACTACTAAACTACTACTACTAAACTACTACTAAACTACTACTAAACTACTACTAAACTACTACTAAACTACTACTAAACTACTACTAAACTACTACTAAACTACTACTACTTAACTACTACTGCTACTACTACTTAACTACTACTGCTACTGCTACTGCTGCTGCTACTGCTGCTACTGCTGCTACTACTGTAGTAACTGTACTACTGTTACTGTGTAACCTCCCGTGTAATGGGTTCTGCCGCTGCAACACAATTAAATGACAAAAAATGCCATAAGAGCAGGAAATAACCCCATATTACACAGTAATCATCAATAACCATACAAAACATGCATCATTACTGATCCGCATAGACACAACCTCCTTCTTCTGTCACTTGCCAAAAACTATCACAAATCCACAATTCTAACACTGGTCATGACAGACTAGTAGCCCATAACAGCTCAAGATAGCCCATAACAGGCCTGAGTAACCATAACGGTGGTCAAAAAACAAGAATGCACATAACATGCTGCACACTTTAAACAGCAGATATCACATTCACATGATGTCTGCCAACCAGAATGCCCATAACGGGATTGAAACATGAGTAACAGCAGGTGCAATACACACCTAATGCCTGCCACAAGAATTGACATCCTCTGATTAAAACATCTGAATTGCCAAGGTGTCCAAGGAACTGCCTCTCTTCATAACTTCACACAGGGTATAATGCTGCTTGGATGCCCCGACAGAACGTGAGCGCCACAAAAGCACAGTTTCAAAGCCAATAGACCAAACGATGGTATACCTGTAGTAAAAATACAGCTTGCTGTTGCCCCTGGGATGAAAATACCCGGCCTTGTACGGCTGGATCCTAAAGGATGCTGTCACAGGCCTACGCCAAGTACCATATCTGGTAATACGCAGGGGCCACCAAGGCGCAGACTCATTCTGGGACCAAGAGGGTTCCGTCTTCTTGTCCTTCTGCCATGTGGCGCAATACACGAGGAACCAGGTATGGTGGAGGAAACAGCCAATTGTAATCTCCGGCCCATGAGACAGTGAAGGCGTCAACAGCTTCACAACCAGGATTACAGAATCTGCTACAAAATCTGTCCAACTGCTTAGTTTTCACACTTGCGAATCGATCATTAGTGTGAGGGCCCCAACAGCTATCTAAGCGAGCAAACAAAGAAGGATTAAGCATATAATCATTTCAATCTTCAATTCGTGACAACTCATCAGCAACCTCGTTAAAATTCCAGCTGATCCACTCTACAGTAAGACGAATGTCATATGACCTGCACAGCTTGTAGATATTCACTTCTTCATGTGAAGGTCAGCTTTGTGGCTTCCCACTGAAAGAATTATCTCGGTGTTCTTATTATCAGTCCTGTGAAGAACCTCTTTCCCTCGTAGCTGAGGAGCAAATGACTGCAAGACAAGGCTAGTGGCCTTAAGTTCCCTGAAGGTGGAGCTCTTTTTGCTCTCTTCGACTGACCAGTTCCCCACAGCTGCTTGCCCCCCAATCTGAACAGCAAATCCACCCCAACCTGAATCACTGGCATCTGAATAAGTCAAAACTTCAGGCTTCGAGCTAGGAGACCAAATAGGATAACCTGCATTATGAACGTTCTTCTGCCAGAAACGAACCTCCCCCTGGACATCTGTAGTTAACTGAAAAGCAGGATATCACGATATAAACTCCGTGTCCAGAGGCGCACTACTGGGCCTAATGCCAAACTCATTGAAGCCAGGAGTCCCGTAAACCGTGCTACCTTGCGAGCAGACACCACAAACTCACACCCCCCGTGTGGTTTCAAGACCAAATCAAAATGAAATTTTTCTGTAAAGCTAGTTTCTTAAAAAACTGCTTTTATTTTACCATGTATTAGTTTTTTTCTAAGCTTCACAGTTTCTTCGAAGTGTTGTCTCAAATACACTTCTTTCATGCAAATTTCGTGTGAAATGTAATTAGATCGCGCGTTGTTTTTTCATGATCATGAATCCAAAATATTTGTTCTAAAGGTCAAAACGTTTTAATAAAACTCATATTTCCTTGAATGAAAATGTTTTCCCTTGAATAAAAGAGTTAAACGCTTATCACAATTCGGTGATTTTCTGCTTCCGAAAGGCTTGGCGATTTATTTATCCTAATTGCAGCGCGGAGCGTTAGGGTCTGCGAATTATTATAAACATCACAAAATAATGTTTAAATTCAGCAACCTGCTTTATTATATCTAGTGTTTTCTAAAATTTCCGACTTTTCCTGTGTATATAGAATGCCATTCTTATCTGTAAAGATGATTCACATGTTTTCGCGAATCAAAAAATCTTGAAAGCAAACTATATTTTAACTTAATTATATTTAATAGCGTGCCTTTACCGTGATTATTGGCTTCACGAAGAAAACATTCGAACAAGTTTAATCGCAATTTGCCTTTACGCAGGAAAAGGGACAACGAATTCTCTCAGTTGAAAGTTTTATTCAAATATATATTAGTTTAGTCTCAAGAGCAAAACGCGTTAAATTATCGCATCGAGGAAACTGTCGGCAACGCAAGCAAATTTTTTTAGCACATGTCGAAGAATTTCTCTTGCCCGTGGCCGAGTTTTCTAAATATTTCATAAAATCCACTGATAACACAAATAAACAGTCTATGAAATGTTTCTTACAAAGTAAACGGACATTCAAAAATGTTATTTTCTTTACCGTAGTTTTCCAGGAATGCTTGAAAATTCTTAGTAAAGTCTGCCGTTATGCGCTTCGAGTATGAATTCTGAAGGAAGCCGGACATGTCCCGCTTTGTGATAAATGGATGCTGATCCTCACAGGAAGATTCCATCGCTTTCAGCTCTCTAACCGCCACTTCAGAGGCATACAAATCATCTTAAGAACTTTTTCTTTCCATTTCGAAGTCTTAAAAGGCGTGTTTACATTTTGGTAATGGAAAATGAACGTCTGAAAAATTGAAGTGTAGAGTACAGAAGAGGCCATATTTGTTTGCAATCTGAAAACCGGTTTACACGACAAGCGTTTTAGGCACGGCACCCCTGACTTTGGGCACCCGTGCCTAAAATTTTAGGCACGGCACCCTCAATTTGTATCGTGTAAATGGAAATGTGTTGGGCATGGGTGCCTAAAAATTTAGGGGTGCCGAGACCCTGTGAACAGGTGGCCCCGTGCCCGTTTTTTAGAGGTGCCGTGCCCAAATTTTCTCTTCCCGCTGAGAACTGTGGTTCAAATTCAAGATGGCGTCCAGTTCCACCAGCAAAGTAACGTGGTCGGAGGAGGCGACAGAGGCTCTTATCGAACTTTTTAGCGAGGAAAGCATCCAATTATCGTTAGAGGCTTCGAAAACATCCAAAGTGTCCAAACACTTTTTATTCTTGGCTGGTTTACAACAGCTAGCATGGCTTGCACAAACATTCTGCGCCTGTTAACGTTGTTTATAAAAGCAGTAAATGAGCGGTTTTCTCCCTCCACTATATATTCCTGAAAATTTGTAGTTCTTCGCTTCCTCATGAAATACCATAACAAAAAAGCATTTCGTCTGCGTCTTGTTCCAATGTCCGCCATGTTGAAAGTGGTTAAACCGCTGACAAATGCATCGATATAATCATAAATTTAGAGGTGCCGTTTCTAATTTTAGCAGTGCCCGTTAAAAAATTAGCGGTGCCCAAAATAAAGAAAATTTTGTCGTGTAAACAGACAATTGACGGCAATGACGGGCCGAACATTTAGTCACGGGTGCCCAAAGTTAGGGGTGCCGTGCCCAAAATCGCTTGTCGTGTAAACCGGGCTTCAGTGACAAACCGGTTCTCTTTAGTTCCCCCTAAAACCCAGACATGTGCCTAGTAGACGGATTCTGATTGGTTTAATCTTTTTTAAGCCTTTTATAACAATAGGGGACAAAAATAACTTTCTAGGGGAGGCAGGGGCGAGTTCTCGTACACTAAAATATGCGTGCACAAATTTGCATGCAAAATCGTGACAAAAAATAACAAGAAAAACGGAGCCCATTTTTTAACCTCATGCCGCTTTGCGCATGAGTAATAAGTACAAAGTTTGTGTCTGCTTACATTCTCGTCCCCAGAGCCCTCGTTTCGTTTGGTCAGCGGAAAAAACGAAGGCTCTGGGACCAAAGCCTTCCGGATGTCGTAAAATCCACGACATCCGTTAGCGCATGCCTATTGCATTAATGTACTATTGCGCTTGCTCAGTACCAGAAACCGGAAATAATAAAACCTTTCGTGTGTGCATTCTCGTCCCCAGAGTTCTCGTTTCGTTTGGTTGAGCTCTGGAGACGAGAATGTTGTGTGTGTGGAATGGCGTTCGAAAGGACTGTACAACTACAGGAAAACATCGCGCTGAAAAAGAAAGAAGAAAAGCTTTACGTGCTGCTGTTATTAAGAAGAAATATTGTCTTTGTATCGATAAGTCAACCGATTTCTTTCGTTTGGGAGCTATGTATTTAACGTTTCGCCACTGAACGCTATCATATCCCACCAAATCAGTTGATGGGACAGCTGAGTTTGTTGATGGACACGCTGTGGTTATTGATTAGGCTTATTTCATCGAACAGTAGTAAGAAATACCGAGGAATTTTTGTTTTGCATTCGTTTCATGTTATTTTAATGGGGCTTCAAGTGACCTTCGTTTCCCTAGATTTGTATTTTAAGTTGTAGCAAAGAGTACTACCTAAATTTAATTACTAATAAAGAAAATATAACTTGCTTACGAGTAGCGTTGTTGTGTTGTTGTTATTTAAAATGGGTAACCTAGTGGTAATATTTCTTTTCACCCTTGGGCTTTCTTCAGGATTTCTGCCTCTCTTTACTCGTCCCTGTAGCAAGCAACATACTTCTTTAATATTCGTGGCCGCTTATAGCTTCGTCTGCTTCGTCTTCCAAGACACACTGATTATTTTCGGAAACGAATCGCTCATATTTAGCGACAATCAGATCCCGTTATACTTTGAAATTTAGCAGCCGTATCTTTACCTGCTAAACCAAACAAAACTGGGTGACATTGGTCGTTGAATGCGTTGAAATTAAAACGTTGGTTTTGTTGATGTAGTCGTCATAGTCAACAGTTCAACCGGAAGTAAAACCTTATGCGTAGAAGGGTAACATTTTTTACCTTGTTGCGCATTCATTTTTAAACGGCCAATCAAAAAATTAAAAATTTTGTCCGTTACCAGAGCTACACGAGACGCAATTTTAAAAAAAACGTGGAGCTCTGGGGACGAGAATGGTCCGCTTAAAGAAAGTGTCCCCCTAATGGAGGTGCCCCAAAGGAGAGGGTCCACCAAAATACGGTTAATATAACTAATATGCCAAGTTTGTTTGGCATCGAAGATTGCTAGTTAACTGTTTGAAATCTTTACTAAAATGATTACAAAAAGAGAATTTTACATTTGTTTGAGGGAGGTATGCTATGAAGCTAAAAATTTGAAATTTCCACTTCCTTTCTTTTTTTTTCAGTCATTTCCACCTGCCTTGACATTTCATGTGCCTCTATAAGCTTGATTATTGGTATATTCTTACAATCTTAACATTCTTTCCCGTATAGAACCAGGTAGCTTCCCACGGGTTCAGCAAATCTTTTACCAAAATTTACTCAAGAAATTTCCCGCCATAGCGTGTGAATACGCGAGGGACAAGCATAAGGATCAATATTATGCTGTCAGTGTTCCTTTTCACTTGACGCAAATTCTTATGCTTATGCTCATGCTTATGTCTCTAGTGAAAACCAACAGTACTGTGTAGTCACTGTGTCTAAACAATATATTCCTTCCATAGATCCTATTTGCCGCAAGTTACGGTAAAAAACCCTCTTGCAGTGCTTGTAACGTTTCTGTAAGTTTTTTCGTTTGTATTATTTGCATGTTTCAGCGAAACGTGTGTATACACCTGATTGAAAAAAACGTTGTCGGGTAAAAAGTATAAACCGTGAACGATACGATCCAATGGTTTTCTGAGAGACGGAAAAACTTCTTGTGTTGTCAGATACATTGTGTATTATTGTAACGCAGTATGCCCAAAATTAATCTCTGAATATTTAACGAAGGAATAAATCTCACATATCAATATACATGCCTGGAATGATGACAAGCCTCATTTGCCTTGTACCCAGAATACCACTGTGTCGTATTGTTTATGGGTTGTGCCTTTTTCCTTTCCCAACAACATTTCGCAGGCAGCTATAGAACCATAAAAATATTGGGATTTTGTTGAAGGTATCAGCGACCAAATGAAAACACTAAAGCATTCTTTAGTGGAAGGTAATGGGCCTTAATGACGTTCCGCCAGATTTACTCTCCAAGCCGTGCAGTTAAAAAGTTGAAAAGGAAGTTTAGGGGAGAAGGGGGGGGGGGGGGGGGTCAAAACATTTTATTTTCCGGGTTAGCATTAGGTCCCATCCACAAACGCCACCACGGACACTTATTGAGAATTATATAACGTAATGTCGACACTTAGAGTTTTATTTTCAATAAATTTGTAAGTGTAAAAAAGAAAATCTGAAATCCCCACTCAGGATTAAACCTGTGACCTCAGCTAGGCCTAGGCCTAGGCCCAGGCTTAGGCTTAGGCTTAGGCTTAGGCTTAGGCTTAGGCTTAGGCTTAGGCTTAGGCTTAGGCTTAGGCTTAGGCTTAGGCTTAGGCTTAGGCTTAGGCTTAGGCTTAGGCTTAGGCTTACAAAGCCTACCATACCAGAGTACCACTTAACTTCTTCTTCCAGTTACTCCGTTGTATATGTCTCAATAAGGTGTCCGAGGTGGTTTAGGCGGATGGTATCTAATGCTAATCCATTTTCCGGGGAGTCAACGTGGCCGCCGCGTGATAAAGGCCCATAAGTTCAGCGTGAATCGTGCCCTTTTATGCAAATTCTTGTAATAAACAGGGTGGAACTTTGTATTGTTGAGTTAACCGTGCGAGCATAGCATGGCATGTCGTGCGAGCCGTTCAGATTCTGTTATGGAAGGTTGCGGTCCAGTGGTGAAGTATGGTGTTTTCGTAACAATTTATTGTGAGTGGTTCGCGTTATGTCTCGTTACGTATATAAATATTGCTCTATTTACTCGTTTTATGCTGTGGCGATTTATATTAAATGAGGCTTCCTTCATGGCAAGGAGAATGATTCTTGCCACTGAGAATTTGGTCTTTTAAAAGTGAAGAGCAGCTGAACTGAAATGTTGTCTTGTTTTGATCTTCGGTTTTTACTTACGATGGGAAACTTCGCGTGGCTGTTAATTTACAAGCGAACGTACTGGCGAAAACCAAAACGATGTTAAACATATGTATACGCTTGTAGTCAACTGTAAATCTATATCTATCTGTAGCAGTTAAATATTGCTTACTCGGATCTACATGTATTTTATTCATATTTTGAAACTGCTCGCAATTTTGGACCTCGTTTTTTACCACTTACGACTTCACTTTCTTCAGAATGTTCAGGCGAACTGTACCGAACTGAAGAATGGTTTTTGGTCAAATTTGATTGGAAAGGGTAATGTGTGTTATTTTGACAAAGAAAACTCGTCAGACTGTGGCTTACTCTATCAACTGTAGACCGATACCTTTGAATGTATTAGCAGCTGAAGTGTTGCTTGAGTGTTGTAACAATTACTCTCAGGTGAATTTTGACCCAGCATTTATGTAATAAGTCTCTGCTGATAAGCCTCGATTCTATCCGCAAGATTTTGCTAGTTTTTCTCTCCGAGTTGTAAAATTGGAAGTACGTATTTGTAATAAGCGGTCAGGCCGAGTTTGAGACAAAGAGAAAAGCACAGGTGCATTCTGCCATCAAACAGTTCAAGCGCGCTGTCAACTTACAACAGATCAACACTGTTGCGGGCGTTAGTCGACCATTGTCAGGTGAAATTGTATTTATTTTAGCGTTGATAAAAACGCTCCAAAATCAGCGCTGGTTATATTCCTCATACGGTTTTTTCCTCATGTGTTTGTGTTGACAGTGACGCCTGCAGACGAGCAATGTCTTTAGAAATTCATCCTCGATCTTAAATAATCTGTTAGTAAATGTACTTTTAAAAAAGGACCCATCGTTATGTATTTGCTTTTAAAAATACTTTCTTATTCATTAATTAGGGGCGATTAGTTTTGCAAAACTACTTTTTCTGCTATTTTATTTAGGTACAAAAAACTGCAAACGTTACATTCTGATAAGTCAAACACCCATTTACTCGAATCATATTTTCTTGCAACCGGAGAGCCCGAAAAAATAAAAAAACTCAGAGCAAAACCAAAAATGAGAACAAACTCTAGCAACATTGGAACCCGGAACCCGCTCTGTTTTGGCTGCTAGCTCTTATTGATTTACTTTACAGCCCATTTCACTGCAGTGATTAGACCCGGGTTTTTTCAAACATGATCACCCGTCATCAGACAGTTGTTGTGAAGTTGTGAAGGAATTCCACACATAAACTGAGTTCACAGAGTAAATACTAACTTCCAGAAAGATCTTGGTAGAGTGTACAGAACTGTGTTTTTTTTCCAAACGTGATTCGCCAGTTATGATTCGCCCGCCATGATTCGCGTGTCATGATTTGCCAGTCGCGATTCCCCCATTGGTTGGAATATACATAAAGAAAATTCACATATCTTGTTCTTTGTAGATAATTCTATTTCAGGAAGTAAGTATTTACTCTTTAAGGTGGGTTAAAATAGTATTTTTGGCCAGCGCAGACTGGGTTGGAATTGGCCCGCGTGACAACTGCCGCGCATGCGTAATTTCCGATCTTGCGTGTCAAAATGTTAAGAAATTTGAAACTTTCGACGTCCACACTTCCGCTTCCGCTCGGAATTTTTTTTCTTTTTTTGTATGTTGACTTCGCTCTGTTCAAAGTCCGTTTTACGCGATTTCGAAAAAATTCTGTCAACGGAGAAAAAAAATGACCAACGAATTCTAAAAAAACTTTTTTTCTTTAATATTTCTGACAGTTTTTTTAGCCCGTTTTTTTTTGGGTGGGCGAGTGCTGAATTTAGTGTTTGGTCGCCATTTTGGTTTTACACAACGTCGGCGGCTGGGAGGAGTGAAAGGAGGTGGTGACATCCCACACCCTTGGTGGCATCTTTTGACTCGCCTCAGTCTACGTTTTTTTTTAAACGCAGCGCTCGTTCGCCCCCAATACGCCTGGTACTCAAGTAGAACACAGGGATCAAAGGCCGTTGCAAAATTAAAATACAATTCACCGTGGAATTCTAAAGAAAATTGAAGATGTCTGTTTTGAGGCCCTACTTAAAAGCCCAATGGTGTTACCATGGCAACGCCAACTTCGATAGATCTATGGGAAATTAATACTGTAATATTACTTGATTTCAGGGTAAAATGTGTTGGCGATCCGCAAAGTATAACTCTAATTGTTTTGCCTCCAAATATACTTAATAGGGAAACCCAAAAAACTATTTTGAGCCACATTAAGCCCATTTTATAGGCTTCATTTGTAATGCATCCAGGGCCCCTCTGGATACCAGCCTCGTAGCTAAATGGGTTACCCTGTTGAAATAAAGGATGTCTGTCTGTCTGTCTGTCTGTCTGTCTATCTTGGGCAAATCATAGCCCGAGAATCGTGTTTGAAAAATCCGGCCCTGTGCACTGCAGTGAAATCGGTTGTAAAAAGCATAAATAGTTCAGTCATAGCGCTGTTAATACTTGCATGGCTATATGAAGGTTGTGCGCCTGGAATACCCAGACCAGGTGCAACTCCCATGGCCGGCAATCCCCGCACAGGACCAACACCGTCACACTGTATACTAAAATGTGATGCTCTGGGCGAGCTTTCTCCATTTGTCCAATCGTCTGAATAAACAGTGGAAAAGGAGAAGGACCCGGAAAACATCTTCAATTGGCTCACAAAACCGCTCGAACATGCTGCAACGTGATTGTAACATCGAAACTGGGCATTCCGGCGTCAGAATGCTCAACACCTTCGACAGCAAAACAATGCAGTCATTTCACTACATGCACAGCTTAATCAGGTGTGCATAACTTCCCAGTCAGTGCAGTGGCTTGCCTAGCTAGGGGTGCATACATTGTGGACAGGACCAGAAACGGTCTTCTTCTTTGCCTTACAGTATATAAGGCCGTAACTTGGCTTGTTTTTACTGTGTGTTGTTAGGCTTGGAGCGTTGCTGGTGCTTAACATGGTTCTGGTGTACAGACTTCTGTTACTTGAGCAAGCAACGTATACCGGGATACACTGGGACGGAGCTATCAAGTAAGTGATAGAGTGAAATGTGTTTGGCGAAGACTCCACTTGGTTATCACTAAAGACTGTAGGAGACTTCGTGTAACCAATCGTTTGCAGGCTAGATAGCTATATTTGTTACGGCGTTGTTTTCTTTTTTTCAGTTATTTTACATAACTTGTTTGGTTGTTTTACTTCAGGGACCTCCCAGCAGATGCTGCTCAGTGGTCCAAACTGCTTCAACAACAGAAAAGAGTACAGGAGATTGAGATGAGAAGGTATCAAACATATGCAACTTTTGCGGTCGAGGTAGCCCGCACACGATGTATTATTATGTATAAACATTTCGATCGAGGTAGCCACACGATGTATTATTACGTGTAAACATTTCGATCGAGGTAGCCACACGATGTATTATTACGTATAAACATTTCGATCGAGGTAGCCACACGATGAATTGACGTATAAACATTTCGATCGAGGTAGCCACACAATGTATTATTACATATAAACATTTCGATCTAGGTAGCCACACGATGAATTGACGTATAAACATTTCGATCGAGGCAGCCACACAATGTATTATTACATATAAACATTTCGATCGAGGTAGCCACACGATGTATTATTACGTGTAAACATTTCGATGAATGTAGCCCGCACACTATGTATTATCACATATAAACATTTCGATGGAGGTAGTCCGCACACGATGTATTATTACATATAAACATTTCGATGGAGGTAGCCCGCACACGGATGTATTATTACATATAAACATTTCAATGGAGGTAGCCCGCACACGATGTATTATTACATATAAACATTTCGATGGAGGTATCCCGCACACGATATATTTTTACGTATAAACATTTCGCGCAACCTTTCGTGCAGCGACGTTGCTGACGCGACTGCTTACGTATGTAAGGAGTATTTGGCATGAATGTTAACACTTCATCAGATTGTTGCGTGATAAGTTGCAGGAGTAGAAGCCGATTCTTCTTCGGGGTTTGTGGGCGCGATGTTGCACACAAGACGGTTCTAATTTTTCAGTCTGTGGCCAAAATTCTAAGGCGTGGCTGTTCGAGTGGAAGCTGACGGGCAGTATTTCGTGTGACGGTGTTTGTTTTTGGGAATGTTTTAAATAATTTTAAGCGTTAGCAGTGATTAAATTGAGTAAACCTCAGTTTGACTATTTCCTGGGTAATAGTGAAAAAGGCTCTTGTTTCTGCACGAAGTGAGCCGCTAATGATTGCATGCTGTGTTTTCAAAATCAGGCTCTATAATGATATATTAATTAGCCAACCAGAACTTAGTAGGAGTAAGGGTCCGTCTTTTAAAATCCGGTTTCTTGGTAATTTCATGTAAATTATGTTTTTATCCCACAGATGGCGAGATGTCCTTGCATCGTCAATTCAACTGATGAATC
Source organism: Dendrophyllia cribrosa (assembly GCA_024195265.1). Classification (NCBI taxonomy): domain Eukaryota; kingdom Metazoa; phylum Cnidaria; class Anthozoa; order Scleractinia; family Dendrophylliidae; genus Dendrophyllia; species Dendrophyllia cribrosa. The sequence goes on from JAJLRJ010000010.1 coordinate 19,098,621, forward strand.
AGGTATTTTTGTCCCATGAAATATTCTAGTGCATTTGTAAAATCGTGATATAAGAGCCTCTGAGAGCAGATCTTCGAAATCATAGCCAAATAATGATACTATACTCTCTGTCCAATCTGTAAACAGTATATCGTAAATCCTCTGTTATTTATTTCAAGCGTATTTTTTATTTTTTATTATTTTTTTTTTTGGGGGGGGGGGGGGGTATTATGATTCAGCGAAACGCGCGATGTCATCCAAACTTCCTGTGCATGGATAAACGTCCATAAACCATACTTTGATCGATCAAAGTATATTTTCAATAAGTTTGAAGAGGCCTCTCGCACTTTTTCATAGGATATTTCTGTTGTTGTTCTTTTAGGTCCAGCATTCGTTGGACTTATTGCAAGTTGAGCTAAGTAAAGAACAGACCACTGCGGCAGCAGAGGCCACGTGAACAACAGGGGGTTACCCGATAAAAATGACTGTAACGTGTCCATAACCAATGGAACGAAACAAGTGTTTGATCAGTGGAAAAAACAAGAAAAGAGGGGAGCCAGAAGTAAGCGTCAAGACTGTCGAAGACTTCTCTACGCTTAGCTCTCAAAAATATGGCTGCACTCCTGCATTACTTTTATTGTAAAATAAAAGTTGTCCTACCTCAAATAATTTCTCAGTTATTGTTACCGTTGTTTTTTTATTTTGTTTTGTGTATTTTTTTAACTCTTTAATTTTTTAGCAGAAGTTCACAGTATATTTTTTTATAAGATGATCACTTTAATAATTCTTCACTCGTTCTGTTTCCTTCCATTTTCCTGATTCTTGTTTTCCTTTTTACTCCTTTTTCTCCCTATTCTCAAACACATCTACCCTGGGGACCAGAAGTTCTCTTGCGACACGCTGGTAGTGCATTTGTCATCGGGTTGACCTCCGAGACACCAAGGGGCCAAACAAATCCGCACTAAAACCCGGGGATACGGGGCTTAAGTTTGAATAAAAAACCCCAACCGCCGTGTTATCTCTCATTCAATGAGACACACATTGGACCATCTCCATACCTACACAACCTCTACAAGAGCCTATTCTTTGTATCGCAAAATATCTTACAAAAAAGCCTCAGAAAGAAACACAACATAACGTCGGATCGAAACAACACCAATTGTATTGTACATTTGATCCCCCCCCCCCCCCCCAAGAGTACAAAAATGGCAAAAAGTTCCTTTAGAACGGAATGATTTCATATCATTCCACGAGACCTTTAAGATTCTCTCTGATAATCAGTATGGTTTTCGCAAACATCACTCCACTGCTTATGTTTTAGCTTGTTTGTATGATTAAATCTCTTCCGCTATTGAAAATAAGGAATGTACAGTTGGTATTTTTATATATTTGTCTAAAGCCTTTGACACCGTTGATCATCATATTCTAATTTCAAAACTAGAGCATTATGGTGTTCGAGGCACTGCACTTGGATGGTTTGAAAGCTATCTAAGCGATAGACAACAATATGTGGAATTTAATGGTATCTGTTCGGAGTCTGCCAAATAAAGTGTGGGGTGCCTCAGGGCTCTATACTAGGCCCCCTCCTCTTTCTGCTCTATATAAATGATCTGTGCAATGTGTCAAAGGTGGTGGACTTTATTCTTTTTGCTGATGAGACAAACATATTTTTTTCTCACAAAGATTATAATTTATTTTCTGAAACCCTAAATTCTAAAATGTGTAATTTAACACAGGTGTCGAGCTAATAAGTTGTCAATTAACTTAAAAAAAAAAAATCGAATTTTATGGTTTTTAGACCACGCCAAAGGAGGCAAACACTTGATCTATCTATTCAAATTGACAACTATAAGATTGAATGTGTGAAAGAAACAGTATTTTTAGGTGTTATCCTTGATGAGCATTTGTCATGGAATCCGCACATTCTAAGCGTCTCTAGAAAAATATCAAAATCTATAGGCATTTTAAGTCAAGTTTTTGCCTTCCCAAAACTTCCTTACACTGTTTGTACTATAGTCTAATTTACCCTTACTTAATATATTGTGTTTCAGTGTGGGGATCGACATATCAGAGTAACTTAAATCGCGTTATTATTCTGCAAAAGAAGATAAGAATAATATCTAACGTTTCTTTCGATTCTCACACTGATGTTCTTTACAAAGAACAGGAAATTTTGAAATTCTCTAACATTTATTTATATCAGATAGGTAAATTTATGTATCTATTTAAAAGAGGCTTACTTCCTAATTATTGTCGTGACATGTTTACTCTTGCAAGCCAGTTACATTCGCAATCTTTTTTACATACCTCCCTGTCGAACTAATATTCGAAACTTCTCAATTCGGTTTCAAGGACCTAAGTTTTTCAACTTGTTAAGTCATGAAATTCAAAACAGTGAAAGCATCCGTTTGTTTGGAAAGACTTAAAAAATTCCTTCTTTCCTGGTCAAAAATACTCTTTGTTGAGCTACATATTTCTGTTTTCCTTTTCTTTTCTTTTTTGTTTTTGTTTTTGTTTTAATAATACATGTTATTTTACATGTTATTTTACATGTTTCATGCTGTCCTCATAATTCGTATGATGTACCCTATATTGTCAGGAAACCTATAGTTCATAAGCTCCCGGCTTCTATATAGGCTTCCTTGTCAATACCACCTTAAACTTTTTGTAGTCTATCGTCTTAAGTTCATAAATTTCTAGTGTATTGTATTATTATTATTATGTAGGGTCGATGTGAGGTCGATGTGGGTCGATGTAGGGTCACCACCAACACCACCACAATATCGACCCCACAACGACCCCACATCGACCCCACATCGACCCTACATGGTGGTGGTGGTGAAATTTACTTAACACAGAGATGAACCAAACGTAAAATCGTTTTTAGAGGAAACCTTTGCTTCCGAAAAAAGCCAACAAAGCTTTAGGCCTGCAATACGGCCTTATGGTGAATTCGCGCTACGTCCGTAGAGCTATTTCATTCTAACATTTTGTTCTTGATTTCCTTATCATTTGTGAAGTATATGGATTTGAGTTGTTCTAAATAAAACAGCTTTTGTTGACATAATGATTTGCTGAAACCTTAATGCATTTTGTTATTATTAAAACAGAGTGCGGGTTTATTGTTTTAGTAACGCAAGTAATTGGTTGCTTTGTTTATTTTCCCGAGGTGCTAATTTTTCATGCAAATTTAGTTCAGTGTAAGCTACCGGTAAAGTTATAAAAGTCTTAACGCCTCTCGACCAGAAAGCATTAAGACTTGATATGTCCCGTTTGTCCCTTTTGTCCTGATAGTCCTCGTCTTGTCCTTTTTGTTCTTAAATTGTCCCTGGTGTCCTTGTTTTGTCCTTGTCTTTTTAAGCTAAACCTTTCTTTAAAGGTCTTCATCTGTGTGACTTGAATGTTTCGGAACCCTCTAATTAGTTTTTTTTCGGTTATAATATCCACAGCTTTGAAGGTCTAGTGGTTAAGACACTGCGTTGTGGCCGCAGTAACCCAGGTTCGAGTCCTGGTTTAGGCATGTTGTTTTGATCTATGTCTGTAAAGGATATCTGTGTCAGTTGTGTTTTGTTTTGAAGTGATTTGATAGGGCGGGCAAGTTTGGGCAAACCTATTGTTTCTATTGTTTCAGAATAACACAAAAGGAATAGGTAGTTGACGTCATGAAAAGGGAATCTTAATTCCTGTCCCCGCAAATTAATGGGAAAGTTAGGTGGAAACAATAGGGCCCGTATTTATAACCATTACGTCATGCTTTACTGACTGGGCAAGCGTAAACAGGCCTTCTAACCCTATTGTTTACCACGATGATGTCATTTTCCCGCTTAAATTGCTTAATATATGCGGACCCGCTTGATCCACATGATCCACCGGACGCAGAACTGCGCTATTCTGTATACTACTGATGTTGATCAACAGATTTCGCATACGGTATGAGCGATTATTGTCAACCTCTCAGTGATCTTTACTTGTATGACTCTTGTATATGTTGTGGTTGTGGTGCAATTTTGTCCTTGGTACAAATTTTATTTTCCTTTGTTTAAAACTCATTATCATACATCATATATTACCATACCCCAAAACAAGAAAAATAACATTTGCACCAAGGACAAAATTGCACCACAACATATACATGGTCTGTATCTACTTGCAAGCTTTTACATGAAGTCTCGGGATAATCGTATGTCAACTTCCATATATTACAGTCGCTGATAGCCACTCCTACTTCAACTTCACCTCATCTCATCCATCCAGGTGATCCAGCTGCAAGTGATCCATACCTATAGTCAGTTTCTTAGACTACTTAAGAACTGCAATGAAAACAATGACTTTGATATCGAGGCAACAATAATGGAGACATTTTTTGCAGCTCACGGTTATCTGAATGACTAAGAAGAGGGAGAGAACGAGCATCTACTAAAGCTAGACCCAAACTTCTGGAGAGTTCGTCTGGTAACAAATAAAGTAAATAAATCACTTTATTTAAGTGTCAAAGGAATTTAGCACTAAGTACTAATTGGGGAAACTTTCCAGATCTAATTGGAATTTGGAAGTTTTGGTTTTTGTGGAGAGGGAAAAACCGGAGTACCCGGAGAAAAACCTCTCAGAGCAAGGAGAGAACCAACAACAAACTCAACCCACATTTGAGACCGGGGCCGGGAAAGTAGACCCCGGGCCACATTGGTGGGAGGCGAGTGTTAATGATAGAGTCCCATTAGTCACAACCTTCCACCCCAAGAACCTGGACGCCTGCAAGATCATTTCAAGAAACTACAGGATGATAGAATACCCAACAACATCTTCAGAAAACCACCACTGAAGGCTTTCAGGCGTGCTAAGAATCTGAAAGACCTGTTAGTTTGAAGCAGCCTGTCACGTGACTTTCCGAACCATCCAACAGGTACTTTCCCCTGCAACAGAACCGTTTGCCGCCCATGTCCACATGTTTATTCGTCTGCCACAATAACACGCAAAGGGCATGTCAAAATCACAGGGCATTTTACGTGAATCACTTACCTACTGGCTTCCGATTGGTCTAAATAATGAAATTAAATGGGTTACGTCTTGACAACTTGCACATGCGCCGAATCGAACCGTGAAACCCCTTTAATCAAGGAGCGTTCAGAATATAAATGAACGACTATACAAGGTCTTGCAAAAGGAACAGGAGGGGCGGGAATCTCATATATTTCTTCGTTTATTTATATACAGTCGAACCTCCACTAACGGACACCTCCCGTAAGCGGACACCTCCCGTAAGCGGACACCTCCCTTAAGAGGATACCAAACTGCGGTCCCGAAGATTTTTCTTCTCCAACACTACATTTTTAACCTCCAGTAAGCGGACACGGACACCTATATGGGTTCCACCGAGTCTAAAATAACCTCCCGTAAGCGGACAGTAAACGATATCAAGAACACTTCTAGCAAAATAGGTTCGGTTTTAATTGTGCTTGACCTAAACAAAAGCGAAGTGCGAGTCTGAACAAAACAGTAACATGTAGATGACTAGTCATTTCGATCCCAAGATGTCATCGATAGTTTCTTTTTACCTAAGGACACTGTGCGTTTTAGAAAATAACTACATACAATGTACATAAAATATGTACTTCCTGTTCTGTTCACCTCCAAAACATGGCGGATTGGGTATGTTACTGTTTTAAAAATGGCTTACATCAGTTCGTGTGACTACAATACGAGAGAGCTTCACAGATATGTGCATTTATGTAGATGCAAGTCTTTCAATCTTGAACCGAAGTTTTTCTGAAATTAATATTCAATTTATGTGTAAATAATAAAAAGGAAGCTTTAAAAAGCTAAAAAGCTATTAAAAAAGCTTTAAAATACATGTACTGATGATACGCCCTCTAGAGCACTATTTTTTCCAACCTTTTTTCGACCTCCCGTAAGCGGACACTTACACTTGGTTCCGAGGGTGCCCGCTTACGGGAGGTGTCCGCTTACGGGAGGTTCGACTGTAATTGGGGATCATTTTGCGTCGTATTTAGTTCTCTTTGGGGATCATTTTACGTCGGGGATCATTTTACGTCGTGTACAAGTGCATCTAAATTCCACGAAACTACTCATTTGACACATTGTTAGACTGCTCACACTACATTGTTCGTCTGTGCATGCTTCGTTGTTTTTTCTCTGAGAAAAAAAAAATTTGCTAATGAAGTGTGCTCCTGGGCACACTTCAAGCGTGCTGAAACCAATTTCTTTTATTTTAAAGTGGAAGCATGTTGTGAGCGTGTCAGCACCTTTATCCCTGTTTTCCCGTGGATGGTCACAATTAACTGTAAAGGGGACTTGGTGGAAGGAGATTACTATGCGAAGGAAACTATCAATCGCTTACAAAGCGAAATTCCAGTGATTGATTTAACGGAGCGCAAAAATCTGTGCAAAGTGGATGTAAAACCCAATGTATAGAACAAGGACAAAAACCGAGCACATTTTTTCTTCAATGCGGTGAAATTTATTTTAAATTTCACTGGAACGGGGAATTTCAGTTTCTTTTTCACATCACATTCCTCGGTTCACGAGTAGCGTCAGTATTTTATTGATATGTTCTAACTATAAGGCAAACAGTTGCCGCCTTAGTCTAAAACAGAATTTAGATCAGATAGTGGTTTAGGCTACAATTTCAAACCATTATAGAGATTGAAAGAAGGTCTAAAAAACATGTCCTTTAATGAAAGATTTCAACTTGTTAAAAATATCCTCCTTATGAATGTCCACAACCAGATTATTCCATAGATTACGGACCGCAGATAAAACAACGCCCTCTGCGTTTTCAACTGACATCTTTTCCCAGCACCTCTTCATCCAAACGAAGACTGTAACGAGACTTTTTCTTGATAATGAACAAGTCCCACAAATACCTCGTTGCAACACAGTAAATTACTTTCACACTAAAAAAAAAGCTTGACATTTGGCATCAAACTGTACCGAAAACCCAAGTTTTTCCTTAAAAATTAAAATTAAACCCAATTTTTTTTAAAAAGGAACATAATACAGGCGTTGTCTCACTATAGCGAAGCACGTTGAATATAATCCTTGCACCCGCACTTCACGTGTTCCACTTTACAAATGTGTACCAACAGTAAACGACATACAAGACTATCCCAATACTCAGTACTCCCTATCATCAGACCGTGAACTTACATGCACGCAGATTCCCAAGACATACACATTTCAATGCCCAATACAACAACGCCCAAGTATATGCTCCCACAGCGTCTTGTTACCTATCAAATTGGCTCTTGAACTGAGAGGTCAACAAGCGACACTCTGGGTCGCAAACATCACTTCTCGCCATTTTATTTCTTTATGCCCCATTTCAGCTTTAGAACTAGTCCAGCTTTAGCACTAGACAACCTTTATCGAATATTTTAATTTAAGTACTTTATTTCTAACATTGCGACCCAAAACAAGTATAAAAAATATGTGGGGATTTTTGTCAGGGAAATAATTCACCGCAGTGACGCCGCTAAAAGCTCAAGTTTGGATCTGTTCATCAAGTGTGTACCTCATATACCATGAATTTTTGGGTGAAGAATCTTTTATTTAAAGTGTTCCGTATTCACGAGTTGACTCAATGGAGCCTTTGATTAACTCGTGAATACGCCAAGCAATGAACGAGTTTTAGCAGACGGGGATAAATATGCAAATTTTCACTCATTCCATCTATCGGTTGTAAAGTTTTCTCGGTAATTCTGCTGACCAAGGCTTGCGCATATATTTGCCCCTTCCAAATGCGATAGGTAATGGTCACCTGCCTTACCCATGGGGGCGGCGTTAGGGAAAGGTGCGGAGTTCGCGCAAAGGGTGGGGGAAGGGGATCGGTGTAGCAAAACTCGTATGAGGGGGGAGGGCCCGAAGTTTGTTTCGTATTCACAAGTTGGCTTGTAGCAGCCTTTGATTATTTATACCGGGTATGCAAAGAGGACTAGTCTAGCAATTCACCTGTTTAGACATAAAACTGTACCTTAAATATATTTCAGTATTTTAAATTATTCTGCTTGGCCTCATCAAGTTGAACAGCTCATTAAGAAGTGCTGACATTTAAGTAATGCTCCACATAAGAACTATAGTAAACTTCATTGTTCTGCGGCATTGGCTCTTTCCCACAAAGAATATCTTTGGTTTCAAGAATAGAGGAGGGGCTGACGGTTCAGTAATTATATTTCAGTATAAAAATTAAGAAAATCCATTTGCGTCAATTAAATTTTAGGAAATGTTCGTGCTTAACCAATCAGAATAGCAGAAGACAATAGCTAATAATTTTGCTTCTTTGATGAAGTTCCCAAATACAATATCTTTTAAAACTTGCATGTTGTGCGATTGGGTCTCAAATTACTTGAAACCTTAAATAAATAGACAAAATGCATCTTGAACCTTAACTTTTTAGTAGTTTTTGAGTCTAGGCCAATGAGATCACTAGTTGTAACAATGAAAAAAGTTGACATTCCATCGTGTATTACCGTTCAGCGCTATCCTTCTTATGCGGATCATTACTTAATAATTTATAAGGGCACAGCTAACCATGGGGAAAATTGTTCTGGTTTTTAAGAAGACATAAGATGTTTAATAAACGTTAACAATAATTCAATACATAAAGATGTTGTCCAGTTATTTCATAGGGTTTACATAAACACCTTTGAGTTTTAATATTATTATGGCCACGTAACTGGGGTTGGGAAAACAAGAAACAGTTGTGGAACCACAATCCACCCTTAATGAGTGTGTCAACTGCCATTTTCTTTAAGGAAACAAGGAAAAAAATATTTCAGTTTTCTTTATAGATATCCACGATAATTCACTAAAACTCTAATGGGCAGGGTTACTTACTTTGTATCGGTATGAGACAGTTAACTGGCGCTTAACGATATCACTAGCTATCAACCTGCACAAAACAAAGGACAGTTTCCAAGTAAGTAAATAAAAGTGTTGTAAGACCAAAGCCAAAGTTAACACTCTGGCCAGTCAAAACAGACAAACAACATAATCCAACAAGCCAATCCAAACTTGAAGCAAGTACATGTAGCCGGTTTTGGTTCTACTGCTGCTTGGTTAAGTAATGATCCGCATAAGAAGGAAAGTGCTGAAACGCAATGCACGATGGAATGTCAACTTTTTTCATTGTTACAACTAGTGATCTGATTGGCCTAGACTCAAAAACCGCTAAAACGTTAAGGTTCAAGGTGCATTTTGTCTAATTATTTTAAGGTTTCAAGTAATTTGAGACCCAATCGCACAACATGCAATTTTTAAAAGATATTGTATTTGGGGAACTTCATCAAATAAGCAAAATTATTAGCTATTGTCTTCTGCTATTCTGATTGGTTAAGCACAAACATTTCCCAAAATTTATTTGACGCAAATGGATTTTTTTTTATTTTTATACTGAAATATAATTATGAACCATCAGCCTCTCCTCTATTCTTAAAATCAAAGATATTCGATGTGGGAAAGAGCCAATGCGGCAGAACAATGAAGTTTACGGTAGTTCTTATGTGGAGCATCACTTAATTGAGAAAGTGGTGTAAGTTTTTTTAGCCAATCACAAAGCATAGTAATACACCTAACCAAAACAAAAATGAATTACTTCTGAAAACACTTGTTTGTGGTTTGTGTTTCCATAACAGTTTCTTGTTTTCCCAATTTCTCAAAGCACTGCAGTTAAACCTGTATTAAGCGGACACCGTATTAATTACGCAGACAGTAGCTAAAGTCCCGACAATTTGTTCCCAAGTTTCTATTAAGTGGAGGCGGACACCTAAATGTTAACCGAAATAGTTGTTTCTATTGTTTAAAGCCTGTATTAAACGGAAACTTAAGTATAGACTCAAGTCATTGACGACAAAATCACATTTTTCTATTCTAGCAGTTTGTCATAATTGGAAAGCTAAGAAAGCGCATGCTGAATGGGAGAATGAAATCAGTCAGATAAAGAGCATGATCTGTTTAAAGAGCCAATTTTAAGGTGCCTCGACTGGTTTTTTTTGGCGACATAACATCCCAACTTTGAACGGCTGATACTTCACTGTCTGAGCTCGGTCAGGCAAGCTGCTTCACACATATACTAGAGATAAAATGAACTTTCCAAAAAAGTAGATTTGATTGACATGGGTGTTACCATAAGAACGATCTGATGACGTCATAGTTTTTGCATATTAGTAATTTTCTCAACATCTAGAACTAAACTTTTAAAACGATTGTATGTCGCTTGTAGTCTAGATGTAAATGTTCAAGACTGCAAAGTTTGAAAAAATTATATGAGAGCGTTTTAGAATAAAATTGGGTTGAATATTAGTTTCCTTTGCGACGACATTTAACGCGATTTCGCAAAATAGTACTTTTACAAAAATTACTATTTTGCGAAATGGGTTGTTCCATCGCTAAAGAAAGTTCTAGCAGTAAAGAGCGGAATAGGAAACGTATTATAGGCTATTCAGGTTTATATTTTAGTGACATCGGCAGCCATTACGTATATTTTTAACGCGGCTGGATTCTTCAAAAGGAGGAGTTTCGCAAAATAGTAATTTTTGTAAAAGTACTATTTTGCGAAATCGCGTTAAATGTCGTCGCAATGGAAACTAATAGCGGCCATCTCTCTTTTATCAAGTTATAAAGACATCATGCATTTGCAATCATTTGGTACTGATAACGAGTTTCTCCTCGACAGGAACCGTATAACGCAGAATTTCGCAAAATAGTAATCTTACAAGAATTACTATTTTGCGAAATAAGTTGTAATATCATCAAGCAGTTCTTTTAAACGCTCAATGTGACAGAAAATGATAAAGTTTTGGATAAGAAATATTTTTGCTTGAACGGAGAACCCAAATACTTACGTGAAAGGAAAACAGCGCAGAATTCCGCAAAATGAATTACTATTTTGCGAAATGGGTTGTTCCATCGCCAAAGAAAGGTCTAACAGTAACGAGTGGGGTAGGGAACGTGTTACAGGCTATTTAGGTTTATATTGTTGTGAGATAGGCAGCCATTATATTTTTAATGCGACTGAATTCGTCACAAGGAGAAGTTTCGCCAAATAGTAATTTAATTGTAAAATTACTATTTTGCGAAATCGCGTTAAATGTCTTCGCAACGGAAACTAATAGCGGCTACCTCTATTTTATCAAGTTATAAAGACATTTATGTTCAGTGTCATGCATTTATTTTCAATCATTTGGTATAATTTCGTTTCGTTTCGTTTCGTTTCGTTTCGCAAAGGAGAATAAGCTAGCGTATAGTATACTCTCTACTATACGCTCAGGTAAACGTCCGATGCAAAACCCTTCAAATCTCTTAGACGTACAGTCAACGGCGAACTCAGAATCCTTCAAAATCGCTCAAAATATCACTTTTACGGCAAAAGGACGACAACACACAACAAATAAGATAACTTAACGTTTATTTAGCGTTAATCAGTACATACATTTGGCGATACGTCGCTATAATATGAAATTTAGGTAAATGAAAATCCCATACATTTCCTACAAAATTACAAACGGTTATGTTACACAAACAGATTGTGTGGGCTCCCTGTGATTAAATCACGGACAAATATACTTTTTGTATGTGGGAAAAATCTGAGACCTTTCGGAGTACACGGCACGGCAGAATTGAAGGATTTTGCCCGATTCCACGGCGATAGCATGAATTTGTTTGATGTTGCCTGCGTGACATATCTCGCGACATACAGTAGCCCTTTTAACACAGGTTTGACTGTATTTAAATGTAAACTTGTTAATTACCGAAATGTTCTGTTCATTTGGCCAGAACTGCTGGTCATATTAACAGGGCTGGTTATTAACAGTCATATTAACAGGGTCATATTAACAGGGCAACAGCATTGCAATGTATTCATGATCTGTCCTGCTCCATTCTTTTCAGAATACATGTACTAGCAAACAACAACCAATTGTCACAATCCAATGTTTATCTCTAGAACATTTCCCTGCCTTAAGTAATGTGGAAAGTGCCAAAATCTACAAGTCTTATATAGTAGCCAATTAGGCTTATTTGTTGTGAAGTCACTCTTGGTTCAAATGAACACTATCCAACCACCCAGCCAGTGTTTTGTTTGCCATCTTCAGCTTCTTACATTTGAGAGAGGACACACACAGTAGTAACAAATGAGTGGCCATTATGAATGAATAACTTGTAACACTCCGGAGATGACGTAAGACATGACCATGGATCTGCAGCTGTGTGGTATTAATTATTCAGACTGAATCCAGTGACAAAGTCTAGAATATGTAGAGTGAGCCATCCTCTGGTCCAACATATCCAATAATAATAAGAATCAGATCTACAAGGGTCCACACTCCCAGGCCCCCAAAGCTGAATAGCTTTCCAAGGCCCTCTCTCCAGTGCCCCAAGTAAAAACGATCCACACCAAAACCACCCAGTGTCAAGCTGAAATTTACAGTCAGACAAAATTGTAATTATAAGTCAGAGTGGAAACAGAGTGTGAAAGTCAGTGTCTATTATACCAAAATTATCTAGTGGGAGAGATGGACAATGATAATAATACCAAAATAGACAAAAACCAAAACAAACTATTTAGGGAGTAATAGGGAGCAGCACTTTGGTAAAGTTTGAGAAGTGGGCCGAGATGGTAGATAATCCTCTTAGTCCATGATTTTCGTATGGTAAACAAAACAAGTAGCAAACAGCTCACTTCAAGTTGGACAGAATGATGTCACATTTTCAAGGTCAGGAAGTATGTTTCCAAATGGAGGCTTTGAGAACAATTTTGAGGCTATTTTGGACATGGATTCCATTAGGATTGGGACCTTTTTAGAAGCTGAAACTGGTCAGCTTAAGAAGAAAAGGCCACTTTGTGGAGCAACCTTTAAAAACGTAAAGTGTGTTGATGACACATTGGCACCTTGAATTGCCACAAGTCGACTGCGAAGCCCCAGAGAGTGGACAAAATTGCAAAAAGCGAGCGACAAAGTCATGAGAGTGAGCGAGGAAGTCACTCTCTGCCCGACCACTCAAAAAGAAAAATGGACTTTGAGAAAGTCTAATTGGCACCCAGAACAAAACAGGGCCTTGCGTCAGTGTTGTTCTGGGTGCCATTGTGTCATTAACACAAACAAATCTGATTCACAAGCCCCTTGTTTGAAGAGTCATATTTAAACTTAATCTCATACTTGTACCCCGATCATCATCTGAAGCTGATCCCTAATGGAATAAAGGCTGGGTCAAATAAAATATTATTTCCACAAGACTTAGTCTGATGGGTTGAAAGCTTGGTAATTAACTACATGTACTGTCATTCTGCATATCATTACGCATAATGTGGAGTAAAGTGTCTAAAGGCAAGACAGATGTTCAAGAGAAGAGTCCAGGTTTAAAATCATGGACCTTTGAACCAGCTACCTGCTATCATTCACATTCAAAAGTTGTACCTTAGCAAAACTGAGGTTGACCATCGATATCCTGATGTCCAGTTACATAACAGTAACTTTGAAAATATACGGTTACCTTTCAAGAGTAACGAAAAGAGAATAATGACATGACAAGACAAGACAAGACAAGACATTTATTATGAGCAGCACAGAAATAAAATAAATTTGTTTGACTTATAATAATTTGTTGAGATAGTGGGTAGTGCTAATTATTATGACAAATTACAAGAAAAAAAGGGATGAAGTATATACATTGTATGGAGAGAACATGAAAAGGGATTATTATAATAAGGAGTAATATAATATCGGTATCAAATGTTCAAATCTGAGACTCCCCAAGATGCCGAGACCAAGATGCAAATGCCTCAAAAATCCAAGCCAGTATTTGTTCACAGAGATCATTAACAATGACTATGAGAGGCTGGCTAAAAGAAAAAAGAAAAAAAAAACATCTAAACTTACCCAAACAAATAACATCATCCTTTACAGTGCAGTTTGTTTTGTATCTCTCTCTTGGACTGGACACTACCTACATCAACACAGATGAATGTCAGTGAGAATAAAAACTCAATATCTTCACATGTGTAGAGATGTAATATATTATTATGATTTTTTGTCAGTGAGAGAAATCTTTGAAATAATCATATAATGTGAACTGCTGATGAAACAAGTCAAATAAAATATGATTTACTGTATGTTCATGCTATATATCGCCACTATTATTAATAATTAACAAAAAGAAATAAATTTTTCATCGACCCCGATAACTCGAACCCCTGCTAACTCAAACCGATTTTCGTTTCACTTCAGAGTTTGAGTTAACAGTGTTCTACTGCATACCCGTTCAAAACATGTAAAAGGAGCAAATGGCATTAAAAACATGAGGTAAATGTGTAAGAGTCATGCAGGCCTGTCACCCCCATTTTATACACACATTTCTGATTTTCAGTGTACATTTCTTGCAAACAAAAGTAGATAGATTGGGTGCAGAGTTTACCAAAAGCTTTAGACTTTCAGACACGATCTCGTTAAGTGGAGTGTCATCCTTCAAAGTAGTGAAAAGGTTTTCAGATGATTTGTAAGTCCCCTTTTTCTTAAAATTTGTCTTACACATACAACAAAAGATTAAGGCCTCTGTGTCTTTCTTTGGCTTTCTTCCTCCACTTCTTCTCGATCCATACTGGTTTCGCTCATCAAGGCGATCAAAACAAACTCACAAACAAAGATTACATTTTCTGTCACTTTTCCAAATAAGTCTTTGAATAAACGGCATGAATGGAGTCCGCTTTGTAAATAATAAATGTACAATCGGTACAAAGCACTGTAACAGTTCTATTTTAGCCCATGTGCCGGTTTTGCATGTGTTTACAAGCAGAGTGACAAATAGAGGCAAAGTTGTCTTTTATTAAGTTGACAAGATTAGTTTATTTTTTAATGAGTTCTCACACTTTGTGGGCAGAGTTATCTGAATATGTCTATTACAGAAGAGAATGCAGTCCCTTCATCCTTTCCCGCCTCTCCCCCAGTGCCCCCTCGGTTCGCATTACTTTTGCTTGCTCGCCGCTCGGTCCATCGCCGTCATCGCATATTTGCTTGCCTGCTCAACTATCCAGAGAGGGACTGCTAGCATTCTAAAGCAGAGTTGGATTCAAAAGCATAAAGAGACATATGTTCTAGTTTACAAATGTAAATTAAAAAAAAAAAACAGAATTGGAATTGGAATCGAAAGGATCAGAAGGTTTCCTTTCTCTTCACATTCTGCTTCTGCTATTCCGCCTCCAACTCTGCTTCTGATTACATTGCTAGTGGGAACCAGCCTTTAGAAATGGATTAAAAGTCACAGACTGCTGTACTGATATTGCAAGGACTAGTCCTGTACCTTCTTTGGTTACTACCATCACTGTGAGTATCTTTAATTTCACTTATTATAAGTAATTTAAATATAACAAGTTACATGTGCAGGGCTGTCATTGTGGCCGGCAAGTACCGTAAAGATGACAAGTTGCTCAAAGTTTGAAAATGATTAAAATACAACAAGCATGAAAGAATTATAACGAAGTACTGTGGACTCTTCAAAGGTTAACAACAGCCCTGTATGTGACCCTGACTTCATACAATGTAGTTTTTACCTTGCAGCCTGACTGTTCCTGACAAATGTGATCCTTAGGATGTGTTTGGTAACAGTATCTACAGTTGAAAGTTCTTTGAAAACTCTGAGATCCCTACAGTACAGCAAAAAAACAATGCTCACTACAGTCTAATTAGGGAAACAAGTAATGTGATAATAATAATTATTATTATAAATAATAATATTAATAATAATAACAATAAACTGATAAAACAATAATAATAAGTTGTATTATCATTCAATACATTTTTTCTTCCTTTTCATCGGCCAAAAGCCCACCCACGTGACCTGCAAGTAACTGCCTACAAATAATTCTGCTCACGTGCAGAAAGGTGCAAAGTTGTTTTGCCTCAAATAATTGTTCTGCTCCCCTCCTTTACAATGGCAGCCCGATTTCTGCTCTGTTTTAACAGTTATGAATAAATATTACAATGTAAATTGAAAAACAAACTCAGTAATCGAATGATTGAACAATTTATTGTTGAACTTGGCTATCGCAAAATATTGTGATTTGTCAGTGTCTCGCAGTTCTGCTCGCCAATGACAAATTGCAATATTTTGCTCAACCTTGTCCATTAATTGATAAATATTATGCAGAAACACATTTAAACATTTGTGACTAATTTGTCAAAAAAATGTAAAAATAATCAGTCTGTCAAATAGAGAGAGCATTCATTTGAAAATATATCAAAAGAGTGTGCTAAGACAACATCAGCAGGTAGGCCATTCCACTTTCTTCTAGTTCTATAGTTATCTTTCAGTAAATTTATGGTTGACCCAAGTTCATAAGCTCAGAGATTAGTCTAAAAAAATGCCTATATCTGTATCAAACAGTCACCATCTTGTTTGGTAGTGCAGGCAGGGGCGTAGCTAGGGGGGTCCTGACCCCCACCCCCACCCCACCCCACTTGTGAGATAATTTTAGTAAAACACAGGGTGGATGTTGACATGACAATCTGGTAAGTACCCTGGGTGCGACACAGTTTGACCCCCCTTTGAAAAATCCTAGCTATGCCTCTGGCGGGGCTAGTTATATACAAATGTACATCCACTCCACAATACCTGTAGTGAAAAGTAAATTGAATATTAAAGATGATAAAGAGAAAGATGGTACATGGAAGTTCAGCCATGTTAATGAGAAACAGTATGAGAAGAAAACAAACCCGAAGCCCTGATGGGAGTTGATTCTATGACCTCCCACAAACTGGTTATATACTCTGACTAACCACTGAGCTTAAACGCGGGACCGCGGTATAAAAGGAGACCTTCCTTAGTTTGTCAGATTAGTTGTCGATTAACCAGCAAAGATGGCAGAGGACATCTTGAATTCTCCCGCTTGTCGCGAGAAGAAATTGGGAAGTACGATATATTGTACCTTACCACTGGTCAAAATAATGGAAAGGTTGTAAGTTTCTATTGGTCCTTGATTAAACAAAATAATGCCTAACTAAACATGCGGATTACGCAAAACACTCAAACAGCAAGTCATTTGACCTTTGAGCAACCGTCTGCACACTAGTCTGGTGAATTCTACGATTATAATTACAAATTAAATAATTTGTGTTTAAGAAATTATATTTGGTTTTTGTTTCAAAAACCGTTCAGCTGCTGCAAATTACATATAATGTGCTAAGATTTTATACGATCGAAGAACCCGAAACAGCTGAAAGTGAAGCGAGACGAGGGCTGTAATGATATATCAATTTTGTGGATATTCAGTAAGAGAAGAATGTCAATACATTTTAGACACAAACGTGTTCCAATCCCCAGCGTTCGCATTCAGGTGTCTAAGAAAAAATTGGGAGTAAAAATTTATAGCAACTCTTCAGTTTGCTGTACAGTATGCTCTCGAGATTACTGTAATGCAACATAATGTTTCTGAACAATAGATAATTTTCCCAGACATCTCGTTTAGTTCAAGCAAACACATGTCATTGGATTATATACTGCTCGTTTTAATTAAATCACCGAAATGAAGCTTTATTGTGGCTTACGCGGATTTTAATTTATTTTTACCAAATGTAACTCTAGCAATCATGTTCGTATTTTGATTTGGCTAATTCTTAATACAAGGCTTGCCAACCATTACACCGGCTGTTGAAATTGTTTACTGGCAAATCCCTCCAGAATTCTCAGACTATTATGAAAACAAAGCATTAATATTACAAAGCTCTTTTTTTATCTCCTGTAAGTTAATGTTTAACTTACAGGAGTATAATGTGGTCTAACATGCATTCTTTATGCATTTTTTTCTGATGGGCTGTAGTAATGATGCCATTTTGTTGTGTGTTTCTATTGTTCTTTCTTTCAAAAAGTCTTGAAATTACTCACCACAGGCAGCGAGGACTGCTGCAACACAGGCATTTTAAAGAATCGGTAGTAAGAAGGGGAATAAATTGAAAATATTCTTACCAGTGCGAGAGATCAATGTTTGGTATTTTTGCCTTGGAAAAACTCTGATTAAAAATAGCTCTTAGTTGTTCAGAATCACGACAAATTCGGCCTCAAGTTGTATGCTGTGTATAAAAGCAACGTTCACCTCGATGGGAGAAATACGGGACTGACTTATTCACCAATACGACTAAATGACAGAAAATGTTTGTCATGCGCATACGTAAGAAACATTTGTCTCATATTTCAATGTACCATAAGAAAAGAAGCAATTTTTCTAAAGCAACAAGACGATAAGGACCCGCATGTTCCCAAGAATTATCTCTTACGCTTTATACCTATCTGTGTAAAGCGCATTTCTATTTTTAATTGCTTTTATGAAGAAGGCTACCACAAGGAAGTCAGTGATTCATCAGAACCTAATACATACGTAATCTGAATACTAATATTAATGTAGGGTGGGTTGGGGGTTGGCGGCATGATGGTGTGACGCTTCCATGACGTTGTTTTGGTGGCGTTACTGTTTACGTCATTCCTGAAAGCTGGAAGTCAAATATGTACTGTGTTGACCGAGAGAAAAGTGGAAGCCTGGGAATAATAAATTAAAATTGGCATGCATAAATTTGCATGCAAAATGAGAAGAAAAAAGAAAAACGAAGGGCATTTTATAACTCATTGCGCTTTGCGCTTTAGTAATTAGTAGTAAAACTATAACTGGAGATCTTCTTTGAAAAGCTCAGTAGAGCTTGCTAAGATCTTCTGCAACTGATTGTATCTAGAATGTATTGTAACAATAAACTGTTAGTAGCAACTTGTAAAAAAAAAGAAATTAAGCTTACACTAAAAATATTTTTTGATCCCAACCCGAACATCCTCGAGATCTGATGACATATAATTGCAGGCTCAATTGCAATATATGATTTTATATTTAAGCTTATAGCTTTCATGTAAGCTTAACTTAAGGTGACTCGACCCAGTTTTTTTGAGGGGGTATCATCCTACTTTGAAGCTCTCTGGTATCCCACCTTTACTTTTATCATAAGTCTATCACATAGAATGGATAACATATACAAGTGTAGATCAATCTACAATATAATATAAAATATTTGGCGATCGGAGTAAATGTCACGTGGTTATAATGCCACGCCCCTTTGAGGTCTGAGTCGAAAATCTGCTGTTACCGGCATTTTTTCATGGAAATCTCTCGGCTACACATAGTGCGCATTAGTGCCTTGCGCTGAGCAGAGTTTCACCAACATCGCAAAGACACAATTCGAGAAATTCAGTGGTTTCCAAAGTTAGGTCATAATTTAAGCGAAAATGATAAGCAAACTTTACACGATTATATCTAATAAACTATGAGACTTATCCCTTTATTTTGGGGATCGTTATAACAGATGAGTCCTTGCAAGTCAGCAAAAAGCTTTAGGGCCTTGTAAATGCACGCGATTTCGAGCAAAGGAAACATATAGAAATTATAGTTTTAGCTATTTGTTGACGTTTGTCAGCGTTAAGAGTCCTTCTCACGAAAAAAGCATTTTCTTAAAAATTCGTAGTTTTTATTTCCTTCAAATTTTTCAGGGCCACAATTGATTAACTAACTGCCCGGATTCTGAATTTCATGGTCATTGAAAAACTGTGACATTATCTTCTATAAGCCCAAAGTTGAGTAAACATTGAAGATTTTTAGCGTTTTGGCTGAGTTTGTGCTCTGGGAGTTGTCTATTGTTTCTAGTCTGTCATTATACAGCATTCTTGTTCAGCACGTGTGCAATGACTACGCTTGGCTGACTTCCGAATGCTCACCGAGATATGGTAATTAGTATGAAAAAATAGAAGGGATTCCCGTCACATAACGTCTGCAGCCAGGAGTGTACATCATGCCGAGAATTGATTAAAAATCATGCGTTAAACCTCTATGATGTATCACGCGATCGCCTGTCTCAGGCCGTACCAAAATTACCATATCTCGGTGAGCATTCGGAAGTCAGCCAAGCGTAGTCATTGCACGCGTGCTGAACAAGAATGCTGTATAATGACAGACTAGAAACAATAGACAACTCCCAGAGCACAAACTCAGCCAAAACGATAAAAATCTTCAATGTTTACTCAACTTTGGGCTTATAGAAGATAATGTCACAGTTTTTCAATGACCATGAAATTCAGAATCCGGGCAGTTAGTTAATCAATTGTGGCCCTGAAAAATTTGAAGGAAATAAAAACTACGAATTTTTAAGAAAATGCTTTTTTCGTGAGAAGGACTCTTAAATGCTGACAAACGTCAACAAATAGCTAAAACTATAATTTCTATATGTTTCCTTTGCTTGAAATCGCATGCATTTACAAGGCCCTAAAGCTTTTTGCTGACTTGCAAGGACTCATCTGTTATAACGATCCCCAAAATAAAGGGATAAGTCTCATAGTTTATTAGATATAATCGTGTAAAGTTTGCTTATCATTTTCGCTTAAATTATGACCTAAATTTGGAAACCACTGAATTTCTCGAATTGGGTCTTTGCGATGTTGGTGAAATTCTGCTAAGCGCAAGGCATTAATGCGCACTATGTGTAGCCGAGAGATTTCCACGAAAAAATGCCGGTAACAGCAGATTTTCGACTCAGACCTCAAAGGGGCGTGGCATTATAACCACGTGACATTTACTCCGATCGCCAAATATTTTATATTATATTGTAGATTGATCTACATATTATCCATTCTATGTGTTAGACTTATGATAAAAGTAAAGGTGTGGATACCAGATAGATTCAAAGTAGGATGGTAACCCCCCCAAAAAACTGGGGCGAGTCACCTTAATTTGTAAACTACATTCAGCATGTATGCCTACCGTGCATTTGATTGTCGAGCTTATTGGTTTACATTGTACTTCAACGTCTTCTCCGTAAATACAAGAGTAGTTTATACGCTTGAAATCACACTGTATACAAGAACCGCCAAGAACGCTGCACTGAACCCCGTCTGGACATTGTAAATCTGATAAGTCGATTTGTCCCACGGAACTGTTCTTACTTGTTGTTGTTTTTGTGGGTGCTACCGACGACAAAATTCTCACAGACTGAGTACTCGAAGTTGTAAATTGAATAGTTGAAGTAGCTTCTGTGTTTTCTTGTGCTACAGTCCTGTGATGATGAGCAAAATTGACCATAAAAGCTATTGCAATGTAACAAGACATTCGTCCAAGTCCCGCCATATTTTTTTTAACAAAGAAACAAATGAAAAGGACTGGGGAGTAGCGACTAGTCTTCGATCGCGCGACACCCACGTGACATGATATCATTTCTAAGATGGTGGGTGAACCTGCAATGTGATGTTTTTATCTCTTTTATATTTTATTTACAAGTATTGAAAAGTAGTTGAAGCTTGATTCTAAAAATCGCCCTTGTTTTACACAGGCCGGAGGGATGGATCTCGCGAATAAGTTGCCTAAAATTAAAGACCAGGAGAAAGAAAGCAAATTTGGTTATGTGTTCGCCGTGTCAGGACCCGGTGAGTATCAAACAAGGATCATTTAATATGTATCGCAATTCTTCAGCTGTTTTTTTCCCGTGCGTTGCTGTAAATAAACCGATCTTATATTGCTCTCTACTTCTATTGTAGTCGTGACTGCGGAAAACATGAGCGGGGCCGCTATGTACGAACTGGTGAGTGGGGAGGAGACGATTTTTAAAGTAACAATTGAAGCTGTAAAACATGTAGGATCGGAAGTTATAGACAGTCCGATCATGAGCTTTTAACTTTTGCTCTACAAGGTTTGAAAGGTTCCGTTTTTACCAACAGCTTATCGCATATTACAACATTTTATTTCTATGGAATCAACCCGATCACTGAAAGCATTCATAACCAACTTCATAATAATTAAGCTTATGTTAATACAAAGCTTTCCTCGAGTTATGTAAATTCATCCTCACCTTCCACCCCTCTTCTGTAATTTGCGGAAAAATTAGTAATATCCATGATAATTTAACACCATATGATATTTCAGCTGTATATGGATGGCACTGTTATTATGTATTTCAAGGAATTCCAAGAGTGCATGATTGCTTTTTATGTGTATGTTATATATATTTTTTCTCCTTTGTACATGTATCTCAGATGTACTGATTGACAATTTTTATTAAATCAGGTTCGTGTTGGCCACAGTGAGCTGGTTGGAGAGATCATTCGTCTGGAAGGGGACATGGCAACAATTCAAGTTTATGAAGAAACTTGTATCCAAAACACATGCTAGAAATGCCCACCCCCTGCTGGTTGAAACACTGCCCACCCCCTGCTGGATGTAACCCTGCCCACCCCCACTGGATGTAACCCTGCCCACCCCACAGGTACCCACCTGGGTGAAAAGAAACATTGTGAAGCAAAGTTTCTTTTATGGGAACCTGTCTTAAGCTGAGACACCCTGTATTAAGCGAACACTAGAGCATTCCCCAAGGGTGTTCTCTGAATATAGTTTGACTGTATATTGATATAAATGACATCCAGTAGAAAGTGGATAAAGTTTAAATCCTTAACAAGCACTGTTTACAGCTGGTGTGACTGTTGGTGATCCTGTGCTAAGAACTGGAAAACCTCTTTCGGTTGAACTTGGACCAGGTTAGGCTGGGTATACTGAGGTTATCACTTAATGCAATGTACCTGGTCCTGGTTGTTTAAAAAGTGGACAGCACTATTCAGTGGAAGAATCTTTAACCAGTGGATTTATACAGTGGATATGTTGTGGTTAAAATTTTTCTTTGGTTTAAATTTGTGTTTAAATTTTTCTCAAAATATGATAATGAATCTGAGACAAAGGAAAATGAAAATTAAATTGGTTTAAAAATTTTCAAATCAAAGAAAAATTTGAACCACAACAGATATACCGTTATTAATCCAGTCTATAGACATCCGAGACAACTTTCAAAAGAATGTTTATTTGAAATACATGTATGCACCACACATTGTAGTCCTATTACTGTGATATTTGATTAAAACACACACAAAAGTGATTGCTACAAGTGTACATGTGTACCACCTGCAATCTCACAATTTCTACAAATCTGAACTGATAATAATTATGCTGAATGGTTGTTTTGTTGTTCATTGTTACTCACTGACCATGCTCATTTGAGAAGTGTAAGAATTCTATACTCTGATATCTAATGGAATTAGAAACAGGGCTGTGCAGTAGTAAGGTTATACCTAGGATTTATTTTGGTGATAAAGAAAGATTGAAATTGAATAAGTTAGGCTGGAAAAACTTCAAGCTCACAGTGTGTTATTTTGTCATTACAATCTCAATGATGTTACATTTTTTAGTCATTTGTTGCTTTTAATTCTAAACAGGAATTTTGGGGAGTATCTTTGATGGAATCCAGAGACCACTTAAGGTACATTTAACATCAAGGAAAATGAAATGAATAATAACCCTGGATGGTAGTGTTCCAAACCTAATTTATCCTTGTATTGTCAGTACAATGTTCAGATAGAGTCCCACCTGTATTAATGTTGTTGTGCGAGGTAGGGTCTTGTTTTCAAGATGTTCAGTACATGTATATATTGTAGTTTAAAATGATCTCAGGTCAAAATGATTTCAAACTAGTTTGATTTGTACTTTCTTTGTCTTAGGATTGTGTCAATTAATCTGGAACAAAAGAAAATCAAAACTAAACTACTGTTAGTTTGAAATCATTTTGACCTAAGATCTATTCATTTTGAACTACAACATAATTACATACAAAATATACATAGATGTAGTACTTATCACGTTCAGTACAGAATATACAGATTTTATTTAGTGGTGTGGAGGGAGGAGGGAAACAAAAAAATTCTGAACTTCCCACTTCCTGCACCTTTTACTCCTAATTTCTGCACTCTTTGTACTTTTTCCATTTCAAACTATTTTGCAATATTAGGTGGATCCCTACCATACATGTACAACCACCTCATTATTATGGCCATTTATTTTTACCCAAACAAAAGCACTCATTTTCTTACTGGTATGTGAAATGCCTGTTAAACCAACCACCATGATCATTTATGCTCTGCTTCTTTTCTGCCACCAGGATATTAATGAAATGACTCAGAGTATTTACATTCCTCGTGGTGTTAATACTGAGGCACTTAGTAGGACTGCTTCCTGGGATTACCAGCCGGAAGGATTCAAGGTTAGTTTTGTGGAATTTACTTACCAGAATGACAGATAGCAAACCCAAGATTTCCTTGTTCAGTTAATTTAACAAATAAATTTTAGTTCAAACAATTAAGAATAAAAATTAGCGATAATAGTGTAGAATGACGTTTCGATGACTCACTCATCATTTTCAAATTCGTGTAACTAAAGTCTTGTGAGTTCATTATATAATAAATTTGAAAGTCTTATTGCATATGATTAAAAAAGGAATACAATGTGGAGTATAGGGGGTGTTAATTAGGTAAATAGTTTTGCTTTTATTGAGTCAGATTGAGTGTTCAGTTTAGGTTTCTTGTCTTTGACGAAAAGCATTTCATAGATTAAGCATTCCAGCTTTCCACAGCATTTCTTAAGAATTGTGAATTGTTCATGAAGATTTTTATTCCTCTGATTGTGAGCATCACGCAAGTGTTTTAGTTCCCCATTATAAAATTATGTCCTCTGATAAATAATGGTTTGACGCCATAGCATGGTCAAAACAGTTGTGGAATTGCATGGCTATGTGTATGGTAGATATAGACTTAAATTTTTTTAAAATTTATAGCGCTAAAATTTAGTATCTCAGACGTTTCGAGGCTGCTGCCTTTTTATCAGTGAGTTTGAATGCAACTGTCAAAAAAAGTATGCGCATGCTAAATTTAAAATCCCTAACAACTCAAACTCAGTTCTTCTGAAATTTGAATTTGAAATTGAGCCCATTGGGGCATAGAGTCCAGTGGTGGAATATCAGTTGGGCTTCCCTTTGGCATCTGGTTTTTAAACTCCAGGATCCAGAGACGATGACCGAAACCGCATCATCAACATTGTGTCCGTCTGATATGAAGTGTTGTGCGACCGGAAGTTCCTTGCCGGATGTGTTTTTCTTTCTTTTTTTGGTCACCGAGAGGCGATGTTCTCTGAACCTTTCTGCCTGTAGCCCCTCAGTTTTACCGATGTAGACCTTATCACACACTCGGCAGGAGATGGCATACACAAGGTTTCTTGTGGTGCAAGAGAACCTGTGTTGGATGTTGATAATTATGTCCTCCTGGGGTGTCAATGGTGGGTGCTAAGTTGGTGTGGGCACAAGTTTTACATTAAGGGCGCTGGCAAGGAAAGGTGCCACAATCTTTCTCAGTCTGTAGTAACATTGAGTGAGCTGTGGACTAGGGTGTCCTGAACATTCTTGTCTCGGCGATACGCATACGGCACACAAAACACGCACTGGCTGGAATAAGCTTCTAGTGTCATTACATTCAGCATGATTGAGAAGTTTTTCACCATGATGTTACGAATGGACGTGTTGTTAGGGTGGTAGGTTAGAACAAGCGGGATGGTTTCTTGTTGCTCAGACACCTCATCTCGCGGTTGAAGCACTGCTTCACGGGTGACTGCAGAGACCTGGTTAATGGTGTTTCTGACCACACACATTGGGTAACCACACTGGAGAAAACATCCTGCCATTTCCTTGTTTTTACCCTCGAAATCAGTGGGGTCACTGCAAATGCTCTTCAGGCGTAATAACTGGTGATATGGAATGGAATCTTTCAATTTCACAGGGTGTGAAGAGTTGTAGTTCAGATAGCAATGGGAGTCTGTATCTTTGTAATGGATGCTCATTGTTAGTCGGGTCGCAGTAGGTTGGAGAAGGAGATCCAGGAGGTGGAGTTCTTCATCGGAAATCGACCAGCTGAACTTCAGATCTGGATAAAAGTTGTTAACATAGAAAGCAAACTCCTCTATCTCTTCTTAACTGCAAGAAGCTGCCCCAACTACATGTATGTCATCAATATAGCGCATGTAAAGTTTGGGCTTGGTTCCCCTGTATTGTTCGAAGATGCGTTCTTCAATGTACCCTATGAAGAGACAAGCGTAGAAATAACTGAAGGATGTACATGTGTACCTTTTTTCATTTCTTTTTGTCAATGCTGACCAGGTCAGCTGCCAAGGAATTCTGGACTGAGAAGTTAGAGGATACCTAGAACCAACATGCGAGTAAGATGGAACTAACATTTGCGGAAAAGTGCTTGAGTTTTTACAATTTCAACGAGAGCGTACATGTAGCATGTTTGTTTTTTTGCGTAGCTACAGTTTTTATGTATTTCTCAGGGTTGATTTCTAGTATAAACTTAGAAGCCATCAAAGTTTTACAGATTTCAACGAAGTGTGAATGAACAAAGTACAGTGAGTTTAAATTCGTTTGACAGAAATTTTGAATAAAAAGAAATCCCAATTCCTTTAGTTTTATTACTCGCATGTTTTTCCATCCGTTGAAGATTAACTGCTGGATTAACTGATAAATTGTCATTGTGTGTTGATACGATGTAACTTCAGGCAAAAACTACAGTGAAGACAGTGGGTTGTACTTATTGAGAAAGATGTTTACGTTTTAGATTTATATTTTCATTGAATTAAAACAAAGAAGCATCAATTTAGATTGGCGTTGGTGTTGCATAGGGTTTCTTGTTATTCCTTAAAACACGGACTTCAACCTTGGACTTTTGCAGGGTTCGAGACTAACTTTTTAGGTTACTAGCCTGGTGACTAGTGACAGGTTAGAATTCACTAACCAAAATAATTTTTTACAAGCCTGAATTGTACAGGGGGTGGGGGTGGGGGTGGGAATTGGGGTGGGGACAATAACTTGTCCTACTGATTAAGAAAAATCTATGATATTGAAAACAACTTGATCAGTTTTAATAACGCCTTACTAATGTTCTAACGTGCAGATAAACATCGAGAAGATAAGACTAACACCTTATGAATGTACTAACGAACAGAAAAACATTGAGATATCTGTTTTCTGTCTATATTTCAGTTTTTGTTCTCAATTTGCTTAAATTGTCATTCATTGGAAATAATTTTCAGTTTGGTTCCCTCTGGTGCTTCAGTTACATGTATGATTCTCACTAGCCCAAATGGCTAGTGAAAGCAAAAATCCACTAGCCAAAACTGAATTTTTACTAGACTTTGGCTAGTTGGCTACCGTTAGTCTCAAGCCCTGCTTTTTCTTTTGACTTTGCCCATTCTGCCTTCCATTTAAATAATAATTGAGTACTTCTTTTAAACTGTTTGATTTTTTTTTAAGCTATTCCGCAAAAAATGGCCACTACTGACTGAGTTAACTGTTTGCACGTAAACAAATTAAACGGCACATAATTTTGCACAAACAGAACAAAAAACCAATACATCTTTTCCGTTTCGATCTGTATAATTTTATGACTTAAAAACATTGCATATGATAAAATCAGAAGCACGTAACTGATAAGCTTCTGGTAAAACAAATAGGACTGCTTAAATGGCCTTGTTGTTATTTTAGAGGGGGAAAATAATAAGAACTAAATTGAAAACAAATGCCGATGGAGGATATCTAGTAATTATATTTTTTGCTCCTAAGATTCTTGACTGTTGTTTTAAAAGAAAGAGAGAAAAGTTTCTTTTTTTTCCATGTAAGTACCATACTGCTCTTCAAATTCAAGAGAAACCATCTCACAAATGTGTGAGTTCCCAGAACAATGCTTTGGATATTTTGGACTTGAAGGCATTTTCCTGCTCACCCATGCCGGCTGAAGTGATCGAAGGCTTGTGATCTGACAGACACAGGCATGGCTCATTTAATTTCTCCCTGTCTGAAAAGGAAGGCAGCTTTTTTGAGTGAAGGTTGAAACTTACTTCACAAATGATAACCATACTCAACAAATCCTAACAAAATGAATGTCTTACTTCAAGAGATTGGCAGTTTCCAATTTATAGCACAGGAAGCCCAGGCTGACAACAGGCCACCCTGCTTCCGGTGAAGACAAAGGCGAACCTAACTTGGCGCAAATAGAGGCTAATTTCTTTTTAAAAAATTCAATCAAAAGATCAAAGATTTTTTGTGAAATGTAAGCATACTTTTTGCGAAAAATCAAAAAAACAACTTAAAAATTAAGATTCAAAAATGTGGTTTTGAGAACACATTTTTCCTCATATTATTTTTGTTTTTCATCCTTAGAGAAAATGCATGCTTAGGTTTTATTTTAAATGGTGTATAAAATCGAATGATGCTAAAAACTTTGGATAAAACTGTCTGGAAGTTTCCGAAGTTATCCTGATTTTTCTGTTTTGGGTCACATTGGGCGTGGCCTGATGACATCACAACCCGAACCACAGGTGTACTTAAAGGTCTCTGTTCAAATTTGGTCAAACATAAGCAAACTGATTTTTCACTAGCAATGACCTCAAAAGATTAAGTGTAATGGGCCCTTAAGTGGACACTATATATTGGATGGGGTTAGTTTCTAGAGAAACTGTGGTGCTGCGTTGGTGGGGGTGAAGCACAAGAATTTGGTTTTATCGACTGAGTTGATAAGGTAAATTAACCACCGTAAAAAGATTTGAGAAAGCTTTTTACGGTGGCTAATTTACCTTATCGACTCAGTGGATAAAACCAAATTCCTATATTGGACACCAGCTTGGGTCCCTAATTTTTCTTCTCATATTTACTGTACAATGATCCAATATTCAGAGGACCCCACTTATATATTGTGAGATTACTGTCTACTTCTGAATAGTGCATGTTCTGGTAAAAACAATCTATTCAATATGGCCAGTTGCAAACTAAGGTTTAGGAAAAATAATAAAATGCAGGTTAACTGACTGCCTCGCTTAAATGGAAGGTGTGCAAATCCCCACAACCCAGCCATAAGCCCCCATTCCAGGCACCCATCACACTGATTGAATCAGTGGAAGGAAAAAATAGAAGGGTGAGATGGGGTGGGGGAATGCTGAAGCCAACCGCTACAAAACCGCTTCAGACTGAAACAAAAAGTGCTACAAAAACCACTACAAAACCGCTTGAAAAACTTGAAGATCCTACTGTAGCTACATGTAAGACGAAGCTGCCACTCCTAGAGAGTTTGACCGCTGACCGGAAGCATCTGCTAACACTAAGCTCGTGGTGGTTAACTTTGTTAAATTGTCATTTAACTAAATTAATAAACATGGAGATAAAACATGGCTGCCTAGTAATTACATCTAATTGTGCAATTGGTCAGACCTGTATCAAACGAACACTTGACTGTAGGTTGTCCACTTAATACAGGTTTCATTGCAGTAATAGAATTTATAAATTATTGTACAATACTGTAAGTTTAAAAAACCAAGAAAGTCATTCAGAGCCTTTGAATGTCCCTGTGTTATTAGGTTGGAGATCATGTGACAGGGGGTGATATGTTTGGTATTGTACATGAGAACACTCTCCTGAAGCACAGACTGGCCCTTCACCCCAAGGCTCGCGGTACAGTCACTTACATTGCTCCTGCAGGAAACTACAATGTTACGGTAAGTATCTTACTAGCTTTCTAGATTGTTTGAGAATGGAATTAGTCTACATGTTAATAGTAACTTATTGTCTAAAATTGATCTCATGACTTATGCAAAACCACTCATTGTGTCTTTTTAACAAAAATGTAACTCATCAATATGCGAAGCATTGAACAAGTTAGCAGACAAATATGCAAATATTCACTCCTTTCATCACTCAGCTGTAAACTTATCTTTGTAATAATTATTGTGCTGACAGGACATGTACTTAAGGCTTGCGCATATATTTTGTGCATTCCAAATGTGATAGGTAATGGTCACCTGTCTTACCTACAGGGACGGCATTGGAGGGAGAGTAGGGTGGGGAGTTGGACACAGTAGTAAGGGGGGGCGATATAGGTCATAGTCATTTTTCCCTAACCACACCCATTTTTTTTTTGAATATGGGTCATAGTCAAAAGTCCCTATATACGTCATCGCTGACGTCAGCTGACGTTAGCCCAACGTTATATAGGGGATTTTGACTAGAATTATTTTTCAATTTTTTTGAATTTTTTTTTGAAGTTTTTTTTTCAATTTTTGATTTATATAGGTGATTTTGAGTATCGAATTTTTTCAAAAAATTTTTTGATTTTTTTCAAAAATTTTTTCAAATTTTTTTTTTTTTTTTTTGGGGGAAGTGGTCAAATTTCCCTGTGTACGATCCTCCTGGGGAATGAATTGGGGAAGTAGTCAAAATCCCCAATATGAAAGAAGAAGCCCACACAAAGATGAAAGTTCAATAACGTGTTTAATGAAAATCATCAACAAGAAAAAATTTCAAGGATTAACGCTTTCTTCTTTTCTTGAGTAACTTTCCGATCGGGGTTTGAGCAAAATTTATCTGGATGTTATGGTGATAAAAGCGCTTATCATCGAGCGCTGAATAATTCTTTTAACAGAACATAATACAAGCAATCACTTGGTAATTAGACTGCATGAAAACCTTCAGGGCAAAAAATTCAAAGTCAGACATTTTCCGCGAAGACGTGTCGTAAATCAGGTTCTCTTTCTCTTTCGATTCCATCGCATGTTAGAACGAAAATCATCTTGGCTCGCCTCCGGGACATTCCGTGAATGAAAAAAGAAAAAAAAAAATAGTTTGAATTCAATACTCGCAGAAAACTCGTTTGAAAGAAGAAACGTGAAAGTATTTTAAACAAATCAAATTTTCCTCGCATGACGAATCGAGCAAAGACAAACAAACAAACTACGAACCTGCGGAAGGATTTTGCAGTACAAAAATCCCTTTCTTTTGCCGAAAAGGTTGTCCTTTTTCCAAAGCCACCTCTTAAACCTTCCACGAGGAGAGTTGTCTGATTTTTTAGCGAGGAACCATCTTTGTTTTCACGCCGTGAAAAAATCTTTCTTGTCTTTCTCAGAACAGCGTTTTCCTGGAAAAACCGGCATGACGAATCGAGCAAAGACAAACAAACAAACTACGAACCTGCGGAAGGATTTTGCAGTACAAAAATCCCTTTCTTTTGCCGAAAAGGTTGTCCTTTTTCCAAAGCCACCTCTTAAACCTTCCACGAGGAGAGTTGTCTGATTTTTTAGCGAGGAACCATCTTTGTTTTCACGCCGTGAAAAAATCTTTCTTGTCTTTCTCAGAACAGCGTTTTCCTGGAAAAACCCGGCTTACGCCATCACTTGGCTCCAGACCACGCGCGAACCACAGCGGGACCTGGCTCGACGATAAAAGAGTTTAAATTGAAATCGTCTCGTCCCAAGTGTTTGCGATAATCTTGCACCCATTACTGTTTTCTTCTGCCGAGCAGCTCGTCTGGCTTTGCGTTGTAAGCGAATGAGAGAAGAATGAAAAAAGAACAAAGCGCGAGCCTTTATAAAGGGAAAAAAAGCTGACGCCACCCCTCAGGCTACGAGGAAGCCCTTCGCTGACGTCTCTTGTCTTTGAAGGGCAATTTGTTTTGTCAACCAAGCGTTTCCAGAAAGTGAGAGTGCTTTTTGTTTTGTGTTTTTCTTGCTTGTTTTTCGTTTTCTTGTTTTCGAATGTTTTTGTTGATTTTTTTCATTACGTTTTTGACTTTTTTTTTTTGATGAATTCTTATTCAAATAACCGGTTCGCTGACGCCATTTCTTCATTATAAAAATCGCTCCCCAAGTTCATTTTCACTCATTCTCCAGCTGAAGAACAAGAAGAAGAAAAGAAGAAGATGCCGAAGAAGATGCCATTTGAAGAAAAAGTTTACGTAGCCCCGAAGCGGAAATCCACCAAACCTGCGAAAGTTCCTGCGGGAAAGAAAAGAAAGAAAGAAAATGTTAAAGATATCATTAACAAAGCTAAAGATGTCGTAGAGTACATCACAATTGAAGCAGAAGGAAGAGCAAATGAAGCACCATTGGCATCAATAGCCCCGTTTATACCTGACGCTCACACAGAAGTGAATGAACCTCTTATTCAAGATGTGGATCTAAACGTGGAACAACAAAATGCTGTCAATGCAATTGTTGGCAGCATTGGTCACATCACCCAGATGCAAATTGAGGATGCAGCTTCCAATAAGAACATTTTTTTATTCTGCCCCTTTCATCTTGGACATTTGGAACAGAGAGTCAGCTCCCCAAACGGGTTTTGTTATCTGAAATGCCCTTATCAAGATTGTTGTGTGATCTGCGCAAAAGACAAGGCAGAGCTTTACATGCAAACTGTTCACGCTCAGTTGAATAGGGACATTAAGGAAAACTGGAAGCCTTTGCGTTGTTTCTGCAATGAAGTCTTGACCCTGAAGCAAAGCAATTCTGAGAAGAATCCAGGTCGAATCTATCTTGCTTGCAGAAAGAGAGAGTGTAAATACTTCCAATGGGGTGATCTCCCTTTGAACGAGAAAAACGGAGACCATCACTTTAACCATGATCCCTTCCCTCTCCCCATGAAAGAATATGCAGGCAAAACCTTGATCAGAGATGCATGTGGCGCTTCAAACTTGTTTTCCTGACTTAAAGAAACAAGAAGAGCAAAAGAAACGCGCAAAGCAGACGGAATCAGCGAGAGTGATCCAAGAAGCCTTTCCAAACACTTTTGGCTCTAGTCAGCCAAGTCACCCAAAATGTACTACTCTTTTTTGAAAAAAACGTTTGAAAAAACTTATCATTATTGCTATAAAAGGTTTAAATTGTTTGAATGTTGAATAAAAATGAAACTGGGCAAAAAGGTTGTTTGATCTCTTGTGGAATTGGGGTCGATGGCGAGTCATGCCATGGGTATGTTCCTCTTTGTATAGACGCTGTAAAGAAGGGTTGAAACCTATTCCAATAGAAGATGTTCGACAAACAATTGTTGTCGAAATACAATGATTCCAAAGCTATAGGCAGTTTAAGAGGAGTGGCACGATTTGCATCCTCCCAGGGAATTCCGCTGGGTCGAGCCAAACAATTGTTACAACAACATCCGCAAGAATTTAAACATGTTTGATGTCCACCATGTTTTGTAATCCCACGCCACTTTGAAAACCAAGACTAAGACAACAGAGGTTTCATTCACATTGCACCAACGTTTTACTCAATAAAAAAAGTAAAGAGAAGAAAACATGGCTGCGATTGACAACAATGGCAAAAAAAAAAACATTGATCAAACGGGTTTTTTTTCATTGAGCTTGAGGCTCGTGGGTCGTTTGTCCTCTCATGCAAACTTCGACGACCGTCAGTTTTTTTTATGGATCTAATCCCAAGTCCTTGCACGAGGAGCTGTCATCGCTGTCCACCTCATCTGTCCAATTATGACCTAATTTCAGGCGCTGCCAGTCAAACACTTCATCGATGTTGACGTGCGTCAATCCTAATAGTTCATAGGTAAAGAACAGATCTTGACGTCGGAAGGATAAAATTTCTTCCAAAATGCGTACGGTGACCACATCGGTTGACAACATGTTGCGCACAAATTGACAGTTTTCAGGGGTCCAGATCGGGTGTACGATACCATTTTCATGCAGCTGATGCACCCATTCGTCGTACACATCTGGAAAAGTGACTTGTCGAAGAGCCCTACTAATGTTAGCTCGTAGATCGTGTAAGAACAACAAGGCTTCGGGTGACCAAATGGGGTTATCGGGCGGTTTCAATACCACATGATGTTGCATGCATTTTAATAATGCTACAATCCACCAACGCCGCCAAGGGCGAGCATTCAGACTCTGCGTAAACTCACTCTGAGAGTCCACTACCCCTTGACTCGTGAAAGGAGAAGTCATGTTTGGTGTAAAAAAGACTAAACGTTATCCTTATATAGAAAACGCGAACTGTCAGTCCTACCAAAATCTTCTATAAAAAAAAAGAAACGACAAGGTATCAAAACAAATGGTAACACGTCAACAAAGAACACTTCAGCGCGCGAGATTAAAAAAATGTCGAGAACGTCTGACGCCCAGATTGCTTTAAAAGATTGGTTGGGATGTGCCATTCTCTTTTTAGAAAGAGTCGACCCCCATTCTTTGGTGGACTTCAGCGATGATGCGTTACAAGAGCTAGAACCGGACGTAGCGTTTGCGCAACTGGTGACCAGAAACAAAGAGAAGAACGAACCGTTTACTTTGCTTCATTTGATGGCTTATTTAAGCGTTATGCGTCAATGTTTGTCCCTGGACGCTTACCGTGAACATCGTCGTTGGATATTTAAGCAACAACAACAAGCATACATACCTAGTTTTGGACGTTTTGTGGCTCAATTTACAGTGAGTCTGACCCGGCGATTGATCCCTTTGGTGGTGCGCACCTGTTTGTTCCCCATCTAAAAAAATGAAGAAGGCCGAGCAGATGAGTCCTTTGGAAGACTTGTATTTGGATCTGGAGAGTCCTTACGCGTTGAGTGGAAATTTCAAGGAATTGACCAAGGTGGCCCGCGACACGTTGGACGTCTCACCCAGCCAGGCGCAAACGTATTTACAAGGAGAACCCACTTTCACGTTACACCGTCCTCGTCAGGTACGATTTCCACGCAGCAAGACGGTCGTGCCTCCGCAAGTGGATTATACCTGGCAGGCGGATCTTGTGGAAATGCAGGATGCCAAACTCATTGCCCAAAACAAACGCACCCGATACCTACTGACGGTCATCGATGTGTTGTCCAAATATGCATGGGTCATTGCCTTAAAAAGCAAGAAAGGTAAGGCCACGGCAGATGCCTTTCGTTATTTGTTGGAGAATTCAGGAGGACGTAAGCCCGTCAACTTGCAGACGGATCAAGGGAAAGAATTCTACAACCAACACATGAAGCAATTACTGGACGAGTATAACATTCACCACTATTCCACTCGAGGTGAACCCAAAGCTGCTGTGGTCGAACGTTTCAATCGCACTTTGAAGGAATTGATGTACAAGTACATGACAGCTCGCAACACCCCCAAATATTTGGAGGTCTTACCCTTGTTGGTGGACAAGTACAACACGCGCATTCACAGCCGCACTCAAATGGCCCCGGCCGATGTCACTGACGACAATGCCTCGGTGGTCTGGAAGCGGTTGTTCAAACCCACCCCTGCCTTAGACCCTTACAAGTTTCGACCGGGGGATTTTGTGCGCACCACAAAACCCGTCAAGGGTAAAAAGAGTGCCTTTTCCAAGAGTTATCGGGGTAATTGGTCGCAAGACGTGTACACGGTGACCGATCGTCAACGGTCCTTGTACGATGGTGTGAATTATTATAAGTTGGACACTTGGAAAGGTGATAAAGTACCTGGACGATTTTATGAACCTCAACTGCAAAAAGTACGAGCTCTACCCAACCAATGGCGGGTGAGTAAAAAGCTTAAATACAAGGGACGCGGACCCACTCGTCAAGTGTTAGTTAACTGGCAAGGACTTGCTCCCGATTATCAAACGTGGATACCCGTCAAAGAGTTAAAAAAGTCCTCGTAAAAAAATGGCCAAACCCTGGGAAATGGACGATGATTTTTTGCTGTTTCTGAATAGTGGGGATGTGGGCACGGAACCCCTCGAACCCGGAGAGACCACCGTGCGCAGTGCGTTCCGACAACGGTTGGAGATTCCATTGACGCTCACCGACCAGTGGCAAGTTGCCCTTTTGAAACTGTTGTACACCAATTCTTACGGGAACACCGTGTTGAAATCGTCGCAGGATTACCATGTGCGTGTGGGGAGCTCGGATGGATCGGTTCCCACTCGATCAATGGCGCTGACTTCGCACAAACACTTCACGCACGCGGCAGAATTGCTTGGCGATTTGGTGCAGAAGATGGGATGGTACGTGATACCTACCTTGTCGGGCGGTCAACATCATTACGGACAACTCCACATGGAATCTCCTGGCACCACGGACGAAAATTTTCCCACAAATCCCAAACTGGATCTGTTTCGTCCCGACCTGGTGCGTGAATTTTTGCAAAGGATCGAAAACACTTATCGCGTGAAACAAGTCGCACTCCCTACGCGCTTCAATCTGATCGAATATTACCTAGGATTCGCCC
Organism: Dendrophyllia cribrosa; assembly: GCA_024195265.1. Classification (NCBI taxonomy): domain Eukaryota; kingdom Metazoa; phylum Cnidaria; class Anthozoa; order Scleractinia; family Dendrophylliidae; genus Dendrophyllia; species Dendrophyllia cribrosa. The sequence continues at coordinate 19,134,492 of JAJLRJ010000010.1, forward strand.
TCCTGAAACTCATGGGTTTAAGGAGGGATTACATCTGGTTAACTAGAGCTAGTCCATCCAGACCCAGGACGCATTATTCACTCCATCTGTGGGCGCAGGGTCAGTACAATCTAGGGGAATCGTTGGCTCTGTTGATGGGATTTTTGGAGCCCGATCCAGATCGGCCGGGCCAGACGCGCATTGTGGCTCACAACACCGTCTACGCGGACACAGGAGAAGGTACGCAAGCCGATTGGGTGGTTAGTCGTTTGGACACGCATCACTTTGGCATCGAGACGGAAGATTTTCTGTTGGGAGGCGTACGCATCAAACTCAACACTGCCGTCGAGCGGTTGCACTACACGTTTGGCAAAAGAGCCGTCTTTGACATGGGGGCTTGGGTGCGCGACCCGTCTCCCTTGTTACCCTACGCGCGACAATCCCCCGTGACGGTGGTCACTACGGAACCCGGCAAGTGGTTTCTGCAGGCCCGAGAAGGGGTCAACGTCGATTTCAAAAACGGTCTGGAGACAGTGATGGGTACCCCACAACTCAAAGCTCCTTCTCGGGTTAAGGGATTCGGGGCCTGGTTGGCTTTGCCCAGTTTGGAGACATCCCTGGCCCAAACAAACACCCACTTGTCTGACGTGGACCTCACGCGATGCAATACCGAAGTAGATGTGGTGGAATTTAGCCCCGTGGGCGACAGACAACGCCGATTGCTGGCCACTCTTCCCCTCTCACCTAGCAGCGATTACGGTCTCACGGTCGAATACGACCCGCAGCATTTGGATTTCAGACCGTTGGCAGGACCCACGCAAAATCTGAGCGAGTTGAGAGTGCATTTAAGAAACGCTGAAGGTTTGGGTATACCATTTTACACGGGTCTCACCGGTGTTTGGTTGTACTTTCGCAAAGGAGGAACGAAAAACACACAACCCTTGCAATCGGCCGGCATGAGTTTTGCTGGGGGACGTCGAGTGACTTTGGAAAGTGACGATCAGAAGGACCTCTTCCCGAACAACACCCCATCGCGTTTCAGGTTGAGATTACCCGAACAGTGGACCTTGGATGCCACATGGGAAGTGGCTCTGGTGCAATTGTTGATGCCTCACACGTTTCACAACGTTCAAGATCGCCAGATACAGTGTTCTGTCAACTACCCATCCGGCAAACAAGATATTTTTTTGGCGGGCGGGCTCTACGTGACCTTGACAGATGTTGTGTTGGCCCTTCATCAAGCCATCGAAACGGAGACACCCGTTTCAGATGCTGGCACGACCGCTCGTGTCCAACTGCAGTTGGACGAGAAAGGATTTTACCAGTGGACCTTCCCCACGAATGATTTTTCGCTGTACTTACCCAGCTGGTTGGCTCGAGTTTTAGGATATCTTGATTGGGAATCGTGGACGGTCCCGTTTTACTACAAGTCCGACGTGCGTCATCCCACAGTGGAAATCACCAGCACGGACACCCAGACTGGGCGCCCGACCGAAGTGGAAATCACACGCTCGCATACCATGGCCTTACCGGCCGATCATCGCGTGTGGAGTTTTGTCTCCCCGAACTCTTTCCAGAACGTCTACGTGCATTGCAACGTGGCCGAACCCGTGTACGTGGGATCGCAGATGGCCAAGGTGGTCTTAATCCATGGCGTCAACCCTCAGAAGGGGGTCTTGGAGGACGTGCCCATTCCACACTTGATCTTTTCGCGATTGAGTCATTTCACTTTTCGAGACCTCGAAATCGATATAAGAGACAACTTAGGTCGTCCCATCTCATTTCAAGGAGGAAACGTCACAGCTGCTCTGTATTTCCGACAACGTAAATTGCCTTAAAAAAAAAAAAAGTGCCAATGCGTCGCACGTTTTTGAGATCGCAATGGATCCAAGTAGGTGGTGGTGATGGTTACAATCAAGGCCTGCCTCCGTATCAAGAAGGGGGTTTTTGGGGCACGCTGGCAGGTCCTGCAGTGAGTTATCTGGGTAATTTAGCGGCCAACGCGGGATACGAAACAGCCTGTCGAGCCGCCCGCAAATTTTACAAAAGTCATTGTCGGAAGAAGGAGGAGGAAGAGGAAGAGGAGGAGGAGGAACCGCCCCGCAAGAAAAAGACAAAGACAAAACGAGAACTGCCCCGCAAGAAAAAAAAGAAAAAGATGCAACGAGGAGGAAGAGGAGACAAGTACGACGGTGGGACGGCCGATTATCAGGAAGGAGGACTGGTCTTACCTTTCTCCGAAATGACGTACGAGCAACTGTTGAGAGCGCAGAGGGGTTTTGGGAAGCGGCGATCTCGACAAAGAACCCCTCGTCGACCTCGCAACATCACGGCCGCGAGTTTGGATGAAAATCTCTATCGGCGTCTGGGAGGGAGACCCATCGGGGTGTTGCCCAATGCCATTCCTGGCTTTCAGGTGGGCATGGGAGAGAATCGAGAGAGAGTAAGAGGAAAAAAACGTAGACGAACGGGTCACGGTGATTGTTTCAACGAGCTCCTATAAAAAGGAGCATCCACGGGTGGTCGACCATTTGACTAGACGTCACCGTCAGCATGTCACAAGGGTCAGATGACACAGACAACAACAACAACAACAACGGTGGGATCATCGTGCAGGCCGATCAGGGTCTTTACAATTATCGCCCTCCGCGAGAAATTGATGCCACAGAATACAAATGGCACTTTGAAGATGTGAAATCTCAGACCACTTCGTCAAACCCTCTCCAGTTTCGTTTGGCCGATCGACCTTACCCCTTCTGCCCCAGCGAGATCGAACTGCATCTTAAAGTGTACTTCAAACTGGGCTCCACAAAAGCACCCTTGAATGACTTCACCACCAACCAAGCTATTGTAGGCCCAGTGAACAATTTTGGGTACAGTTGTATCCGTCAAGTTCGTTGTCGAGTCAACAACAACGAAACTGAGTCCACGGCTGGGGTGAATTTGGCATACCGAGAATATTTCAAGACCTTGTTGGAAGCAGATCCCTGGGACGAAGCCAGCCGCCTCAAGCGACAAGGATGGTACAAAGATAGCGCAGGACAGATGGATAAATGGGGAGGCCTAGCCACTCATAATCCTGGAGGGGTTCAACGACAAAAGATCTGTGTCAATGGCACGGGCAAGTTCGAATTCAACGTGTGCCCTTTGCCTTGTAATTTTTGCCAGATAGAACAGAACGTCCCACCCAACACCAGAGTAGAATTTGAGATCGAGTTCAATGACCCCAAGTTCTGTTTGATGTCCATGACCCTGGACAAGTCCACTGCAGCTGGGGCCGTGAACAACACGGCTAGTTTTGAAGTCTTGGCCCAAGAGTGTTTTCTCCGTGTGTTTTATCGCGTTCCCAATGATATCATCATGAAGTACATGGAAGAACAAGTGGAAAAGACCACGGTGGCCAACCCCCTCTCCTTCCCCTATCAGGCGCATGCGATGCGAGAACAGGTACATTCCAACAGGCGTCAGCCAAGTGGAGTTCAACGATGTGTTTCAAGGACGTTCCCCGCGCTTGTTTTGGTTGGTGGTGTTGGAAGATGCGCGTTATCAGGGAGAATTCAATAAAAATCCCTTTGACTTCAAAGCCAATTTTTCAGGATTCAACATCACCAGTGCCGAGTGCACAGCCAACGGAGTCCCAGTGAACAAAGCCAAAGTGGATCTTACCAACAAATACGAGATCTATGATTTGTTGCTGAATGCCTCAGGCAAAAAGAGACGCGATGCTTACCTGTTGGATCCCGATACCTTTGAAAAGGGTTTCTACTTTGTACCCTTTGATTTGACGGCTGTCCAAGATGGAGGTGATTCTGTCACCCCGCAGTTGCAAATGCTGATCAACGTCAGGCTGGGGTTTTCTACAACGACAGGTGCAGCATTGCAAGCTTTGTTCTTGTACAACACAGATGAGAGTCTGTTGCAGATTGACAACAGAGGAACCACTCAAGGCCCAGTGCTCTTGTCCGATGCCTTGGTGTGAAAAGAGCTGGAGAAAACATTATCTTTTTGTAACAATAAAAAAAAAGAGGTCAATAAAAATGTCACTTGCCTATTTCATGAACTTTAGATGCCTTGTTTGAAAAGAGCTTTTTTGTAACAAGAAAAAAAAAAAAAAAAAGAGTTTAATAAAAATGTTTTATCTTTTTTGGTGATGTTTGTGTGTGTCACTCTCCTGTTCCTCGGGCCCCCTATAAAAAAGGGCACAAGTCCTCCTTGGTCAGTTTTGAAAATGCCTTGCAGAAAGAAAAGAAGAAGAGTATCTCGCAAAAAGAGGTACCACAGAGGGGGTGCTAGGTTCGTGAGACAACCCACCCTGCAGGATAAAATAGCCGAGGGAGCCAGTATGTTTTTATCAGGACCTGCCCCTTCGTTTGCTACGGCAGGCTTGTTCCTGGGCAAGCAAGCATTCAAAGGCATAAAAGACAACGTGGAGCATTTTTTAAAGGCCAAAAAGCGGCGGAGATAATAAAAAAAAAAAGATCCACCTTGTCAAAAAAAAAAAAGATGGTCAAGCCATCCCGTGCCAGACGTGACAGCGCCCAAAGACGAAGAAATCGTCGGATGACAAGGCAGGGAGGTATTCAACGAGGAGGTTTCGTCCCCATTGTGGTGGATTTTAAGAAAGGGATCCAAGTGACACGGGACGCCATCGAAGCCATGCAACAACCCATCGACCACGACAAGGCCCGACGAAACGTGAACAGGTACAAAGCCGAGTATGCGTCTTATAAAAGACGCGGTGGAAACAAAGGGTTCACGCGTTGGGCCCGCGACAAAGGTTACGCCAAAAAAAGTGATGCCTGTTGCCTGCAGTAAAAATGCATGACACGTTGCAATTGCGAAAAGCGTGTCGAGGCGATGACAACATTTCAAAATACTTTTGGGACGTGTTTGGTGCGGATGAAGGAGCCTGTCAACCCGTCGAGTACCCCAAGTGCGCCATATGGAACACGGACCCCATACGCTTACCCGGCCAACATTGGATAGCGGTGTTTTGGGCGAGTCAAGACCACGGAGAATTCTTTGATAGTTACGCGCGAGCGCCATCCTTCTACAACGCAGCGTGGCGTTGTTTCGACCTTTTCCGTCACATTCCACAAGAGCTACAAGGAACCAACACCGATGTGTGCGGAGATTATTGTTTGTACTACTTATTTCATCGTTGCCGCGGCAAACCCATGACCCAAATTGTTCGACCCTTCTCATACACGGATCGTGTCTACAACGATACGGCCGTGGTGGAACGAGTACGGGAAGAATTCCCGAGTTTACAACACCAACACCTGGCAGGGGGACTGTATGATGAGGATGGACGCCCCAACCAGATGTGTCGGATCAAACGGTTGAATCTTTGCAAAAGAAAGGCATAAAAGGAAGAACGGTGTTTTTTACGGGGTGACAGGTTAAAAACATGGAAACGGAAGATGCTCCCTCTTGTTATGATCCACGTTTCAGGGTCCCGGGTAACATGCAGATCGTGGGTCCTACCTTGAGCGGCAAGACAACCTTCTTGTACAAGTTGGTCAAAGATGCTCCGTGCTACTTTCGGGAAGACGACAGATCCCCTTGTTATTTTCAAAAAATCGTGTATTGCTATGGATCAGCCTGGCAACCGATTTTTAACCAATTCCAAGAGATGGGCGTGCAATTTCACGAGGGCTTGCCAGACAACGTGGAAGCACTCTTTCCACCCGAAACACGCCCCGGTTTGATCATCATGGACGATCTCATGCACGAAAGCAGCAAGTCACCTCAAGTGACCCAACTGTTGACCAAAGGAACGCATCACTTGGGTCTCTTTGCGATTTTCCTGTCGCAGAACCTCTTCCATTCGGGCAAGGAACAAGCTGGTCAAAATCGCAATTATCATTACACCGTTCTCTTCAAAAATCCTGCGGATACCCGTTACATCAAGATGCTGGGCAATCGTTGGTTGGGTGATTCAGAGGCATTTTGGCCCATCTATAAAAGGGCCACAGAGAGACCTTTTGGCTATCTATTGACCGACCATCATCCTCGAACCGACGACGCCATTCGTTTTCGTACCCATCTCTTGATAGACGATCCCGAACCTCTTACCGTGTTGCAACCCGCTCAAAAGAGAAGACACAAAACGTGAGAAAAATGTCTTTCCGTCGTCGAGATTGGAGAAGACAGCGAGGACGAGGCATGTTGGAGGATTTTAGCAAATCTCGCGCCACCCGCACCAATCAAATCAGAGCGCGATGGAATAAGGAGAGAGCCGACATGCATCGACGCTTGCAAAACGAAAGCGGTAAATTGCAAGAAGGTGCCCGTCGCCTCCAGTGGATGTTGGAAAACCCCAACCCCAGTCTGGGTGAAAGGGTCATGGAGAAGGGACGTCAAACCCAATTCAAAGCCAAGAATGCTTTCAAACCAGGCATCAAACGCCCCAAACTCAAAGCAGGAACGAAAAGAGCCCTGATGGCTGGGGCGATGGGAGGTGTCTTGGCCCCCGTAGTGGGAACTTTAATCGCCAAAGCTATAAAAAAGACGAAGACGAAGAAGAAGAAATCATAAAAAGAAAACAGTTATGCAGTCCCTCATTGTCATTCCCACCTATGGAACATGGCCCACCATGCCACGCATCGCTCGAGCGCCTTGGTCGCAAGGGGTTCCTTTTACCCGTTACGTGGTTGGGAAAGGGATACAATTGCAAGATGCAAGCGATCTCACCACGGGTCGGGCGGCCTGGCAAGCACAGATCCGTCGCAGTCAAAGAGGTCGCGGGATCGATGGCAGCCAGAGATCAAGAGCCATGGCCAAAGCCTATGCCAACCGACCCGCTCAGAAGGTCGATCGTTGGGTCAACAGAAAGATGTGGCGCTTGCGAGATAAGATGACTCCCGAAACCTTAACAGGAAAATTAACAGCAGGTGCTGCATTAGGAGGAGCTGCGGCGGCCGTGCCAGCAGCGTTTTTGGGTGCCTTAACAGCCAAAGTCTTCACCCAGAAGAAGAAAAAGAAGAAGAAGAAACAAGAAGGAGGGTTTTTAACGCTGCTAAGCAGTGCTGCCAAAGTGGGATACGAGGTTGGAAAGAGAAAAGATTACAAGCGTATGGGAGCCAAAGGAGCCACGGGGCATTATAAAGCGCATCGCAAACCCTGGGAAGTTTAAGGAAGGTATAAAGAGAGAGTAGTCCTCATCCGCAAGTACATTCACCATGCCAACCGTTCGCAGAAAGAAAACAAGACAGCGTGGAAAAGGTTTGGGCGCCGACATGGCCGTGGCCACGGCAGCTCCCATTGTGGCCAATCTCTTAAGTCAAGGGATTGAACACGCCATGGACAAAGGACCAGAGGTACTCGGCAAGGTAGCCGAGCATGGCAAACGTGGTGTAAAGTGGCTCTCGAAACGCTTCAACCGTTTGAGAAAAAAGAAACCTCAGAAGGGCGGTAGAAAAAAAAGAACATCCTTGCCCCGTTGGGCTCAAGAACCTGGTCTGTCCAAACTCGTAGGTCTACCCAATCATTTACCGTCACACGTGCAATTTCAATTTGAAAATTCCACGACCTCGGTGTAGGCAGGCGAAGGATATAAGAAAGGAGGAAACTGCAGGACACACACAGTTTTTTGTGATGGCCCCACCTAGAGGCGCTTGGCGTGCTTTTCCTGTCAATTCAAATTTTTCGCCCACTTCTGCTGCAGAGCGACGAGCGAACTCGGGATTTGATGCCCCAAGAAAGAAGGCCACTACCGATCGTTTTGGGAGACCCAACCGAGCCGTGAAAGCCAGTATTGCCTTGAAAAAAGGAATCAAGACAGCCAATGCGGCGACAGCGGGAGCGATTTTAGCGGCCACTTTGGGCGGTGTGCTTGCAAGTCAACTCTCGAAAAAGAAAAAAAAGAAGAAGAAGAAGCAAGAACAACAAGGTGCAGGCAAAAGATCAAGGGGATGGCGCATGCAAGAACAAGCCGACTGGTTATCGGGGTTGACGGATCGCCGGACGTTTTCGGAGGACATAAAAAGAGCCAGCAACGAACAATTGCGAGCTCTGACCGATCTGATACGTAATCTCTACGACAACGTGATCCAAGTACCCGCTTACGTCAAAACCCCTCTCCTGGGTAACAGGAAAACGATTCGACGCATCAGTGCACTGACGACGCCTTTGCACGAAAGAAAGAGGCTCTTAAGAAGAGTAGGAGGAGAAAAACTCGTTCCCTTTTTGCAAGCCGGACTAGACGCCTTGTCGTCATGACGGACAAATACGCTCGAGAGATGATGTTGGTGCCCAAAGATCCCCCCTGGATGAAACCGCCGGTTCCCTTTCTACCCGATTCATCCCGTCAATGGGGAAGGGGTGAACAAACACCCCCCGACCCCAACGAAGCCTACTGGAAACGTCAATTCTTGACGGACCAATTGGTCAATGCCCCTCGTTTGGATCGCGTCATGCGTGTCATGGATGCCATGAAGAGCGTGGAAGGTGAAGGGCAACCGCCCAAGTTACCTTCGTACGGAAGTAAGAGCAGCGAATACTTTCGACTTCAGAATCAACTACGACACATGATAGACCCCCGTCAGACCTCTGCGCTCTTGAGAAGACCTCCCCCTCTTTCGGCGGCGGAAAACCAAGCCCGAACGGATGATATTATTCCCCCCAAACCACCCCTTGGATCCACACTTTCACCACCTCCCAAGTCATTTCAAGAAGCGCACCAGCAATCAAAGAACATTGACAAACAATTGGAAAACTTCATCAACGTGGCTAAACAGAATTTGGACGAGGCCAAGCGCGCCGGCAATAATCCTAACGAGGTGAAAATGGCTGATCTAGATTGGCAAGTGGCTCAAAAGTCTGCTGAAGTCATACGAGAGTTGGACGATCAATTAAACTCAGAAAACTATGGTTTGCCCTTCAGCGACCTCAAATACTGGACCACGGACAAAGACACATTCGATGCTGCCGTGGAAGCACACAAAAGAGAGCTGCTGGAACGTCGTGACAAACTGTGGGGTCAACTGGAAACAGAATATCAAGAGCACAAGGAAAGCATGAAACAGAGAGAAAAGCAAAGACAAGCCAAGATAGAAAACATTATTCAAAAAGGAAAAGGGGTCGCCTTGAAACGACACAAACCTCGCGGTTGGGTGCAAGAGTAAGAAAGTTGTTCAGAAAAAAGAGACGTTTAAAAGTTGTCACTATTTAAATTGTTGACCTGTTTTCACAACAAGATTGTTGTAATAAAGTTGCTTTAAAATGGTCAAAACACGTGTGCTCTTTTTCTTGCACTAACCGGTTTTTTGAATAAGAATTCATCATTTATTGAATTCAAACTATTTTTTTTTTCTTTTTTCATTCACGGAATGTCCCGGAGGCGAGCCAAGATGATTTTCGTTCTAACATGCGATGGAATCGAAAGAGAAAGAGAACCTGATTTACGACACGTCTTCGCGGAAAATGTCTGACTTTGAATTTTTTGCCCTGAAGGTTTTCATGCGGTCTAATTACCAAGTGATTGCTTGTATTATGTTCTGTTAAAAGAATTATTCAGCGCTCGATGATAAGCGCTTTTATCACCATAACATCCAGATAAATTTTGCTCAAACCCCGATCGGAAAGTTACTCAAGAAAAGAAGAAAGCGTTAATCCTTGAAATTTTTTCTTGTTGATGATTTTCATTAAACACGTTATTGAACTTTCATCTTTGTGTGGGCTTCTTCTTTCATATTGGGGATTTTGACTACTTCCCCAATTCATTCCCCAGGAGGATCGTACACAGGGAAATTTGACCACTTCCCCAAAAAAAAAAAAAAAAAAATTTGAAAAAATTTTTGAAAAAAATCAAAAAATTTTTTGAAAAAATTCGATACTCAAAATCACCTATATAAATCAAAAATTGAAAAAAAAAACTTCAAAAAAAAATTCAAAAAAATTTGAAAAAAAATTGAAAAATAATTCTAGTCAAAATCCCCTATACAACGTTGGGTTAACGTCAGCTGACGTCAGCGATGACGTATATAGGGACTTTTGACTATGACCCATATTCAAAAAAAAAATGGGTGTGGTTAGGGAAAAATGACTATGACCTATATCGCCCCCCCTTACTACTGACACCGAGGGTGGTGGAGGGGTCATTGGAGCAATGTGTAGGAGAGGGGAGGTTCCAAAGGTTGTTTCATATTCAGGAGTTGGTGCTACAGTGTACTTCTCCTTTTTCTTCAGTTTTGGAAAGTAGAAGTGCTGAATATTCCCTTGGCAAATTTTAAGTTTTAATACCAATGGGAAGACCAGTTGCAAACGTAAAGTTCAGCTTTGGCTTGCAACCACTACTTGATTCAAATAGCCAAAAAGCACAAAAAAGGCCGCTTACCATGAGCTTTCAATATGATGGTTCAAGTTATCGTCATGTAAATTTATAAATTTATATATGCTTTTAATGCATTTTTGGCTGAATATTGTATGGTTCTACTGTGAAAACTTCTTCCATAAATTTCATATTGACATCTTTGACAATGCAATGATGTCATAAATTACCATAAAAAAAAACATGGCGGTGCACAGGAAATTTAAACTGAAAAAAGAACACTTCGTATTCAGTAACCAGTTACTATACGGAGATACCGACTAAAAACCCCGGCATGAGTTAAATACAAAGTCATGTAAGTGAGAAAATTATAAATCTCTCACATGACTTCCTGAAATGTTAATCTCCATTTACTGAAAATAACTATTCGTACTACTTTAAAGGTTGTGACATATTTAATTAATACGAGTTCATGAACGAATCATCTCCTTGCATCTGTGACCAACAAGTTTCATTTGGGCAAATTGCATTCAGCCCACCGACCAAATTTTTCTGTATGCCACTGAATTTTTTTTCTTTTTTTTCTTTCTTTCTTTTCTGGACTCATACAGTCCAGAGGGAATGGCACGAACAGGACACACACGGGTCCCATGCAAGGTGCCATCCCTTCCCAACCAAGGTTGACCACACCACCGGGGTCTACGCCCCCTACTCTTTTCGAACAGTGATGTGGGATCTTTAAGAGCCAATGTCTGAAATTTTCGAAAATCAGGCGTCACTCACAAAATTTCGGATTTCTTCATATTTTGCCCAAATAATCTCTATAGTAAAGTATTTTCAAAAATAACATTAAAAATTGTAACGGCGTTTCATTTTTTTCGAAAACGGGCAAAGTTTGAAAAACGGCAAATCGGCGGCCTTTCAGTTGTGAAACTGGCGAAAAATTACACATTTTCATCTCGCTCGTACAGAAAAACGCGATGCCATACATAAATAAAATGTTGCCACAACATAAACACACTCTTGTTCTTCACACTACTGTTATTTACTTTGGATTAGCAGTTGAAATAAGAATATTTCGGCCGTTAGAAGACTCATGATTTCTTCCATTTTAAAAATTAGCAAATTTGAACCAATTTCAACGCCGTGGAAACCCAATTGGTACGTTGAGTTTGAAAACAAAATTAAGACGGTCTTGAAGCACAACATCTGTTGTTTACTGTGGTAAAATATTTCTGGCGGCATTTTAAAATTGCCCCGTCAAGAGACCAAAATGTGAAGGGTAGTTTGACACCAGGAGAACTTGTGACACGAACCTGAGCGCCGCCACTACGCACAAAATGTTTATCGCTAAAAATAGTTCCTTTGCCTTTTTCAGAATCGTAAAAAATTCAGAAGAACTTTATCTATGCTTTGCTAACTTAAAATGATATCTTTTAAGCAGTTTGTTGGGATACGGAGTAGAGACACGAACATCATGTTGTGCGACCTTACAAATAACAGCGATCAACACTTACCCGCTTTTTCATCAGAAAATTAAACTGACCCGAACCTTGAATTGCGTTTATAATAAAGACAATCCTGCACTCCGATCCATTATATTGCTGTGTTTGGAATATCTGAGCCTTGTAGATCATATCATAGCGTTATTTACTCCAAATTTGTTAAAACAACAGTCGCTAAATGACAGTTCGGAAGTTTCCCACAATGTGTTGCAAAGAGATTGCGTGACCCGTAGCACGCTAGAATTTGTTGCGTGCTTATGGTATCGGTCAAGGAAAGAACATTGCCGTGGAAAAGGTTTCAGGTCAGTGTAATTTATAAAGTGGGCTGGGAGTCCTTTAGTTGTAGAACTTGAGGCTCTAGTGGGGTCCGAGTGCATGTCTTCTATATAGAATTTTGACGTCGGGAGGCTCGAAAGTGCTTTTTACATCATTCAATACAAGATATTTTCGAAAACAGAAGTGAAATTCAACGATATTTTTTTCTTTTTAGCCACTATTGCACCCGCTTTCCGTTAATAGTTCATCAGAAAATTAAACTAACCCGAGCCTTGAATCAGTTGCGTTTATGATAAAGCCAATCATGCACTCCAATAAATTCCTGCACAGCAAAAGTAGAGAAAAAAAATCGTTCACAGCGAGCGAAAGAAAAGTATGGAATAATCTCGAAAAAAAAATTCTTGCACAGCCTCAAGGCGGAAAAAAAATCATGCATCAGGCTTCTTCAATCTTCTTACAAGAGAAAATAAAACTGTAAAAGTGGTTAGCAATCTTGCATTACATTGGCCCTTCATTTTCTAGCTTTACAAGGGCAACTATCCTCAAAATCTTCAACGAGGGCCATCGATGGCGCTTTTTTCTTTACTGCCGGCACGGGCACGACGCATTTGTTTCTGCTTTTAATTGAATTGGTAGCAAGGGCTGTTCCATTTCCTTTAGCGCCCAGCCCGCCTTGAGGCTTTGGCCTTTGTTTGAGCTGCTAACTGAGCTTGAGACTTGCAAAGAAAGGGAGAAGTTCAACGCTTTCGCTGAGGAGGGTGGCGTACTGTTGTTTGGCCAGGTTCATTAGGGTGTGCTTCTCCGGTGACCTGGAGCAGGCTTCAAATGACAGATGGTGTTCCAGGGCGGACGGCCATTGAAACACTTTGATGCAGCCCCCGGGAGGTACTAGCCTGCGAGCAAGGCTTTCGGGCTTAGGGGTTGGGAGGAAAGGGTTCGGGGGGCCTCCTCCCCTCCCAAACCGCGAGCCCGGTCCCGACCCCGAGAGCTTGCTTGAGGCTAGGGGGGTACTCGGATATGTCTTGGCTGGGTATGTGCCGCCCGGGTCTCCAAATTTAGACCCCGTTTTAGAAAGAATTTGCACTTAAAATGTTACCCCATTCTAAAAATAGGTCCATTTTTGACACTCTGATTCTAGAAAAATGATACGGAAATGATATGCGATCTCGGATGGCAGAGCCTCGAAACTCGCTGGGCTGTCAGCCGCCTATCCCTGATTGTCCACGGCCTTGTGGACGTTGAAAGTCAGATTCTGGTCAGGAGTACAAGTGGGCGTGTAACTAGACAACCCCAAGGTCAACACCACTTCTGGAATATCCTGCGCAGTATTTAACTTAGATTTCATAGAAATTGCGTAACTTTCAATAGCCCATTTTTTAGAAAAGTTATTTCTTTGTTTGTTCGACTTATACATCAAAATACGACAATTCTGCTTCTACACAAATCAGCAACATAATTGCTTTCATTTCAAACAGAAGATAAAGACGATAAAGTCACGATCTACAGTTTCTTTATTCACCATCTTATGAAGCTTTCGTGCGTTCGAGATATTATACCTCGTTCTAGGAAATGTCTCTAAAATGGATACCCGTTCGTTCTAGACCAGGAGTCCCAAAATTACGACCCCGTTAGGCGTCACATATCCGTCTAGGTATTTTTGGGAAGTACCCCCCCCCCCCCCCCCCCCCCCCCCCCCCCCCCCTCCCCGGGATGCAGCCTTCCTGTGGGCATGAAAATACATTGGATGTTGGACGTTCAGGACTGTTTTCCTTGTCATCGGACGTGGCTGTTGAGACTGTAACTTGCGGTGGAGATGTCACAGAAACAGCTTTAAACCCACCAGCCGAAAACAGAACTGACAGCCAGCTGTAGCTCACATCTGTAATAGTATCACTATTGTCAGATACTTTTGCTTGCTTTTGAGACGTCAATATAAAGTCGTATTGACGTCTCAAAAATCTAGACAAAACTAATTTCGATTTTAAGGCGCGCGTCAATACTGCATTATATTGACGGCGTTGGAAGAAAATATATTCCGTACTGGGCTCCGTCCTCGGGGCTTCGCGACTCCGCCCAATACGGAATATATTTTCTCCCAACTAGCCGTCAATATAATGCAGTATTGCAATTGACACCTCAAAATCGAAATTAGTTTATAAGAGTATTGAAAACATAACTTCGTAGCAGAATAAAGGCGGTGTGTTATCGCAAAAGAGCCGGCAAGGGGCGTAGTGAAAGGGTGACACCCCCCCCCCCCCCCCCCCATAAATAACTTGTATATTTATCTACCAAATATTCCTGAAAGACGATTTGAACATTAATTAAAATTGTACCAAAACGAAAGAAACATTTCCAAAAACGGACCTTACTCCTGTGACTTTTCCACGGCAATGTTCTTTCCTTGACCGATACCATAAGCATGCAGCAAATTCCAGTGTGCTACGCGTCACGCAATCTCTTTGCAACACATTGTGGGAAACTTCCCAACTGTCATTTAGCGACTGTTGTTTTAACAAATTTGGAGTAAATAACGCTATGATATGATCTACAAGGCTCAGATATTCCAAACACAGCAATATAATGGATCGGAGTGCAGGATTGTCTTTACTATAAACGCAATTCAAGGTTCGGGTCAGTTTAATTTTCTGATGAAAAAGCGGGTAAGTGTTGATCGCTGTTATTTGTAAGGTCGCACAACATGATGTTCGTGTCTCTACTCCGTATCCCAACAAACTGCTTAAAAGATATCATTTTAAGTTAGCAAAGCATAGATAAAGTTCTTCTGAAGTTTTTACGATTCTGAAAAAAGGCTCTATCTCAAAGGAACTATTTTTAGCGATAAACATTTTGTGCGTAGTGGCGGCGCTCAGGTTCGTGTCACAAGTTCTCCTGGTGTCAAACTACCCTTCACATTTTGGTCTCTCGACGGGGCACTTTTAAAGTGCCGCCAGAAATATTTTACCACAGTAAACAACAGATGTTGTGCTTCAAGACCGTCTTAATTTTGTTTTCAAACTCAACGTACCAATTGGGTTTCCACGACGTTGAAATTGGTTCAAATTTGCTAATTTTTAAAATGGAAGAAAACATGTTTCTTCTAACGGCCGAAATATTCTTATTTCAACTGCTAATCCAAAGTAAATAACAATAGTGTGAAGAACAAGAGCGTGTTTATGTTGTGGCAACATTTTATTTATGTGTGGCATCGCGTTTTTCTGTACGAGCGAGATGAAAATGTGTAATTTTTCGCCAGTTTCACAACTGAAAGGCCGCCGATTTGCCGTTTTTCAAACTTTGCCCGTTTTCGAAAAAATTAAAACGCCGTTACAACTTTTAATGTCATTTTTGAAAATACTTCACTATAGAGATTATTTGGGCAAAATATGAAGAAATCCGAAATTTTGTGAGTGACGCCCGATTTTCGAAAATTTCAGACATTGGCTCTTAACGTCTCACAAGAACAGATCAGAGAGTGCTGTGAGACGGGGCCTACGGTTTATTCATCCTTATCCGAGAAGACTAGAATGTCATACCATTTGCACATTCTCCTCAGTTATTTTAAGACCCTGAGTGTTGGTCCGGCCGAGGTTTGAACCAGCGACCTCCCTCTCAGCAAACCGGAGCTCTACCACTGAGCTAACTGGGCGGTGAATTAAACTGCACATACAGTACATGTACTATGTTATGCGTCAACCTAGTGGTGTAACGATTAATCGGATTCTCGATTAATCGTGATTATGACCATTCGGTTCGATTCACGATTCTTTGCTTCCACGTTTCAATTTTGGTTCGATTTTTGCATACCTTTTCCAGGGTGCCCTCAATGAGTTATTATATTGTGAATTCGAACAAGTTTTGCACTCTATCCCTATATTTGAGACATCTGAACATTTAAATGTCCAGATGTCAATGAAAGGACAAGTACATTACTTGATTACTCATAAATTTATCAATACAAATTAAATAATATACCTTTATTCCTGATTAGTTTGTAAATTTAAGGTTTGTTCAAATCATTTTTGCAGGATGTTGTGTTGGAGACTGAGTTTGATGGAGAGAAGACCCAACATACTATGTTGCAGGTGCATTTATTGAAGTGCTCTGTGAATTAAGTGTTTTTAGTGATGTTTTGTACTATTTATTATACGTTTGTATTATTGTATAAGCAGCCAAGATTTGCTGAAACACAAAACATTTAAATGGACTTGTACATGTAGCTTTAATGTTTGTATCCTTTCTTGTTTACTACTATGTACGGTGTAGGTGATACTCAGTTCATGGTTTACTTTCTGGCCCCTTCCTTCCTTTTTCTTTTTTTCTAGTTATTATTAATAGTCTCCTCTTCTTCAAACTGTCTTTTTTGTCCATTCTGAAGTGTTATAAACTGTTAGCTTTTGAAAAATACCTCAGTTGTACTGTCAACGGTAGGGAAAAAGGACATTCTTCAGAACCATAGGATCAGGACCAGTTTTCGGCTGAACAGCTTCACATACATTTACCATGCAGGAAATGTCTTGTGTGCTTACAGCTGTACCAATTAACTGAAAGACAATCTTTCACAATTTTAGATTTGGCCTGTGCGTCAAATGAGACCTGTAGCAGAAAAGCTTGCAGCAAACTACCCACTTCTAACAGGACAGAGGGTTCTAGATGCTCTGTTCCCGTAAGTTTCCTGATTTCGTTTTTTTTTTTCTGTAAGTAGACAGTGGGAATTTTATAGTTGGTCATAGTTGCTACTTACAGTGTATGATGAGTTTACTGAGCTGTTGTACCATAAACAGAAAAAAGTGCCAACCTAATACAGTTTCTTTAAATGTAGAATTGAGGTCCGCGCTAAAAATAAAATGAAAAGTTACCATCATGGAGGTAACACTGTGTTAACTTAAAAAAAAATCATTTTTGCCTGCAGTCATGGCTTTAAAAACATTGCTATGTTTTTTTTCTGGCTAATTGGTCGCTCTTTATGGCAAAGTGGCCTTAGTTTACAGTTTTATTTTTCTTTGCACTAAGATAAAACAAAAATGATGCTTTAAATAGCAAAGTTTTACTACATGTAGTTAATTAAAGGCTACTGGCAATGAAATGATTCAAAATAATTATGCCAGAAAATTTTCTTACTATGGTGTAACACATCCAAACATAAAAGAGCGTGTTTGATCAGGAATATTTGCATAGCAGAAATTTCTGGGACGAAATTCATGGTAACGTAACAAAACTATTCAGGTAATACACCTGAGTATATACCCAACAAACTTTTTTACAAGTTAGTCATTCAGAAAGCGCAAATTTAATTAATGGGCACGCCTCCTCACAAAGTTGAGCACGATAGAATGTTACAAAGTACAATGATTTTTTCATTTTCTTGCTTCACATGACAGTTGTATCGGTCCGCAGTTACGATCAAAGGGCTCTAAGAGCCATCTGGGCCCGGTTGTTCGAAAGCCGATTAACGCTAATCCCGGATTAGAAGTTAACCGAGGATTTCATTTCTCTGTTTAAAAATGTTTTCAAAAGGTCATTAATAGCTAGTAGTAAAGACAAGTTAAAGTCGAAACTGTAGGGGAGAAAACTTTGGAAAATTTTCAATTGTAGAGTTGTTTAACTGGATTCAAAATTGACGCTAATCCTGGGTTAGCTTAATCGTGCTTTGAACAACCCGGCCCTGAATACGAAACAACGTAAAGGTTTATTTTAGTTGTTCTTGAGGTTTTGTAATTAAGTTTCAAGCTTTTGATAATTCTTTAAGTTTGAAAAATTTATCCATTTTTTCAGCCAGCAAGGCAGTGTACAAAAACCCTTGTAATCCGCAGTTAACACTTATAAGCGGGGGCGAGGAGGGGGAAGGTGTTATTTGACGGTTAAATTTGGCTAGAACACATGCACAAGAATCCACGCTTTCAGCGCTTCCTGCCCTTATGAGCAGCAGGCAGCGATTTAAACGAAGATTAAAGCCTAAAACAAAGAGAAAAAAAGAAATAATCATATCCCTTGGTGGACACATTTAACAGTTTAAAATACCCAGTTTCGATTACGAAACAATCAAGCGTCACGAACTCTGTACTCTGTTGAATGAAACGACTTTGTGTAGAAGTTGAATGAGTATTTCTGTCGAATAACAATACCTTATTTTTACATGAACTCGGATTCCTTTGTTCTTTTCGGGGGGAATATATTACATAACCCCCGAATCAACTGTCTGAAAAGCTGGGAGCGGCTTTGATTGTTTTAAGGGAAGAGTGGGGCTAATGAACAGCTAATTAAAATGCGAGGAGATTATGTATTAATATGCAGGGGGATAAGTCACTTATTCCCTTGCATATTAATACATAATCCCCTCGCATTTTAATTAGCTTTTCATGAAGAACAATTTTACAAATGTTTACTTGGAAATATAAAACATGACGCTACAATTACTGAAATTAAACTGTTATTTAGTGGTAAGGCGTTCCGTTCTTTAACCCAGTCATCCCAAACTCAAGTACTCCTATAATTGACCTCTTTGTATTTTGTGGTATTCTTGCTTCATTCCTCGCCTGAATTTCCTTGTCGGTTACAGTAGTGATCCCTTGCCCGGAATCATCTTTATCTGGAAAGAGGTCGGTTAAAACATCCTCGGTGCGAAAACTAAAATTGTCAACTGCTTGCTCGTTGTCTGCACCCCGCAAATAAAGATTTAAAATTGTTTTCCGAAAGCTCAATTGCATTACCGCCACTAAAACTGCTTTGAGTAATAAACATTGCTAGGCTGTTTCTAGCATTCACCACGAACAACTAATTCGAAATGTGACTTGGAAAAATTAACATAATTAAAAAGCCGAGAACCTTGTTAATACCACCAGTGCCAGCTTGGAATGTTGAAAACAAAAGAAAGGTGAACAGTAGAGGCATTTTTCACATAACCCCTCGCTTCAGGCCGATAACCCTTACATGGTTTGAAGTTGAATAGAAATGCATGTTGTTGAACACAAATGTAAGTCGTTGAATGCAAATATTCCCTGTTGAAAATAAATTGTTAAATAAAAATATACGTGTTATTAAATTTTACAACAAATGGCTAAACATTCTATACGTGTATGTACACTATAATTAACGACTATTCACCGAAGTGGAGGTGGGTAGTGGTGGATATTTACCGATTCCCGAATAATTTTTAATTTTCGCGTGCACATGACCGAAATTTTCTTGGAGGTAAATAGCACTTGCTATCCCGAGTTTCAGTAGCCAATAAGAGCACGCCAACAACGCTATCCCCTGTTTTAGTATATACTTATTGTTGTTGTTGGTTACATTTTAGTTGTGTTCAAGGAGGAACAACAGCTATCCCAGGAGCCTTTGGGTGTGGAAAAACTGTCATCTCACAGTCACTGTCAAAGTTTTCCAACTCTGATGTTATTATCTATGTCGGTTGTGGTGAGAGAGGAAATGAAATGTCAGAAGTATTGAGAGATTTTCCTGAGGTAAACATGTTTTGCTTGTTGTGATGTTTCTTTCTTTGAACATTTTAACTTTGTGTTTCACATAGTAGATAAATGGGGTCTAAGTACACGACATCTTTCTGCAGGCTGGCTCATGGACACTTCTGTACTTCCTTATTTTGATAGTTCCATTGGTCCCATAGAAACCAAAACTAAAATAAATAGTTTAAGGTTATATATTTTACTTTACACCTGTACCCCTTTAATGTAGACACTGCTCTAAAGTGCAGGTGTTTTTCCTTTTGTGTAAAAATGTATTCTTAACGAAGTGTAAACTACATGCAACAACCAAGTAAACTGCACTTCTGAACAAAGTGGAGACAGTGAATATATGTACATGTACAATTATCGCAAAGTTAAACATACTTGTGGTTCTTCTTAATTACGCTTGTCAGTTTGACAAGTGGGAACTGCAAATTTGTGACCTAAATGTCATGTTTTATTGTCCTAACAAACTCTACAATGTAGTTAGTGCTTTGTCCAGCATGGTCCCTTCTCCCATTTGTGCAGCTCTTTCATGTTTTGCTTTGGTTTTCTTATCACCCCAAGCCCTTGATTTTAGGACTTGCATGTGCATATACATACATCCTAGCCCTTTTAACATCGTAGTATTGCTGATTTTGATCTAATATGCATAAGTTTCATTTCCATGTAATTCACTTATTTATTCACTGTTTCTAATTCATATGTATCTAATTTTTATTTGCATCTTATTTGCGGTAGAACCACCTTTTCTCTCTGTTTACTAGGGCACCTTATAAGAGTTGAAAGTGATGTTTATAATTTAAAGTAGACCTTCTTGTGTCGACAAGATAACGAGCATTGTTTTTGTTTTACAGCTGACTGTTGATGTTGGTGGAGTAACCGAGTCCATCATGAAGCGCACTGCCCTGGTCGCTAATACGTCAAACATGCCTGTAGCTGCAAGGGAAGCTTCCATTTACACTGGTAAAACACGTTGGACTTTATTATTATTGTTATTGTTTTCTTAATTAGGGACTTTGCATTTCGAAATACAAACAAACTTTTGGAAAAAGACATCAAGGATTTTTTAAAGGGTCAATGTTTATGTGATTTTGAAATTTCATATAGCTTTGAAAATAACATCATCACCAATGAATTCATACGAGAAATAATCCAGTAGTTTTGGTGGTCATCAGCAAACTCTCTGACGAATGTCCCGCGAAGTAGAAACGTTGTGTGACTGCTGTGGTGTCATACTACACCTTCACCTCCCCAAAACGAACACCTCTCTACACCGGCCAGTAAGCTCCATATGATGTGTCTGAAAAGAAAAGTAAAACATTTACAACACCAGAGACCAAATTTCCTCGGAAACTTTCTTCACTTCCCGCCTACAGGGGTGTTTTTTTTTAAATAGTGACAGCCCTGACTTCATGCCCTCTTTCTCTAGGTATCACCCTACAGGGGTGTTTTTTTTTAAATAGTGACAGCCCTGACTTCATGCCCTCTTTCTCTAGGTATCACCCTACAGGGGTGTTTTTTTTTAAATAGTGACAGCCCTGACTTCATGTCCTCTTTCTCTAGGTATCACCCTACAGGGGTGTTTTTTTTTTAAATAGTGACAGCCCTGACTTCATGTCCTCTTTCTCTAGGTATCACCCTACAGGGGTGTTTTTTTTTTAAATAGTGACAGCCCTGACTTCATGTCCTCTTTCTCTAGGTATCACCCTACAGGGGTGTTTTTTTTTAAAATAGTGACAGCCCTGACTTCATGTCCTCTTTCTCTAGGTATCACCCTACAGGGGTGTTTTTTTTTTTAAATAGTGACAGCCCTGACTTCATGTCCTCTTTCTCTAGGTATCACCCTGTCTGAATATTTCCGTGATATGGGCTATCACGTGAGTATGATGGCCGACTCCACGTCACGTTGGGCCGAGGCTCTTCGTGAAATTTCTGGACGATTGGCTGAAATGCCTGCAGGTATAGCATACTTGACTCTACTATTTGTATATCTAACTTGTTGAGGATAAAGAACCCTATCACATATAGCTATTTTGAGTGCCGTTTTGAGAGACAGAACACTTATATATACTGGCATCAATTAAAGCGTAAAGTAATGCAGTTTTCACTTGATTGTCGTTAAACCAAAACCAAAGGAATCACAGCAGACATAGACAATCTGATGAACCAATCAGCACTCGAAGCAAATACATGTAGCCGGTTTCAAAGGCTGCAGAACGCGAGCAAGTAAGTCGCGGTTGGTTTATGTTGTATTTCTGATTGGTTGAGAGGCGCAAGTGGCGTAAGTATTTCCAATCAGACGTACCATAATGTAGTAATGCAAGAGATAGCTTTGACTGGACCAATATAATAGCGAAGTCGCCGTAGCAAGTTTTGTTTAATACGGACCAAGCAGTTTTTCCTGTAAAGCCACTAAGTTCCAAACATGCTAAAATATTTAGGCAAGAGAGAGAGAAACACAAAATGAAAAACACACAAGAAACAGACCAGATCAATAGTGACATTGTTTCAGTTTCACATAAAAGTGAATGTTGTGTCTCATTTTCGCATGGACTTCATCATGACATATTTATTATTGACCATACAAACTGCTCACTTATAACGCAATTATAGCGACAAATGATTTATTTTGTAAACCAAAAAAGAATTGTTAACTGTAACATTAGTTCTTGCATTACAATAAGCTATATGTTTTATTTTACAGATAGTGGTTACCCAGCATATCTTGGTGCCCGACTGGCTTCTTTCTATGAGCGTGCGGGTCGTGTTCAGTGCCTCGGAAACCCACAAAGGGAGGGTAGTGTGTCAATTGTGGGCGCAGTATCCCCTCCCGGTGGAGATTTTTCGGATCCTGTTACTTCTGCTACCTTGGGTATTGTTCAGGTTTGTAAAATAGAGATTATGTACATTTAGAACATTTACTGAAAATATTGGCTTGAAAGTAAGGGTGTTTGCCACTATTATTATTTTTTTTTTTAGTTATAGGGCTACGTTATGATTTGAACATCTTTAACATTTATTCTCAGTGGAGAAGCGGCCTCGTTCCATAGCTCTTGCGTTTTCCCCAAACACGAGAACCAAAACCGGCAGACAGAAAATTAAACTCATTTATTGATGTCATTGATTGGGAAGGAGAGAAAAATATGCTGGCGTATTTCATAACTTAACTGTTTAATTGATCCTAAGAGTAATAGGTGTCTATTTTTTACTTACACTAAGGTGATATTACTCCCGCGCGTTTTACTAAACCCGGGAAGCAAACTGTAATATCCAGTGCCTATTAGAGTAAAATAGACAAATAAAATATAAAACATTTAGGGATTAATTATTTGTACAACTCCATAGTCTATTTCAAGAGTTTAATAAATTTACTCCATCAATACATTGAAAAGCAATGAATGAAGAAATCTTTCAACTAGAAGCTCTTGCTACAATGTGCTGACACATTTTCACAAGTAAGATTACAAGTCAGTGAATGAAAGTTGTTGTTTGTGCAGGTGTTTTGGGGTTTGGACAAGAAGCTGGCTCAGAGAAAGCACTTTCCTTCCATCAACTGGCTCATCAGTCACAGTAAATACCTGAGAGCTTTGGAGGATTTCTACGAGAAGAACTACCCTGAATTTGTTGCACTCAGAACAAAAGTAAGTAAAGGCTTATGAAAGCTCCCTTGTAGTTTTTGTCGAATAACAGAACACTTCCTAGATTGCTGTGGTAAAACGTTCCTTTTACAAGGAAAAGGGTTGTGTTCTGGAAGCTTGAGAGTTTTGTTTGTCAGTTGCTCATAACAATTAAAAATATCCGATCAGTTCTGTGCACTCTTTTGCTTGTATGACGTCAATTTTTGTGACTCGTTCATTTAAATACAATATCGCGACCTTTAATCGACTTAGGTCGGTGCAGAGGGTCTGTCTCCTTAAAATGCAGATATCATGTGGACAGGATGTTTTGTGGACTTCTGACGCTCTTTCGAGAAATACAATGCGCAGTAAACAGAGGATCATTTGGGATCTCAGACGAAACAGCTGCTCTGTTAAATGTTAAAACGGTTTAGAACCAATATACTGATACTTATTATCTTAAAAATATATTTAGGTCAAAGAAATATTGCAAGAAGAAGAGGACTTATCTGAGATAGTGCAACTTGTAGGAAAGGCAAGTTAAACTTTCACTTCCCTCGTTCACTTCCAAAGCCTTCCGAGTTCAAACCCGAAATTTCATTTGCAGATAACGAAAATTTAATCACAGGAAAAGTAGTAGGAATGGTAAAACCACTTTCGACAGCATGATGACCTTTGCGGCTGCGTGTGTGATCAAACTTGGGGAGTCCCATTTTAGGGCAATTTGGGTGAAAAAGTCTGTGCAGTGAATGAAGACGGGTTTGGTTACTGAATGATTATTTGAACTATTGTAATTGTAGTGATTGCCTGTGTACAGTATAAGGGGAAATGAAATGTGATCCTAGACCCAAACGAAACACAACCTCCAGTAAGCGAACACATCCCGTGCAAAGTCACTGAGTCATGGTCTTGCATACTTCCAGTAAGTTTCTCGGGTTGCACACAAAAGCTACCTTCCAGAAGGGAACATATAATGAGAGGCTTGCATTCAGATGTAACAAAAAAGATGTTCTCGTTCTCAGGGGTCATTGGCTGAAGCGGATAAGATCACACTTGAGGTGGCCAAACTGATCAAAGATGACTTCTTACAACAGAATGGTTACTCTGCGTACGATCGGTACTGTCCGTTTTACAAAACGGTCGGTATGCTGTCCAATATTGTAGCGTTCTATGACATGGCGCGGCACGCCGTGGAGACGACCGCACAGTCCGATAACAAGATCACGTGGGCGGTCATTAAAGAGAATATGGGGCAGATTATCTACCAGCTATCAAGTATGAAGTTTAAGGTTGGTCATGTTTGTGTGTTTGTTTATTTGCTTACTCGTTCCTTCTAAGGCTACGTTCACATGGTACTGGACGAATTTTCGACCGGTTGAAAAATTTGACCGGACATTTTGTTCGCACGGAACCGTGCAATATTTTCGTTCTGTTTACACGGAACTGAATAACTGGTTGAAGTTTAACCTTTGTCAGTGGTTTTACCATCTGCCCATGCGCAGAGCGCTACTTTACCAGATCCAAAATGGCGTCTAGAAATAAAAAGGCCAACAATGGTAGCGATAACGGTAAGGATTCGATACCTGATAGCGACAAATATTTTACTTGGACGGATGAAGAAACGTCCCTACTGCTCCACGTTGCTTCATTATATAAATGTAAAATAACACGGCAAACTGATCCTTACGGCGGAGAAAAGATTGAGGCAAGAAAAATAAAGTAAAATAAAAGATATATATTTTGTGCCCGATATTTCGGTTTGAAACACAAACCTTCGACGGGGGCTAAAATAAAAATGAGTATATACGTTAATATCGTTACAATTTAAAAAGTTTAAAATATGGAACCAAGAAACATGATAGGTTACTACATTGACAGGTAAATAAAAAAGCGTGATGATAAACTGACAAATATGATAGTTGACTAAATAATGACAGGCAGGTTTGCTAAGATAACATAATTAGTGCAGTTCATCGCGTTTATTAATACCCGAAGGTTCTAGTGTTTTTGCTTTATCGATGAGATGAGCTTCACGCGCCTTTCTGACAGAGTCTCTTATGTTTTTAATAAGCTCGATGGGAATGAGTATGATATCATTGAGTGAGTGGCCTGACTGGTTGAAGTGTTGTGAGATTGGAGTAGGCGTCTGTAGTAAATGAGGTTTAGTCACTGAGCGGCGATGTTCTCCGAAGCGTTCGTTGAGTCTGCGTTTAGTCTCACCGATGTATTGTTTTTGACATTTTCTACATTCGATCATATAAATGAGGTTTTTAGAGTTGCAGGTAATGTGTTCCTTGATATGTCTTTCTTCACTAGTTGCGGAAAACGTATATTTATCTTGGTTTTCTTTTAAGAAAGGGCAGGTTAGACAGCGCGGATGATTGTTTTATATAAAACTGACGTTTTCTGATATTAACAGGACTGCAGCGCACCGTCGCCTTCGTGCGTGGAAAGCTCTGCATGTCAGCCATTTGCAAGATGATTTTTTGCATTAATACTGTAATATTAGCGAGCAAAGCGATTAATAACCCGACACATTCCATCTTCGTAGTCTAGACTTCCTTTCTTTTTTTTTCAAGCTGGGTTACCACGCATCCATGCAACCACGCCTTTGCCGTACAAAAATTTAGACGGTCAGGGTGTTCACACTGCGCCGGTTAAATTATTAAATTATTGGAACGGCTAGGCGTCTTAATTTTTGTACGGTTAGCGTTGTTCCGTGTGAACGGAACACCTAACCGCAGCAAATTTCAACCGGTCAAACAGTCGTCCGGTACCGTGTAAAGGTAGCCTTAGTCTCCTCTTCAGTCAGGTTATGTTGATCCCTTCAATTTGACTTATCTAAAGCTATAAAAAAAGATTTTAAAAAATTCGATAAAGCCACTAAGAAGGGTGGGTTTTCACTCTCTTCTCAGTGGCAACAAGTTCTCGTAGTGTCGGCAAAGAGCCCCTTGATTGCCAAGCGCGATCTGTCTCATCACTATCCATGTGTGTTTGGTTTTTTATTATTATTATTATTATTATTATTATTATTATTATTATTATTATTATTAAATGCTCTATAGCTGCTAGAGTGCACAGTATTAACTTAAAATGAAGGATGGAAGACATTTCATGGACGTACCATGATTTCAAAAAAAGAAATGTGTAGATCACTTTCAACCTCGCTGCACATGGCTCTTTCCAGCCAACTCAAGCTCCGTCATGGGTCATGCTTTTCGATGTTTTTTCCCTCAACGCTCAAAAAAGTACCCATATACCATTTCTAGCCATGGAAAGCTGTGTTTGTCGATATACATTTGTGGATTAAAAGTGGCGGGGGATTCTTATATGAAGATTCCCCCCCCCCCCCCACCCCCCCCCCCCCCCCCCCCCCAATTTTGTGGACATGATAGCAATTTATTTTCTACTTTAAAAACGACATATAAAAGGCAGCCTAAGACTTGGTGCGTCAGAACAAAGCGGATCATAATGGTGACAATGGTAAGCTTGCCTTCCTTTTTATCTTAATTTCGCAGGACCCTAAGAAAGATGGTGAAGCCAAGATCAAAGCGGACTTTGCAGAACTCAACGAACAAATGCAGCAGGGTTTCCGGTCACTGGAAGATTAAAAGCAGGATATCTGTTACTTCAAATTAATCTCGTGCTATCACATGAACGCTTAAAACATGGACAAACTATAAGAAACGAAACTGATTCTATCAAATGACTGAGAAAGCAAGCGGTATCTGTACTATGTATCGTGTACAGACGTTTGCTTAGGATATCTGGTCGGATTCATTGTCGTTTTAAAGTGATTTTGAGAGCTCACAGGTTCCTTCTGCTTTGCGCCGTTGCATTTCTTAAGGTGTTATGGGAAGCCCTCCTGGTGACGAAGTAGCCCTAGCGCATTGGCTGTCGGGGTAACCAGCCAGTATCTTTTTTGGAAGTGCAAGTAGTCGTAAACAAGCGAAGGTTGTCGTGCTGACTAGCATCTTAAGGGTACTCCCAACCTTCAAATATCCTTTATTTACCCTCGGCAGTGTTTTTAGCACAAGTGCTAGTGGGATCAAGCATTCATTCATTCGCGGGTGTCCTTGAGGAAAAAAAATTGTACACGTGCCAGTTTCAAGAGTAATATGTAGTTTTCGATAAAAATCTAATTTTAACAACTTTAGCGGCTATCGAATGTCGTGGCAAGACCGAAATTAAGGGATCAATCAACAAAACCGTTAGCGAGTCTAAAGTTGAAGTAGCTTAAAACATGCGAGACGTGTCGGTTTCGTAAATGGTTGCCACGGGAAAAATATTTTAAATATCAAAATGTCCTGACACCGTTTTGTTCGTCATTATCCCAAGAATGTTGTGGTCAAATTTTACGAAAATCCTTCAAATCTACATACCCTATAAATTCAATTGAACAACCCTTGGTCGTTTGGCGATTTATTGGCTCCTGGCCGTTTGTAAAAGAAAAAGTCTCTAAAATAATATTTTTATCAAAAACTACATTTATTAAGCTTTCTATCGATATATAGTTTGTCATATTATTCTTGAAACTGGCGCGTGAACGGTCTGTACTAATTTTTTTTTCCGAAGGACACCCGCGAAGGTTGGGAGTGCCCTTAATTACATGACGTCAAGTTGCTTTACAACAAATACCGCTGGCTCAGCTTAACAGCCCCGAATGAAAATAGTTCTCGTTCACTCGACCGTCAAACTACGCAAAGTACATCACTAGATTTTGTCAAAATTAGGTTGATTATTTTTATAATTTCAGTTCTTTTAACATCATGTCAATCAAATGATCAAATGGCTGGAACAGTTTTGTCAAAGTTTTGTACGAATCTCATTAGGACGATCTTTGTTTTCATAATTTCAGAATTAGTATTTTGAATTAGCCAGGCAGACGTCCAGATGCGATGGATAAAAGCAACTATGTAAGTTTCTGTGATAAATATGACTGGAATAATTATTGAATGAGATATTGTATAAAGTTGCCATACAACCACACACATGTGTCTGACTGTAACTTTGGAGAGTATGTGCTGCATCCCATTTAAATAGAAGTTATCCCTCTGGCCAATAACAGACGTACACAATCCGATGAACCAATTAGAACTAGAAGCAAATACACGTAACCGGCGTCAAGCGCGGGAAAACATAAGAAAACAAAAGTCACGATTGGCACAAAGCGTAGAAATGCAAAACCAACCCAATTGCGAAATTACTTTCGACACTCAATTGAAATCCACTCTAATGTTTTTTTTTTTGGGGGGGTAGGGGGGGCAGAATTCGTAAATGGAAAATCCGTCTGAGATTTGTCCGTTCCATTACCAGAATTTACTGGCAATGTCTGGAAACGAGGCAAAATTCGCGTTAGGCGTGGAACTGGTAGAAATCGAGAGGTGCAAATAGTAGGCACATTTGCTTTTTTGGACACTTTGTTTGGGAATTTTGGACTACACTTTTAAAAGACGTTTCGTCGTTTCTGGGAATTTTTTGCTTGGGTAAACCAAATAAGTCGTCCTAAATTTCTCGAATTTTGTTCTAAATGTTTTAAAACAACCCTCTTGTCTCCAAATGATGCGGCTACATTTTGTAACCATGTCATCTCCCATGAGGTTAAGTTAACCATTCACATATAAAGTGATCATCCAGGCCCGGTTGTTCAAAAGGTGGATAGCGCTATCCACCGGATAAATCACTATCCAGTGGATAACACAATTGGTTTTGCTAATGCCTATCCACTGGATAGTGATTTATCCAGTGGATAGCGCTATCCACCTTTTGAACAATCGGGGCCAGATGGTTTGATAAAAGTCACCACAACTTTTCCATCTCTCCATCTTAAAAGCACCAATAATAACTGTATTTAAGAGCGGTTTTTAACTGCGTGTCGAAAGTAATTTCGCATTTGCTTTGGTTGCATTGCTATGCTTTGTGATTGGTTAAAAAAATTCGCGCCACTTTCTAAACTAATCGGAATTAAAACCAAAACCAATCATGGCTTGCGCGCTCGTGTTTTCCCGCGCTTTGGGCCGGCTACGTATATTTGCTTCGGTTTCTGATTCGTTTATTGAATTGTCCACGTCTGTTATGGTTCGCCATAGTAATAGGCCGGTTCTCACTAGGGCTCTTAAGTGCACTTGAAGTGCACTTGGTACGTACTTGTAGTGTGAACTCCTTTCTGAGAGGGTTTTCTAAGTCGAACTTGCGTTTCAATAGAAGCACTCATCTGATTTATTTACACGTTTAAGGTTACTGTAAACCTTTATTGGTCCCATTTTGCATAATTTTATTTTTTTTAAAGTGCCTATGAAATGAAATTTATTTTTTGATGTATCGAAAGTTTCACCTTTTTAGACCTTGGAATAAAAGGTTTAAAGTGTTAGGGACGATGCGAAATGCTTTTTTATGGTCTCAAAGTTAGGTTGTTGGCGCTAAAAAGTGGCTCCAATTTGTGCGCGGCCAAAACTAGTGTCATATTACACTGTGACGTAAATAGTTGTACAAACTGCTGCGGGAATATAGAGAACAAGAGAGCTGACAAGAGACGTCGCTAGAGGTGGACCAATATTATGTGGCGAGCGGCCTCAAACATACGAGATATTAGAATTCTTCGATAACAGAGGGTGTAACAAAGCTTTATTTTGCTCCAGAGGAAAATAAGGCGGGCGAAATACACGAAATTTGTTCGTCGACATCGGAAAGGGTACGTCAAGCGATGTTGTTTTCAATGAAAGCGCTTATTGTTAAGATTAATATTATTTTGCAAAAGAAAATAACATTCCGGCCGGTGAGGCCGTTTAATCAAGCATAATTTTTCCAATCCATATCCTGTTTGGAAGTTCCTTCAAGCCTCGGCTCGACTGGAGAGCCGTCGAAGTCAGTGAGGCCTTCAAAAATATACTGACTCGATCGGCACTGACTGGCGAGTAATATAAATGTTTATACGGTATTCCGAATTATAAAATTCAAAGTGCAGCGACGCAAGTGTTCACTGGAAGGCGTCTATTCTACGGAACATCTATCAAAAATCTACACGTACAAATGCGTAAGACTATTCGAAACAAAATACATCGCTGAATTATTGCGTGTTCGATCAGATCAATTTTTATACAGTGAAATATAAATCAGACATAAATGTAAACACGATACTTTGAACTCACTTACAAGCCGCCAAGTGGTTAAAATTTCCAGAAACGATCAATCGTTGGCAAGACACTGAACTAAGAAGCATAATTATTAAGTATATACTTGAGTTCAAACATTTTGAATAAATAAATAAAAAAATACGCTATCAAGGCACCTTGCCGCTAAAAATACACCATTCACATTCAATTCGGCAAGCCGCCTGAAAAACACCACCTCGGATATGCATAACATATCAGTATAATTTAGAAACTTTCAACTAGCAAGCCGTCAAGACATACCCTTCGCATTGAAAAAAGAACTTTAAGTAGACGAGCGAATTGCCAAGCCGATAAAATAAGTTCATAACCTCCACGCGCGATCAATGAACTTCAGAGAGAACCGGCCGAGTCGCTAATGCGCTAATATCATGATTATTTGTACTACAAATATATCGTTCGCGTTCGATAAACGTTAGTCAACGAGCCACTAAAAAGAAATAACAAAAACGCCTCTGCGTTCAATAAGCTTACAACTCAACTGGCGAACCACTGAGACGCTGTGCTACTGAAATGTATACCTTTCACGTTCAATAATCTAAATGATCAAAGTCCGTCTTCTTCATGTTCACTTCCTTCGCTCAAGCGGCACAGTCGGTTCGTCTCGCTACGGCGAAACTACAGTGGACACGATCATTTCAGTTGATCAAGAGTGATCCGAAACTGGTCCTCTTCACCTTCAGAGGACTGTAAAGAAACAAATTAGGCGCTGTCTGACATTTGTACAGCCAAAAACGTTGGCAAAATTACCATCACGCTAAAGGATTCCAAGGGAATTATAGCGTAAACAAACCAATGTGTCATACTATTTACGTAATTTACGTCATCACGCACGCCCACTCGCCCCCAGGCTCTCCAAAAATTGGAGCCACTTTTCAACCGAAGTGACGCATCTTCGAGGGGCTAAAAAACCGATTTTCTTTCTTTTCCTCGGGAAATGATTATTGTTTTCGTTCTTTGGACATAATAAACTAATGAAAAACGAAGAAAAAAAATTCATTTCATAGGCACTTTAATTTCTGTAAAGATATAACATTAACCTAGAAAATATTGAAAGAAGTTTTGCAAAATCATTAAAAGAACTCGAGATATTCTTAAAAAAGAGTTTCAAGAGAATAGTTGACAAGTAGCTATAGGTGTGATAATCCGATAATCTATTCCCGGAGTGCAGCGCCTTCTTGTACTTTTCCCGCTAAACTTTATCCGCGGGATCTCGCATTACATGTTATGTATATTTTGTTTACATCGCAATGCGGAGCGCATTTCGCATCGTCATAGCGTATTCTATTGTAGCGTCATAGCGTATTCTCCCCGGCCATTTTCCATGTTTCACACGGTCGTCTACGCTTGTTCCAATTCCTGAACGGATTTACAATTTGACTATTAAAGCCAAAGTGGAAATTTTTGGTTAGCAGAATTGTAGAGATATGAGCGAAAAGAATCGCAGCGCGTGTTTTCGGTCAATTTCCGCGGCCACGTCTGTTGTGTTTTCATTTCTTTGAAAACTCTCACTGGCCCTTTTAGCTCGTTTGTTTCCACAACAATTTTGCTGCGTTTTCGTTACGTTCTTTCCGCTCATTTGGGTTTGCAGTTGCGCGAAACTTTGCCGTTTTTTCTATGGTTTTTCCCTTCGAATAACTTGACTAATCGGCGGTTAATCGAATTCACATACACTGCTGTGTGACGATGCTCTTCAGGGGGTTCTATGTTTCATTTCATTGGTTGGCGGCACGACCACGATGACAGCCGCTTAAATGAGGTGTGAAAACAGTGAAAATCTTTCGAGGCCAAAAACTCGAGGTTTGTTTTTGCGAGAATGGCCTCTGTTCAAATGAATTAATAGGGTATGTAGATTTGTCAGATTTTCACGAAACTTGGCTAGTATGTTTGCTGGATATTTATGCACCAAAGTGTGTGGGGCTTTTACGAAATTCTAAATACTCTTGTCGTGGCGCCCCAAAGTGTGACGCGCAAAGAACATTTTTCTATTGTCCAACTTCAAAGTGGATTTACTCGGAAACCAATGAAAATATCGAAAAAAGCCCCACACACTTTGTTAGGCCATTAACTCTCGAGTGACACGGACCAGTTTGTTTTGATTGTCGCGCTAACACGGAGACTGGTAATTCAGTGAAGCAAACACCGTCGGTTTTGCGTTTTAGGCTAGCGCACGCTTAACTAAACCAAAAACAGGAAAAATAATTGCTATTTTCGGAATCTACAATTTATTAGCTTTACAGTGATATATAGTTTTCTGGGGTTTCGTTAAAAATAGCGCGAGTACGAAAGATTTTCGGGAAGGCACCCTCGAAGGTTTACAGTAACCTTAAATGTCTTTGTAAAATGTATCAGAGGTAAAAATTAATATCAGCTGAATGTAATTAAAAAGTTAAATAATTTGCGGTAGTTCGCTTTTTATCAAAAACGTCTTTTTGAATGGCACGTGCTGTTGATTTGTGTGGAATCACCGTAGTGTAGCTCGCGTACTTGGAGTGTGAACGTTTTAATGACCGCACTTTTTGGTTTCTTTGTTGCCCTGGCGATATGTATAAAACAAAAGGATCCAAGTGCACTTGAAAGTAAGGTCTACCCTTTGCTTGGGAGCGCACTTGACCAATGACAGTGCAGCCGTGCAGCTAAAGCACGTGGGCACGCAACTTTGAATTCCACAGGGAACGAGGTCTCTGCTTTTTGTTTACGATTCTGGAGTCACAGGCGACTTCAAAGACTCTCAAGCAGGAAATCAAGTTTTACTTTAGCTGTTGTATTGGAAGGCGTATTTCAAGCCGACTTAGGGTAAAAAAATTCGACGTTGAGAAAAAAGGTTGTAGTCTAATTCTCAGGCTTAGCCAATCAAAAACAGTACAACCATGCGCGCATTCAATAAATCAAAGGGCTCTTAAAGCCATCTCGTTAATGCGTTAGAACGTGAGGTTAAAAAAGAAGAATCTTGATAGTGAATATGGTAAAGATGGCGTTGTAGAATCAGACATTACGTAGAAAATGCGAGGCGCAGTAGTCAACTGGATATGGTTCTTGGCAGGATATATATAGAGAAGATTGAGAGAAAGTTTGAAAATTCGTGTTGGTGCAAGTCAATAAAAGTTATGAGTAACAAAGAATCACGAGTGTGAATGTAAATAATTTTGATGTTAGTGAAGTGAAAGTGAAAGACTTTTTCCGCCTTGCTAGCTAATTGACGATGAAAATGTGTTGTTGGGTCAATTTGCACAATGCATTTTCAGTTATTCATTGTCTATTTTCTGTTGGGATATTTGACAATAGAAAAAAAAATTCTAAATCAAATACAATAGGTTGCCGCAATTTCAAAACAATTAAAAGCCCACAAACCTATCAAGTGATCGATAATACGTCACGTGCAGTGACTTTATATCTGATAAAAACAGTCCTATAAATTAGTATGTGGTGTTTTATTAGATATAAAGTTACTGCAGGTGACGTATTAATATTAATTATCAAAATATCAATTGACACAACAAATGGTGACTGAATCTTTAATATTCTTTCAAGTAAGGTCCGGTTCAAACCTTGAACTTCACATGTGCCGAATCTAATGGAAGGAGACCGTAACAACATGTCTTTTCTCTAGAGCTGCCTGTCCCCATGCCAGGACAATTTGGGCTATGTTTAGCAGCCATTTCTTTTTCAACTCTCCAGCAGTATTCGAAAATAGAACAAAAGTTAAAATTTATGGTATTTTTCTGTTCCTACTCTTGCATAATGAAACGGAAAGTTTTGTAGTTAGCTAAAGTATCAAGTCTGCTGTTTTATATATTTTGACGTGAAAAATGGCGGGAAAATGGTGATCACGTGATCATTTTTCGGTCATGTCTGCTATGGGCGCACTTATATAGAAAATATTGGGTCTGGAGCGGGTAAACAGGACACCACTCCTGGCGGTCACTTTTTTAGTTTCCCTTAGATCGAAATGAGGTTCATGACAGGCCTACACCGACTCCGCTATGTGGTTGCAATGCATTTATATTAGTTTCAAAGTTTGGCTGATATGATAGGCGGCGTTTTGTAAATAGTTTTCAGGAATGGTTGGTTTTGAACGAAACTCTATTTTTCATCAGTATTTGTTTTAGGTTTTTCAGTCGTGGGTGAAATGTTGTGACAAAAGGCATTATTATCTCGTGAGTTTTTTTTTTTCGTTTTGTTTTTTAATGCCAATTGCGTTCCGGCAAAAGTGAAATTCAGAATACCAGTGCATTTAAGAGGGTGCTAATGGGGTTAACAGTTAACTGACAATTGCCCAAAAATATAGTAGTTAACTGATAAATGAAAAGTTAACAGTTAAGTGACATTCTATTAATCATACTAAACTAACGATTGTTGTTGTTAATAAAAGCAACATAGTTTTTTCCTAACAGCAAAGCTATTTTGTGACATTTACCTGTCTCGCTGCGTGACCAGGTGACATATTAACCGATATTATATGCGAAAGGTACCAGGGTCGTAGAGCGTTGACCTTGATCTCCGTGATGGCGTCGAGTGGCGTGGTCAAAGTTATTCCGAGTTTTTGTCGAGATGATGACAAAGGATCGGCATTCGAACGACACATAGGTCGCATACTGGCTTTTGTTGTAAACCCTCCTTACTAATGCAAGCTACTTAGGTTAAGTAGGTTAATTAGAACTTCTGATATTTAGTGCCAGTGCTCGGATTTCCGTTGGAGTAGTGACAGGTTTAGATTTTGGGTCTCTTTTGAGTGATAAAAGTTCGCTTTTGCCTAAAAATGGCAAATAATATTTGTTGAAACTCGACACAACCGAGTTAGGTTTAGTTACGATTTCTAACGTACATTATTTTGTTTTGCCGTCATAATGACTAAAATTGTCTCTTGTATAAAGCAATGATCTCTTTAAGAAACACCATTGTAATTGAAGTGTTATTCCACTCAACCAATCTAAGAAAGGATTTCCATTTCTCATTAACCTTAAATTATTGTCCAGAAATCTCCCACTCAAAAGTCATACAAAACTTTAGTTTTTAAATGAAATGCGCAATCTGAATCTCAATCAAACAAATCACTTAAACATCTTGTTATTTTCATTTGAGAGAAACCGCAAAGTATCTAGATACAGGCCGGTTGCTTAGTCAGGCTGAGAGTGATCACCGAACACAATGCAAGAATACCGTGAACCTCTCAATGATCTCACCACTCTAGTATTGCGCATGTTCTGTTCTTTAAAGAAAAATACTTTCCTTTAGGGAGCATGTGTGTACTTCTCGCTGCTAAATGTTTGGAGGTACGGTTAATTTAACCTTTCTTCTTTTTAAATTTTGGGGTATACGCGTTGAAGGTCAACTCTACTGGGTCATCGGTGGGTAGCAATGATATTTTTACTCACATGGGTGTCACGCGCGGCCTTTAATATTATCGTCTTGTCTGATCTTCTTTGGCCAATTTCTCATCATTTTCACGTCTTAAAAGAACAAAATATTTAAAATTTCAGAGGTTTTAATGTTTAAAGTGTCGGCTTTTGCAGAACTGATTTCAACAGAACTGATGAAAGTGTGGAAAGATCTTTGCGCATTTAATATTTTGTGCGGTGATTGACCTATTGTTAGCTTTAAATAACTTATGATGTTAAGCTAATTGGACCATAAAAGCAACATCGTTCCGGATATCGTATATTTTGCAGACTGGAAGTGTCTACGCCCACATGCGCAGTAGACACAAATATAAGAGGCTGACATTAGAGCACAGTTTCGAGGAGTTGCGCGCGAGGGGCAGGCACCAAAGCGTCCCTGCAGACATCTATGCTCCCCTCCTGAAAGGACCCTTAAACGCTGACAAACGTCAACAAATAGCTAAAACTATAATTTCTATATGTTTCCTTTGCTCGAAATCGCGCGCATTTACAAGGCCCTAAAGCTTTTTGCTGACTTGCAAGGACTCATCTGTTATAACGATCCCCAAAATAAAGGGATAAGTCTCATAGTTTATTGGATATATTCGTGTAAAGTTTGCTTATCATTTTCGCTTAAATTATGACCTAAATTTGGAAACCACTGAATTTCTCGAATTGTGTCTTTGCGATGTTGATGAAACTCTGCTCAGCGCAAGGCACTAATGCGCACTATGTGTAGCCGAGAGATTTCCACGAAAAAATGCCGGTAACAGCAGATTTTCGACTCAGACCTCAAAGGGGCGTGGCATTATAACCACGTGACATTTACTCCGATCGCCAAATATTTTATATTATATTGTAGATTGATCTATATGTTATCCATTCTATGTGATAGACTTATGATAAAAGTAAAGGTGGGGATACCAGAGAGCTTCAAAGTAGGATGATAAAAAAACTGGGTCGAGTCACCTTAATTCAACACATTGATACCCCAGGGGGGTACTCAGGTATATTAGTGACGGGGAGGTGCGAATGAGGCCAAATTGTTAGACCCAAAAAAAGTCCTATCAGGCTAAAACCAGACCCAAAAAAAGACCAACGGCCCAGAACGTAACCCCCCAAAAAGTCCAATTTTTTCTCTGCATAAAAAAGTTACAAAAATGAACATAAAGAGAATAAAGTATAATGCGATATTTTATCAAATTTACATACTTCATATGTAACTGTTGTAACGTGACCTCTTATGAATGAACCGCTAAAACAGGAAGTCTCCTTGTCATTTGCATGTAGTTTACGTTTGTACACGAAACTGATACAATTGTGTGACATGAGTCAACCCCCCAAAAAAGTCCTTACCAAAATCTTTTACCCAAAAAAAGTGAACTAAAACGAGCAAGTTTGTAAACAACAGCGATCGACTCTGACAGCTCGTACTTCGATGTTTGAAAATTTAGTGCGCTGATATGATGGAAGGGACTAAATTAAAAGCCGCATCAACTACAGGTAACGATGTTTTAACCGTTTCTTGTATCCTTTAGCTGTGAATCCGCTATGTTTAGGTAGCCGTGTGTTTGTTCAATTTGTTTTGATTCTGAATTGAACTTTTTAAGACACGAAACACTTGTAACTAAGAAATTCTATGCCATTTTACTGTGTTTTTATTTGTGTAATCACTACTCTGTCTTGTTCTTTACGTAGACGAAAGCTCTTCGTAGAAACTCTCAAATTAATTTTAGCTCCGCAAACGTTTTGGCATTCACTGCTTGTTGTGTAAGAAATGGCGCGAGGTAAAATATTGTTGTAAGCCTTTTACTTAATAAAAGGTTGTATATCTCAATGATTTTCTTCTCAAAACTGTGATTTGTTATCAACGTGTTGAATTATAAAACAGTTTTTGCGTTCAAGCTTGCGCAATATTGACAAAGGCGCCACTTTCATTCTAAAACTGTGATGTTGCAAACATATGTAAGCTTTTCTTAAAATAAAAGGCTTGTCGGCGATATTTTTTCTTCAAACTGTGCTTTGTTATCAATGTGTTGAATTATAAAACTATTATAGCGCTCAAGCTTGCGTGATATCGGCTAATGTATCAGTCAATTCCAAGCGAGATCATCCCTCCCCCCGGGCAACCCCCGGGCATTTGACCCCTATTCTGGCCCAAATAGTGGGGAATTTGACTTGAACAGAAGCCCGGACGGTCGGGCATTTGACCGGCGACAAAATGTTGGTCAGCGGTCAAGGTTAAAAGGGATCTTGTGCTTCATAAGCTTTCATTTTACACGTCATAACTCCACATGGTCTGCGATCAGCTCAGGTCTATAAATTATGCCGTTATACAACAACCATGCTGCAGATTATCTGTTGGATGCCAAATCAAACGCTATTTATTACAAAACAACGGAGGTTTATCCTAGCTCCACTGAGGCACTACTCAACTACAGAACTAACTAAGGAGCTAAAAATTATTGCAAGAATTCATTATTCCATTGCAGTGGAATTGTAGACTACGGCTTTTTGAGACTCGGATCCAAGATGCCAATATCCGTGATGGGGAACACTTTCTCACAAGTCTTGCACACCGCAGACTTTAGTCACTAAGCCACGGCCTGCGAAATTTAACGATCCTTGCACTTTCAAAGCGATAACAAACTTTAGCCGATAAGTATTTATCTTGCAACAAAAGTGAGCCAAAGAAACCGCAATGTTAGACTGCAAAACAGTCGTATTTTTTGCGTTGGTCATACGAATGCGCGCGGTCTTTGAACGAAAGGTCCGGAACGAGTGTGAATATGAAGAGTGGGACTAGGGAGAGACGCCCGTGTGAGGTTCGCGTGCTTCGTGCGCGGGTATCCACGCTTCAGACGCTTTTGGCGCTTCGCGCCTTTGCGAGCGAGCCAGCGGAAAAAAAACGTCTACCGCAACGTATGCCAATAGAGCTAGCACCGAACAACGGTATATAGAAATAAATAATTCTAACGGCTCTGTACAGCATGAAATCCTCCAATCAATTTGAGAGATAATCCGCCGAAATCAATACTGGATAGTCGAGCGGACGAGCAAATACACGATCGGCGATCGACCGAGCGACGAGCGAGCGAAAGTAATGAGAACAAGAAAACCCAAACCCGCGATGACTTTTCAGCACCGACCAGTGGGGCATTTGACCATGCAACTGGCTCACATAGTGGGGAATTTGATCAGACATTTTCAAAAAAGTCAAATGCCCGGGGGTTTGCCCGGGGGGGATGATCTCGCTTAGAATTTACTGATACATAAGTATTAGGCGATATCACGCGCGCTTTCGCGCTATAATAGTTAAGGTGGCTCCATATTGTTCAGCCCTCGCGTCTTTGCATTCTATTACAGCTAGCCCGATGGTGTGGCTATAAATCTTTTACTTGAAACCAGTAAATCTTTTATCAGTCAACAAAGTGGTATCCAAATGACGTCATCATTCATTGCCATGGCAACGCTAAAAGAGGTAAAAAATACGCTATTTTGGACCATTTGAGGCTAATAACTTATAAACTACATGGTGAAAGTTTTTGTTTTCGATATATTTTTGTTTAATTGGCAGGAGAAACATTTTAACAATTTTTTAAAAAATGTTGTACATAGCGTTCAGAGCTACCTCACATTTATGTAAAAATGACATATCTCTGAATCTTATGTACAGATTTTTTTCAAAATTGGCACAAACGTTTGTTATGATTATCAGACGAAAATATATAAAGATCAAAAAATTTCACCGAGTATGAAGTTATGAAGTTATTAGCCTCAAAAGGTTGAAAATGGGGTCTTTTTGGGCTCTTTTGACGTTCCCATGGTAACATATTTTGATGCCGTAGCCACCTAAATTTGTTCATTGGTTAAGTGTTTACAAACCTGTACTAAATGTTTTCTCTTAACTTTACTGGTGTAGCTGTATGAATATCATAGATGTATCATGATGGGAATGTTTAAACTATTACGAGCCACCTTAAATGGATGCACGCGGGAAGTTTGGAGAGCTCGAGAGAAGCGTAAGAGTAGCTTCTCGAGTGCTCTCCAAACTTCCCAAGTGTCCCAAGTGCATCCATAACTCGATAGATGCACAGCTAAAAGCATGAATCAATTCTTTTATAACATAGCGAAAGGAAAAGAAAGAATATTGATCGCATGACTGAACGAAAAAAGGCGCGAAAATTATTGCCGCGTATCGCAGTTCACCTTGGCGAAGCTGAATAATAATAATAATAATAATAATAATAATATTTAACCAGGGAGCCCACTCGCCTTGGCGGCGTTTTCAGTGGGGCCCTGCAAATAATAAATTTTAAAGTTCACCTTGGCAAAGCTGTTCACAAGTTTCTGAAAATGTCTTCTAATAATTGGCTTTGAAATATGGTATATGTTTTATGCTTCCTTGAAAATGTTCCTAAACATTCTTTGAAGCGGATTGGAACCGAAAAATCTCACTACGCGGCTGTAGGAACTAAACGTTTGTATTTTTTCGCATCACGGGTTGTTGTGTGCAAGTTTTGTCGAACTCAGTCTGCTCAATGGAGAAATGGTTCATGAACTGAAACGGAGACTCGCTGTGCAGTCCAAAAGCCGTTGTTAATTGAAAAGAGAACAACTTATGCTTTCAGTATGGATTGACTTCGGACTTGAAATGTGTGGACTAAAGATGCGGGCTCTTTAGCGAATGGTCCGTGTCAAAACAACAACAAGAAAAATTCAACTCGCTTAAACTTGTAAAATTATTTCTCTGGAAAGCTGGGTGCTAAAGGAAGGGATTAAAAAGCTACATCGAGTGCAGGTAACGTTTTTTTAACGTTAATTTGTGTCCAAATGTATTAATTTTTGTAAGACTGCCTTGATTGTAGTATTTTTCAAATCGGATAGCTTTTCGCTCTGTTCAGTCGCATGCTTGTTCAGTTTGGTTTTCAATTCTGCTGATTGAAGTCTTTACAGACACGATTCTCTGCCATTTTACTACTGTATTTCATGTTGTCTGTTGATTTATAATAGGCATAATTTCCGTAGAAAACCGCGGTTTGTGAAATTTTAGCGTAGCGTGGTCACGAGTTAACTTGTAGACATCGCGCCGCCAAGATAAAAAAACTAACATAAATAAGCTAAGTTTTTTGGCAATTTCATACAGTCAATGGCAATAAATTAATAATTGAGGTTTGATTTGCTTCCACCTGGATACTTACGATTTAAAAACGCGTTGAAAAGGAGTGAGCAAATGAGTGAACGAGAAACATGCTCAGTGGCATTTACGCACGTTATTTCTATGATAAAAATTTGTCTATACGCACGGGCGTGCGTACGTTGAGTTATAGATGCACGCTCGCGCTATTGAATTAGATTGGGCGAATTTCCTGGCTATGTTATAAATTTGTTTAACTCTAACATGAGCACATTTGAGACCATAGACTGTTTGTCTGCCAGAGAAACTGTATTCTAATTAATAGTTTGCACATGTGACGTCATTGATGTCTTGAGTCTTTTTTTTTTCAAAGCGAGCCTTGGTTGCCAGCAAATAAAACTCAAGTAGTAAGGTAGGGCGATTGGGGAAATAGCCATTTTTCCCTAACCACGCCCATTTTTTTTTGAATTGGGGAAATAGTCAAAATCCCCTATATACGTCATCAATGACGTCAGCCCAATGGAAAAAAATGGAGACCACACAGGTAAATCTGGTTCAACAAGTTTTTTAATGAAAAAAATGTCTCAAAATACAACAACAACAATAAAAATAGAAAAAGTTTCCAATGTTCAATGTTCAAACCTCTTTAAAAGTTAAAAATGTTTCAAAATACAACAACAACAATAAAAATAGAAAAAGTGTCCAATGTTCAATGTTCAAACCTCTTTAAAAGTTAAAAAAGTATTCCTCTGATTTGTGACGGAATGAGTTGAGCCACATTGATGGTTGCAATTGGAAATTGTATTTCATCGTTTCTAGAAGAAGTAACCACTTCTTCTGGTGTGTCGCTCGTTCCAACTTGTTCTCTGAATATAAGTTTTGTTTGTTTTGCGGTGATTGTTACTAAACCGGATTTAGGCTTTCTGTATCTTTCACCATAGAACCATCTGTCGTTCAGTTCATCATCAGTCACTAAACAGAGTACGGGAACATTGTTGCGTCGATCAAAAACGTATGGGTGTGAATAATGATGAGTGTGTATATTGAATAAAGCTTCAGTATGGTATCCTCCGAATTCATCATCATCAATATAGACTCCGAGATATCCGTGATTTGATGAGCGGAGTTCACATCCACAGATGACATCAATTTCGTGAATGCTTAAGCGTGCAACTCTCCTTTCCTCTTCTTCATCTTCAGCAGGTCTTAGAAAGTGACTAATTAGCCTTCCAAACTTATGAAAGAAGTCTCTTAGAGCCACAGTGTTTTCTAGACTTCTTGCCCAGTCGTTTCTGTACCACTCAGCTTCACTCATATTTGCTCCTCCGTTCAATACATCCATGACTCTCATGGTGTTTTGATGTTGAATTGTTATTATCACATGATGAGGTTGTGGGTTTCCATAGAGCCCTCCTTGTAGTTCATTGATTAACTTTGTCAGTTGTCTTTTTAGAGTTGAAAAGTTTGGAAAAATCTATAACAAACCAAAGAATTCACGTGTGGTGTCATTTCTGTTTAAGATTCCAACAATTGGAATCGGATTGTCTCTTTCTCCTCTTGTTATATTATAACAAATTACATTGAAAAATTTAATATGATAAGATCGACTTTCTTCTGTTTGTTCGTTTCTTTTGATTTGAATGCTTTCAAAGGAAAGAGTGAAACGTGAATGCTGAAGTACGAGTTCGAAAAAATCACGAAGGTATGACTCTACCATGAATTTTTCCGTATTATCATCTTCATGAATTGGAGTGAATACATGTACTTTCAAATGAATTCTTATGGATCGAAATGGATGACCTTCTCCATTGAGATATTGTGCATGTAATGCTGCTACAATTGCTTTGATTTGGTATCTTTTACATTGTGGTAAATGCTGAAAAGAAACGAACAAAGATAAAAAATCAATAATCTACCAATCTACCATTTCCCATCGGTTGTTCATTCTTCTTGTTATCATTCCGTTGAAAAGAAAAGACATTCGATTTAAATCAATTTCATAATAAGGTTGATTAATAGTATTATTGGTATAATAGTGCATTATTTTCATAAAATGAATTCTGGAGTTTCTTGCAGTTTGATTTAAGGTTTCTACAAAAAAAAGATTGAACCAACTTCCAACATCCTCTCTCCATTCTCTAGGACCTATTATCACAAAATCAATGAAGGCGGTAAATCTGCGAAAACTATCATGCGAAGGTAGTGTTGAAGCTTCAAGAGTGTAGAATGAATCAAGGTTGATTATTGGAATTGGGATGATTTCGCTCATCTGAAAAAAAGAATGAACAACTTTAGAGACGCCAATTTGACCATTGAGATTCGAATGTATCTCTTTTGGTAAGGATGGTATTCCTGTAGCAGTGAGAATGAAAAATGTTGATTCTGTGATATCCGACCCAGTTTTCCGTTCCTGGAAACTGTTGGAAAGATATTTCAACAAAATGAATTTCATATTCAAAACTTCTTGTTGTAAAGGATTCATCTTCATCATCATCATAATAATGATAATTCTGATGGAAACCGAAAGCCCATGTGAATACTTTAGTGATATATTCTTCGAAATCATTGAAATTTTCAGCTAATGCGAAAATAACAATGTTAAGCAAATTTTCAACAGGTGCCAAATTGAATTGAGCTGCTGACAAATGACAGCATAACATTCATTAAGTTCGTACTTGAATGGAGGTCCTTGGACTGTTGACAATATTGCAAGAATGTTACCTATTTACCCCGACACAGTTTGGATTCAAAGACATACCGATGAAAGGTATTGGGCTCTTTTTGAAGAGTATCATCACATTTCTGTGTTGAAGAGAAGAGAGGATTTGGAGGGATGTATTCATTTTTTCAGGAGTTGTTTGGAAGACATAGAGAACCGATTAGGGACGGACCATTAGATTTTTGAGGGGGGGGGGGGGGGGGGGGGGTGGGCAATTTTTTGGTGCAGGATATTTTTTTCTACGCTCGAGACTGTGCAGGATTTTTCTTTTTGCCATGATTTGCTTGCATGACTTTTTTTTGGCGAGTCTATATGTTTTAATGCCTGACACATACGTGTTAGGAATACTAGAAAGGCCATACTAGAGACAGGAATACTATAGCAAGTCAGATCTGATGTAACAACACCTTGATAGCATGAAGCCTGGCCGCGGTGTTGTAACTGCCCCTACAATTTTCTTTACTCCAGCCCCCTGTTGATGTCGCTTCCACAGCCCATCGTAGTACACCCAACCATCTTACAATTACAGGGGCGGCGCCGGAAATATAATGTTGGTGGGGCGAATCTCCTGTGCCGAGCGCCGAAGGCGCGAGCTTCTACGGGGGTCCCGGGGCATGCTCCACCGGGAAATTTTTGAAATGAAACTCTCTGAAATGCTATTTCCAGCGTTCCTGAGACCGGAGAAACAGTTTCCAAGGCCAGCTTTGAGTTCAGTTTAATTCTCATGAAAAGTACATGTACACGAAACACTTTCTGAAACTTGGGTGTAACTCCATTTTGGTTGTTTGTT
The DNA here is from genome assembly GCA_024195265.1 of Dendrophyllia cribrosa. NCBI lineage: Eukaryota > Metazoa > Cnidaria > Anthozoa > Scleractinia > Dendrophylliidae > Dendrophyllia > Dendrophyllia cribrosa. The sequence continues at coordinate 19,178,795 of JAJLRJ010000010.1, forward strand.
CAAAGTAAATTCGACTGTCACTCGAATATTCTCTGTCAATTCTTTTCAGTATGGGAAGGCTTTGGAAACGAATTTTCCAAAGCGATTTTCTCTGTCATTAGAGGCAGAAAGAAACTGATTTCCAATATCAGCCATGTTCAATTTGTTAGTTAATGCAATGTCTGGATAATGCAATGATTTAATCTTTCTTGTGACATAGTTTGTTCGTAGATATGTCTTGAGCCTTCTTAGGGCAGAGGCCGAGCGCTAACTCACAGCATTGATGGATTTGTCTGATGGATTTGTCGGTAGCTGGAGTCCGATAGCTGACGTCCGAGTAACTCAAGGGGTATTGAAATGCTTGGTTCACAATATCTAATCTCCTGTCTAAAGTCAGTCACAATATCTCCGATGCTAAAATTGTAGGCTTTTGATTAATTAACGGAATATTTATTTTGCAAACTCTAATGCATTAAAGCGCCCCGCCATCAGATCTGGTCAAAGGATGTTGCTACACTATTTATCTCCGCCCACCGCCACTTTGAGCTGTCGAAAGTTGGTGGGGCAAATGCCCCACCTGCCCCACCGGTAGCGCCGCCCCTGCAATTACAATTACGCTTGTTGTACAACACATAAACAAAGTATTTCTTATCCATTGAGATATACATGTACCTACAATGCCACTGTACAACTATAAAAGAGCCATTCCTTATGTCAGAAAATATCTTACATGCTTACTTATGAAATCAGCTAAAAAGCCTACAATGAAACACAACTTACGTCGAGTCAAAAATAAAGCATTGTTATTGGCTAAACTAAACAAGCCAATGAAAAGATAGAACATTTGATCCTCCTCAAGTGCATATAAGTCGCTAACATTCTAACATTCTACAACGTCAGTGTGATTTATTTGTGTTCTGACCATCTGCTTCTGGATATAAAATATTGTTCTAAAAATATAAAGCTTTGCAGGAATTTTTTTTCCTGGGGTTTTTGTTTTGCACGATATTTTTTTTGCAGTTGAAGGCCGTGCTCGAATTTTTTTTTGGTATTTGCCCAACCCCCCCCCCCCCCCCCCCCCCCCCCCCCCCCCTCAAAAATCTAATGGTCCGTCCCTTAGTGAATCCAAACAGGGAACTTTTGGTTTTTGACCAATATTTCAGACGGGGGTTTTTTCCCTTGATTGTCAAGAGGCTTTCTCCCCACTTAGAAGAGTCGACTTGGCCTATTGGGAAAGATTGTTTTATGCGACTGAAAGACATTGTGGAGAAACGCCCACAACTACGAACAGCAAAGTGGAACAGAATTGTGGATTATTTCGACCAAAATGAAATTGTTTTGAAGTTTCTTGGAAGTTTGTAAAAAAAAGCAGAAAGAGACTGATTTCATTGCCATGTTTTATTCATGTATCAAAAATACAATGTTGTGATAAAAAGTTGTTATTGTTGACAAACTTCGTTTTTATTGTAGGAAACGATTCCACTTGAACAAACGATCTATTTCATCATGGGTAAAACATAAATACTCGTAATCAAAGATACCCGTTCCTTTTGAAATATGGCATGAGAAAATGGTCACATAAAGTTCCAACACTGCTTCGGTGGGTCTTAATACTTTCCAGAAAAAGTCTTCGCTTATAAAACGAAAATCTCTTTTGAGTTCCAAGAGTTCATTTGGCATCACTCTCCATCGATACTCTACAGTTGCAAAGGAAATGGATTTCAAATTCGTTCGAACGTGTTCTTTCAAATTGTCTTGATACTTCATCCATTCTTCGGAAAAAGCAAAGCTGAAGGCGGTGTCAAATGTTCTGGATCGTTACACAAAAGTTCACAGCAAACACACCACACCCATTGTCTTTTCCAATTGTTGCTTTGCATTTCATCCTGGATGTTTTTGTCCGCAATCACATACATCTTTTGATAAGTTGTTGATTTCAGCGAGTGCCTCTTGATAGCAATCCCAAGCGATTTCTCGTTTACTTTTTCCTTGAGTGAGTCCGTTTAGAATACGTGCTTGTAAATATTCTTTGTAAGTTTTGAAACGACTGAAATCAAGATGTTTGTAGTAACTGTCCATCAATCTTTCGCCGACTTTTTTCTCTTTGTTTCGCTGCCTTTATAGCTTTTCTCTCTAAATGATTTGCATGAAGCCAAGCGCGTAGTTTTATACGTTTTTGTTGAAAGATTGACAGTCTTGTTGCAATTTCTTCTTCGTCTGTGATTGGTTCTCGTTTGATGACGTAGAGATTTTCTTCAACTTGCGGTGAAAAATGAACTGCTGATTTTCCTGACATTTTTCTTAAAAAGTACAGTTCTGTAGTTGACTTACTAATCCTTCAAATTGTTTTTCTTGAGTGAAAGTGCGTCTGAACAATTTAACAATTTCTTCCTGGGTTTCAGTGGAAATGATGCGTGAACCGACAATGGCACTTCTTTTATGAAGAAGTGGAAGACTTTGACGAGGAGGAATGTGTCTGTTTAGAGGACTCCAACCGCCTGTCCCGAGTGGGACGAAACGGAAATCTTTCACCCATGTTTCATTTTCCCATCGATATTGAACTGGCTCGTACCACTTTTTTGTGTTTACATCATACACTGTTACAATCTTATTTGCATCTAGGGCTAATTGAACAGTCCACCCTGTACCACCTTTCATGGTTTTCATATCTGCTGCTAATTCTCCAAAAGCAAACACATGTGTCACATCTTTGATTATGTGATAGTTTCGTTGCAGTAATTGGTGGAAGTAAGTGCTTTTCGATTGAGTTGTGTAGTTTCTTTTCAAAGTTTCATTGGCTTTTCTTAAGAAGGGGTCTGCTTGCCTTAATTCTTCTTCGGTGAGAGGTGTGATCCTTTTTGCCTTTTGGTGAAGAGGTCCCACTTTGATGTTCACCTTAAATCCCATTTGCAAAGCACAGCTTTCAGCAACTGTATCGGTTCCTTCACACCCACCTGTATACGATGTGAAATCATCCCCAATTGGAAATTCCATGGATTCGTCTTTTGAAAAGAAGAAGTGAGTCATCTTGCTGTCTGCAAGAAAAAATGAAAAAAGCATTTGTTATATAAGCGAATAAGCTGACGTAAGACAAAACATTTGGGTAACACTGACGTAAGACAAAAAATTCGGGTAACGCTGACGTCATTCTGACGTCAGCGTTTTTTGTTATAAAAAAGAAAGCTGTAGTTGATCGTTCACGTTCGGAGATGCCGAAACAAATAAAGATGACAGATCATCCTCCGAAGAGAAAGGTGACGAAACCTGCGAAAGTACCCGCTGGAAAAAAGAAAAAGAAAGAAGAGAAAGTGGAAGAAGTGATCACTGTGGAAGACGCAGGAGTAACTGAAGCAATTCAGATGTTACCTCCTTTTATACCCGACGAGTGAACTGAAGTCAATGAACCTTTCATTGAGGATATTGAAGATATTGAAGATTCCCTTGAAGCAAAGGGCAAGCGATATTCCCATGACAAATGTTCCAAGAGCCAGTGGAATTGATCAAATGCACCTTCCACCACCGCCGAAGATCACTCCTCAATGCCCCATTCATTTTGTTGAGATTGTAGAAAAACTCAGCAAAAACAAGACATTCAGTTACTTTGATTGTCCTACCAATTGCTGCTGCTTGTTTGCTGCCAAAGGAGAAGAAGACATGTACATGTATGCAGTCATTACCTGTTTGAGCGATGAGATCAAAGAAGTCTGGCGTAGACAACCGTTGCGCTGCAAGTGCCATAAGCTTTTGACCCTGAAACGCAGTCGGTCCGAGAAGAATATGGGGCGTTTGTACCTGTCCTGTCGTTGGAGAGATTGCGATTACTTCCAGTGGGGTGACCTCCCTTTGTCCGCAAAAAATCAAGATCATCACTTCAACCAGAATTTGCACAACGTGACAAAAGTGGCTGAAACTCAGAAAAATCCTCAGAAAAATTCCAGTTTTTCAGAGTTATTGGAGTTTGAAGAGGTTCTCACAGATCCCGATTTTCTCAAGCTGCTTTCTCCTCGAGTGATTGAATCTCTGAAAAAAGAATTGAAGTTCCTGGTGCCAAGAAAATGGTACATTGAGGGTCCTTACTTCTACGATAACGGCAATTACCCAGACGAGATATTGATGGCAGATGATGGAAAGAATACCATAATGGCACCTCCAGAACTGGCTGGTTTGTTGTGGAGAGAAACAGCTGAAAGAAAGGAGAAAAAAGAAGAAGAAGTCGCAGTGAAGCAATTGAGAGAAGTTTTTCCTCAAGACAATGGGATAACAACGAGGTTGTTTTACAGTAACTTCGCGAATTATCCCAATGTTGAGACAGTTCCAACTACTAGTTTTGGTGGAGCAAATCAACCCATCCGCGGAGCACCACTTGCTCAACCCAACCGTGGAGGCCTATTTTGAAACATTGGCAGTTTTTTGCTATAAAAGAATGTTTTTTATATTATTCAATAAAGATGAGTTTGATTTGAAAACAATGTGTGATTTTTTGTGGAATTGGGGGCGCTGGGAACTTATGCAGTGGGTGTGTCGATCCCTATATCGAGAATATGGCTTGAAACCTATTCCTGTAGAGGATGGAGATCCAATCAAGGTATTTAAAGAGACGAAAACTTACGAGAATCTCAAACGATTCATTCCTTTTGTGCTCTGGTTAAAAGATCGCCCAAGACGTTTTCATTTCTTCTGTGAAATCGAAAAGGATTTTCCCAATTTGGTCCCATCCCTTTCTTCGTTGCTGCGAATGAAATTTTCATCAAGGGATGCCCAAAAAAAAGAAAGTGACGACGAAAAAGAAGTCGATTCTTTCGGATTCTGAATTGAGAAAAAGGTACAATGATCCGGATGGAGAAGGAAGTTTGGGTGGAGTGGCAAGATTTGCTAAAGCTCAAGGCATTTCATTGGGGCGAGCTAAACGAGTCCTACAAAAAGATTTGGGCTATACCTTGCATAAACCTCAACGAAAACGTTTTCAAACATTGAAAGTGAAAGCGTATGGAATTGACCATCAATGGGTAGCTGATTTAGTGGAAGTTCAAACCATTGCTCGTTACAACAGAGGGTACAAGTACCTTTTGACTATGGTGGATGTTTTGTCCAAGTATGGATGGGTTCAACCCCTGAAAAACAAAACAGGGATTGAATTGGTAAAAGCTTTTGAAAAGATCTTGAAAACGGAAAAAAAAACCATTCAATTGCAAACGGATCGCGGGAAGGAATTTTACAATCAAACGTTTCAATCATTTCTGAAAAAGGAAAAGATTCATCATTTTTCTACGCATGGAGATGCCAAAGCAAGCATGGTGGAACGGTTTAATCGGACTTTGAAAGGGCGAATGTACCGTTATTTTACAGCAGCCAACACTCTTCGTTTTGAAGATGTTCTTCAATCTTTGGTCAGAGGGTATAATGCAACGAGGCATCGAAGCATTGGAATGTCTCCTAGAGATGTGAATCTGAAGAATCAAGGAGCAGTTTGGAAGCGATTGTATGAGTCTCAGAAGAAAACCAAACGACCGAAATTCAAAGTGGGAGATCGCGTTCGATTGAACAAGAAACATCGAACCTTTAAAAAAAGTTATTTGCCAGGGTGGACCGAAGAAGTGTTCATTGTCAAAAGAGTCATAAAGGGGACAATTCCCACCTACAAGATTCAAGAGTGGAATGAAACAGCATTGGAAGGAACTTTTTATGAACAAGATTTGCAAAAAGTTCAAGCGGATAATGAAGATTTGTTCCGAATCGAAAAAGTATTAAAGAGGAAACGTGGTCAAGTTCTTGTGCAGTGGAAAGGTTGGCCTGAGAAATACAACACGTGGATTTCAAGTAAATCTATTCAAAAAACATGAGTTCTTTTTACGTGATTGTACCAAGTCAAGCGAGTTCAATTGAATTTCCTTCGAATCATCCTTGTCATTTTAAGGTTCGATTAGCAACACCTTTGAACTTCGAAGAGAACGGGTGGAGCGTTGGAATGACGAGTATTTCTATGCCTGGTTGCAATACATTGTCGGAATGCGGAATGGATGCTCCTTTTGGACTTGGACATAATGAGTCTCAAGAAAATGTCGACGAATACCTCTTTGGGACAGTCTCGTGGTTTGAAGATCGTTTTAACGAGGAAAGCGAGTTGCAATTAACTGAATTTTCCGACGTAGTTGTGGCAAAAGATTTGAAAGATAGGGAATTTTCAGATGGAGAATCTTTTATGAAAGCTCTTGTGGATAGATGGGAGTGGAATCGTGTCAAGACAAAAGACCCAATTGAAGACGGGAGATCGAATTCATTTTTTTACACTTCCAGTGATCGTGGAGATGTTACCCCGGAGCCTCGCACCTACCTTAAATTTGAATGGATCAAGAATGGAAATCAATATGAGTTATTTAACAACAATAACAATGTCCATATCAACGGTGCGATTGAAACACCTAAACTTCATCTGAATAAAAAGTTTGCTTTAGCCATGGGATGGCTTAAAAAGAGAGAAGATGGTGCAATTGAACTTGGGCCAAACTTATTGCCTAATTTTGATGGTCAAACAGTGGATGGAAAGGAAAAATATCACATTCCTGATCTCAGAAATGATGGTTGGTTGAACGATATTTCAACTGTAACAGAATCGATTTGGAGAATTACTGGTGAATATTTGAAACTCAGCTTGGCTTGCAACTGGAAATTCATCACAGAATGTTTCACTTGTTTTCTAATGTTGGTCAAGGCGTTATCGTTGGAAACAAAATTGACAACTTCTTGAATGAAGTTCCTTACAAACATGATGGAAAAGGTGATATTTTTTACGAACCTCAACATGTCCTCTACCACAAAATTCAAAATAATTTCATTGACATTATTGAATGCATGCTTCGTAATTCGGACGGTTCCATTCCTAATTTTCAAGAGGGATTAACCATTGTTACTCTTCACTTCAAGAAAGAATAAAAAAGAGAAGCAATCAATGAAAATCAATCAATCATGGATGAGTTTTATGTGACTCTGAGGAGTAATCAAGGGAAAGTGGAGTTTCCAAACAACCAAAGCAACGAATTCAGAACCCGTTTACCCATCCCTCTTGAATTCCAAGGTAACAGATGGAAAGTTGGTTTGGTCAGCGTTGCAATACGGTCATTACCCGTGAGTATTCCAGACCGTTTAGCGCAGAGATTAGGAAGAACAAGATTAGCAAGAACCTACTGGTGAGTTGGAGAAAGACATCCAGCACGACACGATACTCAAATTTACCTACATGAACTATATCTTCCTGCAATCAAAGACGGAGTGAGCTTCTTGGATAATATGTTCATTTCTCTTTTTCAAAAACTTCAAAGATCACCGAAAAAAGGGGACGTTATAGCAACTGAAGGAAAAGGAACGAAGTACATCGCGTGGAGGTGGGAAAATGACGAGATGATAATTGATGTCAAAAGAGACAGTTTAATACGTGGATTTACCAACTGGGCACCATTTATGTTTTTGGATGTTAACTTAGCTGAGAAATTCGGATGGATAAAGAAAAATGAGGAGGGGTCCTTCGTTTTGAATTCAAATAATACAACACAATGAACACACAGTTCAAGAAGGACGGGATGTAGTAGGAGACAAATATTTTCATGTTGGTCCAGAATACGTTGTCCTCAGTTCCTATTGCGACTGGCGATTTGTGAATGTGAATGTTGCTTTCCAAAAAATGATCAACCCTGATCCACCAACTCCACAGTTTCAATCTCTTCTTCAAATTCACTCCAACATCACAGAAAGTTCCGTGATAGGAAAGGAAGTCACGGAAGTGTTGAGAGAGATTCCTTTCCAAAGCAGTGGTGAAAGTTATTTTGAACCGGAGAGAGTTCATTACGTACCCATTCGTAATGATTTTATCGATATTATCTTAATCCGACTTATGAAAATGGATGGAACAATGGCAGATCTGAGAGAAGGTGAAAGTTTGGTCAAACTTCATTTCAAAAAAGAATAAAAGGATTGAAAAAAGAAAAAATGTAATAAGAAAAAATGGAGGTTGAAGAAGAGTTTTACGTGTCCCTTCCCAGTCATAGCAATCGAATGGAGTTTCCAGATAATTCCTCCAATAACTTTAAGATCAGATTACCAGAACCGCTCCGTCTTTCTGGTAGACGATGGAAAGTGGGATTAAGCAGCATTTCCCTTCCCGATTCAAAACTGAATGTATTTTTGCTGGGTTATGACAGATCCAATTTTTTATCGACTATTCAAGAGAAGGAAGCTCTATTCACGATTGAATACTTTGTTTATCCTCCTTTTGGGACTGAACTTGCATAGGAAACTGGAAAAAAATACAACTTTGACCAACAAACAGGATTTGTCACTGATAATCTTCGAAAGAGGATCTCTTTGAATTTGGAAGACGATATTTTGGAGGATACCAACAGTATTGAAAGTGGAGTGGAATTTATGAAATTCGTCAGTGATTGGTTGGTTCAAAAGTTGCTACGTGGTGTTAAAGCAGATCAACGATTAAAGGACAATGACGATCAATTTCTCTACCCAAAATTCAAATGGATACAGCATGTGGATCACGAAGACTTAATTGTTGAACAAAAATCGAAAACAGGAAACCCAAACATTAATAAGGTGCGGTTTGGGATCAATTCAAAAATGGCTCTTGGAATGGGATGGTTCAAAAAGAACAAGGAAGGTGAATTTGAGATTGGAAGAAACTTAATGATAGAAGATTTTACTAATCCAATTGTTGGCAGTGAAAGGTTCCAAAAAAAAACATTCCTTGAGAATGGAATAAGCTCTGAATTTCTTGTTTTGAACCCTTACTTTACTTGGAGATTTCTTAATCTCGATAGATCCTTTCAAACAATAATGGGTTCTCCTTCTCGTTCCCTTTTCGTATATTCAAATGTTGGAGGAAGTAGCTTTGTTGGTGATCAGGTAGTTGATCTGTTGAGAGAGGTCGAGTTTAAGAGACAGGGGTTAACAACATCATACTTTCAACCATTGCACGTTCAATATTTGCCAATTCGAAACGAGTTCATTGAAATCATTCAATCTCAAGTAGCAGAAACAAATGGAGCTTTGGTAAAATTTGGTGGAGGAAGTACCATCTTGACGCTTCACTTCAAAAAATAATAAAAAGGAGAGTGTTCGTTCAGTTGTAAACTACAGAACAAGAAAACATCATGCGAGGTGGAAGTTTAACGCGATTTCACTCCAGTGGAATACAAGAAGGGGGACAGTGGTTTGAGAAACTCAAAAGAAACGTGAAAGATCTCGGAAGAGAAGCGATCCGAGGTGCAGTGGAAGGAATTCGAGGAGAAAAAGGAAAAGATGTTACTATGAAAGGATTAAAAAAATCTTAAAAAAAGGGGAGTCAAACGAAAAATAGCAACAGTTGCTAAGAACAATCCAAAAAAAGCAAAACGTGCAAGAGATATTTTCGGAGTGTAGAAAAAATGCCTTTCAGACCAATTAGATCAAGGGTGAGTCAACTTCGTGGAGAAAGAGGGATTGGCCAGCGTGGAGGAATTTTCACTTTCAGAAAGCGACGAGGGCCTGTTATTTCACAAAGAGGTGGTCGATACAAAAAACGTCGACGAACAGTTCGACAAAGAGGAGGTCGTTATAAAGATGCATCAACAATCAGAAGACTTCTTGCTTCCTCCAACTATAAAAGACTTGGTACCCGATCAAGAATCAGTCGTCGACGATGAGCGGAATGGAACCTACACCAGCGGATCCTCGATCCACCCCAATTCTTGACAGATCCTTGTCACTTTTTAGGTTACCAAAAACGAATACCAGTTTTTCTGGGTATCGAATGGTAACTATCAGTCCAACAACAAATGGAATCACACCTGCGGAATTCATCATTCCAGCCTTGGATGATTTCACGGATTTGAATCGTAGCTACTTTACGGTCAAATTGAAACTGAAAAAAACAGATGATGGTGCGCTATCAGATGCAGACTTTGTCTATATTACCAATAATTTTGCACACACGATTGTGAAACAGATGAGCGTTCGACTCAACGGAACACTCATCAGTCCCCAGAGTGACACATATGCTTACAAGGCTTATCTAGAAACGCTTCTAAACTATAACCGAGACGATGGAGAAACCCTCCTAAGATCACAGGAATGGGTCAATGCTCTTGACCAACTGCCTGTCTTATCTGATGATACTGTGGAAACTGGTTCAAAATGGAAAAAAAGCACCGATGTCAACGCAATTGGAAAAACAGAATTCACAGCAAATCAGTTTGCTAACATTAAACTTCTCAAAGAACAAACACAAAAGTTCTACGGGAAGAACGAAATCACCATGATGTTCAAGCCTTACCAAGAGATCTTCCACTGCGGAAAGGCTCTGGTCCCACGTGTGGAGTTGAAAATGAGAATTTACTTCAACAACCCAGACTTCTACATGTGGAGTAATGGAGCAACGTCTCCTAAAAAAATAAAGTTTGATCAAAATGACATTGAAATCAGGTTCCATCTCTGTCAGCTAAGATTGAATGCAGCTATCTATGACAGTATCATGCAAAATATCAGTGTGAGAAGGCAATGGGTAGTTTATCCAATGGTACGAAGTGAAATCAGAACCTTCAGCTTTGATGGAAGCAGCAACTACTGGGAAGAAAACAACTTGTTCCAAGGTCGAATCCCAGACAGGATGATAGTGGGGATTTTGGATGCAAGAGCTTTCAATGGAGAACCCAATTTCTACCCCTTCTCTTTCCAAAAAATGGGAGTTACCCAGATAAAACAGATTGCCAGAGGGGAGGAATACCCTTATGAAACTCTGGAGTTGAACGGAGGAGATGGAAAGAAAGATTACGCTGGCTATTTCAGATTTCTGCAAGCCAGTGGAGCTCTACAAAAGCAGCAAGCAGGAATGATAACAGATAAAGAGTGGGGACATCAAAAACATCAGACACTCTTCATGTTCGACAATGTGGCGAGCGGCAAGGCTGACAGTGCAATGTTGAACCCAAAACAGGCTGGAGATTTGCAGCTAAAGATTTGGTTTGATCAATCACCAGGAAAAGCTATTACTATTCTCTTGTTTGGTGAGTTTGAAGACGTGCTGAACATTGACCCTAACTGTTCTATGATTTACAACATCTACGAGCGTTAATGGAATCCATTGCTTTGTCAACATCTCAATTGAATCATTTGAGTAAAGAGGATCCTTACCTCAAAGAAATTTTTTATGGAACATGTGCTTCGAATGAATTACCAAAACATCCCAAAAAAAAGACACCTCAAGCCTACATTGTGAACACGGACCCTCTTGGAAAACCAGGTACACATTGGTTGGCAATATGGACTTATGAGAATGTGTGTGAAATCATGGACAGTTTTGCTCTACCGCTTGAACATTACGAGGCAGCTCCATTAGAAGCGTGGCTGAACAAACATTGGAAATATTTGATTTCAAACGGAAAATCACTCCAAGCCATTCCAAGTCAGAGTTGTGGACATTATTGTTTAATTTACTTAAAAGAAAAAGCCCGAGGTCATTCTTTGCAAGATTTTTTGAACATGTTTTCTCAACATGATTATGTTGCCAATGACCATAAAGTGGGTGAAATATTAAAAAAATTAATTAAGAAACACCCTATTAAAAAGAATGGAGATCAAGATTGTTTGTAAACGAGTTGATTATCAATAAAAAGAGTGAAACTTAATATTTATTGTGTCATTTGCAATAATGAAATATGGGAAAGCATTTCGATTTCATTCCCCTTCTTCCATTCTTGTGGTTGGTCCTTCGGGGTGTGGAAAAACTGTATTCACGAAAACATTGATGTTGAATAACTTGAAACTTTTCGAATCACCACCCAAGAAAATTCACTACTGTTATGGAGCGTGGCAAAATGAATTTGAAGAAATGCGCAAAAATGGAATTTCCTTTCACGAAGGAATTCCAGATACAGAAGATCTTCCAAAATGGTTCCCACATGGAGGCTTATTGGTCATGGATGATCTTATGGATGAAGGAAGTGGAGACAAACGTGTCTTGGACCTGTTTACGAAACATTCCCATCATCAAAATATCACTGTAATTTACATGTGTCAAGACATGTTTCCTGCAGGAAAGTATGCAAAAAGTATTTCAAGAAACGCACATTATGTAGTGGCATTGAAAAATCCTCGAGATCAATTGGGGGTACGAAATTTATTCTTACAATCATTCCCATCTTTTTGGAAAGATGCTTTGGGTTCATTTCAAAAAGCAACAGATAGACCCTGACGAGACAAGACTTCTATCTAATATTTTAAATGAAGAAGGAATAACAATCTGCTACCAAAAAAAAGATATATAAATCAACGAAAAGATAAATTATCAACCTTCAACCATGAACCCGGCAGGAGTCGGAGAATCGGAAAGAAACTATATTGATCAACTTGTGGGGTCGCCTTCCATTACACGCCACGACCCCGGATCACCCTCTCTTGCTGATCTAGGATTAGATGAGGCAGCTCTCGCCTCCCTTCCATTTGAAGATGTGCAATTCACTCCTCCAAGAGCAAGTACTCCTGCAGGTGTAGGAGAAAGCGAATCTTCTTTTTCATCTGGATTTGAAGATTCACCTGAAACTTTAGAAGCTGTAAGACAACGACTTGCAGCAACTGCTTCTCTTCCGACAGTTCCTTCAACCCCGGCAGTTCCCGCAGGGGTTGGAAGTGGAGGAAAAGAAGAAGCAGCAGCAAGATTAAGACGTCAAATGGCTGCAGGAAAAAGACCTGCTGTGCGCGGACGACCCTCTACTTCACGAGGAGGAACAGTAACAACCACTCAAACCACACGATTGCCAAGTGGAAAACGAATGCCTGGAAGTTTACCTGCAAATCGGCCACGAAGACCATTAGTTCCACCACCTGGATTAGTTTCAGGAAGGATTAATCCGCCACCTCCTTCAAGAGGAAGAGGAAGAGGAAGAGGAAGAGGAAGAGGAAGAGGAAGAGGAAGAGGAAGAGGAAGAGGAAGAGGAAGAGGAAGAGGAAGAGGAAGAGGAAGAGGAAGAGGTGCACAAATTCCAAGAGACATTGCTGATTTTGGTGATCCAGATGATTCTCCAGACGATGACGATGACGATGATGATGATGATGATGATGATGAAGATGATTTACAACAACGATTAGAAATGTTGTTAAACGATCAATTGCAAATTGCTAATGGTCGACGAATAGCTGGAATTACAACAACCAATACAGTCACTACTACGTATAAAGACGGTCGACGTCCAACAGTGAGACGTAATTCCAGCCGGATCTCAAATTAAAAAATGACTTCAATTTCAATTCTCAATGGAACCGCTTCAAACCCTGAATTAGATCGAAATGTACTGCAGAGACTGGATTCTTTGTTTGCCTTCTATCACAAACAATGGTGGTGTCACAGACAAATGTTTTACCACTACAAAAGATGTACAGCAATTTTGAATGGAATGGCACTCCTCATCATGGCAATCGGAATGGTTTTAGGTCCTATCTTAAAAAATAGTATTATTGCATCTGGAATAACTGCAGTGGGAGTGGTTGTTAAAGGATGGAATGATTTCAAAAAATTTTCTTTCAAGGTGGATATGTGTCGATTTGCCTATACGTCTTATGCTAAGACCATATCAGAATTGAGAACGTACGTAAGAGGAATGCCAATGGATGAATTTACTTCTTTTTTGACCAAACTTCAAACCACAGATGACATTATTACAGATTTTACACCTCCTATTCCTGATCGATTTGTCAAACAATATCAACGATTGATTTGGTATGATTCCGTTATAAAAAGGGCTGAAACTCTCATTCAGCATGTAAAATGCCAAAACTCAGAAAGAGAAGAAACAGTCGCTCAAAGAGACGAAAAAATCGTCGAACTCAGCGAGGTGGACTCATTTGGCCCTGGATGCAATGGCCACCCCCATCAAACCAAAGTGGAGGATACCTAGGAATTCCCCCTCAATTGAAATACTTGAGGAAAAAACATGAAAGGTGGTTTTCTAGGAACATTTCTCACAGCTGCAAGTGTGGGGGCTGAATTGGGACGAAGTAAACAATATAAAAGAATGGGTGCCAAGGGAGCCACAGGCCATTACAGCGCTCATTACAAACCATGGGAAGTGTGAGAAGAAGAAGAAGGATTCGAAGGAAAAGAGGAATGCGAGGTGAAGGGTTTTTCTCCCTTCTTGGAAAAGTCATTCCTCTCGTTGCCAAAATTGCAAAATCTTCAGCCCCAGCCATTTCAAAAGCAGCTCTCAAAATTGGAGTGAAAAAAGCAGCTAAAGCTGGTTTAGCTGCAGCCAAAAAAGCAGCTCCAAAACTTGGAAAAAAAGCTATTTTAGGTGCAGTCAGCAGAGCAGCCGGATATGGTATAAAAAAAGGAATGGATTTGACAAGTGGACGAAAATCACGCCGACGTCAACGATGAAACGAATTCAACGACACCTTCCATTTCTTCGTTCTATTTTGAAAGAAAACAATCGATACAAGCGAGAAGAACAATTAATTCATGCTAATAAGGATCAAGTCAACGCCTTGAGTGAGATGGTGTTAAATCTTCTAAAAAAAATGTTCCAGTTTCACCTTCAACAATGACTCAACTCAAACCCTATAAAAACAAACTGAGAGAGATTGCAAAGCGGAAAAATTCTGCAAAGAAACGTCGAGAAATATTACTCTCTCAAAAAGGAAGCGGTTTTTGGAAAGGATTGAATTCAGTTTGTCAATGTCTTCTTCAAAGAGAGTAGACACATTTAAAAACATGATGAAAGAGATGACATCTCTTCTGCAAGAAGCCAACAAGAAATACAATGAATTATATCAAAAGCATGAAGATTTGAAGAAATTTTGGGAAAACAGCTACAACAGTATCTACGAAGATTACTTGAAGCTGCAAAGAAGTTTACTATGTCAAGATTGCAAAGACAATATAAGGCAAAAGGAAGAAGGAATGACAGTTGAACTGTGTCATTCTTGCTGTGAATTAACAAGTGGACGGGGACAACGCCTAGCGGTTCACAATAACTTTGACAGCTTGAAACATGGATGAAGTCTTAATGATACCAAAACAAGAATTCAATCAATCGATGCAATTCTATAAAGGGCAACTTCTGGAAAATCCCATATTAGAAAAAGCAGCGCAATTGTCTGTTCAACAACACCAGTTGTTAACAGACCCGCTCACTCCTCCACCTTTAATCCGTGCACAAGTAAAGCCAATTGGACGTGAACTTCGTCATCTACAAAATCAATTGCAAGAACAACCTCCTTTGGGAGAAGATACGACTACTGAAGCGTCAGTCCCATTACTTACGAAACAACCAGTCTTAAAAAAACAAACAAAAAGACAGCGGAAATCAATTGTTGAACGTCTGCGACCTTTACCAGGATGGGAAGATTGGGCAGAAGGAAGACCCAAAAAAAGAGTGCGAAAGCAAGTAGGAGGACGAATGGTCAAAAAAAGAAAAAAGTAAAGCAGCGTGGATGGGGAATTGATATTCAAAAAGCAATTACAAAACTTCCATTTGAATTCCATATTCCTGGTTATCAATATGTGGGGCCTGGCACAAAGTTACAAAAAAGATTGAAACGAGGAGATCCGGGTATCAATCGACTTGACCGAATTGCAAAACAGCATGACATTGATTACAGCAAAGCCAAGACAATAGAAGACAAATGGAGTGCGGATTCAAAAATGGTCAAAGCCATTGACCAATTGCCTGGGAAAAAAACTCTAACAGAAAAAGTAGTGAAAAAAATAGTTCAAATCAAGAAACGATTGAAGTTGTAATCAGTTTTTATTCATTGCTCATTTTTTACATTGTGAAAAAACAATTGTAACAGTTTGAAATAAAAGAGCAAAAACGTTTTACAAAAGTTAAGACTCATCGTTGTAAAGCGCAAGCATGATTGTCAATAACGTTGATGGAGTACAGTCAAAACAGAACATGTTCCTCACAAATTTCCGCAACAACTTCTTCTTGCATGCGCAGTCATTAAAATGAATCTACTTCCAACACAGCCTGTCATGGTATTTTTTTTCCGAAATGGAAGAGATGTTATTGGAAGGTTATCGCGAAAAAACTTGAATTCTTCAAAATTCTTCAAAAGCATACACTGAAAAATTAATAAAGATATGTTATCATAAAGAATGAAGCAAAGGCATGAGATCTTGCAACTGCTAAAATTCTGTAATGAATTTCATCTTCATCCAAATTTGTTTTTATCTCGGAAGCTTTTTCTCTCCATTCTTTTTTACTTCTTGCCATCATAGGCTGAAAAGGAAAGAAAAAACTAGAATGATATCATATCATATGGAGACTGATATTTCCAAAGTTCAAAGTTCCATTTAATGCATTCCATTTAATGCGGTATTCAAGTCTTATTGTTCTCCAACCGTCTGGTGGTGGAGGAATGGGTGTCGGATTCAAAAATCGGTATTCCCTTTCTTCCTCTGACAAACGTGGAAAAACAATAGAGCGTTCTTTTTGCGCTTTCTGCTCCCACTTTCCCCATTCTCTTTTTGAAGCTTGAACCTTCTCTTCCCACTCCTGTCGACTTTCACATAAAAGCTGAAAAGATAAAATCACATTCCTTCCAAGGAAAGTCCTTTAACTTTTTTCACTGAAGGATGTTTCTGCAACCATTTTTTCATATCACAAAGCCATTTTAAATTTTTACAAAAACTGTGACATCGATGACCATTATGAACAACACCGCAAGTTGAATAACGGGGATCAAAAAATCCTTCAGGAAGAGGTGGTGGCGGATCATCCTTGAAAATCTTATGCAATGTTTCAACTGTAAATTCACTTACAAGGTTGGTAAACTTCCTGCAATGGGGACACTTTGGAGTCGCATGAATGCACTTTTTCAAACATTCCTCATGGATACTTTGCCCGCAGCAATTAGTGACAGGAAGGCACCATTCTTCTTCTAAACACACGATACATCTTTCTTCGATCTCAGCCATCTTGTCTCCACACATGCAACGAAAATGCGCGAGCTCGCTCACTTTTAAAAGAGGGAAAATCCGAGAGTGGTCTGGAAAAGACCAGGGGGATAGGGGGGTATCCCCCCTCTTTTCCGACTTATAAAATGACGTCATAAACAAAATGGCGTCATGCAGGCATCATCCTCTCTATAAAAGAAACTGAAATTTTCATGTTCTGCACAAAATGGAGTCGAAACGGAAAAAAAAAGAAGAGCAAGAAGAAAGAAAAAGACAGCGAGAAGAGATGAAACAAAAAAAGAAAGAAGAGCAAGAGAAAGAGAAAAAAAGAAAGAAAGAAGAAAAGGAAGCTGCCAAGCAAAAAAAGAAAGAAGAGCAAGAGGAAGAGAAAAAACGGAAATGAAAGAGGAAAGAAGAGCAGGAGACGAAGAAAAAAGAAGCAAAAAGAAAAAAGAAAGAAGCAGTAGTCGAGGAAGTGGATGAGATCATTGAAACCATTTTGAATGATGATGAGTGGAACAAAATTTGCAATCTAGCAATGGACGCCACTGAAAAGTTGAATGAAGCTGAACTGGATTTTATTTGTCACGATCCAGATAGCGATGAGGAAATGCTTTCTGATGAGGGTGATAGTCTCTGCAATAAGGCCATGGATGAATTGGAAACGCAACAAGTGCCTGATATTGAAGAAGGAGAACAAAGCGGGGGAGGATTAAAATTTGAACTTTCCCCCCATTCGGATAAACGAGTCAGAAAGTTCGGAATGCATCGTCGCGTTTTCACCACACGTTTGACACAATCTGAAGATCTCAAGAAGATTCCTCGCAAGAACCTCCCTCAAATGATTGAGGAAGCATTGCAGCAAGCCATCAATGAGCAGGTGTTGGATGGACACGAAAACAACAACGATTGGTTAATGATCAACATGTCGTCTAACCGGCTTAAACATGCCTACAATTCACATCTAGTTCGTGTGGGGCAATGGCGACATGATAAGCAACCTGCAAGAGCCATCTTAGAACAGATTTCAAATATTCTTAACTCGAATGAGCAATTTGAAATTGACGACTCCTTTCACATTGAAGTCAGTCACATTCGAGATCCAGGGTCTGGGAGTGGACTGCGAACCAACCCAAAAATCACAGCGGCAGAACAAGTTCTCAAAAACAAATTAAGTGTGGTGAAAATCAAAAATCAAGATGATCTTTGTTGTGCGCGCGCCCTTGTTACCGTCCAAGCTTTCCACGAGTATGGAGCTCGACATAAGACGTATGAGGAGATCAAACGAGGTCTCAGCGAGCAAGAAAAAAGAGCCAAAGCTTTACATTGTGAAGCGCGTGTTCCCGAAGGTCCTTGCAGCAGGGGAGAATTAGAACTCTTCCAAATCGTTCTCTCAGACTACCAAATCGTGGTCGTCTCCGTGGACCATGGCTACCAGATCACTTACAAAGGACCCACTCAACCCAAACAACTCGTCTTGATCCAAAATGGAAATCATTACCACGGCTGCACCTCTCTCAAAGGGTTCATGGGGAAAGCCTATTTCTGTGTGGAATGTGAAAAGGGATTCAACCACGACAATCTTAAAAGTCATCGATGCAAAGGAAAGAAATGTTTTGCTTGCCACCAACCCGATTGCAGTGACTTTAAAAATGCACTTGGGCAAGAAGCTCGTCTCCCCTGCGATATCTGCAATCGTTTCCTCATGGGAGAAGTCTGTAAACAAATGCATCGTCTCCGCTCAAGTAGTGGAACAGATGCGGATGACAAGAACAGTGTCTGCGACACACACAAACGATGCAAAGTATGTGATAAAACCTACACGAAAAAGGAATCCAAAGGAAAACACGTATGCGGCTATGCAGAATGCCCTTCTTGCCATGAGTACCTCAATCTCTACACCCATCAATGTTACTTGCAAAAAATCAAAGAAAAAACGAAGAAAAAAAGCCGAAAACGCAAACGGGGTGCTGCGGCCGGATTGGCAACCTTACGCGCCAATGAAAACGAGTACGAGGAAGAAGAAAAAACGCGTCCGCCTCCGCTCTTTGTTTACTTTGACATTGAAGCAAGACAAGACGATGGGCAGCATGTCGCCAACCTGCTCTGCGCGGAACGAGACGACAGTGAGCAATGCGAAGTGTTCGAAGGTGAGCAATGTGTCGAAGCATTCCTAGATTGGGCGGAACAGCAAAGCAAAACAGATGACCCTGAGGTAACGCGACAAGTGATTGCAGTGGCTCACAACTTCCAAGGGTATGATAATTATTTTATTCTGGAGGAATACTACAAGCAAAAGATCTGTCCCAAACAAATTGTGAATGGTGCCAAGATTTTATCCATGGAAGTAGGGTCATTGAAGTTCGTCGAAACGTGGCACAAAACCAAACGCGAGGAAAACTACGTGTTTAACTTTCAACGAGAACTCGTGGATTACTGTGTATCTGATGTTCGTTTGCTCAAGGAAGGGTGTATGCAGTTCCAACAAGAATTCAAAACCTTGGCTGATTTCAACCCCATGCAAGAATGTATTACCATTGCCTCAGCTTGCAGCCGCTACTACCGCAAGAAATGCCTCCAAGAATACACCATTGCTTCCGAACCCATTCGCGGATGGCACGGTAAAAGCAAACCCCATTCGTTCGCTTCCATGGAATGGCTACATTGGATCAACCATGAATTGAGAGAAAAACGTAACACAACAGAAGATTCACTTGCACATGCTGGCAACACGGGAGAACACACAATTCAATTGGGTCCGAGACGAATTCATGTGGATGGTTTTGACAAGCAAACCAACACGGTCTATGAATTTCAAGGCTGCTTTTACCACGGTTGCCTAACATGTTTCCCCAATCGAGACCAACGACACAAGAAACTGAACGACTTGTCCATGCGCCAAATTCACCGTTCGACCGAACGCAACCAAGTCATTCGAGAGGCGGGCTACGGAGTTGTGGAAGTATGGGAACGTGATTGGAATGCACAAAAGAAAGCAAACGTTCGCATTCAAGATTTCCTCCACGAACTGAAATTGGTGGAACGACTGGAACCGAGAGACGCCTTCTTCGGGGGGCGAACCAATGCCATTCAGCTTCATTGCAAGACCCAGCCTGGGGAGGAAATTCGTTACTGCGACTACACGTCTCTGTACCCATGGGTCAACAAAAATTGCGACTACCCTGAAAGCCATCCTATTATCATCACACAACCCCCCAGCAATGACATCACCAACTTCTTTGGACTGGTCAAATGTACTATTGAACCACCTTACAATCTCTATCATCCTGTGCTACCTTATCGTTGCGAAGGCAAGTTGACATTCCCACTGTGCCGCACGTGCGTCGAAACGCAATTGAAGATGTCACTCCTCGAACGAAGAATTGATTGCCCCCACTCTCCCGAAGAACGTGCACTCACAGGCACATGGTGCACCCCCGAACTCCAAGAAGCATTGGCTCAAGGGTACACACTTCGGAAAGTGCATGAAATCTGGCATTTTCCAAAAAAGAGCAAGGATCTATTCACTTCCTATGTCAATACCTTCTTGAAATTGAAACAAGAAGCCTCCGGATGGCCCGAGGATGTTGCTACCAACCCCATCAAGCGACAACAGTACTTGGAGGATTATAAACGACACGAAAGTATTCGATTGGATTACCAAAACATCCAAAAAAATCCAGGCAAACGATCCCTTGCCAAGATGATGCTGAATTCGTTCTGGGGGAAATTTGGGCAACAACCCAACAAATGCCAAGTCGAAGCTATTACTGAACCCAATAAATTGTACGACTTGCTCCACGACGATTCCAAACGAATCCATAGTATTCGCATCGCCAACGAAGAACTGTTGGAAGTGGTTCACGACAGTCAAGAAGAATGCGCTTCCATTCAACCCAACATCAATGTCTTTGTGGCATGTTTCACCACATGTTGGGCACGACTGAAATTGTATGAAGGAATTAAGACGCTACAACCGCAGCAAGTGTTATACTTTGACACTGACAGCATCGTGTACCATTGGCGTCCCAACCTTCCTTCACTTCCACTCGGCAACTACCTGGGTCAATTCACGAATGAACTTGACCAAGACGACTTCATTGTTGAATTCGCAGCTGCAGGTCCTAAAAATTATGGGTACAAAACCTCCAAGGGAAAAGTGGAATGCAAAGTACGTGGTTTCAGCCTGAACAGTCGAGGACAGCAACAATTGAACTTTGACATTCTCAAAGAAAACGTAAAAGCAGAACTCCAACAGCCCGAAGTCGAGCCGCGTGACATTCCCGTCTGGAATCCCTTCAAGATTGTGAGAGACCAAGCCAACAAACAACTCCTAACCCAACCCGAAATCAAACGCTACAAATTGGTGTTTGACAAACGTGTGGTGGACCCCATCACGTTCCGTTCCTACCCCTACGGATTCAACAAATACGAACTGACTGCTGTCGATGATGAACTCATCCAAGGCCTATTGGAAACTTTCGATGAGGAGATTTTCTCAAACTAAAAAACTATATAAAAACACTTCATTCTTTAAACTTTTCATTCTTGGAAGAAAACATGGTACGACGTGTTGCATTTACTTCTACTCCGTTAACAAACCCTCCACCAAGTAAAGCTCTACCACGTATAGCTTTACCAAGTCAAAAGACACGGGGAAACATGATGGCGCGTTTGGAAACTAAATACGCGAAAAAGAAAAAACGGCGAAGCTCTTCGAAAAAAAGAAAGCAAACAAAAAAATCGAAACAAACCCAAACAAAAGCTCAAAAAAGAGCTTATCAAGCAATGCTACGCAAAATGCTGAAAAATCCACGAAAAGCAGCAAAATCAACAAAACTACAAACAACACTTCTCAGTGTGATGAAACGATTTCCTGGAGCCAACATAACACGTTCAGTCAACCCAAATGTATCCAGTTTATGCAGTCTCGTCTGTGGAAGTCAGGGTGCCATACGAAAACTAAACACCTTCATGAAATGATGTCATTCAACACTATAAAAAGAAAAAATCCAAAAAGAAATCTTAACACAATGGCACTCAACACTGAAGAACCTTGTTGTTTCACTCCTGAAGAACTTGATCTTAAAGAAGAATTCATTCAGTTATTACGACAGTCATTAATTGATATTCTTCCCAAAACTGAGTTCAATGCAAGACACCCTTTCTTCGCAACCCTCTGTCATGCAAGAAACGGATTTGATGCCCTCTGCCGATTGGAACGGATGGATGCCACCAGATCTTTCCACGAAAAGAACTGTTCACAATCAAACCAAGAAAAAGAGACGAAAGAAAAGTCAGAAAAAATGGTGGACCCAAAGGAAAAGTAGGAAACCAGTTTTTCTTCCTGGAAATCGCAATGGAAACAGTTGGTTAAAGAAACACATCACTTTGAGAACTTTAATCAACCAAATCAAACAAAGTAACATTCCATTATGGACACAAGTCACAAGAAATAGACTTCGATGGGGACGTGATGGAATTCCTCCACACATGAACTTAGAAACCCTTGTCAAGTACTTGAGTTTTGCAAGAACCCCAATTAACAAGTTGTTAAACAAAAGAAAGCGTCGTTGAACTCTTTTTCCTAGTTGTATTTTGAAACATTTTTTCATTAAAATCTTGTTGAACCAGATTTACCTGTGTGGTCTCCATTTTTTCCATTGGGCTGACGTCATTGATGACGTATATAGGGGATTTTGACTATTTCCCCAATTAAAAAAAAAATGGGCGTGGTTAGGGAAAAATGACTATTTCCCCAATCGCCCTACCTTACTACTAACTCACTTTCATGTCAAAGGTTTAGTAAACAAAAAACTAACATTCAGGGCTTTGCTGCATCTGCCCTCGTTCAAATACTAAAGTGAGAGGCATTTCGGATGTTGTTCTTACATTTATAACGAGAATAAATTTATCAAGCAAATGGTACGTGATCGATTTGTTCAGTTTGCATTTTGGGGCTGCAAAATAATTTCGTAAAGACACAGTATAAAGGTATGCACGTAATTGAAGAAACGTCGGGAAAAAAAGCGTAAAGCAAAAAGCGACGTGACACAATGGAATTCTGGGAAGAAGGCTTGCAACACTACACTTAGGGACGGACCATTATTTTTTTGACAGGGGGAGTTGGAAAATTTTCACATGCAAACATTTTTATCTCGTTAATGCGCATGCGCGCAAACGAGATATAGTTATCAGTATAAAAAAGGGACAAAAGTTGTTAACAAAGGTTCTTTGTTAAGTTTTGTGGGGGGGGGGGGGGGGTTACTTCTTTCTTTTTTATAGAAGCTATATTAGGGCATTGAGGATATGGTTGGTTAAACCGGTTAGGATTTCAAGAAGGGCGTCACATACCGCCACTAAAATTTTTGAAGAGCATCCCCGGACCTATTGTTAATTTTCCTAGGGTATTGAAATGTCATGAACTTCTCATGTCTTACGCTACGTCACCACAAAGGTATTACAGTTCTCATTGAGTTTCAATATCTCACGTTAGCTATCAATCTTTCAAATTTGTTTTTAAGTGGATGTGTCCGAGACGTTCTACGCTCTTTGCGTCTTATGGTTTTTGTTTCCTGTCGAGTTGCAGTTCGGCCTCTCTTATTGTTTCTGTCTTATTCATCATGACTGTTGTTGTATCTTTGTCCGCTTTTTTGAGGTTTATAGTAGAGTTGTTTTTTAATTCTTTTAGAGCTATGACTTCATCGCCTGACAGATTGTTTCTAGGCTTATTTACAGTGATCTGCGCGAGTTGCGCTTTGACATTTTCCGCGCTCGACGAATTTAAGAAATTTCACCCTGTATCTTTGTCCGCTTTTTGAGGTTTGTAGCAGAGTTGTTTTTCAACTGTTTTAGAGCTATGACCTCATCGCCTGGATTTATTGTTTCTGTGGTTTTAACCACAGATAAAATCTACACATGTTAAATAAAAAAAACACGAAACTTTTTGCCTCTTTTTTGTTTCCTGTCGAGTTGCAGTTGGGCCTCTTTTATTGTTTCTGTCTTATTCATCATGATTGTTGTTGTATGTTTGTCCGCTTTTTTTAGGTTTATAGTAGAGTTGTTTTTGAATTCTTTTAGAGCTAACAAGTAATACAATGATGTATTGCAAGAGCAACTTAAAGCAGACCAGGGGAGGATTGATAAGCTCAAGGCAACCTTTGCTGATAAGTTCGATACTGAGAAGTTTGAAAGGATCATTAAAAAGAGGAAACTGAAAAAGAGCAAACAAAAGGAGGAAAGAAAGAAAGTTAAGAGCAAGACAATGATGCCTTCTAAAGGTCAGGATTCAAACGAGGTGTGCCAACAGCAAGATGTGAAGAGTGATTCGAGAAAGGAGCGGCACAACATGAAGTTTTCTGAGGCAAGTGAGCAAACGAAAATGAAGTTAGCTGTAGAGGAAAAAAGTGTACAGCAAGGATGTGAGAAGAATTTGTCTAGTGACGAGTTTGAAAAACAGTGGAGCACATTTGATGAGCCTGGATCAGACACAAATGCTGAGTCAGACTCAGATAACTCTGATAAAGTCAGAATATGTTTAACCCTTAAACTGCACAGTTTCCAAGATATGATTTTATTCATGTGACTTGATTTGTTCCACATGGCATAAGTTCTTAAATATTTTAAGTCAAGAGACTTGTAAGAAAATTGCAGAGGAAATTTGTTTTCAAACTATTTCACTTAAATACGTTAAGAGAAAAATAGGCTTTTGTGCTTTTCATTTATATTTAATATTTAATCACATCCAGATACACATCAGAGTTTGTTGTTCACAGGAATTCCATATAGAAATGTTGAAGACAAATTTGTCTGTTGGACAATATGAAATTTCCATAGCTTAACAAAATTTACATGTTCGTTGTTTACAGTAATCCCATGTAGGGTTGTTGAAATGCCTTTTAGTTTAATTGTAAACTGACAACTAGTTGGGGCTCAATGATTATTGGTTCTTGTTCACAGTCATTTACAAGAAATTGAAGTGTAAATTTTTATTTCTAATGTGAAATGGACTACAGAATTGTTACTGTAGCTTGTTTCTTATATACTGACTAAAGTTGTGTGACTCCAGAAAATATCCATACCTCCCCTATAGGGAATGGGAATTCGAGATGAATGAGGGTCAGTTTCCTTTGTTTTCCAGGGTTCAGGCCCTTTTTACATAAAAATAAGGATGGTATTTTAAATTTGAAAATTACAGAGGGGTGGAGTAAGGAGCCATTGGTCAGACCTCCTTCCCCATGTAAGGATTTCCAGGAAATATGCCTTCTTGTTACTGTGGTTATATAGTTTCAGTAGTTTAATAGGCCATACTTTCAGCAAACAATTTTTTTCTTTTCTTCCCTTATTGGGATCTATTTCTTCCTAAAATATTTTAGAGGATAACTTTGAGCATATTGGGTTAAAATAATGTGCAAAAAATTCCCGCTTCCCAGAAAACCATTCGGTCGTATCGTTAATAGTTTATCATTTCTACCCGAGAACGTTTTCTCAATCAGGTTTATATTAACCGAACTAAGAGGGTCTGGATGGGGTTTACTGACAACTGACAAATGGCTAAAATGTTAAATAACAACTGACAAATAAGCTAAAATTTTACTGACAATTGACATTTGTACCAGGGTTAACTGACAATAGACCATTTCCGAGTTGCTTTTTGTCTCGTTATCAAAGCGAGGCTTGGTGCACAACCTTTCATATGAAAATTAGTTTTCATTCACATGTAAATAAAACTAATTTTCACATGAAAGGTTGTGCACCAAGCCTCGCTCTGATAACGAGACAAAAAGCAACTCGGAAATGGCCCATTGACAACAGGCTTGGAATAATCTTTTTTCGATTTTATTTGTGTTTTTAAGCCAAAGGACAGGAGATTAATGCAGACTCGAATTTCCTACGTCGTTAATATAACTATTAGAATTAATCATTTACAATTTTACCCTAACGTGATCCTCGATCCACGGTGGCGCGGGCTCGGAGGCAAGATGTACGGTGGCCCGTCGCCATCAGTGATGTGTTTCTTTTTCCTTAAGTCGGTATTTTCTTATCTCGCCTTATTACGCGAAATCTCGACTTATAACATGAGATCTCGACTTATTACTAGAGATCTCGTCTTATAACATGAGATCTTGACTTATTACTAGAGATCTCGTCTTATAACATGAGATCTCGACTTATTACTAGAGATCTCGTCTTTACATGAGATCTCGTCTTAACATGAGATCTCGACTTATCACTGGAGATCTCGTCTTATAACATGAGATCTCGACTTGTTCGAGATCTTGACTTATAATCAGTATAATGCGAGATCTCGACTTATAATCAAGATAGAATGCTAGCAGTCTCTCTCTAGATAGTCGAGCGGAAATCACGGCGATCAATCGAGCGAGCGGAAAGTAATGCGAGCCGAGGGCGCGCTGGGGAAGACGCGACAAGAGAAAAGCATTTTCTAGAACATTTTATTCTCGCTACGAGTATTCGTTGAAGCCATCGTGTCAACGTTGATGTGAAACTGGAGATATCAAGTACAACTTGATGTGTCAAGATAGTTAATACTCATCAAACTTGCCTGACTGCTTCCTATGAACCAATACCATTTCTCGGTGCAGGTGCTGCAAGTCCCTTTCCTCCCGCCTCTCCCCCAGTTTTTCCCTCGTCTCGTTTGCTCGCTCCAGCCTCGACGAGCTTGTTTTCGCGATCAGCTCGCCGGCATGACTGACTAAAAAGGGTCTAAATGCGAGAGCCCGACTTACACCTCGAGATCTCGACTTATTTTCTTTTTCACAGCTCTCTAGCCTTATTATGTCAGTTCCAATTAAATACAAAATTGGCGCTTGACGTACAGCAGGTGAACTTTGGCCACAAATTTCCATGTAAACCTTCGAAGGCACAGGCTAATTACAAAAATTATTCAATATGATTATTTTGACTGCGCTTTGAAGACAACCCAGCAGGGAATTTACCTCACGCAAAATTAGCATAATACGAATGCTTTATTTCATTTTCTCAAACTCATTAATAATTCATGAAGAAAATACAAAGGAAATTAATGTTTAATGAGTGTTTGGAAATCAGATGAAACACTCCTCATTTTTGCATCCTTAATTTCTCCTTCTAAAATCATTTTGTTTGAGAAGTAATATCAAACATTCGACACAGTATTTCATCACAAGATCAAACACCTCGAAGTTCGTCAAAAATACTCCGCTGCGCGTCGTATTTTCAACTCTCTTCTCAGTGTTTGATCTTGTGATGAAACACTGTGTCTCATGTTTGATATATTACTTGACATCGGTTTTACAGGCGTCTTACCATTTGAACTGGTTTTCGTAGCTGCTTTTCTTTGTCTTACGAAAGGCTCAGTCAAAGGGGACCAAATTGCTAAAGCGATTGGAATATGAACAACATTATGTGAAGGCGAACACGTCCAGTCTCTCCTGACCTCTCTGCATGTTGTTCAATGGCGTCCCTTACCCCGGTGCGACACCTGTTCCTTCAAACTTAGTCAGTTGCTGTTTGGCCGGAAGTCAGCAGACCACTATTCAACCACCCGTTACTGATTGTCCTTCAGACTCTTAATAACATCCTGACAATGAGTGGTACATTTGCATTGTTGGGCATGGATTTCCTATGTTATAAATATCACTTTGAAATAGATAAAACTAAAGGATCTAAACTGGGCCAATTTGAAAGACATAACGGTTAATTATTAGAACAATATCAAGCAGGGGGCCTGGGGCAAGGGGGCCTGCTAAAGTGGAGTGAAACGGCGCCATCTGAATGGTGAGTGTTGTGATTATCTCTGAAAAACTTCCAAGTGATTTACTGATCAGTTTTCGTGGGATGGTTCAACAGGTTAAAAAACTATGAATACGGAGACAAATACAAAACAAAATACTACCCGTTAGTGCGGCTTATTTGTTCTGTTTAATGCTAAAAAAATGATGCAGAAATGTTTTTGACAGAACTACAGACTGAGAAAATTGATCATCATTAGCAATCAAATTTATAAATTATTAACAACAGCACTACACAGTTCCAACAGCAAATTATTTGTTAGCCTGCGTAGCAGGCCTCGGGGAAAAGGGAACTCGGCTCACGCCTGCCACGCACGCTACTTATTTGCCGGTGAGTTTCTCAAATATACGATCCTGCTTTCTCTCTCAAAATTCAGTGAAATGTTTTTGTTGTGCCTTGATTTCAGAAAAGAGTGAATGTGGGTGAAGGAAATGACTAAAGGAGACAAGCAAGTACTTGTTACCTAAACTGAGCAAGTAAGTAAATCGAGAAACCTGTGGCCCTCTTTCTACAAATTTAATGTCTTATATAATAGGAAAAGAAAAATGAAAGAAATAGGAATAAGGAAAATATATAAGTGTATATACATTACATAAATATATAAACATAAAAAGTTTCTGTTTATCAAAAACATATTTGAACAGTTCGCGTTTGAAATTTGAAAACGGCAAAATTTTGGTATGTTTTTCTAACTTGAAAAGAGACTCAGCGCCTTTCTGTTTGAATAACAGGGGAACCATGAAATTAGTATTGTCGGGAACTAGTAGATAACATTCGGCAATTAAGAAGGAACATGGCAAAAAATTGGGTGACATTTGCTTCTAATTTTTTAACTCGTCCCCAGACCCCCAATTTGACCCTTAAAATCACAGCGAAAACGCCATTTTTTTAAGGCAAAATCAAAATGTCGCCCATTTATAAATTACTTTTCGGAAATTCACACTCGAATTCCAGTAATTTTGTTATTATTCTATCTGGAAACGTTAAAATATTTTAATAACTTAAAAAAAAAGTCCCGTCACTTTGACCTTGAAGTGAACAATGTCACGTGAAGGCTTGTATGGAGTTCAACCGCGCGGTCATCGCTTTTAGCGGTATATTAGCGGTATAACTCATTTTAATAGGCGTAATGTCAACATCCACACTCGGTTTTGAAGAGACTGGGATCTAGTGAACATTTTGGTGGGAAATATGATTTAGTTGCAGCGAAAAAAAACCCGTCATTTTGCCATTTTTTCAGTGCAATATGCTTCGACTGAGCCCATTTTGGCTTCCATTAGTCTGTATCTTGGTGACTTGCGCGGACTAGTGCCACGCCGTTCGAGCTCAACTACGCATGGGCAATAGTTTATTTTAGTAAGGCGCACGCCCGGAGCAAATGTCTCCTTCAAGTCATATAGAGCGTTTGCACGTGACGTCACGGCGGCCATATTGGTGTCCCAAAACAATGAAATGGCGGCCATATTGGTGTCCTGATTGAATCCTATGGGACTTTAGCTCTATTCTTATTGAAACATCTCCTACTGTTTTAGCACTCCAATATGGCCCCCGGTCACATGAGTAAAACACTCTTTTAGCACGAAGCTTTTTCATGAAAAGGAATCTCGCATATGATCTGTATCGTAAGTATCATCTCATACTGTGAAATATTTTTGCAGAAGGTGTCATAATCTTTTGGATAATCTTTTGGATTATGTCAAAGTTTTATCTCACCACTTCATTTCACACTTCTGTGCTGTATGATTATCACAAAAACGTACCTCATCAATTGATCATCGATTTCCAATATCAATCGATAAATTGATATCGATTGTCCTCAATCATCGATTTTATTGTTTTAACACGCCGGGCAATGTTGCTTAGTCTCGAGTTCCCGGGGGGGAGTACTTCCATATATAGGTATGTGCCGCTGTGAAGGGTGTGGTTTTCAAGCAGTTTAGTCTGGAATAGGGTATAGTAATCAGAGATTTTTGGTCTAGAATAGGGTATCGTTTTCCGCGAAACTGAACAGTTGCGTGAAGAATTTAGTCTAGACAAGGTTTACTGGCAAATGGCATTTAAAAATCGGTACGGCGGGCAGTACGGCATTTTTACTGACCCCTGGTAACTAATAACAAAGAAGGCGTTCATAAATATAATCCAGGCCTCATCGAATGTCAACAGTTCAGGATTGAGATGGAAATCGGTAGTTTGTGGCAAACATTTGAGATTAATAATAAATTGTCAGGCTCATTAAATGCCGAAATCCGAGTGTATAGAATTTGGATTTAACTGCCAGCGTGTCATTTGAACCTTCTACCGCAAGCTGACGCGTAACGCAATATTGCGGCAGCTTACGTTTTTATAAACACGGTTCGATATAGTTTTTTTTAATTGACCAACTTCAAACGCAAAGAAAAAACAGTACATCATTTTTACAATGATCAGTTAAAAAAACCCGTCGCCGTCAGGATTCGAACCTGCTTGATTTGACTGGAAGTATAACTGTTTGCCATTTGAGCTATAGAGGAGTGGCTGCTTTTGATGGTTAAATTTGATTTCTTTAAAGATAAGTGTGAAAACGCGTGTCTCTATTGAATTCTGCAGATTTTTTTGTTCCATCGAAGAACTCCAAATGCAAAACATCGGAGCAGCGCTTTCAAAATTTCCCCTTTTGTATAAATTCCTTTGCATTTGCCACGAAAGCTTTGTGCACTGGTTAGCGGAATTACCAAGAAAAGTTTACAGCTGATGGAAGAGGCGAGCGAGCGAGCGAGTGAGTGAGTGAGTGAGTGAGTGAATTTGCCATAGTTACCGTTAACCCGTTCATTACGCTTTGCGTATTCACTGGTTAAAAACGATGCAAGATTTACGCGAACAAATAGAAAAGCTACACATATCAATTTCAAAAGCTGTGCTAGAACAACAACTGAATAAACGGCTTCAAGCAAAAAGAAAATGTCATGCGAATTGTCTCTAGCCGGAATAGTAAGTTAAAACAAACAAACAAAGATATCCAGATATTTGCCAGTTAATTCCAAGAGGAACAAAAGGTGCAGTAGTAGGTGAAGAAGTCGTTCTTTTCTCTCGTCATAATATTAAAAGACGAATCCTTTCTAATGTTCGTCTGTGGAGCTCGCAGTTGCAGTGGATGGACTGTGCGGTTACCTGCAGAGAACAACAACCCAAAAGGAAACGGTATGTTTTAACAAGAAGTATTTGTGGCAACATGAGCCCTATTCAATTCTGGAAAAGAAGTACGGTCGTGAAGTAAAAGTTGGAAGTGCATCGATGATGCTTGTCGATGGCAGTCGGTACGAGGGTAAAGGAAGTTCAGAGTACGCAAATGTTCTATCCATATAAAAACAACTGATTTAACTTTAAAACAACAGAAACATCAAAGAGCCTGCCAGCACTGTCTTGTAATGAACCGGATTGTCATTATTTTGTTGTAGCAAGGTCAGTCTACGCGGAAGTTGACTGTACGATATTGAATTTGGTCTTAAAAAAAGCTTTATAAAACCAAAATACAATGTGATGCATAAAGGATGAATATCACTTATAAGGGACAGATAGAAGGGGCAGATTATGTTTTTAGCCCCGCCACCTGCTTTTTCGGAAAGTTCTAAAACATGATCTTCAATGTTTTAATAAAAGTTTGAGAGATTGAACAACCTGGTAGTGGGCGGACATTTCGTTGTAATTTCATTCTATATGTTACCCCGGACGTAACTTAAATTCATTTGACCATTCAGTTAGAGTTAACCAAGGGCAAAGCCATTCACATCAATAATAAGTTCAGCTTTCTTTCGCGTGCAAATAAGCTTGTGTTCATATGAATTGTTCTGCACGCGGTTACTCGCCAACAATCACGCTACCGCCGCTTCTTCATGTGCTTCGCGGTTGATTAGTTTTCTTTGTTTTTTTCCAATCTGTATCTGTGTAAATTATAAATTGAGTAAATAAATAAAATTTCCCTATCTCTGTACCCTTTCGATACCTTCCACATGCTCGAAGCCAATGTTGATCTACATTAAATTAAAATACATAAAATTAATTCAATTATTCTCGCAACAGCTCTTTTTATGTGGTATTAATTTGTTCTTTTGTTATTCCTTTTTATCACGTTGCGATGGGATAAATGCAAATCAGAAGTTTAAAGAAAAACACATCACTTTCACATTCATTTGACATTTTATATATTCATACTTTGTTATAATGATGTGCAATTTATCTGAGAACGCAAGATGTTTTTTCCGTTTATCTTTCATGGCTTATACGTTTTTATCCGACCACGTTTTCTTAACCAGGTGTATATATAGAACAAAGCATTCTTTATTGATCAATTTTAAGCTTAGTGGTTTAAACATACAATATCGCAATATCGCATAAGCATAAGATTGGACATGAAAATGTATCGAGATGTTACCTTTATTACATATCTAATGCGACATCTTTCTCTATCTTGAACCACGTTTGACACATCCTTCAAAATACCTCTTCTTTTACAATTTACGAAACTATCGCCACATTTTCTATATGAAAGATCGTAAGTTTGCCTTGGGCGCTGTCCTCTTACTATTTATAAACAATTGGACAGATGAGCAGACTTTCCGGAATGATTTTTCCCTTTTTTTAGTTGTAAGTCTCTCTTTCATCTTGAAAGATGTATCAATAAATTTTAATAATGTTTTGTGAATACGACCAATGAGTATAATGTGACAAGAATTATTTTCTCAATGGTATACAAGCTGTGAGGCAATGATTGGTTAGCGAATTAATATCTATTGTATATGTTAATCATGGGAGATGCCACTATCAATAGTGCCAAAATATTGGAAATGTAATTATTACAAGATAACGAATCATCCAGGTTTGAACAAAAAAGAAACATCGCAGTTTAGTGAAGAAAAGCTTCGAGGACAAACTAGCCCAACAAAAAGGTAATACTTATTATAGAAGTAGAAGGGTAGGCACTGTTATGATTCAAGTAAGTTTATATAAAACAAATTCCGCCTGTGTTGCGTTCTATAAAGTGGTTTACTTGACGAGAGATGCTGCCGCCTTTTGTGTTGCTGTATGATGTGACGACAGCTCCTTCACATGATCAGATTACAGGTAAGTTCAGATCAACACGATATAGAAATGTATCAAAAATTATCTACAGTTTCAAAGTGTTTCCACTGAACCGATTTATGGTTTTCACCGGCTGAGATCGAGATGGCATCAACTGGTTTCATTTAAAGGGAAAACGCGTTTCTTTCACTTAATTATGATCAATTATAATCTGCGAGAGTAGACGTTATCTCTAGCTCTTGTTTTGCCACAAATTATCCAAGCTCGTGTTTTTCTGAGTAGCTTGTTTGAGTGGCATCCGACGCCGATGAATAGTGTCTGCCGGCAATTCAGGCTATAGCTGGTGGGAATTAGTCTGTCGCCCGAGGGTAAAGCTTTGCCTTTCTAACCGCAGCTACGCTGCCAAAAATTTCCGTTCCACAATTAAACAATAGATCTTTTTGGAGTAAAATCCACTATTTTGAAAATGTGGCAAACAGGTCACCTGACGAAATACAGCGTTTGTATGGGAAATACAGTGTTTGTTTGGAAAAAACGGAATTCCATGTCAAATATTCTTTATGAAGGTCTAAAAAGCAGCAGATTAGTAAACAATTTCAAAAAGAGTAGAACATTTTTTTAGTTTACTATTTCGGTAGTGCAACTACCATCATCAGTTTATAGAGCAAAGAATAACATGGTTCACAACAAATCCAGCATGTCGATAAGTATGTCTTGTTAATTGGTTTTCGCATCTTTTGTCCCGTATCTGTCACAGTCCTTTTGTTTTGTTGTCAACCATATGATTCGTTGTTACTGCTCTAGTTCGCATTATTATACATTCTAATTAAACGTTGTAACATGTAAAATGTATTTTCTCACATTATGAACTGCACGCTTGTTTTGATAGTTTGGCAGAGGTGTGATATATTCGGATTTATGACACTTGTGTGTTGCAGATTTGACTAGCGTGCGTTGCTGTTATAGTTTGCTTGGTATATAATGATGTTTGTCCGATTTCAATTCAGCTCACTTGACGGCATCTCGCACAAAATTTCTTTACATTTTCTTCAAACAGTGTTCAATTTATGTGGTTGTAAGATTAAGTTCAAATTTTTATTAGTAATTTAGCTGTGGAATTGTATTTGATTACGAGTGTAATAGATTAGAAGCTGTTTGAAGCTGACTATTGATTATTCTTTTGTTTTTCCCTTTTTTGTTAAGGTAACTTGTATCAAGAGATTAAGAGTTATTTTGTAATACGACTCTATAGCTATTTTCGATTATATTTTATTAGCACCCGTGTAAATGATAGCGTTAGCTATCAGTAAATGAAATGCCCACTTCCTGGATGTCATGTTGTGCGTTAAGTATCAAAATGATTATTTTGTTCTCGTTTCACTGCAGATTGATAAAGGTGACATAAGCATACTGTAGTGTCCTGTGTACATCCGGGACTATCTTAACGCGGGAAACGGCGGGTCACATGACCAAACGAGTGTACGAGTGTGGGTGAAGAGTGAGCGGTTGTTATTCGAGTGGAGCTGTACGTAGCGGTGGGAAATACATTACATTGGCGACGAGGATGGTTGAAATATGACCGAGAAACATTTACAGCCGTTGGATTTGACCGGACCTGCTTCGCAAGTCGCGGAGAGGTGGAAAAGATGGAAGCGTGCGTTCGAATATTATGCCGAAGGAAAGGGCATCGAAGCTGCTCGTAAGAAGACATCTCAACTCTTACATTTAGCCGGGATGGAAGTGCAGGATATATTTGAAGACTTGCAAGGTCCTGGTCCTATTCCATCGTCGGGCGACAACGCTTATAAAATCGCTATTCGCAAGTTGGATTCCTACTTTCGAGTTGAGGAGAATATTCCCTACGAACGCCATGTTTTTCGGCAGTTGGTACCGCCGGATGGGGAGACCGCTGACCAGTTCATGGTTAGGCTGCGAAAGCAAGCTCGACACTGCAATTTTGGGGAGGCTATGGACGACAATTTGAGAGATCAGCTAATCGAAAAGCTAACGGATTTTGAGCTGAAGAGAAAGTTGTTAGAACAGAGAAATATTACACTGGAACAGGCTTTAGATAAAGCTCGTGCGTGGGAAGCGGCTGGTCGACAGGCAACAAGCATGACAGAAAATCCGCAGTGTGCAGAGGGAGACAGCGTCAATGCGGTCAATATGAGGCAAGGAAACAGGGATGAGAAAAACAGAAAGTGCTACAATTGTGGAAAAGAGGGCCATCTGGCCAGGGATTGCCCAGCAAGAGGAGATATATGCGACAATTGTGGAAGAGGGGGACATCTGGCCAGGGATAGGAACTGTCCAGCAAGGGGAAAGATATGTGCAAAGTGTGGGAGGTATGGTCATTTTGCATTGCGTTGTCGAGGAGGGAGTTCTAATTGTCCAACGGGTTATTCAACCAGAGGAAAAGCGGGCCAGCGACAGAGGGCTTCTGGCGGATATCCACGTCACAATGCTAATCTCGTGGGGGATCAACAGATATCAGATAACGAGGAGGACTTTGCTTTTGCATTTACAGTGACTGAGGATCCGGAAGAGACATGCAATGTAACTAATTGTAAAGAACCTGTCCTAGAAGTAAGCATTGAGGGCATCACAACAGGAGTGCTTATTGATTCCGGCTCAGTAAGCAACCTCATGGGGATAAAGGAATTTGAGCAACTTAGGTCTCAAGGCCTTAAGGCAAAGATGGAGGACTGCCACAAACGGCTGTATGGTTATGGTGGAAAGGAGTTGGAAGTAATTGGCCAGATCCAAGTTGAGGTTTCAGTGGGTGATACGGGAGTAGTTTCACACTTTGTGGTTGTCAAGAGTGGAAGGTGTCTGCTAGGCCATATAACTTCAAAAGCGCTGGGTCTGCTTCGAATTGGTCTTGGGGCCAGTGGTGAATATGCACAATGCAATGTTGTCGGTGAGGATTTCGCTTCGGCTCTTCAGGCCAAGTACCCGAAGGTTTTTGACGGTGTTGGAAAGCTTAGGGATTACAAGTTGAAACTACACACGGACTCGATGGTGACTCCGATAGCTCAGAAGCCAAGGCGTGTCCCGTTCGCACTACGAGAGAAGGTAACTGCGAAAGTGGAAGACCTCATTTCCAAGGATATAGTTGAGCGGGTCGATGGGCCGACGTCGTGGATAAGTCCTGTTGTGGTGGCGCCGAAGACATCAGGGGATATCAGGCTGTGTGTAGACATGCGGAAAGCGAATGAGGCCATCATTCGTGAAAGGATACCCATACCGACAGTAGATGAAGTACTAGAGAACCTCAATGGTAGTGCCGTGTTCTCAAAACTGGATCTCCGTCTGGGATTTCACCAAATCGAGTTGGACGAGGACTCCAGAGACATTACCACATTTGCTACACATGATGGGTTATTCAGGTACAAGAGACTGAGTTTCGGAGTAAATTCTGCACCTGAAAAGTATCAACAGATTATAAGACAAGTGGTCTCAGACATTGACGGGGTTCAGAACATCGCTGATGATTTGATAGTACATGGCAGGGACAATGAAGAACATGACCGGAGTCTCCACAGAGTGATACAGCGATTGGAGGAAAAGAATCTTACTCTCAACCCTGAAAAGTGCCGGTTCCGAATGGGCAAGGTGGTCTTCATGGGGCTCCTAGTGTCAAAGTATGGTATCGGTCCAACGGAGGAGAAGGTCCGTGCTGTGCTTGAGTCGAGTCGTCCGACTACGCCGACAGAGGTCAGAAGTTTTCTTGGGATGGTTGGCTTCAGTGCACGTTTTATTCCCAATTTCGCAACACTTGCAGAACCTTTACGAGCAGTTTCCAGGCAGGGGGTACCCTTTGTATGGGGCAGCGAGCAAGACAAGTCGTTTCAGGAACTGAAAAAGCGGTTAGCCAAAGCACCTGTTCTTGCCTATTTTGACAAAGATGCGCACACTCGAGTGATAGCTGATGCGAGTCCTGTGGGGCTAGGTGCGGTGTTGGTCCAAGAAAAGAATGGTGAAGGTCGAGCCGTTTGCTACGCGAGCAGGAGCTTTAGCAGTGTGGAAAGGAGGTACAGCCAGACAGAGAAGGAAGCGCTAGCATTAGTGTGGGCCTGCGAACGATTCAATTTGCACTTGTTTGGGCTACAGACCTTTGATTTGGTGACAGACCATGAGGCCTTGAAGGTGATCTATTCCAGGGGATCAAAACCATCAGCACGCATTGAGCGATGGGTGTTGAGACTGCAGCCATATAACTATAAGGTATGCTGTGTCAAGTCGAAAGATAATATTGCAGACGCCTTGTCACGTTTGACAACGATCCCAGCATCAACGAAGTATCGTCAGGATGATGAGCACATTCGGATGGTTACCCTTGAAGCAGTGCCTGTAGCGCTTAAGATTCAGGAGATAGAGAGTGTCTCAGCGGAAGATGAAGAGTTGCAAATAGTGCGTAATTGCCTTGTTAGTGGAAACTGGGAGAAAGCCCCAAAGCCATATGTGATGGTACGCAACGAACTGACTTTCATTGGTCACGTTATCTTGCGCGGAACGAGAATTGTGATTCCCAAGGTGTTGAGGCAGAGAATTGTGGAACTGGCGCATGAAGGTCACCAGTGGATAGTGAAGATGAAGGAGAGACTGAGGAGTACGGTGTGGTGGCCGGGTATTGATAGGGAAGCGGAACGCAAGTGCCGAGAATGCTATGGCTGTCAACTCGTCACAAAGGAGACTGTGACTCCACCGGTGAAAACGACGAAAATGCCAGAAAGGCCATGGCAAGATCTAGCATTGGACTTACTTGGTCCAATGCCAACTGGAGAACACTTGCTAGTCTTAGTGGACTACTTCAGCCGATGGGTAGAGGTTGACATAATTAAATCTACCACCTCGGAGGTGATTGTCAAGTGCCTAGACAAGCAGTTTTCTAGATATGGGGTACCCAGTACGCTGAGAACAGACAACGGAGCCAACCTGGTGTCTGTAGAAATGGAAGAGTATTTGAATGAGATAGGCATCAAGCATAGATTGACCACACCACTCTGGCCAAGAGCAAACGGAGAAGTCGAGAGACAAAATCGTTCCATTTTGAAAGCAATGAGAGTCGCCCATGCTGAGAAGAGAGACTGGAGATGGGAGTTGAACAAGTTCCTTCTAGCATATCGTTCCACTCCACACACAACGACTGGCAAGAGCCCAGCAGAATTACTGTACGGGAGGAAAATGTTCACCAAATTACCAGAACTTACTGACTTGAATGAACCTGAGGAGCTGGGACATCAGCAAAGTAGAGATCGCGACGCAGAGAGAAAGCAAATTGGTGCAGATCATGTTGACAGGAGGCACCAGGCCGCGGAGAAGGACATACAAAAGGGGGATGTTGTACTACTGGAGAAGAGGAAGGAGAATAAGTTGTCGCCACACTATGAGAAAGAGCCATATCAAGTGACAGCACGTTATGGGGATCAGGTCCAGTTGAATGTCACCGCAAGGCGTGGAGTACAAGCGAAACATCCAGCATGTCAAGCGGTTTGTGACTCCAGTAAAAGAGCCAGAGGAACCGAGCTTTGAGCATCCTGCAGCGGTACCGGGTGAGCAGACATATGGACAAGTCACACCCTGCACGGAGATGAGTGCAAGTGCAAGTCCAGGGGACGATCGGGTTCCAATCTGGCCACAGCCTCTACCAAGAAGATCTGGGAGAGTCAGTCGACCTCCCGAGAGATTTAAGGACTATGTTGCCACTTAGGGGTGGCTGTGACATTGCTGTGACAGTAGCAACTTTAATAATTATTGTGCATTTACAAATGCTTCTATTTGCTTTAGGGACTTTGTTGACATTATCTATAGTTATATATGTTATTTACCCTACTTATGTTTGTAAGCGGAGAAAGAGGAAGATGTAGTGTCCTGTGTACATCCGGGACTATCTTAACGCGGGAAACGGCGGGTCACATGACCAAACGAGTGTACGAGTGTGGGTGAAGAGTGAGCGGTTGTTATTCGAGTGGAGCTGTACGTAGCGGTGGGAAATACATTACACATACGCTAAGCATAAGCGGAAGCATACGAATCTGCGTCAAGTAAAAACGAACATTATCATAAGCATAAGATTGATCCTTTTGCTTTATGCGTGTCCTTATGCTTATGCTTAGTATCGGATCCGTTTTCACTGGATATAAGCACTGTTGTGCTTCTGATGATGGTTATGCTGATGCTTCTGCTGATGGTTATGCTGACGGTTATGCTGATGGTTATGCTGATGGTTATGTTGATGGTTATGCTGATGGTTATGTTGATGGTTATGGTGATGCTTCTGCTGATGGTTATGTTGATGGTTATGCTGATGGTTATGTTGATGGTTATGTTGATGGTTATGCTGATGCTTCTGCTGATGGTTATGTTGATGGTTATGCTGATGGTTATGCTGATGGTTATGCTGATGGTTATGCTGATGGTTATGCTGATGGTTATGCTGATGGTTATGCTGATGGTTATGCTGATGGTTATGTTGATGGTTATGCTGATGGTTATGCTGATGGTTATGCTGATGGTTATGTTGATGGTTATGCTGATGGTTATGCTGATGCTTATGTTTATGTTTATGTTTATGTTTATGCATATGCCTATGCATAAACATGAACAGCCAGCAATTAAAATAATGGTTGACCTTTACCTTACTTTGTTCAGAATCACGTAAATTACAAGTCTTACTTGAGAACGACATGTTAAGTCGCGCAGTGTAAAGTCGACCATTATGATAATTTTATTTGTTTGTGAAATTACTCTATCTCAAATTTTAACAGATAAATATTTTAACTAGCATCGCAAGATGTCTACTTTGACGAAAATTATTTGACATCTGACTCCAGTTTTCTCCCATACAAACACTGCTTTTCGTGACCAATTTAACTGATATTTTACTTATGTTGTTTGTTGAAGACAAACTTTTGGTGGCGTAGCTGCGGTTAGAAAACCAAAGTTTGGCGATAGTTTCCGAGTTTTGCACTGCACATGACGTTTACATTTGTAACTGTGATAAACGCAAATGATCGGCGTTTCAAGCTTGTTTGCGTACCATGAAAAGTTTTTAGCAAGATTAATTTCACAATTAATTTGACTTCAAACGAACCTATATCCAAGCGAAGTTGATGAAAAGCTGTTCGCGCGCGTACAGCAGGGGTCAGCAGGTGGTTGGTTTGTTTGTTTGACAGAACAATTTCGTCGTTAAAACTTGGGCCGACGTAGTATAATGAAACATGTCTATTACCAATCACGTAAGTCAATGTTTCCTGCTTCAACATGTAAAGCTTAATACGACAAATATTACTCAGAACAATTTTTATTTGGTTTCTAAAATCGGCAAAACATATCTAAATTGTTAATGAGATTTCCACATGGTTTCTCAAAGCCTCAATACAATTACACAATTGCTAAATGAACTAATTTTCACAATTTCTGATCTGTTTTATTTGTTTAGTTTTTGTTTTAGTTTCGCTTTTTAATTTTCAGCCCAGTATCCCGCTAACAACTGCAAAGAAATTTCTACTTTTAATATTTATTTTTATTATTATGATGATGAGTTAACAATTGGATTGTGGCCATACATTTCATTATCAATGCACCTACCTTACCAACTGGAAAAAATTTTAATTTTCTTTAAATTGCTCATATACAGCATTATATTTAATCTTAAAAACTAATTATTTTATAGGTTTAGTTTCTAGTTATCCGCTAGCTGTTACCGTCTAAATGCAAATGCGCTATTCAGTAAGACTACCGGCTGGAAATTATTTGTCAAAGGACTTTTCGAAGGTAGGATATGTCAACTGTCAGAAAGCACCATCTTGAAATTTGATGGATGGAAGAAGAGAAAATTGCGCGGACAGGTTTAGAAACCTATTTAACATAGTGCATTCAACGTTTACTACTCTGTTATTAATTACTTTTAGATGAAAGCTGGGAGTTGAACTGAATTGATGCGACAAGACGAATGGAATGCTTCCCTTATATGTATGCATTTGTGGTTGGTAACGTCAAATGATTTCTACATTTATTGATTTTAATCCTTGTAGTAAGGACTGTAAAGTTAATTTCTCGATCAATAATAATATAGATAGGTTTTGTTGTATTTTGAATTAACAGGTAATTTTTGCCAGCCTAGGACCTCTCACAGTTACAGCAAAATGCTCGGCAAAGGATTACTCTAAAGGTATCACAATTGCATTTTACTAACATCGATCCACAGCTCATTTTATTTGTCCGCAAAAATATTTTCACGTTTTCTACACTACAAAATTTGAGCAGCCTGGTTCGATAATGCAGAAACTTTAGATTTACCATCTAGTGAAGAAGGAAACCAAATTGTGCGTTTGTCCAGTTTACAGATGTTGCTTGATGTAGATAT
The DNA here is from genome assembly GCA_024195265.1 of Dendrophyllia cribrosa. Classification (NCBI taxonomy): domain Eukaryota; kingdom Metazoa; phylum Cnidaria; class Anthozoa; order Scleractinia; family Dendrophylliidae; genus Dendrophyllia; species Dendrophyllia cribrosa. The sequence goes on from JAJLRJ010000010.1 coordinate 19,219,924, forward strand.
GGGAGGAAGAAAGGATATCGAGCTCAGGATACAATTGCCAGTGTTAAATTTGTGGCGATTACGCGTTGCAAGAGTTTGTTTAGCATCGACAAATTATAATAACTTGTGGTCGGAGAGGATATGAATCCTTACATCACCTAATTCTTTAAACCCAAATGTTTTAACGCATTTCATTTTCAAGCCGATTAACATGAAAACAAAAAATGATTATACCGCCGGTTCTGCTCTTATACCACCAGCCATGAATCATCCTGTATTTTTAATAACTTTCACTTTGTTTACGTTTCGTCCCATTGTTAAATACTCTTATTGAAATCGGTAGTGCTGTGTGGCTTGGACGGTCAGGAAGTCTATAAATCTGTTTAAAGAATAGCAAGCGACGTTGAAGCCAATGGTAACGGAACTCTTTTATGAAGAATTTCGATTTGATATTCATACTCACATTGGCAAAGAAAATCCCTCTTTGTCTCACGCATCGAAAAATATTATTTTTCTTAGAAGAAACTGTTCGAAAATTACATGTGTTTTCCCTGCATTATTCACTATAAAATAACTATCCCAGAATCATCCTTTAGCTTTTGTAAGATTTGTATTTACCGAGCAATTTTTTGGTCACAATGCCGCCATTTTGGAATAAGGTGTATTTCTTTTTATTTGAAAACTATGAAAACATTTTAGCGAGACATAAATACGCATTGTGTGTAACGAGACAGCTGGATTACGTAATGCGTTAAATTTGTTGTGACCTTTGCAGTTTACAAATAGGCGTATGGGTTCCCTATGATCGGTCTATAACAGAGCAGTCAAAGAATTACCCTGGGGACCAGAGATTCTCTCGTGGCACGTTTTCGTGAGGAGTCGTGACCGACTTTTCTCGCGGCGAAAATAGAAGAGACATCAGAGGCGTGTAATATGAGAAACATGAGAGCGCGAGAAAGTTCTCTGACACCCAGGGTCAAGCCCAAATCATACCGTCCAGAAGGACGTCGGACACCTTATTGAGACTTATAAAACGGAGTAACTGGTTGGCTTTCAGTTGAGGTTGGGGGAAGCAGTTTATATTGTTAAATTTAGGACTAAGCAACCCGAGAAGCTAGGTGGTACAGTGGTACGGTAGGCTATATAAGCCTAAGCCTAGCTGAGGTCACAGCTAGGTTCAATCCTGAGTTGGGATTTTAAGTGTCGACATTACGTTATATAAGTCTCAATAAAGAGTCCGACGTCCTTCTGGACGGTATGATTCAGGCACAACCGACACCCAGGGTATCAAAGAATTAACAAGAGACTCCCAGCAGCTTATACTCGTGCGCATGTGTAAGAAAGTTTATGGTTTATTTTAAACGAGTTACGCAACCCCTCCCGCCAACGAATTTTGCGTGACACACATTGCACCATCAGAGACATGTTGATTAAAGCTACCAATTTTTCTGTACTCGCTTTGAATTTTGAATTTTAATTTATTTCCGATCAAATTCACACTCGTATAATACTTCCCAAACCGTGAATTATTTCTGTTACATTTGAAAAGACTACTTTTAAAAGCAATGAAATCAGTTAAAATCGACTGACTCCTGCGCGATTTCTCAGTCTTTGAACAAATCAACGCGAATCAAGGAACGATAATAAACTGGGCAATGCGCTTAAGAATTGGAGCACACAGCCTTGAAAAAACAACATCTCCTCAATGTAGAATAATTAGTGTGATAGATAGATAGATAGATAGATAGATAGATAGAAACTTTATTTAAGTGTCAAAAGACCTTATACAATTTTCGAATAAGAAACAAAGGTTGAGTATGAAAAATAGCCTGAAAAACTAACTTTGCGACGCAAGGGAATTAGAACTGCGAAATGGAAATCTGGTTTTGTTTACAAAAGATCGCTTTTCAGACCAATTCTTAAATTAACAAACACAGGAAAAAGGACAACGAATTCTCTCAGTTGAAAGTTTTATTTAAATATCTATTACTTAAATCTCAAGAGCAAAATTTAATAGTAGGGTGGAATCTATGGATGGCCGCGAGAAACACGACTACAGAATATTCCATATGTACTCTTCTTTAAATTACCACAACGCAATTCTCGACCAAAATACCATAAAAAACGTCGCGAATAAGTCAAGAATATAACAAAGAAGTTGCAGATAGAAAAGAGAAGTCGCGGATAGAAAAAAGAAGTCGACGTCCCTTCCGGGCCACCGTAGTAAACAAATTTAAGACATTACATCATCTAGTTCTCTCTCTTGTTTCAAACAATGCGTATTTGTGACACGCTTAGACAAATTCATCGAAAAATGGGTTATTTGAACTTTTACACAACTGGCCGCAAAACTTAACACATTTAACAGCTACATTTGCCATGCTGTAGCGTTTTCCTAAGTCTTGAAAAACCCATTTGAATTCCTCAAAAGCTCGAAGCCTTATGCACTGGTCAGCGGAATTATTAAAAAAAAGTTAACAGCCGCCTGAGCGATCGAGTAAACTTTGGTCCCACTGCTATACCTCGTTCATTACGCTTCGCGTACTTACGAGTTAACTAGGTTCGTTAGTCTTCACTCATTTTTCCAGGCTAAGTATACCACTTAATTGCCTGTCAGTGATAAACCTACAATCTGATCTGTGGTGTCTGTTATTATTTTCCACCTAGCTCAGTTTTCTTTGTTCTTTTCAGGGGAATATATCACATAACCCCGTTCATTACAGTGTCTGAAAAGCTGGGTGCGGCTTTGATTGTATCAGGGGAGAGGCGGGGCTGAAAACAACAGCTGATAACAATAGCAAAACAAAGGATTATATATTCCCCTCGACATATTCCCCCCGACATATTCCCCCCGACATATTCCCTTCGACATATTCCCCTCGACATATTCCCCTCGACTTATTCGCCTCATAATAGAATAACACAAACGGGAAGACAAAATAGGGCATAACAAGGAAAACACTCTAGCATCGGTCAATAATTTTTGTTTACATAAAAGACAACTTTATCAATCTTATTCCTACGTAATTAACTTGCCGGTCGCGACCAAAAAGCGAAATGTTAATAACATTATTCGATGGTATCGTACCTCGATTCAGGTTTCGAGTCTTTAATAATGTATGACGCCTCGTTTTACGCTTGAACCTGAATATGTTTCGGCCGGTTTCCCTTGGAAAACACACCGCAACCACTCCATTGATCTTCGAAAGATGAAGGCGGGCAGTTCAGTGGGCCATGGCGAGACCACGAGTACTGTTCATACATTTTCTTCTCTCTCTCCCTCCTTCTACTCATAACGAAGCAACGTGCTCAATGCAAATTTGGCAAAAGCAAAAAATGTTTACCGTCTCGCTTCGTCATGTGCCGTGATCCCAATGCGTCCTTGCGGAATGCCTTTTTGCATTTGAATTGAACGGAATGTTACTCTCCGAAAAATTGATAGTTTCCTTGTTTTAGAAAACCTCACAAGGTGAAAAATAAGCATGTTATTGACCTGTCCTTCGGGGATATGTGATATATTCCCCTCGTGGCGTTCCCTCGGGCTACGCCCACGGGTACGCCACGAGGGGAATATATCACATATCCCCTCGCTCCTGGTCAATAACCCTTACTTACATACACAAACTGCTGAGTAAATGTGTAGATTTTTGTATGGTGCTGTGGCAATTCAGGCTGTTACCATTTAGGCTGTTACCGAAGTTGTATTAAGCGAGGCCTATGGGCCATCGTAACAAAATACGGCGTAGGTAAACAATAACACGAGTCACAAGTGTTGTGCTGCAGCGTTATGTAATAATCGTTCTGACAATCGTAAAGATCAGTCATACTTTTCACGTTTTTCCGATAAACGAAAGTCGGAGGAAAATGTGGGAGCTAAGGATGAAATCTGGCGGCGAAAAAGTCGCTTCCAACACATCACTCTTGAACCTGCTGTTCCACTCATGCACACTGCGGAAGATTATGAAAAATCTTTAACTGGAGAAGTCACGAGTTGTAAACAACTTAGCGCTGTTTCTTTCATTTTTCCATTGTGAGAGGGTCATGATTAAGAGAGTGATAGTCTGGAAGAGCCAAAGTTCGTGAGCACAAAAATCATCGACTATCAGTTGCTGGCCCATGAGAAATTAAAACTACGTTGAGAGTTATCCGTTTATGCGATTTGCTTAACACTGCAGAAAATAACTACGCATAGAAATAATCAGAAGACAAACCATAAGAGAAAGGTTTACGGTTGCGAGATTTTTAATGTAAGAAAAAAGGTCGTTCTTTCAAATTTTGGCCTAGAACGATTTGGATCCAATCATGGCGACAAATTCTTTTACCCATGATTTCAGAATTGCTTTGATAGTATTTTGGAACTTTGTCAAACCGTGTTCTGCATGGGTCACTTCTCAGCTGAAACGTGGCGCGTTTCAAAGTAATTGGAAATCTTAAAAACACTCATTTCCTTACCTACAAGGCCAGAAGACAGTAAAACAACGAAAGCAAGAAATAGAGCCAATCTATCAGTTGTGGCTGGTTGTGTATGTTTCCGACAAGAATGCGACTTATTTGAGCGTGACTTGGTGCACAGATTTTACGCATGTGTAAGTCCTGTTGTTGTCACTTTGTCAAAATACCTTTACATCTTTTTGGATAGTTTTCCTGTGTGGCCTTCAAAAGAGGAGGTAAAGCAGCACATGCTAGAATCATGTAGTGGAAGATATGAGAAAGTAAGAGGAGTTTTAGATTGTACTGAGCTGAAATGTGAACTGCTCAAGGATTATGAGAAGTATTCAGAGATGTACTCGAATTATAAATCTCATGCCACATTTAAGGCCGCTAGTCTGTATTTTACCAAGCGGCTGGATAACATTTGTTAGTCAGCTATATTGTGGAAGAATCTGTGACAAAGAAATTGTGGACAAGTGTAATGTGTCAGCTAATTGAAACAGGGGATCAATACCTTAAACAAAAAGGCTTTGAAATCCATTACATGATTGCTTTCAGAGCAGGGCGTTTATATATTCCTTCAAAAGAGATGGTCTGCATCTGACCAGTTAACAGAAAACACACTACAAGCAATCAAGGACAAACAAGGAAAGATACTGGCAACAACAAAGAAGAAAATAGGCGGAGTTTTTCAAGGAGCTTCCGAACAGACCAGCCCCGAGCGATCCTGCAGATATCCCACCAACACAGACAGTGTTTTAAAAAAAAATTGAAAAAAAAAAACCGACAAGGCTTGGGATAAATACAGTAAAGTCACTGAAGAATAGAAGGCAGTAGGGCCAAATGGCGTCCCGGCAGAGGTATTCAAGTTAGCCAAGGACACTTCCACAGATATTCTCTACAGACGTTTTGAGAAAGTCTGAAAGGAAGAGGAAGTTCTTAAAGACTGAATAGCCGGACGCCTTGTCAAATTACCAGGAAAAGGGGATCTGAGTGTCTTAAGCAACAACAGTAGCCAACTCGAAAGCTTGGCTCCTTTGGCTGCTACACACTTTTTCCTTTGTTATGTTTAATTCAATGTATAGTTAGCTCTGTCTTTCTCTTTTTTTTCCTTATTGCTGTTGTATTGTAAAAAAAAAAAATTGAAGTGTGAATAATAAACTTGAACTTGAGGGGTGTTATGCTTCTATCATTTCTTCAACGTCAAGCACATTTCGGTGATTTAAGTATCATAAAATTGGGATTGTCTTGGCGGATCCACTTCTCGTCTATGCCCTTTTCCCCATTGCCTTGGCTTCGATGTGCAAGATAAGTTGTCGGGTGTGAAATGCTTCTAATAGCTCCAACTTCCTTCTCCAACTTGTCATGTCCACAAGTTTCCAAATTACACCCATTTCATGGTAGCAACAGTCAACAATGGAGGCAGGACACTGGCTATCACACTTTGCTGCCACAATCTTAGGTATTCCCTATTGTACTGTATCATTTGACCGCTTGAGCTTGTCAAACTTTGCCTTCGTGTAGCGTCTGCTAGAATCAGGGTCATAAACTCGAGTTTAATACTTTCATTTCTGGAGAAAAAGAAGTATAAAAAGCCGGTTTGAGATGTTTTATATGGAACGAAACTCGCAACAGAAACCTATCAGATGCTACGAAGCTTGCTTTTCGACGAAATCTTTCTTTAATTAAAGCCAGAATTTTGTAGACCACTGTTTAAACAAACCGTTACCAAACAAATGGACCATGTACAACTTTTGATATCGCGTAATTTACAGAATATTGCGTATATCGCTTACGTATTCGATAAACTCTACATATTGCGTTGCGCTGTTTATAAGAAGCCACTAAGTAACCACTTCACTGTTTAAAAAATCTTGAGTCATTTATTGGGGTTGTAACTTTGCTCTTGACAGTTAATGAAATCTTAAAGTGTGACCATTGAATAAAAGCTATTGAGCAGTACTTTCCTGCGATACTGTGTATTATGCCATACAAAGTGGTTTAAACTTTGCATCTACGAATAAAATCTCGAGCATGACCTTTCAAATGAAAGCTGCTGTGCATCAACCTGTTTTGGTTCTCTTTGTTTCTAAAAAGTTTGGAGAATTAATTTGGATCACGGCTTTGTTTCATTTTTGAACTTAGGCAGCCTTGGCAATGAATGTGAGCAATTAATACAAGTAGATTGATACCAGTTGCAAGCAATGAATGCGGTCTTGGTAATGAATTCAAGTGATGAACTTAATAGGAAGCCTTAGTTAATAAAAGTTGTATTCTTTTTGTTTTTAGAGATATTTGGTGTCCTGGTTGAGAATTGGAACAATTTCAAGGAAAATAATTTATTAAAGTTGGAACAAGAACAGAATTCGTTCAACTCTTCATTTTTTTATAACTCACTCGACGTCAAGCCGCCTGAAAAAAAATCTGAACGCTTGCGTTACTTTGGTCGACGGTACCGAACTTACTTTCTGGCACCAAAAAGTGGGGAATACCAATTCTACATTGCTTGTGATGACTTCTGCAAGCTGAAGCTAAGTGCAGACCACCGGCAGGAGAACTTGAAAACTTTGGCCAGTGTTACAGGGACATGGACTGACTACCGGGAATGGAAAAGGTACCATATTGCAGGGCATACGAAAAGCTAATTTACCACAGTCCAGACATTTCGGGTGGTCAGGGATTGTTTGGGTTACAAACGTATGGCAGCAAAATCCAAAGAGACCGGAGTTTCTGCGTTCTGCGTTGCTGCGTGCCATAGATTTTGGAGTGGGCTGAATTCTAAAGGGAAAACCGCATAACAACAACATTTAGCTTTATTTGCATGACTGTAGATTTTACAATATTGCAAAAGTTTACAACTAACTAACAAAAGGAAGAAAACAAAAATGATAATAATAACAACAGCATAATAAATTATTCACGTTGGAATAATTAAATTACGTTGATAACAATTTTATCTCAATTAATTGCATGTTTATAAAGTAATAAAAGGGGGTCTTGTCTGGTGATTCCTACAGTAGTTGTCAATCAAACGCTAAAATCTAGACAATTGACAAACAGCATGTTTGTTCTCCATGGCTGAAAAACAGTTCGTTAAAAACATAAACTTGTTTTTCCTAAGGTCATATTTTATTTTCCGGGTGAGTTTTTGAAGAACATGATCTTCTTTTACCAAATGAACAACGTGCAACGACTAGCATAAGTTGTGTTTGGGTCAAATAAGGCAGGTGTAGTCCAACAACACAACTTAAAGCATTACTTAAAGAAGTTACCGGGACCTGGAAATATGGTTGAACGGATTGTGTAACTTGATCATGTTTTGTTGTGCCGGGTAAAACGTTTTTTTTAGGACCCGTCCTGTAGTACGAACACTGTTTTTTTGACTGTTGTTTTGTTTTTTTGACTGTGTGACAGTCGTTCCTTCCCAAGAGCATGAAGAGTGCTCGATAATAATGACTTAATTAGTATTTATAATAATATCTGAATATGATCAAATGCAGAGAGCAAATTTAAAACGTTTCCTTAAAAAATTATATAAAATTGACAATTATTGATCAAAAACGCTAAAATGGATAAAAGTAAGAAAAGATAATACATGAATTCGTTGGAAAAAAAATTATTTACAATTTAGAACCTTTTAAATTTAGTAAAATTTGCTCCGAATAGCTACAGACACTTTGTTCCCGAGAAACATGACGGCTCCTGAAAAACCGCTATTCTATCCCCAAGCGCCGTGTTATTGTTGGCGTGAGGTAACTGCAGTAACAGTTCTCTTTTCTGGGACTTATAACTTAAGTTAACTAATAATTATTGCTATTATAAAAACCCACTGTACCAGAAAATTTAATAACACCCTTTGTAGCGGTTCAGTACAGTCGCCTCGGATCAAGGGATGCAGGTATAACTCGGAAACTCACAGTCAATTTGATTATTCATCTTGTGTTTAGTTCTAAGGATGCCTTGGTTACGCTATCCGAAGGTAATTCGTACCTCCTGGAAGTGATCTGGATTCAGGGAATAGGAATCCATCATATGACTGTTGGAGTAAAGCTACCGAATAACAGTGACATCCGAGAATTGACCAGCGATGAATGGCTTATTAAGTACGAACCAGGTATGAGAAACACAGCAATACATATAATGGCATACTCATGATGTAAGGTACAATACTACATACTATATAAGATATATATGGCGGCCAAAAAGGGTATGGTACTTAACACATGAAAATGACTGCAAGGAATATTCTTACTAAGTGAATCACACATATTTTCACTTAGGATCTGTGTAAAGATCGGTTATATCAGATCAAAGGAACAAAGCACGAAAACGTATAAAAACATGATATTACATACTACAGTCAAAGCTCTCGTAAGCGACCACCTCGGGAATTCAGAAAAAGTGGTCGTAACAAGAGCTGGTCGCTAAACGAGAATGGGCTCTCGTCAGTGACTACACTGATGAAACAATAGAGACTGGTCGCATTCGAGAGCACCATTAGCCCTTATGCTATATTACTGTAAATTTAAAAACAAAGGAAAAACCAGTTGGTAATTCTCAAAAGTGGTCGTGGTTACTCACCAGAGATGTTAATTACAGAGTTTGAGTGACAATTCCAACGGCGTTTCGCAATGGTGGTCGTAACTAGAGTTTGGTCGCTTACGAGAGCGGTCGCAAGGAGAGTTTCGACTGCATGTGAAAATATGGTTCACCGACGAGAATTCTAGCCCTGGTCATCTGCTAACAAGAGGCTCCAAGTAGCCTATACTCACGCGTATGCGTAAGAAAGTTTTATGGTTTATTTTAAACGAGTCACGCAACCCCTCCCCCCAACGAAATTTGAGTGAAATTTGCACCATCACTCAAGAACACGCTGAGACACTACCAATTTTTCTGTACTCGCTAAGAAAAAAATATTTTATTGATTCCCGATCAAATCCACACTCGTCTAATACTTCCCAAACCGTGAATTATTCCTGTTACATTTGTAAAAAATACTTTTAAAGTGCTACTGCGATCAAATTTTTGATTTTCATATTTTTACATCTTCGTGTACAATTAGACTTTCTTACTTATCTTGCCAAATTTCAATCCATTACGAACATCAGAAGTCATTTTATTTAAACATTTATGTCCGAGAATTTACGGCCGCCATTAATCAACCTTGTTCCAAGGCCTGGTTGCGAATAGGATAAAGTGACGTCAAAGGCTCAAACATACCTCACGGGTTTAAATTATAATAACAATGAGCATAGAAAATTGCACGAAGAACAAGTCCAATGTTTTTGTTGCGTTTTCGCGTGATTTTCAATACTTATTGTTATTATAATTTCAACCCGTGAGGTATGTTTGAGCCTTTGACGTCACTTTATCCCTTTCGCAACCAAGCATGGAACACGGTTGATTAATGGCGGCCGTAAATTCTCGAACATAAATGTTAAAATAAAATGACTTCTGATGTTCGTAATGGATTGAAATTTGGCAAGACGAGTAAGAAAGTATAATTGTACACGAAGATGTAAAAAAAGGAAATAAAAAATTTGATCGCAGTAGCACTTTAAAAGCAATGAAAACTGTTTAAATCGACTGACTCATGAAGAGCAAAACGTGAAATTATCGCATCGAGAAAACTGTCGGCCACGTAAGCAAATTTGTTTAGCACATGGCGAATTTCTCGCACAATTGCTCAACCGAATGTGGCCGAGTTTTCTAAATATTTCTCAAAAACCACTGATAGCACAAAATATTTTTTACAAAATTAATGGACATTTAAAAGTGTTATTTTCTTTACCGAAGTTTTTCAGGATTGCTTGAAAAAGTAGCCGCTTAAGTTTGGTTTCTTGCGGACCTTAAAATTAACCTTACCTTGTTTCATATTACTGAACGAGATGGCTCTCAGAGCCCTTTGATTTTAAGAGAAGCGGGTCGCGATACCGCGTGTTGAATTTTGAATTTGAAAAACCGGAGAAAACCCCGGGAATGAGGTTGTCCCGTCGGTGAGATTTCAAAGCCGCCATGTTGTGACATCACGCTATTGTTTAGCTCCAAAAGTGAAAATGCTTTGAACTGTTGACTTAATTGTAACGGACAAATTTACATTTAGTGAATTGTTTACTTATTTCTCTTCAAAATCTGTTACTTATCGACAATATTAGAAATATTCTTGTTACTTTTTACTTTCCTTTGTACTTTGAAAGTTTGTATACCTCTTTTACGAGTTTGTTTGGCTTATATTTATCTTTTCAGAAAAACACGGAGACGCCCCTGTGGGATCATGGGGAGCATGGTCCCAATGCAGTAGCAGTTGTGGTATCGGAAGACAGTCACGTATGCGCTCTTGTCCAAACCCCCCTCCTGTTTATCTGACAGCAAACACCACTGAAATGAGGATTTGTCGGGCTGTAAATCCTTGCTCAGGTAAAACACGATTAAAATATTTTGTAGACTTAGCCTTGAACAATAAATAAACAACCTGACTAAATATCGAATCAAACTGTCAGGGGTAATAGGCTCCTGAACTGTATAAAGTGAAACTTTTCTGTATATGTTTTTGGTTTGATTGTATCTTCTAAGCATTTTTAATGACACGGTATTCGAGTTTAATAGCATAATTTACCTCAATCAATGGATCAGTCTCCTCGAATAGTAATATTTACAAAGGAAAGTTTCAACAAAATTGTTCGTCGACTTTTATTTCAAAGGAATCACTTTTAAATAAATATTGGTTGAGATTTACCCGGAAGCCATAATCGGGAACGATTACCGTATAAGCGTGATGCAATTGGTGCTAAAAATAGCTCAGAATGTACATATCAAGAGGACAGGACAGAAATGTCAAAGAGTTACAGTCTCCTATTTTGATTGTGGCTCCTGATTGAGCATGATAGCGAGAATTATCAAAGCTGAGGCTTGCGCTATTGAAAGCTGAGGTGGATAGCATATTAAACAGAGGCCTCCATTGACATTTCTCACCATCATACAAAACCGAATTAATTCGGGCCATACTTTGCAGCACCTTGTTCCGGTTTCCTTTGCGGGTTACAGAATCTTGTAATTTCTTCTCTTGTAATTTCGTGGCATGCATGCAACAGACACGAATCACTATCCGTAGACATGACATCACAATTCGATGTCAGCGTGGATTAACTGTATGCTCTAAGGGAATAACAATAGAGATAGTGAGGTTATTTATTAGGAACTGATGCACGGTAGCTTCAACGGCCTATTGAAGATGTGGTGTAGAATGTTTATTTTTAACCATACTTTGGTGAGAAGTTCATAGAGAGTAAATGGCCGTTTTTATGCTACAGACGTTAATATCGTCTGAGACGTTAAAGTCGTCTCGAGACGACTTTAACGTCTAGTATAAAAACGGAAAATAAGCCAGACGGATTTAACGTCTGACGACTTTAACGTCTTCTTTTAAGTGCATCGTTCAGACGCACTTAACAGACGACTTTAACGTCTCAGACGTTAAATACGTCTAGTATAAAAACGGGAGGGCCTTAAAGAGGACGGATTTAGCCCTATTTGTATATTCGTGCTCTTAAAATTTATTTGGGGACAACTTTAGTCGTATCCAGTCACTTCCGAGAATAGTTTTCTTTAGAAAATCTTGTGTTTTTCCCTGTGACCATCTACTTTAAAACGTCCCGTTTTTATACCAGACGCATTTAACGTCTGAGACGGTAATTGCGTCTGGACGACTTTAACGTCTCAAGCATAAAAACGGCCAATGACGTAAATATGCCGGATTATTTTGCTCAAAACGTTTTTCAAAATTATAATCGCTTGATAAGCGTACACACAGGACACTAGCTCGATGTTAACAAACTGTTGAAACAAACAAAAACAGCTTTGAAACTCATCTTATCGTTAACGTTCGATGAAAAGGACCGTTGCAATTGAATAAAGTGTTTTTTTTAAAACCTTCATATTGGCCGTAATGTGTTTATACTAGAAGACGGTTAAGTCGTCCAGACGACCTTAACACTTTTAGTTAAGGTCGTCTAGTGTAAATTCGGGACGACCTTACGACGTCTTTACGCGTTAAGGTCATCGATCAGACGCCCTTAATTTCAGATGGCTAAGCCGTCAGACGGCTAAACCGTCTTCCCTTTTTCTCGAATTTATACTAGACGACCTTAGCCGCTTTGGTGCGCTAAGGTCGTCCACTCGCTAAGGTCGTCTCTAGTATAAATACGGCCATTGACGTCTCAAAAGCGGCAAAAGTATCTGAGAATTGTGATACTTTATTACATGTATATTACCTCTTTTACAGAAGAGTCGATGTCAACGCCTTGTCAGTCGCAAAAAAAAAAACACCGAAAACTAAAAGTCGCGAAAAACTGAAAATAAAGATGAATTAAAGGGCTCTAAGAGCAATCTCGTGAATACGAATCAACGTAAGGTTAATTTTATCTTTTATAGTTAAGTTTTAAGCTTTTGATAATCCTTAACTTGACTTTTAGCGGCGTGACTGCGGTAAACAATTTTAAACGATGAAAACATTTTAGTGTGACATAAATACGCATTGTGTGAAACGAGAGAGCCGGATGACATAATACACTTGGGAATTGCCAACAAAGGTTTACAGCCGAGTGAGCGAGCGATGCGACAGCGATCGAGCGACATTTTCCCCTGAATGCTACAAAATCCATTCGAAGTCCACAGATCGAATTTAATTTTCCATACTGAGTTTGAAGTCAAAGAATTAAAGAGTAAACAGATTTAAAACGACCAAAACATCTTAGCGTGACATAAAACGAGCTTGTGAATGACGTAATACACTGAGAAATTACAAAAAAGTTTTACAGTCGATGCAACCAGGGAGTGAAAATTAGCATATCTTTCCTCGTGTACTTTATCTCGTTCAGCACTTCGCGTATTCATGAGCTAGATAAATATAAGACGAAGGCTCCGTACTTGAAAATATTTTCAATTATGTGTTACAAAATTCATGTCACTTGGGAGGCTAGCTTCATCAAAGCGGATTTAAAAAAGACTTAAAAACTGTCTATACATTTACTATAAGTTTCAATGTGTGCTATCAAAATATTCCTATGGCAACAGAATAACTAAGATTGTGAATATAATATTGACATTAACATCACCTATTGACAAGGTTATAGACATATAACTTTCCCTTGTAATAAATTTGTTATTTTGTGTGATGTGCTAGAATTTGAACTGAACTACTGACGATGTGAGCTATTAGATGTGCGCTATGTGTGCGTTTTTCCCTTCCGACTTTTACATATTTGAGGATTTTATTTTCATACCTCCCCCCTCCGCCCTCCGCCCTCCCCCCTCCGCCCTCCCCTCTTCCCCCACCACTACCAGATCCGAGGGAGCCCGTACGCCCATGCATAACCTTACAAGTCTCTTTCTGAGTCCTGTTGGTAAAGAATTCCCAGTGACTACTCTGTTAATTAAGCTAAGACCAACTAATATCATTCAAGAAAGCTTGGTTGATTACAACTTCAGTCGGAAGCCATAACTTGTGCATTATAAGACGTTATAAGGCAGCGCAACTACAGTATTTACAATCAAATTTGTTTATCACAGACAGGCTCATTGAATGCTTTTTTCTAATGATCAGCACATAAAACTTCATTCAGTCCGATGCGGCCGAAGCTACAACTTAAGGTGACTCGACCCAGTTTTTTTGGGGGGGTACCATCCTACTTTGAAGCTCTCTGGTATCCCCACCTTTACTTTTATCGTAAGTCTAACACATAGAATGGATAACATATAGATCAATCCACAATATAATATAAAATATTTGGTGATCGGAGTAAATGTCACGTGGTTATAATGCCACGCCCCTTTGAGGTCTGAGTCGAAAATCTGCTGTTACCGGCATTTTTTCGTGGAAATCTCTCGGCTACACATAGTGCGCATTAGTGCCTTGCGCTGAGCAGAATTTCACCAACATCGCAAAGACCCAATTCGAGAAATTCAGTGGTTTCCAAATTTAGGTCATAATTTAAGCGAAAATGATAAGCAAACTTTACACGATTATATCTAATAAACTATGAGACTTATCCCTTTATTTTGGGGATCGTTATAACAGATGAGTCCTTGCAAGTCAGCAAAAAGCTTTAGGGCCTTGTAAATGCGCGCGATTTCGAGCAAAGGAAACATATAGAAATTATAGTTTTAGCTATTTGTTGACGTTTGTCAGCGTTTAAGAGTCTTTCTCACGAAAAAAGCATTTTCTTAAAAATTCGTAGTTTCTTTTTCCTTCAAATTTTTCAGGGCCACAATTGATTAACTAACTGCCCGGATTCTGAATTTCATGGTCATTGAAAAACTGTGACATTATCTTCTATAAGCCCAAACTTGAGTAAACATTGAAGATTTTTAGCGTTTTGGCTGAGTTTGTGCTTTGGGAGTTGTCTATTGTTTCTAGTCTGTCATTATACAGCATTCTTGTTCAGCACGCGTGCAATGACCACGCTTGGCTGACTTCCGAATGCTCACCGAGATATGGTAATTTGTATGAAAAAATAGAAGGGATTCCCGTCACGTAACGTCTGCAGCCAGGAGTGTACATCATGCCGAGAATTGATTAAAAATCATGACTTAAACCTCTATGTATCACGCGATCGCCTGTCTCAGGCCGTACCAAAATTACCATATCTCGGTGAGCATTCGGAAGTCAGCCAAGCGTGGTCATTGCACGCGTGCTGAACAAGAATGCTGTATAATGACAGACTAGAAACAATAGACAACTCCCAGAGCACAAACTCAGCCAAAACGCTAAAAATCTTCAATGTTTACTCAAGTTTGGGCTTATAGAAGATAATGTCACAGTTTTTCAATGACCATGAAATTCAGAATCCGGGCAGTTAGTTAATCAATTGTGGCCCTGAAAAATTTGAAGGAAAAAGAAACTACGAATTTTTAAGGAAATGCTTTTTTCGTGAGAAGGACTCTTAAACGCTGACAAACGTCAACAAATAGCTAAAACTATAATTTCTATATGTTTCCTTTGCTCGAAATCGCGCGCATTTACAAGGCCCTAAAGCTTTTTGCTGACTTGCAAGGATTCATCTGTTATAACGATCCCCAAAATAAAGGGATAAGTCTCATAGTTTATTAGATATAATCGTGTAAAGTTTGCTTATCATTTTCGCTTAAATTATGACCTAAATTTGGAAACCACTGAATTTCTCGAATTGGGTCTTTGCGATGTTGGTGAAATTCTGCTCAGCGCAAGGCACTAATGCGCACTATGTGTAGCCGAGAGATTTCCACGAAAAAATGCCGGTAACAGCAGATTTTCGACTCAGACCTCAAAGGGGCGTGGCATTATAACCACGTGACATTTACTCCGATCGCCAAATATTTTATATTATATTGTAGATTGATCTATATGTTATCCATTCTATGTGTTAGACTTACGATAAAAGTAAAGGTGGGGATACCAGAGAGCTTCAAAGTAGGATGGTACCCCCCCAAAAAAAACTGGGTCGAGCCACCTTAAACGGTTGTAATTAGCTTCTTCTAGACACCGCAAACTAGAACTTTAACATGCCTTTTTGAATAAGTTAGGATGCACAAAATCTGGATGATTGTTGCCGACAAAGTTCTCATAACTTAAATGACATTTTAGATAGCCAACATGATCAAAAGTGATTATCTCACTATTTGTCTACACAGAATGTCAATTCAGTTTTAAAACTAAAATGTAATACTAACTTAAATGTCACTTTTCATACCTTCAGAGAACTGCCGATGTCCCAGAAATCTTTTTGTAAATTGGATTCAAGTCCCACCTTTGTGTTTTAAGAGCTACGATGCAAACGGGATAGAGCGTCCCGCGGGAATGTTACCCGAACTGCTGTATGAAATGATAAACCACGTTTGTGGTACGTGTCGCCATAAAAGGAAAGTGCGTGACCATAAAATGATTGTGCATGGCCATGAAAGGATTGAGCATGGCCATAAAAGGACTGCACATGGCCATAAAAGGACTACACATGGCCATAAAAGGACTGCGCATAGCCATCAAAGGACTGCGCGTGGCCATGGTAGGACAGCACCTGACCAAGGGAGGACTGTGTTAGTCTTCAGAGAAGAGACAGCCACCTTCCATAACATCACCAGTATGCTTAGTGCGCACACTCAGATGACTCTACCAATCAGTATGGCGCCCGATAGGTCATTTGTCAGGGAGGAATGGGTGTTCCTTCCCGTGGTGAGGGTAGCGGGGATTGCCATGCTCATGACAAAAAGGCCCAACCGTGGAGAAATGTACGCTGGCAAGTTAGGGTCCTCTGTCCTGGATCGCTGGCCTGTTTTTATGATCATGTTTGTGCTGTATTGTGTTTTTGGCTTGGCAGTGTGGAATGTGGTAAGATGTGAATGTGTGAGCAGATTGAATGCTAGAGGGTCAGGATGGGGTTTAAATGAAAATAGGCCAAAATTTTAACTGTCATCTGATAAAGGGCTGCATTTTTTAACTGATAGCTGAGAAAAGGCTAAAATGTTTGTTGATAGCTGACGAATGGGCAAAAAATTAAACTGAGATTGCAGTACCCTTCCAGACCGAAATTGTGAGGCTTGTGGGATGTGGGTAAAAGTGACAAAGTCGGAATACCGCGCAAATGTGCTTTGGTAAACTATAGCCGCTAAATAGGGCATTGTGGCTACTTTGGTAGCGAGTGTTACCCATAGATCTACCAGAATAAATAGTGAGCCCAAGTATTAGCAGCTATAGACAGTTGCCTTGTTAGGCCTCAATTAGCAGATGAGCATGCTGACGAGGCAGATGCTGGTTCCATGGGCAGCTTTTTTGTCTTGATCCTAGAACATCAGCGATTAAGTCAAGCGATTAGGTAACATTGAAACAACCCAAAGTTATGGGTTATAGACTTAAATGGGGAGCGATGGTTATGATGAGGATTGGGGCAGGGATATAGGGTACGGGTTAGTGTTTAAGTTAAGGATCACACGCTTGACTATGTGAGAAATCGACAGGACAGCGTCGATGATTTTCCTTTATCGTCTGATGCGGACAGGTTCTGAACAAACTTAGGAGATGTGCGTTATATTGTGCCCAAAAGCATTCATAGTGTATGAAGTGTCTAAAATCACCGTCTCTCATCAGAGGCTTTCACCCTAGACCAACACGGCATTTTCCTTTTTCAAGACCTAACAAAAGTAAAACTTTTACTGAAGAACATCACAAAATTGCTCAATTTTTTACAACTGACAACTTCTGGCTTCGATGTTTGTTCTTTTCGCAGGAAAAGTCTGTAAATCAAGTTCAGTTTCCACCGCGCTTCACACGAGGCTGGAAACAAGGCTTATGGTGGGCTATCGTTACCATGACAACAGTTGGGTAAGTCATAATAAACAAATTTAAGTGGTTTCTAAACTTACTTATCCTTATCATCACTGTGAGGGCGCTGTAGACTTTCAATCTGAAGGTCGGTGATTCGCAAGCCCAGGTCAATGACATGGCAAGAATCCCTATGTTCCACCTTGTCTCTCTTCGCCCAGGCGTTTTAATAGGTACCGGCGTCATAATGCTGGGGGTAGCCTTGTGATGGACTAGCATCCCACCCAGGGGGAAGTAGTAATACTCTCAGTCGCTTCATGCTTCAGAAATCGGGCTAAGTTCCATAAAGACTTAACCTAATCACCGACACTTCCAGTGACGTAATAGTTGTTTAATGGTTAACGCATTAAACAACTAAAAGGTGTAGTACTGTTCTGATAAAAACCGAAATTCCCAAACGTAGGTATGGTCATCGCTATCCGATCACGGTGCCTGGACGACTGCTTGCTGTGGCCTCCATTGTGGTGGGCGTGATCATGAATGCGCTGTTTATATCCACAGTAACGACATCGCTGACTGTGTTTGTTATCGATGAGGCAGCCAATCCTGAACGAGGAAGTAAAGTCAGTGAATATTTTTCCTGTTTTGCTAGTCTCTGTTTACATTTGATAAAGTATGGTGTTGTTTCACTTAGATGAGTTATGTCATGGAGATTTGACGTTTTGGGGTCAAACTGCCATAAATTAAAACTAAATACCAGATATATAAGGAGAATTTTCAAAGACAGAACAAACCATAATCAGAGTTTTAGTAAGTTTTCCAAGACACCAGGCGAAAAACATGAAGACATTGCCCCAATTTTTTCAAGTTGCACCATTTCTATCCTGTCCATCCATAACCCAAGACACCTATCTTTACCCTTGGAGTACTTGCAGAATAATTTTTAACGAAACTGACCAATTATGTTTGGTTTTCCACTGGTAGAAATGACTTTTGGCTTTTTAAAGCAACACTAACAATGGTGACATACATAGCCACTTTAATGCAGCCACACATTACAGAGGGTACATTACATATCCCCTTTAATGCAGGCACACATTACACAGCGTACATTACACAGCCCTTCAATGTCACACATTACACAGCGTACACTACATAGTCCCTTTAATGCAGCCACACATTACAGAGCGTACATTACATAGCCCTCCAATGCCACACATTACACAGCGTACATTACATAGCCCCTTTAATGCCACACATTACACAGCGTATATTACATATCCCCTTTAATGCAGGCACACATTACACAGCGTACATTACATAGCCCCTTTAATGCCGCACATTACAGAGCGTACATTACATAGCCCCTTTAATGTAGCCACACATTATACAGCGTACATTACATAGCCCCTTTAATGCCGCACATTACACAGCGTACATTACATAGTTCCTTTAATGCAGCCACACATTATACAGTGTACATTACATAGCCCCTTTAATGCCGCACATTACACAATGTACATTACATATCCCCTTTAATGCCGCACATTACAGAGCGTACATTACATAGCCCCTTTAATGCCGCACATTACACAGCGTACATTACATAGTTCCTTTAATGCAGCCACACATTATACAGCGTACATTACATAGCCCCTTTAATGCCGCACATTACACAGTGTACATTACATAGCCCCTTTAATGCCACACATTACACAGCGTACATTACATAGCCCCTTTAATGCCACACACTACAGAGCGTATATTACATAGCCCCTTTAATGCCACACATTACACAGTGTACATTACATAGCCCTTTTAATGCCACACATTACACAGTGTACATTACATAGCCCTTTAATGCCACACATTACACAGCGTACATTACATAGCCCCTTATAATTTAATGCCACACATTCCACAGCGTACATTACATAGCCCCTTTAATGCCACACATTACAGAGCGTACATTACATAGCCCCTTTAATGCCACACATTACACAGTGTACATTACATAGCCCCTTTAATGCCACACATTACAGAGCGTACATTACATAGCCCCTTTAATGCCACACATTACACAGCGTACATTACATAGCCCCTTTAATGCCACACATTACAGAGCGTACATTACATAGCCCCTTTAATGCCACACATTACACACGGTACATTACATAGCCCCTTTAATGCCACACATTACACAGCGTACATTAAATAGCCCCTTTAATGCCACACATTACAGAGCGTACATTACATAGCCCTTTAATGCCACACATTACACAGTGTACATTACATAGCCCCTTTAATGCAGCCACACATTACACAGTGTACATTACATAGCCCCTTTAATGCCACACATTACACAGCGTACATTACATAGTCCCTTTAATGCCACACATTACACAGCGTACATTACATAGTCCCTTTAATGCCACACATTACACAGCGTACATTACATAGTCCCTTTAATGCAGCCACACATTACACAGCGTACATTACATAGTCCCTTTAATGCCACACATTACACAGTGTACATTACATAGCCCCTTTAATGGAGCCACACATTACACAGCGTACATTACATAGTCCCTTTAATGCAGCCACACATTACACAGCGTACATTACATAGCCCCTTTAATGCCACACATTACACAGTGAAAATTACATAGCCATTTAATGCAGCCACACATTACACAGCGTACATTACATAGCCCTTTAATGCCACACATTACACAGCGTACATTACATAGTCCCTTTAATGCAGCCACACATTACACAGTGTACATTACATAGCCCCTTTAATGCCACACATTACACAGCGTACATTACATAGCCCCTTTAATGCAGACACACATTACACAGCGTACATTACATAGCCCCTTTAATGCAGCCACACATTACACAGTGTACATTACATAGCCCCTTTAATGCAGCCACACATTACACAGCGTACATTACATAGCCCCTTTAATGCCACACATTACACAGTGTACATTACATAGTCCCTTTAATGCAGCCACACATTACACAGTGTACATTACATAGCCCCTTTAATGCAGCCACACATTACACAGTGTACATTACATAGCCCCTTTAATGCAGCCACACATTATACAGCGTACATTACATAGCCCCTTTAATGCCAGACATTACACAGCGTACATTACATAGCCCCTTTAATGCCACACATTACACAGCGTACATTACATAGCCCCTTTAATGCAGCCACACATTACACAGCGTACATTACATAGCCCCTTTAATGCCACACATTACACAGTGTACATTACATAGTCCCTTTAATGCAGCCACACATTACACAGTGTACATTACATAGTCCCTTTAATGCAGCCACACATTACACAGTGTACATTACATAGTCCCTTTAATGCCACACATTACACAGCGTACATTACATAGCCCCTTTAATGACACACATTACACAGTGTACATTACATAGCCCCTTTAATGCAGCCACACATTACACAGTGTACATTACATAGTCCCTTTAATGCCACACATTACACAGCGTACATTACATAGCCCCTTTAATGCCACACATTACACAGTGTACATTACATAGCCCCTTTAATGCAGCCACACATTACACAGTGTACATTACATAGCCCCTTTAATGCCACACATTACACAGTGTACATTACATAGCCCCTTTAATGCAGCCACACATTACACAGCGTACATTACATGGCCCCTTTAATGCCACACATTACACAGTGTACATTACATAGTCCCTTTAATGCAGCCACACATTACACAGTGTACATTACATAGTCCTTTAATGCCACACATTACACAGCGTACATTACATAGCCCCTTTAATGTCACACATTACACAGTGTACATTACATAGCCCCTTAAATGCAGCCACACATTACACAGTGTACATTACATAGCCCCTTTAATGCCACACATTACACAGCGTACATTACATAGCCCCTTTAATGCAGCCACACATTACACAGCGTACATTACATAGCCCTTGAATGCCACACATTACACAGTGTACATTACATAGCCCCTTTAATGCCACACATTACACAGTGTACATTACATAGCCCCTTTAATGCCACACAATACACAGCGTACATTACATAGCCCCTTTAATGCCACACATTACACAGTGTACATTACATAGCCCCTTTAATGCCACACATTACACAGTGTACATTACATAGCCCCTTTAATGCCACACAATACACAGCGTACATTACATAGCCCCTTTAATGCCACACATTACACTGTGTACATTACATAGTCCCTTTAATGCCACACATTACACAGCGTACATTACATAGCCCCTTTAATGCAGCCACACATTACACAGTGTACATTACATAGCCCCTTTAATGCCACACATTACACAGCGTACATTACATAGCCCCTTTAATGCAGCCACACATTACACAGCGTACATTACATAGCCCTTGAATGCCACACATTACACAGTGTACATTACATAGCCCCTTTAATGCCACACATTACACAGTGTACATTACATAGCCCCTTTAATGCCACACAATACACAGCGTACATTACATAGCCCCTTTAATGCCACACATTACACAGTGTACATTACATAGCCCCTTTAATGCCACACATTACACAGCGTACATTACATAGCCCCTTTAATGCAGCCACACATTACACAGTGTACATTACATAGCCCCTTTAATGCCACACATTACACAGCGTACATTACATAGCCCCTTTAATGCAGCCACACATTACACAGCGTACATTACATAGCCCTTGAATGCCACACATTACACAGTGTACATTACATAGCCCCTTTAATGCCACACATTACACAGTGTACATTACATAGCCCCTTTAATGCCACACAATACACAGCGTACATTACATAGCCCCTTTAATGCCACACATTACACAGTGTACATTACATAGCCCCTTTAATGCCACACATTACACAGTGTACATTACATAGCCCCTTTAATGCCACACAATACACAGCGTACATTACATAGCCCCTTTAATGCCACACATTACACAGTGTACATTACATAGTCCCTTTAATGCCACACATTACACAGCGTACATTACATAGCCCCTTTAATGCCACGCATTACACAGTACAGTATGTTGCCCAGTTTCCGGCCACTTTAGTTTGTAATCGCTATAACTCCTTTGTTTTGCACGGAAAATTTCTCAATTTCCTTTCAAAGACAGTTCATTTACTTACCTTTAAAACGTTAAATGGTTGGCGACCTTCCCCAAGTATTAAAGAAATTATACCATTTTTCGCAAAACTAGTAAGTTGCCCAGTTTCCGGCCAGCTAGCCCAGTTTCCGGCCACCGACTTAAAGTAAATTTTCCTTGAAACCGCTCGACGTAAACCGACTTGTAAGTCCCTTGATAATAGTGGTCGCCTAGTTATAAATATCAGGTAAGTTTCAATATTAAGCTTTGTCGCCTACTGTTTTACTATTCAAAATACGTATGACCTTAGTGACCCGGAAGCGTGTCTTCCGCAGTTTGTTGACAGACTACTACAAAAACAAATCATGACTTACGTACTTTTAGTCACGCTATACATGCATAAGCTGTTGTTAATTCGTAATCTTTGTTACACTAACACATGTATCTTTAATTTCTCGACCAGGAAATTTTAATATTCGGTTCTTTCACTTAATAAGAAATAGGTTTTGAGCAATGTGTCTTTTAGTGGCCGGAAACTGGCACACTAGGTCGAAATCTTCGCTGAGAGTTGACTGCTAAAATTTCAGGAACAGCCCTATTCCAGCTGACGATGATAGATTCCCTAATCACTTTCATCTTTAATCTAATATTTGTCCAAAAATTATGAAGCTCCTTGAGATATTTCCTGTGAAACGAGCTATTTGTTTATCTACGGTAGTTTTGATGTGCAGTGAAACGAGCCAAAATTAATCGCTAAACGTTCAATCACCTGGACAAAACATTTCCTTCCTCAGCCGTTCCTTGTTCAAAAAGAACGCCAAAACCACCAATGTGTAGCGGAAATGTTCGTCTTTCTTTCGGAACGCTTCGGTGGACGAAAATTTAAAACTCCGACGAACATAACCGACGTAATTGTTTTTTGGCCGGAAACTGGTACTGGCCGGAAACTGGGCAACACACTGTAGTGGGTGGGGGATGGCTCAAATACGGTTTTTTCAAACCCCTAAATAAGCGGCCCTCACGCGTTCGGCCCGCTTATTTAGGGGTTTGAAAAAACCGTATTTGAGACCTTCCCCCCATCCACTACTCTGGATACCCCTCCCTCAAACCCCGTAAGAGGGGGGCCAAATGCGTTTTTTCCCGAGCCCGCCCGCAACGGCAAGCGAGACATAACCAATTGGAGAAATCCCTACACCCCATATAGAGGTGACAATGCCCCTCGTCAACGAACGAATGACTGCCGTTGCGTTTTTGAAAATGAGGGGAATTGAGTTGAAAGAAGGTGATGACTTATATGCAAAGTACAAAGGGACGTTCGAATACAACCCTTGTAGACATTGCGGTTTAAACTTCACACAAGGTCATTCTCTTGTTGAGCATAAAAAATCCGCTTGTAAGAATCTGCGAACAGAACCACGCCCGAAAGAGATTTGTCCCGGCTGCAATCGAAGATTGTCTAAACAAACGGTTTACAGACACTTAAGAAATGGTTGTCCTCCCGCGAAAAGAAACCCTCGAGTTTTTTTACAGCGTGAGGTTGTTCGAGATGTGTTTGCAAACCTTAGCCAGCACGATCTGAATGCCTGGCTTGATGAGCAAGAACAAGAACATCTGACAAACAAAAGCCTGGAGGTTCTAGACCCCTTACCCAGGATCCGAGATTCGAGCTTTGTTTCGGATTTCATCGAAGGCAAGACATCACTCGCAACGTTTCAAACGGAGTTGAGTGGTTATTACCAGTTGAAAAAACCTTTACCCTTTACATATCAATGATGACGACAACACAAGTGTTCATGAACTTTCTCAAATCGAGAAACACTGGTCTAAAACAAAAGAGCGCCGACTGGGTGAGAGCCAGACAAAACTCCATCGGTGCATCAGAGGTCTCTGCCTTGACAGGATCGTCGCCGTTTGAATCACGGCAAAGTTTGCTCATGAAGAAAATACAGCCAACAGATATGCTCAACAATGCGGCTTGTACCTGGGGCAATCTGTTCGAGCCGCTTATACGCAAGTATTTTGAGCAAAAACATTCTGTTTCCGTTTTTGGTCACAGTATCTCTCTTAATCTAGCAAGAGATCATCCACTTTATCGAAAGGTCACTTGCAGTCCAGACGGATATTTTCTAGACAAAGATAACGGCTTAAGCTTGTTAGAGTTTAAATGTCCGTTCAAGCGGAAAATAGCCATGAACAGAATTCCTGGCTATTATAGCGATCAGATACAAACAGGTCTTGCTTTGAGTGGTGACATGGTAAACAAAGGTCTGTTTGTAGACGGCTATTACAGATTGTGCTCTTTAAACCAGCTTGAACCAAGTCTGACACACAACCAGTTTCTAAACGGAGGAAACAAGTTCAGAACGAAGTGTGACACAACACTTGCGTGGGGAGTTTGTTATTTATTTAGCAAACGGACGATAACAAGAAATCAAAAGGCAATCATCGATGTTGGTTAACTCGAATCAAAACAATCATTTGAGAGAATTCTGTCTTCCATTGCTGAGAAGGACATATGGTGTTGTTATGGTGCTGTCAGGATGTCGTTTAAAAAACAGGACGAAGATGAGGAGTTTTTGCGTTACGCCCATATGCAAAAATTGTTTTCAGAGCGTTCAGAAGGCCCTAAACCAGTGGCTATGTTCGTCTGGAAGCTCCTGGATATAACTGAGATTTGGGCGCCAAAGCAACCAAACTTTTTGAGCAATATTCAAACGTCAGTCGAGCGTTTTCATAACAGCTTGGCAAGCCTTCGAAAAAAGATAACAGAACACTCTGAAGAGAAAAGCATCCAACAAACCGCCCCTGTAAAGACAATTCTAAACAATTTGGCTGATGACAGTGCAGTGTTGGAAGCCTTCTTAAACTCAAAAATGGAGTCAATTGAAAAAACATACCCCAGTCTATACCTCAACTGAGCCAATGGAGCAACTGTCTTTTGGTGAATCTCATTGGGATTATTTGCCATACATGATTCAAGATTACATCCTTGAATTGGCTGCAAGGCCCCTTCATCAATGCAGGATGAAATCTGTATGCCGTTCAATAAAAAATCATTATCACTGGCAACACGATTGCTATTTCCCTATATTTACTTCACAAACATGTGATAAATGCCGAGAACTCTTCTCACCAGAAGCGGACATGGGCAGACATCGAAACATTTGTCCTGGCATGCCGCCTTATAGATGTATACAGTGGGCATTACTGCATACAGATATCGGCAGTGATGACGAGGAAGATTATGACGGCCCAAGTGCTCACTCAATGTGACCCATCTTTTCAAGCATGATCTTCCAGTTTTGTTCGTGCTTAAACATTGATTTTTCTGGGACTTGTAGCCGGAAGTAATTGACAAGCCGTTGTGGCCCTTTTATTGCATCCAAGATTTTGTGGGCTACAAATGGCATAGAGATTCTTTCTGGTAGATGTTCTTCGATTAATTTGAAGGAATCATTTGCATGTTGTATTTCATCATAGGACAAGCAGACGTAGGGTTCACAAATTTTCAGATGTTTGTTGAGATAGATTTTGAAGTTGTAGCGTTTGGTGGGTATTCTTTTTTTTGTAATTTTGTAATCACCACCATAGAGCTCGTTATAATCGAAGGTCACACCTCTAAGAGCCCGCAGTCCTCACAGCAAAGTTCTGATGAAAACATCCTGAGGTTTAATTTGCCTTTGCAGTTTTGGCAAGCTTTTATC
This sequence comes from Dendrophyllia cribrosa, assembly GCA_024195265.1. Taxonomy (NCBI): domain Eukaryota; kingdom Metazoa; phylum Cnidaria; class Anthozoa; order Scleractinia; family Dendrophylliidae; genus Dendrophyllia; species Dendrophyllia cribrosa. The sequence continues at coordinate 19,246,507 of JAJLRJ010000010.1, forward strand.
CTTTCATTCCAAAGGGTGAAAGGTGAGTGTGGGGGGTATTGTGCCACGGGAGAAAGACACTCCTTGATGTGATGAAGGCGTTCTGGCAGGTTTGAACGCCGTATTTCCTTGGTGTAGTTGTCGAGTGAGCGCAGGAGGAAAAATTTGTATTCTTTATCAAGCTCATCGAGTTTGGCTTTGTATTCGCCTTTAGTGTCCAAGTACCGAACATCAGCCAGTTGTTTAGCGAACTTCTCCATGGATATACACCGTGTTGTGTATTCAATTGGACGCAAAGGATTTATCCTTCGAAATGTAGAGGTTAAAGCCGGAATTTAATTTCTCAAATCGGACTTGGATGCTGCGGTGAGAAGACTTATCTTTTTTTGAAACTCTTGTTTGACTTCCTTGCGAAGTTCGTTTTTGAGTTTCTCGAGGTCTGGAGCTTGTGTTTGATTGCCAACGTCTTTTTTTTCCTCAATACCATTCCTGATTGAAGCTTTGATTTTGTGATTTTTTTCCACCTCACGAGTAATTATGGTGAATTCCGCATCACTGATCCTCTTGTCTTCCAGAGCCTTTGAGACCAGTTCATTGACAGAGATGCGTTTAACCTTGGCCAGTGTGTAGATTTTCTCGTGTTTGGTCACTTTCTTCTCTAGCCGTTTGTTGACAGCTGTAAAACCAACTGAGGACAGCCCACAAATCGTGGCAACGCCTGCAAGGCTGGGCTTGCAACAATTCCGAACCCAGTCAATGCAGTGGCAAGGGCCCCTGATGACAGCCCAACAGAAAGTGACCCAAGGCCAACCGCTGAGTAATGAACTAAGGATTGGGTTCGTTTATATTTCTTTGCGACCTTACGGTAATGCTCGGCTTCGTCAGACAGCTCCTTAAGCAGGTCAGAGATCTTTTTGAGCCGGAAATCTTCTGCATTGATTTGAGTGATCTCACGCATGGGGTAGAGCTGTTGTATCTCGCTGTATTCGGGGGCCGATGGAAGCACATTGGCAGAACTCATGGCGTGCGTGGGTATATATATGATTTTTTAATTTATCTCAACTTCAAATTCCAAAGGCGCGTCATTGAAGTTGAAGAGGTCATTGTTCTCATCTCTCACTGACAGTGTTATGCTATTTACATAATCACCGGACGAGACGTCACGCAAGACGTTCTGTTGTGTTGTCTCGTATAGAATTTTCTCAAAAGCTTTTCCACGAATATCAAACCGAGCCAAAACTGTCGAAGGTTTACCATTGAGTAAGTTCTGTTCTTTATCAACCAGATCACAGTGGATGAAGTAAGTGCTTGGTGCCCTTAAACGCTTGACGAAGGTTATTAGCATCAATACAGGTCTTATGCCAAGCAATTCTGCCAGATTGTTACTAAACGTCACACTGCTGCTGTTATTCTGAATGATCATGGCTCCGTATGGCCTGTTTGTTTCAATTGTTAGATTTAACGGCTGTTATGGTCTTTTAGGTTTTCAAAGGTTTTCGCTAAGGTATCAATAGTGTAATGGCCTGGAAGTAAGGTTGCGCTACGTGATGAACCATTAGGGGGAGGGACTGTTGGTGAAATAACTGCTTCTTCTTTCAAATTATGCCACGAGTTGAAAATTGAGCAAGAGACAAGACGGATGTATCTCGGTTTCGGAAGCGGGTGGTCAAAGTAGATCGTGTGAAGGTTCGAAGGTGTGACGATTGTTAACACAACCATGATTGTATATAATAAACATTTTATAATTATAAATATATACAATCATGTTTGGCAGACGGCCCGGTGGAATTTTTCCTAATTCAAATCTTGGTATAAAAATTGGCGGCCGCAATTACGAGCCCCCACCGCCTTTTTATTCGCCCCCAAACGCCTATAGCCATGTAAAGTCAAAGCTACACACAGATCCTGAAATGGCTTGGTTGAGTTCGCCGGAGGCTGCCAGGCTCTCTGCCGCGGCCAAGGCCAAGGCGATATCAGACTTCAAAAAGCGTTTCCCGCGCGCCGATATGTCACACTTTGAAGTGCAAGTAGACTTTGGCGACGACCACAAAACCGCCACAGGGGAAGTGTTTTACAAAGAGGGTCAAGGCTCATTTGCACTCGTTACAGAAATACCTCACAAAGATTGGACTCAAGCCATGAAAGACGCTCTTGGTCTTCATTATGACGGTGGTTTTCCCTATCAGTTATCGTTGGGGCAACCAGAAAAGTCAATCCCGGCTGTTGATTTCTCCACCACAATAGACAAGGATATGATGATTGGCGCAATCTTGAACGACGAAGCGCAAAAGATTTACGTCACGCCAACTGATTATTTCACAACGAAATACAGAAATATCTTCAGGGACACACAGATTTCATTCACAACCGCGAAATACGGTAGAAAGTGGCTAGGCGGGCCGCATATGAGTTTTTGGCCACAACAACTCTCCTTCGCACTGTGGTGTGCAACAACCGGCTGTGGAATCTCGCGTGACATTCTATTCGATAAGAACTCAAGTCTATCCCTAACCCCCCAACTCCGGTCGTTTTACCGGTTTCACGTTTATTTCACAACAAGGCGAATACTCTACAAGATGGGTGGGGAACAAAGCGTGAGTGCTTTGCCAGATGACCCTCCATTCAACCAGAAAGACAACAAGTACAACATCGACGCGTACAAGAAGATTTGCATAGAGTTCGATACCGACCCCAGTTCTGACTTCAGTTTCACATACGGCAAGAACCACGGTCTTGGGAATGTCTACATTTGGGCTTATGGAGAGGGCAACATTTCTACCGATTACACCTATCCAGACCCCGATCTAGCTCTGTTCAATGATGAGCGCGTGACTGACAGAAAAGACCCCAACTTTCGCGCCAATGGAATATCTTTCGTCCGCAACGACCAAGGGGCGGACACCCAGTTCGAGCACTTTGTGCCAAATTACGCACAGGGGCTAACACAGCCAGGGCTCGCGCGTATGAACCAATCAATCGAGGCCTTTGTGTACTGCATTCTTGGTTCACAAGCCAAAACCTGCAGCAGCATCATTGGAAGAGGAGGCCGGGCGTTCGAAACGCAGAGAGTATTCCTCACCCATCTAGAGGAGGCCATAATACTGAACGACATCGCAACAAGCGTACAGCGATACCAGCTTGCCATCCAAGCAACGAAAGTGCGGTTAGACTTTGCGACAGCACCCGGAAGCTGGCTCATGCCATCACGCATGATTATCAACACAGAGAGCGTGATCGGGTATAACAACAATCTACGGGAGGCAACGCAAGGGATGAAGCTGGGCGTAAACAATGATGTTAATCTGGGCACAAAAAAAGCCTCCCTTCGCCTCATGGACGGTGGACCAACAAAGATTAATCCACCAAACAGTCACCCATCAAACCCGATACATAAACAGACTACACAGGCACAGGGCATCGCGCCCAAACCAATGACCACACCCACACCACAACCAGCCCCAACACCCACACCACAGCCCGCACCACAACCAATCCCCACACCCCAACCAGACTCACATCACGTAAACAAGACACTCATTGCTGTGGAAGCGATTGCTTTGGCAGGGATTTTCGTTTGGTCGAGATAAGTGTTCAAGACTTAGAACGCTTGGTGATCCTTTCAACAAGGAAGGCTACAACAGCAAGGATGAGCAGCCAGGCGTGTTCACCCAGAAAGGAGATGACCGACCCAGCCGCTTTGAAGATGAAGCTCACAATTGAGCCAATGAGGCCAAGCAGGGCGTTAGCTGCTTTTTTGCCAAGCTCTTTAAGCTCATTTCCAATAGCCTTGGTGGCCCTTGCCAGGCCATTCAAGGTGGCGAGTACCACAGCGCTGATGGTAATGCCAGCTGCCAGAACAACAGCTTGCAGGGTCCATCCGTATTTCTTGAAGATTTCTCTGACCCTCTCTCTCAAAGACATGCTCCTTTCCCGCACCTCAATTTCTGTATTGAGCCTTGCTAGCTCTTCTTCACGTTCCGCAACCCGGGCTTCCGCGGCTACTCTGTCAGAGGAGGAAGTGTCCTCACCCTCTATGACGAGTCTGTCTTCAGCGTTCTGACGTTCAAGCTCTTCTTTGTTCTGTTTCAGTTCGTCCAGTGGTTTTACGGCGTCCTTTTTTGCTCTAAGTTCCTCTAAGCGGCCGGTTAAACCCCTTTCATCATTCTTGAGTTTGTCAATTTCTTTTTGTAGTTTGTCTGCTTGTTGAGCCGCTTTTTGCAGCTTGTCAAGGTCTTTTCGTTTAGCTTGATGCTCAGCTTCAAGAGCTCTCTTTTCATCTTTCAGTCTTTGTATTGCCTCCTTATCCAGTGGTCCATGTGCATCTTCCATCTCTTGAATCTGGTCATCAAGCTCGTTGGTTCTATTTCTGATGGCATCCATGTCGTGGCGAAGTTTTTGTTTCTCAGCAGCCTTTTGTTCTAGTTGTTGTTTTTGCCTTTCTTTTGCTTCCAGTTGTTGTTGATTCTCTTCAAGTGCAGCATTTGTGTCATTGAAATCGTCATCCAAAGACTTTCCGAGAGCACCTTTGATCTCTTTGGGAAGAGAAGCGTTGAGAGTCTTTTCGGCAGCCCCACGGGTTTTTGTGTAAAGAGGATACCATTTGTCTCTAGTATGATATTTTACCTCGACGATGGCCCCACCTGATTTTGGTTTCGGCTCGTACCGAAAATTAAGTTGATTTCTGTCTAAATCGGGGAACTCTTTCTTAACCTCGGAATAGGCCATGTAGCCCGTTTTTTCCTCGATCGTTTGACCCTGAGCAACTCCTTCAATGAAAGAGGTTTCTTCAGTGCGGGAGCCTTGTTGTTCTGAGGGAAGTCTTGTTACCAGAGGCACTTGTTCGCCGCCATGATATGGGGTGGATGTACCGCCTGGTTCAAAGGATTGCGTGGTGTCGGGGCCGGTGTCTTGGTCCTGGGTCCATCGTTGGAATTTTTGTTTTTGTTCTTCTGTCATTTGATCCCACCTGACTTCAAGGCTCTCATCGTCATCACCGTCATCCCCTGTGTCAGGGATGAGAGGGGTTTCCTCAGTTGTCTCAGTTGTATCGCCTCCGACTTCAACCCCAGCCATGATGATATATAAATATGAATTTTAAAAACACAAATATATACCATGGCTGTGCAACCGAATCTACTTCCATCTCACAGTGAAAAGACACTGGGTGCCATGAAGGCAGAGCGAACCGTCAAACGCATCACATTCAACCCATCTGAGGCCAATCCCGGCGAGACACTGTACGTCTCGGTGCCCAAGCTGGGCGAGCACGATGTCATTGTGTCCGGCTCACTTGCATTGGTGTTCAACATCAACCTAGCCGGGGGCCATGCAAACAACTATCTCGTACAAAATGTTTCTAGGGCCCTGGTGGACAGGTTCGTTGTAAAGTTTGCCGCCACCACTGTCCAGGACACGGTTGGGTACGACATCTACAAGATCTTCGAAGACCTATTCAAATCAACCGATGAGCGGGAAAATATGCTTATGGAGGGCATCCAGAGTGTGGATTTGTGTAAGATCCGCTCTGGTTCTGGTGATAAGAAGACCTCAGGCGTGGATGCGGAAACCAAGCTTGAGACAATATACAAGAATAAGTATCGCATCAAGCTGGATCACCAAATCTTAACTGATCACGGAATCATATATCCTCAAGCGTTATATAACGATCTGGTCTTCGAACTAACCCTTGCCCCCGCATCCCAAGTTGTCCGTGGCTCAGACACAAGCAAGCACGTGTACAAGTTAGAAAACATCCAGCTGGAGTATGAGACGATCAGAAGTAAGGAGCTGGCCGACGAAGCAACAAGCGCTTACACTAGTGGTAAGGAGTTCGCCTATGACCTCGTAATGTGAGATCGGGTGCATCCCTTCTCAAAAGGTGGTGACACTCGGCTGAATCTTCGGGTTAACCCACAGCGCAAGTCTCTCAAGGGCATCCTCTTGCTGTTCAACAATCCCTATGTAGCGGGTGTCAGGGATTCTGAGAACTATTTCAATCCCGACATCACCAAAGTGAAGGTCACAGTCAACGGTGTTCCAAACAGGATTTACAACGACGGCATCAGTGGTACTGACATGTGGAATGAAATCTTCCGATACTTCAAGCCACACACGAGCGGCAGGCCTAACATGAACTTGACCAAATATCTCACAGGCAACAAGTTTGGTCTCTGGATTGACCTGCGGTCCATGGCTGACACATCCCTGCACGGCAACGGCCAACGGCTCGTCAACACACAGGATGGCGTGCAACTCGAGATCGAACGAAACGGCACAGGCTCTGGAAACGCAAACTGCCACATCTTCACCATCTCAGACTCACAGATGAATATTATGGACAAGCAGCTGCATTCTGTTCAGTACTAGGTAAACACACGCACAACACACGCATACGCACATATTATATACCCACCAGCCCCATGGCCACAAAACAACAAACCACAAGCAAGATCAACTTCTATGTTAAGCCGGCTCCCCTGCCGTCCACCGGACCATTATCACACAATAAAATACAAAGACTTCTGGCAATGGCACCCTCCCCACCAACACATGAACCAATTGTTTGCAAACCATCTAATATAGGTGTTGGTTATGGAGCCAAGAAAGCTGCCATTCAATGCACTAATCGTGGGCCCCACTAACTCTGGCAAGACACAGTATCTTCTAAACCAACTGCGACGCCCCTTTAGGGGTTATTTTGACTACATCGTTTTATTCTGCCCCACATTTGTCAAGAACAAGACATACGATGGCTTCGTGGACCGCGATCCGCACATCTTCGTGATTGTCTGCCAACAGCATGAGATCGAAGACTGGTTGAAGTTGGCGAGCTTCTTTTTCACATGCACCAACACTTTATTCATTCTCGATGACTGCGCCGCCTCCAAAGATGTCAAAGGCCGCACGAGCCAGCTGGTCAATCTGGGGTTCAGCGCAAGGCATGAGGGCATATCCGTGTGGGTCTTGACCCAGTAGATCACCAGCATTACTAAGCCATATCGTGAAAATGTCGCAGCGATCGTGCTCTTTTACACACCCTCCAGCAAGACCACCAAGGCCATATTCGAAGACTATGCCGGCGAGCTCTCCCACGAGTAGTACAAAGAGCTTATCGCAAGGCTCAAATCCCGCAAGTTCTCCCACCTGGTTTTCTCTCTGAGGCACCCGTATGGAATTGAGTACAACGTTTAAACACACATATATACATGGCCATGAATGCGCCAACCAGTCTACACAAGCTCACTGTGCTTTCACAGCTTTTGGATGAATTGCACAAACACACACTTGATGCGCAAAACAAAATTATCAAAGCCGCTGGTGAGGAAGATCTGCGCCTCATGCTTCTCAACAGATATCCATTGCGGTTGAATTCTATGCCAGACACCATGGCGGGGCTAATACGAGAGCTTGAAACTCTTTTGCCAGACATAAAGAGAATTATTGAAAAATAAAAACACGTATATATACCATGGCGATGGCAGATGAAGACCAGGCCGCCTTGAACAATGTGTTGCAGATGCTGGAGGCCAACACAGATATCACACCTCCAACAGGGATAGTTGGTGACAATGGCATTCCTGCCAAACGTGAGAAGCTGGCAATCCTTGTTTCAACTGGCAAGGCCAAAGAAGCTATCGGCATACAGCTCACACACGATCATGTCAAGCGGTTGTCAGACAAGGACGTTGAGAAGTACTGCAAAAGGTACGAGGCCTACATAGGCAACAAGACAACCGAATCCCTAGTTGATTCCGCCATCATGCTCGTGTCCAAAGGTGTTGGTTTGGTGATCCCGGTTGATGATCTCAAGGAGTTGCAGCAAGAACTCAAGAACGACTACATCATCAACCAGGAGCTGTCAAATCTTGCTGGAGGTCTTGCCATGCGATGCGGACGACTGCTGGCGCTTGCCAATGCTGCTCTCATCACAACAAAACACATCGAGTTTGAACGAGAGCCTGACTTGATAGAATTTGAACCCCAACCCACACATCCAACCAGAGACAGTGAAGGCTATCCACTTGAGAGCTTTGATGAAGTTGGGCTGGGACCTGGGGTGACCTCGCAGGAACCTTGAAGGAACCTGGCTGGAACCTGACAGCAACCTGTCAGCACACTTGTCACATTTTCAAAATCATATATATACCCACTATGGCCACACCACTCGAGACGATCCCTGAAGAAACTCCAACTCCAACTCCAACACCTGCCCGTGTTACCTCTGAGGCCCCGAAAACAAAGCCTGCAACAACAGAATGGTGAACTTGTGTTCATTGGAGGTACCCTGCTTGCGGGTGGGTATGCGGCTTATCGCTTTCTGTAAACAAACATATATACCCTCTATGGAGGCGAAACTCTCAAAGATCTATTACAATCCGAAAGGGTATTGGAAAGGTCTTGCCGCTGTCAAAAAGCTAGCTGCAGCGGCCAAGGTCTCTGATGATGTCGCAAAGAAATGGCTGGTCAAACAAGCCCTTTGGCAAGTTTGCCTCCCAGCGCCACGCTATATCCCTCGGCCCAAGTTTGATGTCTCAGCACCCAATGCAGTGCATCAAGCAGATCTTCTCTTCCTGCCCCACGACAAACTTCCTCATGGGAGAAAGGTTTACAAATACGCATTAACCCTTGTGGATGTGGCTAGCCGTTACAAAGCAGCAGAGCTCCTGACTTCGAAAGAGTTTGAAGAAGTGGCTAAAGCGTTTGCACGGATATATAGACGCGGGCCTTTGAAATGGCCTCAACTCTTGCAAGTTGACCCTGGGAAAGAGTTTATGGGGGCTGTGACTAAGGTCATGGAGGATAACAAAACGACCATTCGTCGCGAGCGGGTTGATATCCACAGAGACCAAGCAATTGTGGAGAGATTCAATCGCACCCTGGCTGAAAGGCTGTTTGGTTACCAGTATGCCGTTGAAATGAATATGCCCTCTGGCCGTTCGACTGCTTGGGTGAAAAGACTGCCAGATGTTGTCTCGGCCTTGAACAATGAAGTAACAAGATTGACTGGCAAGAAGCCTGCGAAAGCGATCAAAGAGAAAGCCGTTTCAGCCAAGCCCGCGACTCCATATGCTAGGCCTGTGGGGGTGAATGAGAAGAAGCTCCCACCCCGGGTGAGTGTGAGATATCTTTATTATCCCGGTGAGCTAGAAGGGGGTGGGAGGCGTGCGACCGATCCGATCTGGTCTTTGAAGGTCTACAACATTGAGAAGGTTGTCACCAAGCCAGAGGCGCCTGTTGTGTATTATCTCTATGATGGGCCCAAGAGAGGGTTTGTTCGTGAGGAGTTGATGGTTGTGCCCCCGGGCATTCAGTTGCCCCCAGCTGGGTTGTGAAACTCGATTGGTTCTGTATGGATGCCGTCTGGCAGCACCCAACGCTTGTCGTAATAAGCGGAAAGGCCCAGCTTGTGCTGCTCGTATGTGAACATGGCCCCGTTGTGCATTCGAAAGCCCCTGTTGGTGGCCATGTCCCTGCCCCCCTGCAGGGCACTTTCGTACCTTTCCCAGCGAAGCTCGTTCTGCTTCTTGTTGACGCCCTTGGAGGACATCTTGGCCTCTCCGCTAGCCTCGTTTTCTACGTAATAGCACTTGTTGCACAGGGCGATGGCCCGTGTGCCTTCCTTCTCAAGCTTGAACAAGCCCGGCTCTCTACCGCTCCACTTGTCCCACGCCAACCAATTCCTCTTCTCCGCCTCGAACTGGTCGCGAAGTTCCGGGCGAACGGCCTCCTCCAGAGTGTCGTGAGCAAGAGCGAAGTACATGCTGTCCGTGTCCATCTGGATGAGCTCGAAGTCGCGCCTGTCGATGAAGTGATCTAGGAAGTCGTAATAGAACTCCAGCATGCGGAGCTTGGCAAGTTGGTACACAACAATGCCCACTTCAAAAGGGCGGTCGATTGTGACCTTTGGCTTGCGCAGCTCGATCTTGTAAGCATCTCCGATCTCTTCAAGGTCATCGAACAAGGGTGAGCGGAGATTCTTGTCGACCTCGTCCTCGTCAGTTGTGTACAACGTTCTTGTCTGGCGCTCCACAGCTTCGATGAACTTGCCGTAAGCACTGTTGCCAAGGAGCTTGAACACTTCGCCTTTCCTTCGGTTGTCGGCGACCTCGCGAACGAACCAGTCGAAGAGCTTTTTAGGGTTGTAATCGACCGTGCGGTAGACTGCCGTGATCTTGAGCCCGCTGTTGAGATACCATTTCAAGAGGGGTGCGTAGATCAGCATCTTTTTCGCTGACAGTACACCCAGAAGCTTTTTCTGGTCGGGAAAGCGGGTTCGGCCACTTTCTTGGAGGTAATCGCGCATATGCTGTGGAACGCATTCGTTAGGCACTACTTGGTTGATGAAGAGCGGTGGAAACTCTTCGAACTTCTCCCACAACTCTCGAGGGACTTCGATGTCCACTTCCGCAAACCCGAACCACCTGCCTGTATTCAGATTCATTTCAAGAACTCTCGCCGCCTGCTCCGGGGCGTTGTAATGCACAACCTTCTCTTTACCGCAGGGCATCTCCTGCAGCATCGTGCTTGGGTAAAGGGAGTTAGCATCGAACCCCACAATACGTTTCGTGATGCGGGCTAAGTCGTATTTATGAGAACGGATGCGAGTTTCGCCGCGCACGTGTTTGCGGGTGAAGACCAGGCTTGGACCACCAATCACAGCCCCCTTCAGCATAGCGTAAGCTTCTGGGCCGGGGGGCGTACAGTTCTGGAGCATTGCGCCCCCCTCTCAATGAGACTCGCAAGACGTATTGCATTGATACTCCTGGCAAGGAGACCGCGTCTTTGAAGATGTCAACCCCGAGGCCCGTGTAAAAGCCCTTCATCGTTTGGAGAGCTTCGAGGAAGGGAGACACGTCTAGATTGTTGTAATACTCCAGCCAGTCTCCGAATGTCTTCATGCCTTCCTCGTGGAAGAGGCGATTGCATTCTTCGTGCTCCTTTGGAGAAAGAACGAAGGCGTTTTTGAGCTGTGAGTACCAGCACTCGTATGGGGGAAGACCAGGGTAATTCAGCTTGTCAGCGCTGTCAAACCACTCGTATGGGAGCCAGGACTTGGTCTGTGTCGCTCCATACGTCTTGACCCACTTGTCGTGCGTGATGCCTGGGGCCAAATAATTCATGATGTCCAAGAACTTGTAGCTGGGAGTGTTGATGAACATGATGCGACCCTCTTTCTCCGCGGCGAAGACCCCGTTCTCTTGAGCGAAATGAGAAACAAAGTACTTGCGGATAAGCTTGAGATCGTAATGATCTGAGTTGAAGCCGACCACAGGCACTTGGTTGCACCATTTGTCGATGAGCTTGAGTTGCTTCTCAGGAAGATTCTCAAAGTCTGGGGGCATATATTGGCCAGCCACATCCTCTCGGATGGCTGCGCTTTGCCGCTCCAGGGAGGCATAAAACAGCCCGAAAAGCTCGTCAGGATCTTTGGAGCAAATGTACTCAGGCTCAGGGTTCAACGTGTCGGCAATGGAGACTGAGATGGGCACATGCTCGCTTTCATAAGAGAGATCGCGTGTCGGGCGAGCTGCCTTGGTCTTGTCCTGGTACGCTTCGAAGTCGTAGACGATCGCGTGGGGATATGTTTTGTTTCTTTTCTGTGGGCAACGGTCATTCCACCAGGGGGAAGGCTGTTCGTGTTCCCACCTTTCCACCACGTTGTACCCAGCGTCTCGAAGCAACTGAGTTCGTTGCAGAGTCTTTTGGTAAGCAACCATCCTTGTGATTGTATTGCCCCTTCGGTCAGTATAGACACCTTCGTCCCTCGTTTCCTCGGGGTAACATTCCTCGCAACCGTGCCAGAAACAACCGTGGAACTGGAAAACTGTCTTGCTTTCTGGGTGATAGCCGTCGACTGGAGCCCCACAAATATAGCTCTCACCGCCATGGCCGCATCTGTGATGGTGGATGTGAATGTCGCGCTGCTTCGCCTCCCACTCCAGCCAGCACACTGCCTTGACACCGAAACCGCCTTCTGGGTAAAAGGCTTTCTCAAGAGATGACTCCGGAGGGAGGACACGTTTCCCGGGGCAGTCGATTTTGGTTTGGCCACGAGTATACGTCTTGGAGTGGCGAGTTCAATGACAAGCTTGTGTGAACCTCCCGCCGCACTCGCCACAAGTGTAATTGTTTGTGACTTTATTGATATTGGTGATCAAGAAGGAGTGGCCCTCATGAATACCGATAGTCATGGTTGGAGCGCCAACCTTGTCGTAATTCGCAGGAGTGTGATATAAAATGAAGTCACCATTGGGGAGAACAAGATATGCGGCAATTCCTTGCTTGAAATGCCTTTCGATTTTAGAGAAGTGCCGCAAGGTTAGCTGGTCTCGAAGCCCCGGATAAACTGCGAAGAAGCTTTCTGCGAGCTCCCTGGTTCTGCAAGTGTTGTAATCTCTACGAGCTCCTCGATGGACAGCCAAGCAACGAAAGAGACAAAGATTGTCGTTGAAATTGTCAAGGGCAATGACTTCTCTTTTGTTGCGAATCCAATCAGGAAGACGCCCGAGGCCTATTTGCAAGGGTTGTCGATCCAGCATGACTTTGACATCAAGCAGGGCAGTGCGTTCGTAAACCCATTTGGTGTCAGGCCTGTTGAGTCTTGCGTTTTGAAGACGAAGCTCTTCCTGGGCTTGCAACCACTGTCGTGTCTCGGAAAGAGTGGATAGCCAACGACTGTTGTGGTTGTTTTGATAAAACATTCTCAACTCCTCGGTTTCGGTGTTTCGTAACTCGAATGTGAAGCGTAAATTGATTGCGTGTCGTGTGTGAACATTTTGCTTGATTTTGTTCAAAATTCTGCCGACAAGAGAGTTTTCGAGATTGTTTACAAAGCGGAACCGGATTATTCGTCTGCCGCGTTCAACCCCTTGGTCAACCCGATTATAGATTTAAACAAGTTGTTCAAAATCTAGCTCCTGCGGATTGTTTTGAGACTCGACCTCAGCATTATTGTCGTCGGCAGGCTCGATCCGCTCGACATTTCGTGCCTGTTCGTCCATCCAGGCAATCAGCTCGCGTTGATTGGCATCACGCTGTCTTCGTTGCCGGGGTTGTGCCATTCCGTATATACCAAGGGTAGGGATTTCTTCAATTGGTTATGTCTCGCTTGCCGTTGCGGGCGGGCTCGGGAAAAAACGCATTTGGCCCCCCTCTTACGGGGTTTGAGGGAGGGGTATCCAGAGTAGTGGGTGGGGGAAGGTCTCAAATACGGTTTTATTAAACCCCTAAATAAGCGGGCCGAACGCGTGATGGCCGCTTATTTAGGGGTTTGAAAAAACCGTATTTGAGCCATCCCCCACCCACTACTTTACACAGTGTACATTACATAGTCCCTTTAATGCCACACATTACACAGTGTACATTACATAGCCCTTTAATGCCGCACATTACACAGCGTACATTACATAGTCCCTTTAATGCAGCCACACATTACACAGCGTACATTACATAGCCCCTTTAATGTCACACATTACACAGCGCACTCGTGACATAGCCCCTTTAATGCCGCACATTACACAGCGCACTCGTGACATAGCCCCTTTAATGTCACACATTACACAGCGCACTCGTGACATAGCCCCTTTAATGCCACACATTACACAGCGTACTCGTGACATAGCCCCTTTAATGCCACACATTACACAGCGCACTCGTGACATAGCCCCTTTAATGCCACACATTACACAGCGCACTCGTGACATAGCCCCTTTAATGCCACACATTACACAGCGCACTCGTGACCTAGCCCCTTAAATGCCGCACATTAAACAGCGCACTCGTGACATAGCCCTTTTATTGCCACACATTACACAGCGCACTCGTGACATAGCCCCTTTAATGCCACACATTACACAGCGCACTCGTGACATAGCCCCTTTAATGCCGCACATTACACAGCGCACTCGTGACATAGCCCCTTTAATGCCACACATTACACAGCGTACTCGTGACATAGCCCCTTTAATGCCACACATTACACAGCGCACTCGTGACATAGCCCCTTTAATGCCGCACATTACACAGCGTACTCGTGACATAGCCCCTTTAATGCCACACATTACACAGCGCACTCGTGACATGGCCCCTTTAATGCCATACATTACAGAGCGTACTCGTGACATAGCCCCTTTAATGCCGCACATTACACAGCGTACTCGTGACATAGCCCCTTTAATGCCACACATTACAGAGCGTACTCGTGAAAAACGAAATTTTTACGCTCTGAATTTTTTCAGATTGGGGTAGTCAGCGGTTCCGTAGAAAATTATTTGGGTATGCGCATGAATGGAACCAAAGGGATCAAGAGTAAGTGAATGACGTGATAATACAGGAATAAGTCATAGTATGAGAACCATGGCCATATGCAGAACAAAGGTTTTTTACTGGCTTTTGTTGTAAACCCTCCTTACTAATGCAAGCTACTTAGGTTAAGTAGGTTAATTAGAACTTCTGATATTTAGTGCCAGTGCTCGGATTTCCGTTGGAGTAGTGACAGGTTTAGATTTTGGGTCTCTTATGAGTGATAAAAGTTCGCTTTTGCCTAAAAATGGCAAATAATATTTGTTGAAACTCGACACAACCGAGTTAGGTTTAGTTACGATTTCTAACGTACATTGTTTTGTTTTGCCGTCATAATGACTAAAATTGTCTCTTGTATAAAGCAATGATCTCTTTAAGAAACACCATTGTAATTGAAGTGTTATTCCACTCAACCAATCTAAGAAAGGATTTCCATTTCTCATTAACCTTAAATTATTGTCCAGAAATCTCCCACTCAAAAGTCATACAAAACTTTAGTTTTTAAATGAAATGCGCAATCTGAATCTCAATCAAACAAATCACTTAAACATCTTGTTATTTTCATTTGAGAGAAACCGCAAAGTATCTAGATACAGGCCGGTTGCTTAGTCAGGCTGAGAGTGATCACCGAACACAATGCAAGAATACCGTGAACCTCTCAATGATCTCACCACTCTAGTATTGCGCATGTTCTGTTCTTTAAAGAAAAATACTTTCCTTTAGGGAGCATGTGTGTACTGCTCGCTGCTAAATGTTTGGAGGTACGGTTAATTTAACCTTTCTTCTTTTTAAATTTTGGGGTATACGCGTTGAAGGTCAACTCTACTGGGTCATCGGTGGGTAGCAATGATATTTTTACTCACATGGGTGTCACGCGCGGCCTTTAATATTATCGTCTTGTCTGATCTTCTTTGGCCAATTTCTCATCATTTTCACGTCTTAAAAGAACAAAATATTTAACATTTAAGAGGTTTTAATGTTTAAAGTGTCGGCTTTTGCAGAACTGATCTCAACAGAACTGATGAAAGTGTGGAAAGATCTTTGCGCATTTAATATTTTGTGCGGTGATTGACCTATTGTTAGCTTTAAATAACTTATGATGTTAAGCTAATTGGATCATAAAAGCAACATCGTTCCGGATATCGTATATTTTGCAGACTGGAAGTGTCTACGCCCACATGCGCAGTAGACACAAATATAAGAGGCTGACATTAGAGCACAGTTTCGAGGAGTTGCGCGCGAGGGGCAGGCACCAAAGCGTCCCTGCAGACATCTATGCTCCCCTCCTCTCCACCCTCCATTGGCCTTGAAACTAGTCTTGTAAAAAAATTGATTTTATTTGTTGTAGGTATCTCATATCCAACACGGGACTCTCTCCTGCAGGGATTAAAATCTCAAGCATTAGATGGCGCATTGATCGACGTTTTAACAGTAGACTCCTTTAAAAATGATTTGGACGATTTCGAGTCTAAAGTGGTTAAGATCCTACCCACCACATTTTACCATGGTATTATTTTAACTGGAGAAGCAAAAAACCTTTCGGAAGACTTCAAAGAATATTTATTAAAGCATCCGGTAGAGTTACCGGTACTTGGAAAAGAGGTAAGCGTAACCTTTACAAATCCTTGATAATTTCATTGATACACACCTAACCGCAGTATTCTATTGAGTGTGATGGTCTGAGTTACTTCACAGGACACCCACACAAACTGTGTTAAAAGTTAAAGGAAATGTATTGTAATACGGAAAGGTTCATATTATTGTAAAATGTGGTGCATGATATGTGCATGTTAGTTCTAAATAAAGAAAGTTTTACAATATAATGCATAGTTCAATTCCTACAGTTACCACCCCCCTCCCCCGGGCACACCCCCGGGGATTTGGCATTTTTTCTTCACTTGGCGTCCTATTCCCCAACCCCGGGCACAAAGAAAGAGGTAATTCTCCACCCTCGGGACACTCAACAGCACGCTGCACCGTTTCTCAAGAAGACAGAAATATTTATTATATAAATCCACCAAACAGTTTACAAAATAGACATGGACTGGACTAGACTCGTATGGCTACAAAGATCACAAAGCATCTCTCCCATTGCTCGCGTTTCTTTGGCTTTCATCGCTCCTCTCTTGCGGTTGTTTCGTGTACTGAGGATGTGTTCTTCCCAACACTTCACATCTTCCACTGACAGGCAACACTCCTTCAAATACAGGCTTTAACTTTGCCAAATTGTTTTCTTCCAGCCAATTACTAACAAATTGTAAGGATTTCCCAGCAAAGAAGTCCGCTTGTTGAGTCATGTCGTCCGCCATGTGCTTCGACGAAATTTCGCCCCATAATTCCTTGCGCACCTAGATTATCCCCACCCCCTACCCCCGGGACAAGACTACTTGCAAAATTCCCCACCCCCGGGCCACAAGGGCCGACTCTTTGTCCCGGGGGTTGCCCGGGGGGGGGATGGTAACTGTAGGAATTGAACCATGCATAAATGTAAAACGCAGTTAATGGAGTGTGACGCTCTTGCCCCCGTGGGGCATCTATTTTTATACTCTTATATTTGTGCACTGTGTTTTAGACTCGCAACTTGTTGGGGTATTTTATCAATAGTACTTTTGTAGTATGTTGCAATCTTGTTTGGTTGCTAACCGATTTGCACTTTCTCAGTGGTTAAATCAGCAAATACTCATGTTCATGTCTCAGTTATTATCATGTGAAACCTAGACACTATATAATATAGCCTCGGCCATTGGCTTTGGCTACGAACACTGTCCAGCCATAAAATGCAATGCAAAGGGTTCAAAGTCACATTTGCGTTCAGTTGATCTACTCACTGTCAAGTTTTGTAAAAGTAACACTCCCTGTGTCAAATCTATAAACTTGGGGCCACTTTTCGGGGATGGCGTCCGGTTACGGTCTGCGCAGCGACTTCCCCAAGCTTATTTTACTAGTTTATTCTATCGTTTTTTTCATGTTATCGACCTGCCAATATTCTGGTCCTCCGATCCAGCACCGCTGGTTAGATAGGTGAGGCGCAATAGGTCGTTTAGTTGTTTATATTTGCGCATTGCTGGCTTAGATTTCAGCTCGTAGAGCTCTAGTTTTTAGACCTGCCAATACTCTTCTCAGAGTGGCGCGTTGCTGGCCCGAGGTGTGCTGCCGCTGCAGTGCGTTGTTGGCCTATGTTGCAGCTCGTAGTGGCAGAAGAAGTGAGGCTAACAAAGGTCACTAAACGGAAGTCGTCTGTCATGCCATCACCAAGCGGTGTCCCCCCATTTAACGTTAAATGTGTCTGGTAGTCTTTATTCTACATAAGTTATTGCTTGAATTATTAATCAAATTCGGAGATGTTTTTTTGAGGATCAATTAATCGGAACAGTGACATCAACATAATCTTACCTTAAATTTTGTTTAATGTGATCCTTGAGGCTAAAAACGGCGAATTTTGGTGATTTGAAGGGTCTTACGTCCACCGTTTTTCTTTGGTTATATACTCAGTTAAACGACCAACGCAAAACCCTTCAAATCGCCAAAATACACCGCTTCAGCCTCAAGGACGACAATACACAAAATTTAAGGTAAGATTATGTTTATATTAGTAAATATTCATTGTAGTATTTCGATAATATGTACCTTTCGGTATTTCCATGCGGTGAAACCGTCACACAGTTTGTATGGACTTCCTGTGATTACTGTAGTTCTGAAAAGAACTGTTATTGTTGACAATGACCGACGTTTCGACAAGCGGAAGTAAACCATCAGTTGATGGTATGTCTGGCTGTTGCTATTACTGTAGCCTGATTCTCAGACTGGCCGAAGTTGTTCGCACTCAACTCCCTCCTCTCCCCGTCTGATGTCCTTTGACTCCCTCCTCTCCCCGTCTGATGTCCTTTGTTTGAGGGCTTATTCTTGACGTCATCTGACCGTCAAATATTCCCATCAATCATTGTTCATATTCAACGGTCAGATGACGTTCAGAACAAGCGCCCAAACAAAGGACATCATGCTGAAGAGAAGGAAGTTGAGTGCGAGCGACCTCGGATCGTCTGACAATCAGGCTACTGTCATTACTGAGTTTTGCGATGATGTTATGTGCTATTTAGTGAGGAGAATTTATTAGTAGCCTGCTTTTTTACATTTATTACCACGGCTTTCGTTTTTAGGACAGTCCTCACCTGGTAACCAAGCCGACGGCAGGGCCGACCGAGGAAGTAGAAACAGTTATTCCATTTTTTGAGCCAGACAACTCACTCTTCCAGCGAACTGTCAAAATTACTGTGGCAGCTCTCATGCTTGGTGTGCTCAGCGGCATGTTATACCATATAATATGGACAAGGATAAAAATTAAACAAGGTAAAGTGTCAGTGCCTTATATTTTTTTATTCGGTCTTATTGCGGCTGCGCCCTCCGTTTAAAAAATGGGATTAGAGAATGCATTTTATTCATTTCAACTTAAAAACTCTTAAATGAAAGAATAGAACTCACACCACGCTCTGATGTCTTGATGTTGTTTAATTTTGTTGTTTTTACAAGTTTCAAGGTGTGGCTTTTAATATGTGCATTTGGTGCAACTGTCGTGAAACGAAAACCAAAGTTATCACTCTGGGCCATTATAACAGACCCACACAATCCAATAAACCAATCAGAACTCGAAGCAAATGCATGTTGCCTTTGCGAAGCGCGGGAAAACGTGCAAGTGAGTCAAGAAAAGCTTTGATTTTATTTCTGATTGGCTGCGAAAGTGATAAAACCGCACCCTTCAAACGGACAAAAATCGAGCATCAAGAAAATGATGTGAGTATAAGTTAAGTTTAATACACGAGTAGCAGTAGGCAGGTTCATACTAGGAACCAAAGTGCACTTGAAAATCAAGTAGACTTGAGGTCTACTTTGGAAAGACGAGACGAGTCTTAGAGCCTGGTGTAACACTATGCTCACTTTTTGTTAATTTTTGGGAAATTATTTGTGCTCTTTTTAAAAACATTTTTTGTATCTCATGAGTATTGAATGCTTATTGCATGGTTGTTGTGTTGTTGATTGATTGATTGATTGAGAATTAAACCACAACCTTTTTTTAACGTAGAATTTTTTTACCCTAAGTTGACTTGAAATACGCCTTTAAATACAACAGCTAAAATACAACTTGAGAGTCTTTTTGAAGTCGTCCGTGCGCTTCCAAGTAAGGGGTAAACTTTACTTTTAACTGCACTTGGATCCTTTAGTTTTACACTTATCGCCAGGGCAACTAAAGTAAAAAGAATATAAAAACAAGGTCACTAAGTTAATTAGTGAAGTTCTGGGGAACCTTGATGTGGAGAGGAGGCTTGAGTGCCATAATCATCCCCAGAGCTATGTCGGCGGGAGCTTCATGCTCCTAGTAGGTTTAACCCAGCCGGATTGGTCTGTGGGAAAAGGGCCTGTCAAAACACAGTACACCACCCTGGTCCTCCAGGTTGGGCGGTTTGTCGCAGGGCTAACAACCCTACCTACCCTGTTAAAAAAGAACTTGTTACTGAAACCTTACAAGGAAATACAAGCTACTGTCGTCTAGAAGGCTTGAGGCATCGCGATGCAAGTATGATCAACGTGGGTGAAAGCCGATTGGAAGCACGGGTTGGGAGAGCAAACCTTCTGGACGCTGAAATCCGTCTCGTAATTTGAACATGGAATGTACGTACGATGTTTGACACATTAAGGTCAACTCGGGTCATTAGGGAAACGCAGCGATACAAACTACGTATTCTTAGGGTCAGCGAATGTAGGTCGACGAGCTTTGAGCAACATTCATCAGTCAGAGGAGAAACTATTCTGTATTCAGAAAGGGACGATAACCATCATTCCACAGGAGTTACTCTCATCTTGAAAAAAGGGTTGGAAAAAAAAAACGTTATTGAGTGGCAACCTGTAAACGAGAGATTGATAAGAGCAAGGTTTAAGGGCTAACATGCTAAGTTCTCTTTATTATACAATGCTACGCTCCAACAAATGATGCAAATGATTAAGAGAATTATGCATTTTACATCAGACTACAGAAAACACCAGCCGGGAGCAAATCATGGGCAAACAGGGATGTCGCTCCATGAATGACAACGGAGTGCGGATTAGCGACATTTTCATGGAAAATGGGCTTGTGACTTTGTGACTGGGGGAACTTTATTCCCACACAAAATTATTCAAAAGCTCACGTGGGTGTCACCAAATAGAAGATATCAGATGGACCATGTGATGGTAAACCGAAAGTAGCGGCTGATGTAGGTAATGAACACTATCTCCTGTGGGCGGTTATGAAACTAAAGCTACGAAATAATGCTCCACAGAGCCTGGCAAAGCGGAAAAGATACAACATACATCTACTGAGGGACGAGGAAACCAACAAAAAATACTCTGTCGAGTTCAGAAACAGGTTCCAAGTCCTTGAGGGTCAGTAGAACCCTGGTGATTAACCAACTATCGAGGAAAGGAGGTGCCAAATGAAGGAATCCTACCACGCCGCAACTGAGACCATCCTTGGAGTAAAGAAAAGGCACCACAAGAAATGGTTCAGCCTAAAAACTTTAGATTACATAAAGAAGAGACGGGAGCTAAAAAACAAGATAAGTCAAACAAGATCTGAGCACCAGAAAAATATGATGCGCATAGAGTATACTGAGCTGAATAGATTGGTCAAGAAAAGTGCAAGAGTTCACAAGAGGCAGTTCTTGGAGAACTTGACAGAAACATCAGAAATCATGGCCTGAAAAAACGAACGCGAACAGTTGATAAGATCACTCAGCAAATCTTTGGATAAAAGCACCATGGCAGTACCCCTATTTGAGCTAAGCAGGGCAACCATCTAACTTCTGAACAAGAGTAAGACCAAAGGTAGACCGAACACTTCTCTGAGGTTTTTAAACAGACTTAATCCTGAGAACCCTCCTGATATCCTACCAGCCCCAGAGGATCTAGATATAAGACAGATGCACCCACCCGGGAGGACGTCATCAAGACTATAAAGAACAACAAAGCCCCGGGACAGGATGCATTGCAGGCAGAGCTATTTAAGATGAACCCTGGCTTGCAGCTGACACATTTCTGCCCTTATTTGTGGACATCTGGGAGAAAGAATTGCCAAGAGATTGGTCACAAGGAACCATTATCAGAATACCTAAACATAAAAACATGGCGGAATGCAACAACTGGAGAGGCATAACACTACTCTCAATGCCAAGCAAAGTGCTCTGCAAAGTGATTATAATGAGAATTGGGAAGAGGTGAACGCAACCCTTCGGACAAACCAAGCGGGTTTTAGAAGGGGAAAGGAACAACGGAACACATATTCACTTTGGAGAACATTTTAGAGCAGTGCAATGAGTGGCAGATAAACATCTATATTAATTTTGTTGATTTCGAATAGACCTTTGACAGTGTGCATAGAAACAGCTTATGAAAAATACTACGATATTATGGAATTCCTCAGAAAGTTACCAACATCATAAACCTGTTCTACCACAACTCTATCTACTGCATGCAAACCTTGAGTTTGAGCTTTGCTGTAAACTCAGGTGTGCGTGATGTCTGCCTTCCTGTTCGTAATGATCATAAGCTGGCTTATGAAGAATGTCACGGAGCAGCAACGTACTGGTATTAGGGGGACGCTCTTCACGAAAAAGGAAGACTCGGAATTTGCTGACGACATAGCTTTGTCCTCTCACACTCGGAAACACTTACAACAGAAACGTTCGAGGTTGAATGACCTAGCTAGTACCATCGGCTTGAAGATAAACGTGGGTCAAACAAAAGTTACGTCTAGTGATCCTGACAAGGAACCAATCCTAATCAACCACCAAGCATTGGAATATGTGAACAAGTTTACTTACCATAGAAGTATTGTTAAACTTCATGGTGGAACAGGAGAGGACATTGTGTCACGTTTGCGAAAAGCAAGAACTGCGTTTGCCAGTATGAGATCAATCTGGAAATCCAGTACCTATAGCCACAAGACCAAACTTAGGCTGTTCGGGAGTAATGTTCTATTAGTACTTCTGTACAGATTAGAGTGTTGGAGAATGACTGAACAGGATAACCGTAGACTTGCTTCCCTTTATACCACCTGTCTCAGGAGAATCATGCGAGTGTTCTGGCCCAATAAAATCTCCAACGCCAGACTCCTAAGGGCCACAGACATCATTCTTCGG
Organism: Dendrophyllia cribrosa; assembly: GCA_024195265.1. Classification (NCBI taxonomy): domain Eukaryota; kingdom Metazoa; phylum Cnidaria; class Anthozoa; order Scleractinia; family Dendrophylliidae; genus Dendrophyllia; species Dendrophyllia cribrosa. The sequence continues at coordinate 19,268,955 of JAJLRJ010000010.1, forward strand.
CTAAGAAGATGGAAATGGCTTGGGCATGTGTTAAGAATGGATCCTACAGCGCATGCAAGATCAGCCCTGACCTGGACTCCGGAGGGATAAAGGAAAAGGGGGCGTCCAATAGCAACATGGAGGAGAACGATACTGGGAGAGATTAGAAGTGCCAGTATCGGATGGGAGAGCGCCGTATGATCAGCACAGGACGGAAGGGCTTGGCGGGACCTTGTAGAGGACTTATGTGCCACTGGGCACGATGAGGATGAGTGAGTAAGTGAGTAAATGAGTGAGCGAGCGAGAAAAAAATATTTTTCAACCTATGTAATGAATGAAAAAACACATAAAAATGGACAACACAATCTTCTTTCGAAACTTTTTTTTTCAAATCTCCATAAGTTTATGTTTAAAAGCAAAACGCGAACCATTTATAGCGCATCGAGGCCGAACTGTCTTCGATGAAAGAAATCAAAACGACTGAATTTGAGCACGTTTTATAAACAATTCTCCAAAACTAGCGAGAACACAAAGAAAAAGTCAATCACAGATTAATATCAACATAAATTTCCATCGAAAAATGTATTTTGTTTTACCTTTAAGTACCTCGACTGCTTGGAAATTCTTTAAATCTCCGCTTCTTCAGTTCTGAAACCCGAAGTGAGAAACATCTCCCCGCATTGCTACCACATTGATAAAAACGTATGAAGTTCCTCGAAGCAATATTTTATCCCTGAAAGCTCTTCTTTTTCCACTATATAGCGGCGTCTGAGAATCCTTTAATTGGTATCCCTGTCTTGAGTAGCAAACCGCGAAAAAATAATGGAAAATAACGACTTTAATTTAAACGGTTTTCTCCGCTTAGTAAACACAGCAAAACATCAAAGTGTTTACCGAGCTGACGTGGCATTCGGCCGTGTAGCCGCGCGAAAAACAAAGCCTCTCTTTGGTTTCAAAATTGCTAAGATCCCGGATGTTGCGTGACATCATACGCACATGTCTTGCGACGTCATACGCGGCCGCGAGCTAGTCCTGCGCGACGCATACACCGGACCGACGCGCCCGCGAAACATTCCGCCATCCATGACCATGAAAAATGACGGGCATAGGTTCTACGAGTATGGGGCCTTCGTCCCGCGAGAGCTCCGCTATTAAAAAATGTTATTCCAAAGTTGACAGGTACGGTGGTAAAACGTCTGACAGTTTTTTTCAGGGCAGAAAACGAGTAGAAATAAAGAACTTGCATCTCGGATCCACTCGCTTACCTACTAATTTTCACGTGGGCGCTGTTGTCGTTCAAATAACGGCTTATTTGCTAAACTGTTAGTTGCTTATTTTATTGGAGAGTTCCCGAATAGAATGGCAAAAGGATAGTTATCGTAAAACAGCATTGAGCAAAAGCATAAAAGTCACCACCATTTGTTGTACTAAGAATCCTGAACAATTACTACCCATATTAGTATTCTTAATACAAAGAACACCAATAAGGGATGTTTTATCAATATTTATAAAATGCTCAAGGAAATGCGCGCGCTATGATTGGTTAAACCGAGTTCATTATAACTCGATAAAGCACGCGCGTGACATAAGGTTCATTATAACCGTTATAAAACAAATAAAAAATTGTTCCTCGCGCATTGTTGAGTTATATAAGCACTTGGGAATTTTTAAGAACACTCGAGAAGTGCGAGAAGCACTCGCCTTCGGCTCGTGTTCTTAAAATTCCCGCGTGCTTATATAACTCAACAATGCACTCGGCGCGTTTTTTATTTCTTTAATAGAGTATACACGGTGTGCATTATCATTACATTGATTGGGTCTGGGGCTCATGATTTATTAATGAGTTTTTAAATGTCTTTTAACCGTCACAGAGCATAGTTGTGCGAAACAAAACCAAACGCGCATTTCTTTTGCTCCACTGATTAAAATTGTGTTTATGATTTACTACTACAGATCAGTCGAGAGATCCACGGAAGGAGCTAGCTGCAGTTAAAAAGGAGATGACGCAACTTCTGGATGAATTTCACAAGAGAATAAAGCATACATATCACACTCTTAAAAAGAAACACAGACGTGAGCTCTTACAATTCAAGAACAAAAGAAGCACTTCCATGATAGTTGCAAAGCCTTATATTAGAAAAGGTTCTTTAATAGCACAACAAGTATAATATAAAACACACTTTTCCTTCTTACAGTATATTGCCCGTGATCTCTATGGCACCACTTACATGCTGTGTAAAAATATGTTTACTCGACATGCGATGAAAACATCTATGGCATCTATCAGCATTGTGAATGCATTCTTCGCATACCCGTAAAAGCTTTTTATGACCGATATAAACAGATTGCGACTGTAGCATGCGATTTGTAAGGTCTGGGATGCTCGTATAAGCCTGGTTCACACGTGCGACGCAAATGCAAATGCAAATGCAAGCGCAAGCGACGTTCACACGTGGAACGCAAACGCAAGGAACGTAAGATACACAGGCGCAGTTGAAGGAGGACGCCATCTTGATTTCAACTTCAACCGCGGTGGCTTGGAACAAGTGCTTTTCACCTTGAGTTTGCGCTTGCATTTGCGTTGAACCCGGTTCACACGTGTGAAACGCAAACGCAAGTGCAAATGCAAATGCAAGGAAATGAAAATTTTTCCATTCCTTGCGTTTGCATTTGCACTTGCATTTTCCCTTGCGTTTGCGCTTGCATTTGTATTTGCGTCGCACGTGTGAACCAGGCCATAGTCTAAATCATATGCGACTCCGTTCATTCTGAAATTGGTTTGGATGTCTTGGGGTTTGAAATGCGCTTTAAATTTCTACAACAATTTCTTGTCGTATGCCACAATCGATTGAAATTGGTTTTGGATGTCTTGGGATTTGGAATGCGCTTTAAATTCCTACTACAATTTCTTGTCATATGCCACAATCGATTGAAATTGCTCAGGTAAATTAAGGCATGGCTCCCAGTTATTTCGCCCAAAAAGTGTGGGGGTGGTCTATCTTCCGAGGCTTTATTTGTAACAGCGTAAAACTTTGGAAGGGTAATAAGTTTGCAATTATTGTCATTTTGACATGTAAATGTTATGCAAATTAGGTCACGTGACTTATTACGGCCAAAAGGTCTTTAGAAATCTTTAAGCAAAAATGGCACCAGTTTATACCAATAGTCATCTATTTTTACTTCTCTTATAAATGGTTCCCAAAGTAAGCAACAAAGGATCTGTGCCCGGACCTTTTGAAATATTTTATTAATTTTGAAAATGAACGACATTTTTTACTAGTGCCCAGTCCCCTCAAACAAGTAATTTAATTATTCAGGCTTTTATTTTGATTATCTTAAAAAGTCCGGGCACAGAAATGATGTACCTAATAGGTAAAACATTATAATCCCAAAGGCAGCTTCCGGAGAAGAAGCAAAACTGGTGCCATTTTGCTTAAAAGAATTTTGAGCTAAAAATAGCCCTGTCTGGTCACGTGACTTAATTTGCATACGTCATGGATGTCAATATGACAACTTTGTCAAACATATTCTGTCAAAGTTTTACGTCTGTATAGCTTAATCCTCAGAAGATAGACCACCCCCTCACATTTTGGGCGAAATAACTGGCGGCCCATGCCTTAATTTTCTTGAGTGGTTTTGGATGTCTTGGGGTTTGAAATGCGCTTTAAATTCCTACAACAATTTCTTGTTATATGCCACAATCGATTGAAATTGGGGTTGGATGTCTTGGGGTTTGGAATGCGCTTTAAATTCCTACTACAATTTCTTGTGTATGCCACAATCGATTCATACCATAAAGCGTTTGTCGCAGCCCCTCTTTGTTATTTAGGGATTCTTTGCAACTTTAATAAACTAAAGATCTACAGGGTCTAGGTCATTTGCTATCTCTTTGTAACTTAGTTTTATTAGTTTTATTCTAACTGAAAACATACGTTTCCATGTTGGTTCCGTGTTAAAGCATTCGTATATATGATCTGATCAGTAAAGCAATTACGTCTAATGCGAAGAGCTACCCCATATGGAATAGTCCTTTTACAATGCAAAGGGTGAGAACTGTAAAAAGGCAAATAAAGATGACTATCTGTAGGCTTTGAATAAGAGATGTGAAGAATACAAGGGAGTAGTTATTAGAGAGGCAGTCAAATACCATTTTTCAAACCCCTAAATAAGTGGGCCTCACGCGTTCGGCCCACTTATTTAGGGGTTTGAAAAATGGTATTTGAGCTGTCTCTCTAATAACTATTCTGATACCCCTCCCTCAAACCCCGTAAGAGGGGGTCAAATGCGTTTTTTCCCGAGCGGTAAGCGAGACATAACCAATTGGAGAAACCATATACCCCTTGTATAAACACGATGGCGAACAGAGCTATGACTGCTGTTGAGTTCTTGTCCCTGAAAGGAATCCCTTTGAAAGAAGGCGATGATGTCTTTGCAAAGAACAAAGGGACGTTCGAATACAACCCTTGCAGATATTGTGGTTTAAACTTCACACAAGGCCACTCACTCGTGGAGCATCAAAAATATTCTTGCAAGATGCTTCAAACAGAAAAACGCCCGAAAGTGATTTGCCCTGGTTGCAATCGAGCAGTTTCTAAAACAACAGTTTACAAACACATAAAAAATGGTTGCCCCCCTTTGAAAAGAAATCCTCGAGCTCTTCTCAGACATGAGGCGGATTTGGTTGTTCGAGATGTTTTTGCCGAGTCATATGTCAGCTGGCATGAGCTGAATGCATGGCTTGACGAGCAAGAACAAGAAGAAGAGCCATTTAAAAACAAAAGCTTAGAGGCTCTTGATCCTTTAAACGGCATCCGTGACTTAAGCTTTGTTTCGGATTACATCGCAGGTAAGAAATCACTCACAACGTTTCAAACTGAGTTGAGTGGTTATTACCAATTGAAAAAACGCCTGGACTTTGTATACCAATGATGACGACAACACAAGCGTTCATGAACTTTCTCAAATCGAGAAACACTGGTCTGAAACAAAAGAGCACCGACTGGGTGAGAGCCAGACAAAACTCCATCGGTGCATCAGAGATTTCTGCCTTGACAGGATCGTCGCCGTTTGAATCACGGCACAGCTTGCTCATGAAGAAAATTCAGCCAACAGATATGCTCAACAATGCGGCTTGTACCTGGGGCATTCTGTTCGAGCCGCTTATACGCAAGTATTTTGAGCAAAAACATTCTGTTTCCGTTTTTGGTCACAGCATATCTCCTAATCTAGCAAGAGAGCATCCGCTTTATCGAAAGGTCACTTGTAGCCCAGACGGCTATTTCATGGATAAAGACGGCAACTTTGTTCTGTTAGAGTTTAAATGCCCGTTCAAGCGAAAAATAGCTATGAACAGAATTCCTAGCTATTATTGCGATCAGATACAAACAGAGCTTGCTTTGAGTGGTGACATGGCCTCCAAAGGCTTGTTTGTTGACGGCTATTTCGGAATGTGTTCTTTAAACCAGATTGGTTCAAGTTTAGCTCACAATTCTTTCTCAACGCCGGGAAAACATACAAGACAAAAAACAAATCAACTCTTGCCTGGGGGGTCTGTTATCTATTCAGCAAACAAAACATCAAGAGAAACCAAGCCGAACTTATTGACCTTGGGGCAACACAAACAATTGCTTTGTTTGAACATGTCATGGGTTTAATAGCCACTAAAGATGTTTGGGTTTCTTATGGCAAAATACGAATGGCGTTCACAGCCCGTGACGAAAATGATGAATTTTTACGTTTAAACTCTATGAAAGAAGCGTTCTCTAATCCGCGTAGAGAATGGCCGAAACCTGTCGCAATGTTCGCTTGGAAATTGCTCGATCTCACTGAAATTTGGGAGTTTAAAAAACCAGATTTCTTGAGGGACATTGAAAGATCGGTTGAATGCTTTCATGAGAATTTATCAAAATTGAAAGGAAGAATCAGAAATTATACTTACACCGAGGACTCTTCCACAACTCCAAACACAGGCGATGACAAGGCCGTTTTGGAAGCCTTTCTAATGGAGCAAGCGGCAAGGCTTTTATAAAGTATTTTGGTTTTTATTGAAACAATACGCATGCGTATTGCTTCAATTTCTCAGTGTTAACCAAAAGCGAAACCACAAGTAAGCGGATTGTTGAACTAACCACTATAAATAGAAGAAACACCACATATATTTCTTAGTTCAACAGATTTTGGTGAAGTCTAGGGAGGTGAAAGCTGGCCAACTTTCTGAATCCCGTTTAAAGGCTTGTGCGAATGGTTGAATTACAGAGTAGAGGGGGATGTCTTCCAGTGGACGGTACCCCCGGGTGAGCCCGCTCTGGCCCTACTGGTTCCAGGGGGGTGCCAAACAGAGTTCTCCTAGGAGTTCTCGCCCTCGCTCCCAGAGGTAAAATGTGGAAATGACAACCGCCTTGTCAGCGTTTAGCCTAGCCTAGCCTAGCCTAGCCTAGCCTAGGCTAGGCAAAGAACTGCCACCGGCACCCCCCTGCAAGGGTTTTTGCCCTTCTTGTTGACCTGTCACGCAATGTGTCACGCGTGACAAGTAACGCAATGTCACACAACGTGACACATCTTTTCAAGCATGATCTTCCAGTTTTGTTCATGTTTACGCATTGATTTTTGTGGAACTTGTAGGCAGAAGTAATTGACAATAACCCGTTGTGAATATTTTTGTACAATTTCATCCAAGATTGTATAGGCTACAAAGAGCATAGAGATTCTTTCAGGTAGATATTCTTCGATGAATTTGAATGCCTCGTTTGTATGTTGTATTTCTTCGGAGGACAAGCAGACGTTGGGTTCACAAATTTTCAGATGTTTTTTGAGATAGCTTTTGAAGTTGCAGTGTCTGGTGGACATTCTTTTTTTTGTAATTTTGTAATCACCACCATAGAGCCCGTTATAATCGAAGGCCACACCATCCAGAGGCTCTAAGAGCCCGCAGTCCTCACAGCAAAGTTCTGATGAAAACATCCTGAGGTTTAATTTGCCTTTGCAGTTTTGGCAAAATTTTATCCTTTCATTCCAAAGGGTGAAAGGTAAGTGTGGGTTGTGATGGTATTGTGCCTCGGGAGAAATACACTCCTTGATGAGATGAAGGCGTTCTGTCAGGTTTGAACGCCGTATTTCCTTGTTGTAGTTGTCGAGTGAGCGCAGGAGGATAAATTTGTATTCTTTATCAAGCTCATCGAGTTTGGCTTTGTATTCGCCTTTAGTGTCCAAGGACCGAACATCAGCCAGTTGTTTAGCGAACTTCTCCATGGATATACACCGTGTTGTGTATTCAATTGGGCGCAAATGATTTATATCTCAAGATTTGAAGGTTAAATCCAGAATTTAGTTTCTCAAATCGGACTTGGATGGTGCGGTGAGAAGACTTATCTTTTTTTGAAACTCTTCCTTGACTTCCTTGCGAAGTTCGTTTTTGAGTTTCTCGATGTCTGGAGCTTGTGTTTGAGTGGCAACTTCTTTTGAAGCCTTAACACCATCCCTGATTGCAGCTTTGAGTTCGTGATATTTTTCCACCTCACGAGTAATTATGGTGAATTCTGTATCACTGATCCTCTTGTCTTCCAGAGCTTTTGAGATTAGCTCATTGACAGTGTTGCGTTTAGCCAGTGCCAGTGTATAGATCTTCTCATGTTTAGTCACTTTCGCTCTAGCCTCTTGTTGACAGCTGTAAAGCCAACTGATGACAGCCCGCAAAGCGTGGCAACGCCGGCAAGTGCTGGGCTTGCAACAATTCCGAACCCAGTCAATGCAGTGGCAAGGGCCCCTGATGACAGCCCAACAGAAAGCGACCCAAGGCCAACCGCCGAGTAATGAACCAATGATTGGGTTCGTTTATACTTCTTTGCGACCTGACGGTAATGCTCGGCTTCGCCAGACAACTCCTTCAGCAAGTCAGAGATCTTTTTGAGCCGGAAATCTTCTGCATTGATTTGAGTGATCTCATGCATAGGGTAGAGCTGTTGTGTCTCGCTGTATTCGGGGGCCGATAGAAGCACATTGGCAGAACTCATGGCGTGGGTATATATATGATTTTTAATTTATCTCAACTTCAAATTCCAAAGGCGCGTCATTGAAGTTGAAGAGGGCATTGTTCTCATCCCTCACTGGCAGTGTGATAGAGTTAACAAATTCGCCAGACGAGACGTCACGCAAGACGTTCTGCTGTGTGGTTTCGTAAAACACCTTCTCAAAGGGCTTTCCACGAACATCAAACCGAGCCAAAACTGTCGAAGGCTTACCATTGAGGAGGTTTTGTTCTTTATCAACCAGATCACAGTGGATGAAGTAAGTGCTTGGTGCCCTTAAACGCTTGACGAAAGTTGATGGCCACATCAATTTAGGACTTATACCAAGCAATTCAGATAGATCACGGTCTAGTTTAACCTCTTCTTGGTATTCTTTGAAAATGATCATCGCCCCCAGTGGCGTGTTTGTCTCAGTTGCTAATTTATAATTAGCATTGGAACCCCCGAATACGTTTTCTAATTCTTTTGCCAAAGACTTAAGAGTGTAATGTCCTGGAAGAAATTTCATGACAGTTCCTGTATTACTCCCATTTTCATTTTTGAACAATGTTATCTCTCCTCTTTGTTTCAAATTATGCCACGAGTTGAAAATTGAGCAAGAGACAAGCCGGATGTATCTCGGTTTTGGCAGCGGGTGATCGAAGTAGATCGTGTGAGGGTTCGAAGACGTGACGATTGTTAACACAACCATGATTGTATATAATTAACATTTTATAATTATAAAAATATAATTATATACAATCATGTTTGGCAGACGGCCCGGCGGAATTTTTCCTAATTCAAATCTTGGTATAAACATCGGCGGCCACAATTACGGACCCCACCCCCTTTTTATTCGCCTCCAAACGTCTATACCCATGTAAAGCCAAAGCCACCACCCCCTAATCCTGAAATTGCTTGGTTGAGTTCACCGGAGGCAATGAAGCTCTCTGCCGCGGCCAAGGCCAAGGCGGTCTCAGACTTCAAAAAGCGTTTCCCGCGCGCTGATATGTCACGCTTTGAAGTGCAAGTAGATTTTGGCGACGACCACAAAACAGCCACGGGGGAAGTGCTTTACAAAGAGGGTCCTGGCTCATGGGCGCTCCTTACAAGAATGCCCCACAAAGATTGGACTCAAGCCGAAAGAGACGCTCTTGGCCTTCATTATGACGGGGGTTTCCCTTATCAGTTATCGTTGGGGCAACCAGAAAAGTCAATCCCAGCTGTTGATTTCTCCACCACAATAGACAAGGATATGATGATTGGCGCAATATTAAATGATGAGTCGCAAAGGATCTATGTCACGCCAACTGATTATTTCACCACGAAATACAGAAATATTTTCAGGGACACACAGATTTCATTCACAACCGCAAAATATGGAAGAAAGTGGATGGGAGGGCCGCATATGAGTTTTTGGCCACAACAACTCTCCTTCGCACTGTGGTGTGCAACAAGCGGCTGCGGAATCTCGCGTGACATTCTCTTGGATAAGAACTCCAGTCTATCCTTAACACCACAGTTAAGGTCGTTTTACCGGTTTCACGTTTATTTCACAACAAGGCGAATACTCTACCAGATGGGCGGGGAACAAAGCGTGAGTGCTTTGCCAGACGACCCTCCATTCAACCAGAAAGACAACAAGTACAACATCGACGCGTACAAGAAGATTTGCATAGAGTTTGGCATCGCCCCCAGTTCTGACTTCCGTTTCACATACGGCATGAACCACGGTCTTGGGAATGTCTACATTTGGGAATACGGTGGTGGCAACATCTCTACCGATTACACTTATCCAGACCCCGATCTAGCTCTGTTCAATGATGAGCGCGTGACTGACAGAAAAGACCCCAATTATCGTGCCAATGGAATATCTTTCGTCCGCAACGACCAAGGGGCGGACACCCAGTTCGAGCACTTTGTGCCAAATTACGCACAGGGGCTAACACAGCCAGGGCTCGCCCGTTTGAACCAATCAATCGAGGCCTTTGTGTACTGCATTCTTGGTTCACAAGCCAAAACCCGCAGCAGCATCATTGGAAGAGGAGGCCGGGCGTTCGAAACGCAGAGAGTCTTCCTCACCCATCTAGAGGAGGCCATAATACTGAACGACATCGCAACAAGCGTACAGCGATACCAGCTTGCCATCCAAGCAACGAAAGTGCGCTTAGACTTTGCGACAGCACCCGGAAGCTGGCTCATGCCATCGCGCATGATAATCAACACAGAGAGCGTGCTCGGGTATAACAACAATCTACAGGAGGCAACGCAAGGGATGAAGCTGGGCGTGAACAGTGGTGTTAATCTGGGCACAAAAAAATCCTCACTTCGCCTCATGGACGGTGGACCGACAAAGATTAATCCACCAAACAATCGCCCATCAAACCCGATACATAAACAGGCCACACAGGCACAGGGCATCGCACCCAAACCAAAGACCACACCCACACCACAACCAGCACCCACACCACAGCCCACACCACCAGCACCAACCCCCACACCACAACCCGACTCACATCACGTAAACAAGGCACTCATTGCTGTCGGTGCGCTTGCTTTGGCAGTCATTTTCGTTTGGTCTAGATAAGTGTTCAAGACTTCGCACGCTTGGTGATCCTTTCAACAAGGAAGGCCACCACGGCAAGGATGAGCAGCCAGGCGTGTTCACCCAGAAAGGAAATGACCGACCCAGCCGCTTTGAAGATGAAGCTCACAATTGAGCCAATGAGGCCAGGCAGGGCGTTGGCTGCCTTTTAGCCAAGCTCTTTAAGCCCATTTCCAATAGCCTTGGTGGCCTTTGCCAGGCCGTTTAAGGTGGCGAGTACCACGGCGCTGATGGTGATGCCAGCTGCCAGAACAATCGCTTGCACGGTCCATCCGTATTTCTTGAAGATTTCTCTGACCCTCTCTGTCAAAGACAGGCCCCTTTCCCGCACCTCAATTTCTGTATTGAGCCTTGCCAGTTCTTCTTCACGTTCAGCAACCCGGGCTTCCGCGGCTTCTCTTTCAGAGGAGGATGTGTCCTCAGCCCCTATGGCGATTCTGTCTTCAGCGTTCTGCCGTTCAAGCTCTTCTTTGTTATGTTTCAGTTCGTCCAGTGGTTTTATGGCGTCCTTTTTTGCTCTAAGTTCCTCTAAGCGGCCTGCTAAACCCTTATTGTCAAGCTTGAGTTTTTCGATGTCTTTTTGTAGTTTGTCTGTTTGTTGGGCCTCTTTTTGCATCTTGTCCAGTTTTTTTCGTTTAGCTTGATGCTCGGCTTCAAGAGCTCTCCTTTCATTTTTCCGGCTTTGTATTGCCTCCGTATTCAGTGGCCCATGTGCGTCCTCCAGTTCCATAATCTGGGCATCAAGCTCGTTGTTTCTATTTCTGATGGCATCCATGTCGCGGCGAATTTTTTGTGCATCAGCAGCCATTTGTCTCATTTGTTGTAGTTGTTTTTGTTTTGCTTCCAGTTCTTTTTGCTTTGCTTCAAATGCAGCATTTGTCTCATTAAACTCTTCAGTCAAAGACTTTCCTAGAGCAGCTTTGATCTCTTTGGGAAGAGAAGCGTTGAGAGTCTTTTCGAAAGCCCCACGGCTTTTTGTGTAAAGAGGATACCATTTGTCTCTTGTATGATATTTTACCTCGATGATGGCCCCACCTGATTTTGGTGCCCTCTCGTACCGAAAATTAAGTTGATTTCTGTCTGCGCTGGTAAACTCTCCCTTAACCTCATCAAAGGCCATATCCTCCGGTGTTAACAATCGCCTGCCTTGAGTACCCCCTCAATGAAAGAGGTTTCTTCAGTGCGGGAGCCTTGTTGTTCTGGGGGCAACCTTGTTCTTGTGGCCAAAGGCACTTGTTCACCAGCCGGGGTGGAAGCAGCGTTTGGTTTAAAGGGTTGCGTGGTGTTGGGGTCGGTGTCTTGGGCCCATTGTTGGGCTTCTTGCCGTCCTTCTTCTGGAATTTGAGCCCACCTTACTTCAAGGCTCTCATCGTCATCATCATCATCATCCCCTGTGTCTGGGATGAGAGGGGTTTCCTCAGTTGTCTCAGTTGGATCATATCCGCCTTCTGCCATGATGATATATAAATATAAATTTAAAAAACACAAATATATACCATGGCTGTGCAACCGAATCTACTTCCATCTCACAGTGAAAAGACACTGGGCGCCATGAAGGCAGAGCGAACCGTCAAGCGAATCACATTCAACCCATCTGAGGCCAACCCCGGTGAGACACTGTACGTCTCGGTGCCCAAGCTGGGCGAGTACGATGTCATTGTGTCCGACTCACTTGCACTGGTGTTTAACATCAACCTAGCCGGGGGGCACGTGAACAACTTCCTTGTACAAAATGTTTCTCGGGCCCTGGTTGACAGGTTCGTTGTAAAGTTTGCCGCCACCACTGTCCAGGACACGGTTGGGTACGACATCTACAAGATCTTCGAAGATCTAATCAAATCAACCGATGAGCGGGAAAATATGCTTATGGAGGGCATCCAGAGTGTGGATTTGTGCAAGATTCGCTCTGGTGCTGGCGACAAGAAGACCTCAGGCGTAGATGCGGAAACCAAGCTGGAGACAATATACAAGAATAAGTATCGCATCAAACTGGATCACCAAATCTTAACTGATCACGGAATCATATACCCTCAAGCGTTATATAACGATCTGGTCTTCGAACTAACCCTTGCCCCCGCAAGCCAAGTTGTCCGGGGCTCAGACACAAGCAAGCTCGTGTATAAGTTGGAAAACATCCAGCTGGAGTATGAGACGATCAGAAGTAAGGGGCTGGCCGACGAAGCAATAAGCTCTTACACTAGCGGTAAGGAGTTCGCTTATGGCCTCGTAATGCGAGATCGGGTGCATCCCTTCACAAAAGGCGTTGACACTCGGCTGAATCTTCGGGTTAACCCACAGCGCCGGTCTCTCAAGGGCATCCTCTTGCTGTTCATCAATCCCTATGTAGCGGGTGCCAGGGACTCTGAGAGCTATTTCAACCCCGACATCGCCAAAGTGAAGGTCACAGTCAACGGTGTTCCAAACAGGATCTACAACGAGGGCATCAGTGGTACAGACATGTGGAATGAAATCTTCCGACACTTCAAGCCACACGCGCGGGGCAGGCCTAACATGAACTTGACCAAATATCTCACAGGCAACAAGTTTGGTCTCTGGATTGATCTGCGGTCCATGGCCGACACAGCCCTGCACGGCAACGGCCAACGGCTCGTCAACACACAGGATGGCGTACAACTCGAGATTGAACGAGACGGCAAAGGCTCGGGAACCGCAAACTGCCACATCTTCACCATCTCAGACTCACAGATGAACATCGTGGACAAGCAGCTGGAATATGTACAGTACTAAGTAAACGCATATATATACCACCAGCCCCATGGCCACAAAACAACAAACCACAAACAAAGCCAACTTCTATGCTAAGCCGGCGCCCCTGCCATCCACCGGACCATTATCACACAATGAAATACAAAGACTTCTGGCAAAGGCCCCCTCCCCACCAGTTTGCAAACCAACTAATATAGGTGTTGGTTATGGACCCAAGAAAGCTGCCATTCAACGCACTAATCGTGGGCCCCACTAACTCTGGCAAGACACAGTATCTTCTAAACCAACTGCGAGGCCCCTTTAGGGGTTGTTTTGATTACATCGTTTTATTCTGCCCCACATTTGTCAAGAACAAGACATACGATGGCTTCGTGAACCGCGATCCGCACATCTTCGTGATTGTCTGCCAACAGCATGAGATCGAAGACTGGTTGAAGCTGGCGAGCTTCTTTTTCACATGCACCAACACTTTATTCATTCTCGATGACTGCGCCGCCTCCAAAGATGTCAAAGGCCGCACGAGTCAGCTGGTCAATCTGGGGTTCAGCGCAAGGCATGACGGCATATCCGTGTGGGTCTTGACCCAGCAGATCACCAGCATTGCCAAGCCATATCGTGATAACATTGCAGCGATCGTGCTCTTTTACACGCCCTCCAGCAAGACCACCAAGGCCATCTTCGAAGACTATGCCGGCGAGCTCTCCCATGAGGAGTACAAAGAGCTTATTGCAAGGCTCAAATCCCGCAAGTTCTCCCACCTGGTGTTCTCTTTGAGGCACCCGTATGGAATTGAGTACAAAGTTTAAACACACACACATATACAATACATGCCATGAATGCGTCAACCAGTCTACACAAGCTCACTGTGCTTTCACAGCTTTTGGATGAATTGCACAAACACACACTTGAGGCGCAAAACAAAATTATCAAAACCGCTGGTGAGGAAGATCTGCGCCTCATGCTTCTCAACAGATATCCATTGCGGTTGAATTCTATGCCAGACACCACGGCGGGGCTTATACGTGAGCTTGAAACCCTTTTGCCCGACATCAAGAGAATTATCGAAAAATAAAAAAACATATATATACCTGATGGCTGAAGCAGCTGAAGACCAGGCCGCCTTGAACGAAGTAATGCAGATGCTGGAGGCCACCCCTGGTACTGCACCTCCCACAGGGCTAGTGTGTGACAATGGCATTCCTGCAAAACGTGAGAGTCTTGCAATCCTTGTTTCAACTGGCAAGGCAAAAGAAGCTATCGGCGTGCAGCTCACACACGATCATGTCAATCGGTTGTCAGACAAGGACGTTGAGAAGTACTGCAAAAAGTACGAGGCCTACGTCGGCAACAAGACGACCGAATCCCTAATTGATTCAGCCATCATGCTCGTGACCAAAGGCGTTGGTATGGTGGTCCAGATTGATGATGTTAAGGAGTTGCAGCAAGAACTCAAGAACAACTACATCATCAACATGGAGCTGGCAAATCTTGCTGGGGGTCTTGCCCTGCGATGCGGACGATGGCTGGCGCTTGCCAATGCTGCTCTCATCACAACAAACCGCATCAAGTTTGAACGAGATCCTGACAAGGCTTATTTGATAGAATTGGACCCCCAACCCACACATCCAACCAGAGACAGTGAAGGCTATCCACTTGAGGGCTTTGATGAAGTTGGGCTGGGCCCTGGGGGAACCTCACAGGAACCTTGAAGGAACCTGGCTGGAACCTGGCTGGAACCTGGCAGAACACTTATCACATCTTGTAAAAAATAAAAAATCATATATATACCCACTATGGCCACACCACTTGAGACGATCCCTGAAGAAACTCAAACTCCAACACCTGCCCGTGTTACCTCTGAGGCCCCGAAAACAAAGCCTGCAACAGAAAAGAACCCCGGCCGCGTTGCTTCTGGCAAAAGGCTAGCAGAACGCAACCGCCTGGCCCGTGAAGCAAAGAAAAAGGCCGAATCACAAAAGCCTGCACCCTCAACAAGTGAAAACAATTCTGCAACAAGCGGTGCAACAAGCGGTGCAACAAGTGACACAAGTGACAGCAACAGCAACTCAATCTTTTATATTCTGGGGTTTGGAGGGTTGGCTGCCTCTCTTGCTGGTGTTTATTACCAACGCGAAGCCATAATGCAAAGGTTTGGACGCAAATCTAACACACCAGCAACACCAGCAAACACCCCCGCTGCAACACCAGCAGCCACACCCGCTGCACCACCCCCATCTCGAATTCCGGTAAGACAAGGAATTAAAAAAATGGAATAAAAAAACATATATATACTGACCATGGGTTTTTTCCGGAATGTGTTTGATGCTGCTGTAATCGGAAGCGTGATTGTTCTTTGGTATGGATGTACCGTGAACTCCTTTAAAACAGTTTACCTCTTGTTAAGGGCCAGACACAACGAGCCAGAGCCTGAGTCCGAGCCTGAGTCCGAGCCTGAGTCCGAGCCTGAGCCCGAACTCGAGTTCAGGGTCCGAGAGGCCAAGGGCCAATTCCTATTAGCCTTGGCCCGACTCGGAGAGGCCGGGGCAGAGCACGTGCCCGAACTCGAGTTCAGAGTCCGAGAGGCCAAGCACCAATTCCGATTAGCCTTGGTCCGACTCCCAAAGGTAGAGGCCGAGTCCGAGTCCGAGGCAGAGGCCGAGGTTGAGGAGCCTAGAGGCTGAGGTCGAGGCCGAACCCGAGTCTGAGTCTGAGTCAGAAAAAATAAAAAAATCATATGTATACTGCGCACAAACCATGTCTGACAACAAGCTTGTGAAGTCTATCCTCGGCGCCGCAACAATCACTGGCCTTGTCGCTGGTATTGGTTGGATTGGGAAAAAGACCATCAAAGAAAACTTCACTGCCGATCCCAGTGCAAGCTTGATGAACTACGTCAAGTTCACAGTCGCCATGGCTGGCACCCTCGCGCTGAAGAAATATCTCGAGGACCAGAAAATCCTCCCAGACAACATATAAAAAACATATGTATACACACGACCACAATGGCCTCGATTGCAATAATGGCCCTTGGCGCTGTTCTTAATGCGGCAGCTTTCACGGGCGGCAATTATCTCGCGAAATATCTGTCTGGTGATAACGGAAAGGCAGCAATGGATGAGAAAATCCGGCATGACCACGCCCTGGAACAATAACAAGCGGCTTACGCCAAATACCAGAAGGACCGCACCAAGCTCCTCGACTGGATTGCAGCCAACGATCGGATTAAACACCAAGCTAGCAAAAACTTCCAAACCACAGACCAAGCCCTTGTCTTGTATAACCAGATGCACCAAACACAACCAGATAAACAAATCAAAGACTACAAAGAGCCTCAGTTCTCGGACTTCTACAAGCCCAGCCCACAACAGCAGAATGGTGAACTTGTGTTCCTTGGAGGCACCCTGCTTGCGGGTGGGTATGCGGCTTATCGCTTTCTTTGAATTGAAAATTTTTAAACCCCATATATACCGCCATGGCTACACCCTTTTTTTCTAAAGAAGAGCGTGACGAACTTATGGAACAGTTGCGCCTTTTACCGGCATGCCTCTTGGATAAACAAACTGAGGAAGTAGCGCAAGTGCTTCAGAAACTTGCTGAAGAAATGCCCACATCCGTGCCGGAAAAATATCATGAATTGCTTCGCGCATTCATAACATTCCTAACGGCTCAAGAAACTGAGGAAATAAAACAAGCGGCGCATAAAGCGCGTGAACTAGCTAGAAACATTAAGCCCGACTTTTTTAAACAAATTAATGTGGACAGAGATATTGAATGGGCGCGCCTTTTTCTTGCACAGCATGGCCGTGGGCCGAACACATCTCCGGCCGCATAAGGCATGGGCATATTTCACCGATTCATAAACTCTATATATACGCACAATGGAGGCCAAACTCTCAAAGATCTATTACAGTCCGAAAGGCTACTGGAAAGGCCTTGCCGCTGTCAAAAAGCTAGCTGCAGCAGCTAAGGTCTCTGATGATGTCGCAAAGAAATGGCTGGTCAAACAAGCCCTTTGGCAAGTTTACCTCCCGGCGCCACGCCGTATCCCCCGGCCCAAGTTTGATGTCTCATCACCCAATGCAGTGCATCAAGCGGATCTTCTCTTCCTGCCCCACGACAAACTTCCTCGTGGGAGAAAGGTGTACAAATACGCATTAACCCTTGTTGATGTGGCTAGCCGTTTCAAAGCAGCAGAGCCCCTGACTTCGAAAGAGTCTGAAGAGGTGGCTAAAGTGTTTGCACGGATATATAGACGTGGACCTTTGAAATGGCCTCAACTCTTACAAGTTGACCCTGGGAAAGAGTTTATGGGGGCTGTGACAAAGGCCATGGAAAACAACAAAACGACCATTCGTCGCGGGCGGGTTGACATCCACAGAGACCAAGCAATTGTGGAGAGATTCAATCGCACCCTGGCTGAAAGGCTGTTTGGTTATCAGTATGCTGTTGAAATGAATGTGCCTTCTGGCCGTTCGACTGCTTGGGTTAAAAGACTGCCAAAGGTTGTCTCGGCCTTGAACAATGAAGTAACAAGACTCACTGGCAAAAAGCCAGCTCAAGCAATCAAAGAGAAAGCCGTTTCTTCCAAGCCCGCGACTCCATATGCTAGGCCTGTGGGGGTGAATGAGAAGAAGCTCCCTCCCCGGGTGAGTGTGAGATATCTTTATTACCCCGGTGAGCTAGAAGGGGGTGGGAGGCGTGCGACCGATCCGATCTGGTCTTTGAAGGTCCACAACATTGAGAAGGTTGTCACCAAGCCAGATGCGCCTGTCGTGTATTATCTCTATGACGGGCCCAAGAGAGGGTTTGTTCGTGAGGAGTTGATGGTGGTGCCCCTGGCACTCAGTTGTCCCCAGCTGGGTTGTGAAACTCGATTGGTTCTGTGTGGATGCCGTCTGGCAGCACCCAACGCTTGTCGTAATAAGCCGAAAGGCCCAGCTTGTGCTGCTGGTATGTGAACATGGCCCCGTTGTGCACAGCAAAGCCTCTGTTGGTGGCCATGTCCCTTCCCCGCTGCAAGGCTCTTTCGTACCTTTCCCAGCGAAGCTCGTTCTGCTTCTTGTTGACGCCCTTGGAGGACATCTTGGCCTCCCCGCTAGCCTCGTTTTCTACGTAATAACACTTGCTGCACAGGGCGATGGCCCGTGTGCCTTCCTTCTCAAGCTTGAACAAGCCCGGCTCTCTGCCGCTCCACTTGTCCCACGCCAACCAATTCTTCTTCTCCGCCTCGAACTGGTCGCGAAGTTCCGGGCGCACGGCCTCTTCCAGAGTGTCGTGAGCAAGAGCGAAGTACATGCTGTCCGTGTCCATCTGGATGAGCTCGAAGTCGCACCTGTCGATGAAGTGATCTAGGAAGTCGTAATAGAACTGCAGCATGCGGAGCTTGGCAAGTTGGTACACAACAATCCCCACTTGAAAAGGGCGGTCGATTGTGACCTTTGGCTTGCGCAGCTCGATCTTGTAAGCATCTCCAATCTCTTCGAGGTCATCGAACAAGGGTGAGCGGAGATTCTTGTCGACCTCGTCCTTGTCAGTTGTGTACAACGTTCTTGTCTGGCGCTCCACAGCTTCGATGAACTTGCCGTAAGCGCTGTTGCCAAGGAGCTTGAACACTTCAGCAAGCAGTGCCTTCTCCCTGTCAGCGTCGCCTTTCCTTCTGCAGTCGGCTACCTCGCGAACGAACCAGTCGAAGAGCTTTTTGGGTATGTAATCGATCGTGCGGTAGACTGCCGTGATCTTGAGCCCGATGTTGAGATACCATTTCAAGAGGGGTGCATAGATCAACATCTTTTTCGCTGACAGCACACCCAGAAGCTTTTTCTGGTCGGGAAAGCGGGTTCGGCCACTTTCTTGGAGGTAATCGTGCATATGCTGTGGAACAAATTCGTCAGGCACTGCTTGGTTGATGAAGAGCGGTGGAAACTCTTCGAACTGCCCCCACAACTCTCGGGGGACTTCGATATCCACTTCCGCAAACCCGAACCACCTGCCTGTATTCAGATTCCTTTCGAGACCTTTTACTGCCTGCACCGGGAAATTGTAATGCACAACCTTCTCTTTACCACAGGGCATCTCCTGCAGCATCGTGCTTGGGTAAAGGGAGTTAGCATCGAACCCCACAATCCGTTTCGTAATGCGGGCTAAGTCGTATTTGTGAGAACGGATGAGGGTTTCGCCGCGCACGTGTTTGCGGGTGAAGACCAGGCTTGGCCCGCCAACCACAGCCCCCTTCAGCATGGCGAAAGCTTCTGAACCGGGGACGTATAGGGCTGGAGCATTGCGCCCCCCTCTCAATGAGCCTCGCAAGATGTATTGCATTGATACTCCTGGCAAGGAGACTGCGTCTTTGAATATGTCAACCCCGAGGCTCGTGTAAAAGTCCTTCATCGTTTGGAGAGCTTCGAGGAAGGGAGACACGTCTAGATTGTTGTAATACTCCAGCCAGTCTCCAAATGTCTTCATACCTTTCTCGTGGAAGATGCGATTGCATTCCCCGTGCTCCTTGGGAGAAAGAACGAAGGTGTTTTTGAGTTGTGAGTACCAGCACTCGTATGGAGGAAGCCCCGGGTAATCCAGCTTGTCGGCGCTGTCAAACCACTCGTATGGGAGCCAGGACTTGGTCTGGGTCGCTCCATACGTCTTGACCCACTTGTCGTATGTAATGCCTGGGGCCAAGTAATTCATTACGTCCAAGAACTTGTAGCTGGGAGTGTTGATGAACATGATGCGACCCTCTTTCTCCGCGGCGAAGACCCCGTTCTCTTGAGCGAAATGAGAAACAAAGTACTTGCGGATAAGCTTGATGTCGTAATGGCCTGAGTTGAAGCCGACCACAGGAACTTGGTTGCACCATTTGTCGATGAGCTTGAGTTGCTTCTCAGGAAGATTCTCAAGGTCTGGGGGCATATATTGGCCAGCCACATCCTCTCGGATGGCTGCGGCCCGCCACTCCAGGGAGGCATAAAACAGCCCGATAAGCTCGTCAGGATCTTTGGAGGAAATGTACTCAGGCTCAGGGTTCAACGTGTCGGCAATGGAGACTGAGATGGGCACATGCTCGCTTTCATAAGAGAGATCGCGTGTCGGGCGAGCTGCCTTGGTCTTGTCCTGGTACGCTTCGAAGTCGTAGACGATCGCGTGGGGATATGTTTTGTTTCTTTTCTGTGGGCAACGATCATTCCACCAGGGGGAAGGCTTTTCGTGTTCCCACCTTTCCACCACGGTGTACCCAGCGTCTCGAAGCAACTGAGTTCGTTGCAGAGTCTTTTGGTAAGCAACCATCCTTGTGATTGTGTTGCCCCTTCGGTCAACATATACCGCTTCGAACCTCTGATCAAAGTTGGGGTAACATTCCTCGCAACCGTGCCAGAAACAACCGTGGAACTGAAAAACTGTCTTGCTTTCTGGGTGATAGCCGTCGACTGGAGCCCCACAAATATAGCTCTCACCACCATGGCCGCATCTGTGATGGTGGATGTGAATGCCACGCTGCTTCGCCTCCCACTCCAGCCGAAACTTGACACCGAAACCACCTTCTGGGTAAAAGGCTTTCTCAAAAGCTGACTCCGGAGGGAGGACACGTTTCCCGGGGCAGACGATTTTGGTTTGGCCACGAGTACACGTCTTGGAGTGGCGCTTCAAGTTATCAGCCCGTGTGAACCTCCCACCGCACTCGCCACAAGTGTAATTGTTTGTGACTTTATTGATATTGGTGATCAAGGAGTGGCCCTCATGAATACCGACAGTCATGGTTGAAGTGCCCACCTTGTCGTAATTCGTAGGGCTGTGAGATAAAATGAAGTCACCATTGGGGAGAACAAGATATGCGGCAATTCCTTGCTTGAAATGCCTTTCGATTTTGGTGAAGTGCCGCAAATTTAGCTGGCCTCGAAGCCCCGGATAAACTGCGAAGAAACTTTCCACGAGTTCTCTGGATCTGCGAGTGGAACGATCTATACGGACTCCCCAATGAACAGCCAAGCAACGAAAGAGACAAAGATTGTCGTTGAAATTGTCAAGGGCAATGACTTCTCTTTTGTTGCGAAGCCAATCAGGAAGACGCCCGAGACCTATTTGCAAGGGTTGTCGATCCAGAACGACTTTAAGATCAAGCAGGACAGTGCGTTCGTAAACCCATTTGGTGTCAGACCTGTTGAGTCTTGCGTTTTGAAGACGAAACTCTTCCTGGGCTTGCAGCCACTGTCGTGTCTCGGAAAGAGTGGCTAGCCAACGACTGTTGTGGTTGTTTTGATAAAACTCTCTCAACTCCGCGGTTTCAGTGTTTCGTAACTCGAATGTGAAGCGTAAATTGATTGTGTGTCGTGTGTGAACATTTTGCTTGATTTTGTTCAAAATTCTGGCGACAAGAGAGTTTTCGAGATTGTTTACAAAGCGGAACCGGAGTGTTCGTCTGCCGCGTTCAACTCCTCGGTCAACCCGATCATAGATTTGAACAAGTTGTTCAAAATCTAGCTCCTGCGGATTGTTTTGAGGCTCGACCTCAGCATTATTGTCGTCGGCAGGCTCGATCCGCTCGAGATTTCGTGCCTGTTCGTCCAGCCAGGCAATCAGCTCGCGTTGATTGGCATCACGCTGTCTTCGTTGCCGGGGTTGTGCCATTCCGTATATACCAAGGGTAGAGATTTCTTCAATTGGTTATGCCTCGCTTGCCGTTGCGGGCGGGCTCGGGAAAAAACGCATTTGACCCCCTCTTACGGGGTTTGAGGGAGGGGGTATCAGAGTAGTTATTAGAGAGGCAGCTCAAATACCATTTTTTCAAACCCCCTAAATAAGTGGGCCGAACGCGTGAGGCCCACTTATTTAGGGGTTTGAAAAAATGGTATTTTACTGCCTCTCTAATAACTACTAAGGGTTATCTCAGATCACAAAACTATAGTGCTGAATTAGTAGACAGACAATTTGAAAAGGTCCTAAACATCGAGAGATCAGAACCCTTAAGAAAAAATGTCATGCCTAACAAAAAGGTTTTCCCGTTCGTGCTCGACTATCGAACCCTATTCTTCCAGACATCCAAAGGGTCATCCGAAAATATGTTCATTTGTCAAGATCGTCAGAAGAGCTTTCAGAAAGGTTTCCAGCCAAATCAATTTTCCTGCATATCGCCGAACAAAAAACCTCAAGGACATTTTGAATGTGGACCAGGTTATAGAGGGATAGGGAGGTTGCTTCAAATGCTCCAAAAGATGTGATCATAGTTAATCGAGGGACTGGTTATGAAACCTTACGGACTTCAATGATAACAAAGGAGCTACAATTTATGTTTAACCGTACTTCACCGTGCACATCTAATGACTAACTAATATATACAGATAGGCTTAGCCTAACATCGGAGCTCTCTGAACAGAAAGCTGATGATAAGCTTAACTAAGGTGAAAGGTCGGAAGCACAAGAATTAAGATTGACGACCGGGCTATTCTTTCAATTTTAGCAATTCTCAAAAACAGCGTTACGCGACCGTCTGCACAGTACATTTAGACTGTACAAAAGCTCATAAAAACAACTTTTTCTCGGTCTAGAATAACTAGTATGACTAATTTCCGAAAAAAATACACCTGTTGTGTATCGAAAATTGCCCGAGAAACTGATTTGGGAATCAAAATTGCAAAAAATATACAGACATCTTTGCAAAAGGCGACGCGAGTGAAGTTAGAACTATAAAATCCAAGTCTTGTTTTGTTTACATAAAATCGCTTTTCGACTTATGTAATGAATGAACAAACACATACAAATGGACAACAAAATTTTCTTTTGAAAAATGTTATTCAAATATCCATTAGTTTAAGTTTAAAAGCGAAACGCGTACCATTAGCGCATGGAGGAGCTGTCCTCGATGAAATTCAAGATATCAATACGACTGAATTTGAGCACGTTTTAACAAACAAACGAGAACACAAAGAAAACGTCAATAACAAACTGATATCAACATAAATTCCCATCGAAAAATGTAACTTGCTTCCAATCTCAAGGGACCGAGGAGTTTCCAAATATGGTACTAAGCAAAAAGTGAATAATCGGAAGCTTGTTCTGAATCGTACAAGAGACAGTTGTACGTTTCAACACACTTATGGGTTTCTGGTGAAACGGATACCTTTTCAAACAATGAAGAACTTTATAGGATTCTACTCACGGTTCAGCTGCGCGCGTTTCTCCAAACTCCCGAAGACTTTTCGGGCCCGAAAGCCATTTTTTTTATTGTATTTTCTAACGAATGGTGTGAAAGTTTTTATCTTACAAAGCAGCCAAAGTTATGTAGTGAACGTAAACTTTTATTGCTTAACTTTCAAAATCAACAAAAACCGAATCTTATTGGTAAACATTTTGCATGTAACACAGCTTTTCGGGACTTTCGAGAAACGCACGCCTGTTGTGTGGGATGTACCTGGACGGGCGACCGCCCGGAAAGAGCCCGCGTCGTAGACTCCACTTTTAACTCTTGTACAGAAATACAAGGAAAGACGCGTTCATAATCTGCAATTACTGCTGGAGCGCGCCCTAAGGTTTTCAATTTCGCGTCAAACATTCCTAGCTGTTTACTGCAAACTTTCGAGACGATGATGTAATAGATTTTGTCTTTTGTATTTTAAAATGATGCAAAAATGTGAAGTTATCAATTGAACCGTCACTGATTCTGTTCCACAAAAATTTATCACGAGGTTATTTTCGGACAATTTTTCTCCGATAGTAAAAGTTCTCATTTAAATGAAAAGAACTGTCGCAACCTTCACTGAATACTTTGTTTACTGTTCTTGTGAAAAACAAGAGGAATAAAGGAACCCAGCTTGAGCTGGGAAGTGATGGCACCCTTATTCAATTGTCACCGTTATAGACAAGGCACTCTTTTCGAAAATGCCGGAAATATATGGAAAGTGTTCCAATAAGAAAAAAGAAATATCAAATAGAACGAAACGTACAAGTTTTACCCAAACTAATCGTTTATTTCCTACAACCGTGCTTCGCTCTGTGCGCTCGTGCTTTATGGTCCTAGAACATCAAGGGGAAGGTATCATAAGTGGCTCTTCGAATAAAAAACAATCCATAATAATTTTTTCGGACAATGTCGGGCCTGCGAACTTGAAAACACTGGTAGCGTTTTCAAACTACAATTCATCTCCATTCTGGGAATCCGCAGCCAAAAACACAAGTATGTTGACATCTTAAATAAAAGTAAACACAAGTATGTTGACATCTTAAATGAAAGTAACCAAAACTGGACTGGTGCTAGGTTGACTGAATTGATGCAATTTTCAAAACCATAGCAGACAAAACCCTGGAGAAGAATTTACCAATTTATTACAATTTACATCTCTTCTGTATATTTTTATGTTAAACTAAAAGGCTTGCGTCCAGTTTATATATTGTAATATGACAAAACGTAAGCTAGTATGTTAAATAGTAATGTATCTAAATGAATCGTGTAATTTTACACAGTAGTTAGGGACGAACCATAAGACTTTCCAGGGACAGTTGGATGTTCTTGTCCATGCTCGAATTGTTTTCCTTAAACTGTGTCGTAGCAGGAAAGGTTTTTTTTCCAAAACAAAAATAAAAAAAATAAAAAACAAAACAAAAAGAAACAAGCCCAAGTCGAGCTTTCATGGGCACCCTGTGACAAGAGATGAAGTCCCGGCGAATACGATTTATTGAAAACTCTGGCTACTACGGACACTAAATCGTGGTCCCGAAGGTGTTTGTCATAGCAGGAGTTGACTGTAGTCTGCAGAATATTGTACAGATAGCGAGCACATGGCTTGTTCGTTTTCTTGCGAAAACTCAATGACCTAATATGTATAATACAACAATACTCCTAAGCTGTTGGCTGGTGTGTCTTGTTTTGACCAATCAGGCCTTTGATGCTATTGCTTGTGGATTGATTGCTACACTCTTTGTACAATTATCAGTTTTAAATATACCAATGAGTCGATCAGCTAATTCAAACATATTGTTTCGTAAACTGATGATTATGAACTGTGCATTTTTTGTCCTTTCCTGAAAGAAAGAAAGAAAGAAAGAAAGAAAGAAAGAAAGAAAGAAAGAAAGAAAGAAAGAAAGAAAGAAAGAAAGCGAATGGTTAATAAAAGTGATATTTACGTCTTAATATTTATTTACTAGATTAGGTCAACACTCTAGAAAAGTATTATTGACCAGCATAAAATTAAGACTAAATCTCAATAAATAAATAAATAATAATAAAGACAATAAATAATAGATTTATTGTCTTTATTTCCATATATTGTAACATCGCCAATTTTTACCCTAAACGTCTCAAATTTTGGAATCATGCATTTTAAAGGCTAAATTTTATAACTGCATAAAAATAATTTTCGGTTCATATGCACTTTAACAAAGGTGGACATTTACTGCTTGTACATATCGACACTGACCTTGATGTAATTTGCCACAATAGACACATTTCTGAAGTCCAGAGCAGCATCAATTTCATCCATGACATACAAAGGTGTTGGCTTGTAATGATGAAGAGCAAATACCTAAATAACAAACAGGCAAAACATCACCTTAACCAAGAACAACAAAATCAAATGTATTATCTCTGTTTGAACACACTGTTAGGATTATAACGGATTGTGTAAGGAAACTGACTCGAGTATAGGGCTTTGAAGAAAACGTTTAGTTCTGACGGGAGTCTAATCCATGACCTTTGCACCGGTCGTATGCTCATGCAACTAAGCTACAGGTAGACATGTGACAAGCTACGTTCATATATAAACACTATCCTACATATGCTAGGATCAGTAATGCAGAAAGGGTCGAGTTAGTAATAAAGTAACATGTTGTGAATTTTAAACTCAGCTAGTCATATAATTATCATTTAATGAAATTAAGTTAGGCTTCAATGTGCACCCACCAAAGCTAGTGAACTAAGTGTCTTCTCTCCACCTGACAAATTTGAGATATTCTTCCAACTCTTCTTCGGTGGCCTCACACTAAGTATTTAAAACAGTAGCAGTCATCATTGACACACACTGTCAATGCATTCCTAAAGGTTAACCGACTAAGAAAGCAAGCACTCTCTGAATGAAATTTCGAGCCATGTATTATTTAGCTCACCTGAAAACAATTCCTTCAGAGAAAGGATCAAGACTGTCAACCAATTCGAGCTCAGCGTCGCCACCAAGAGTGATCATCTATGAAATGAAAAGACAACACATCCCTTTGAAATCCACTTGTTCCAAATCCTAAATGTTCCAAATTTTGTTTTATAAAATAGTGAAAAACAAACAGCCCTACAAGGAAGTACAGTTCAATAGCTTTCGTTTGAATGGTACACTGGAGGATTTCATCCACAGACTCAAAAGTTAATACCACCTGGTGCAGCATAATAAACAGTACCACAGGAAAGTACTGCTCAGTAGCTTTCATTTGAATGGTCACACTTTAGGATTTCATCCACAGACTCAAAAGTTAGAACCACCTTGTACAGCATAATAAACAGCACCACAGGAAAGTACTGCTCAGTAGCTTTCATTTGAATGGTCACACTTTAGGATTTCATCCACAGACTCAAAAGTTAGAACCACCTTTTTCAGCATAATAAACAGCACCACAGGAAAGTACTGCTCAGTAGCTTTTATTTGAATGGTACACTGGAGGATTTCATCCACAGACTCAAAAGTTAATACCACCTTTTATTTCATACTTATTGAGATTTTCTATCGAAATTTGGCGTGTGAAAAACCCGTTCTGGGTTCGCAGCCAAACAGAATGGCGAAACGACTTTCTCACGCGTGAAAAAAAGTTTCGTCCAATCACAAATCTCAGTATGTATAAAATAAACAAATTACAGCATGGGCAGTGCTTTACACGGCATTTATGCACTCGTTGGTTTGTAACTCGTGCGTAAATACCGTACGTCCGCACCGCCTGTGAAGTAATATATATGTGCAGCATAATAAACAGTGCCATAGGAAAGTATTGCTCAGTAGCTTTCATTTGAATGGTCACACTTTAGGATTTCATCCACAGACTCAAAAGTTAGAACCACCTTGTACAGCATAATAAACAGCACCACAGGAAAGTACTGCTCAGTAGCTTTCATTTGAATGGTCACACTTTAGGATTTCATCCACAGACTCAAACGTTAGAACCACCTTGTACAGCATAATAAACAGCACCACAGGAAAGTACTGCTCAGTAGCTTTCATTTGAATGGTCACACTTTAGGATTTCATCCACAGACTCAAAAGTTAGAACCACCTTGTACAGCATAATAAACAGCACCACAGGAAAGTACTGCTCAGTAGCTTTCATTTGAATGGTCATACTTTAGGATTTCATCCACAGTCAAAAGTTAGAACCACCTTGTACAGCATAATAAACAGCACCACAGGAAAGTACTGCTCAGTAGCTTTTATTTGAATGGTCATACTTTAGGATTTCATCCACAGACTCAGAAGTTAGAACCACCTTGTACAGCATAATAAACAGCACCACAGGAAAGTACTGCTCAGTAGCTTTCATTTGAATGGTCATACTATAGGATTTCATCCACAGACTCAAAAGTTAGAACCACCTTGTACAGCATAATAAACAGTACAACAGGAAAGTAGTACTCAGTGGCTTTCATTCATTTAAATGGTCACACTTTATGATTTTTCCTTCAAAAGCTAGGACAAGACCTTGGCGAAACTCCATCTTAAACGCTCTATGTTAATACCTTAGCTTTGTGTATATTTCATATTTATTTATTTATATTTCAGTTCCGTAAATTTGAAAGTACCGTATTATGTAGTATTAGTTGTTTAAATTGTTAATTTAGTCAGGGCTCTGTTTAAACTAGCTGTATATGCTAAATCAGATGCTCCTGAATAAATATTCAACAAAATAAATAAATAAAAATAAACATCACACGACTTAGGGCCGGTTATTTAAACGGAGTTTAGACGGTGTTTAACAAAACCGCGATCAAAACCAATTTCAATTTCGCCAACCCTAATACTTAAACATCGTTTGCTATGAACAGTGCGAAGAGAGCATATAGCACAGACTTAAATATGCCTACTTAAAATGAGCAATTCATAAACAGATGTGAGGTCCATTTATTAGGGAGCTTAAGCAACTACGACGGCGACGGCAGCGAGAACGGCACAAAACAATAGGTTTATTGAGCGAAAACAATGCCTCTGCACGTGCGTTTTACATTTTGGTACATTTCTTTGCCGTTCCCTGCAAAACAACGTCAAATACTCAAATTATAGGTTTTGTGGAGAACGCGAACATACGATGGTTAATTTTATTTTCTCCATTTGAACTGGAAAACCATCCCTTCAAATTCAGCTCCTGGACAATCCGGTCACATTAGACAAACTAAACAAATTGTAACAACTGTAAAGTAGTTTAAAATAGCGTGAATCCTTTTTTCAAGTGACGTTTTCCTTGGCGTTGCCGTCGTCGTTGCTTAAGCTCCCTATTGTCTTAAACCGCGGTCTAAGTTAGACTTTGTTTAAATAACCGGCCCTTAATGTTTGAGTATGGGAGTGAAAGGGTCAGTTGTACAAGGACTACACACAAATGACACAATACAATCTTTGTGTCCCCAGTCCTGAAATGCAATTTAAGTGCTGCCTATAAATAACAGAATGGCAAAGTTGCATGTTTGATGCAAGACAAGAACACAATGGTAACTCATTCAATGAAATTTAAGGTGTCTGAAATAAATTAGGACGGAACCATAAGCTTGCACAATTTTCAAATTGCGTTACATTTCTGTCACATTCCTAAGTGGTGGTTCTACATTTACGGGAGCCTAGGATTGCTATTGAATAGTACGTCTTTACAATATGTAGTTTTCTCAAAATATATCTTTCCATTCACTGTGGAAAAAGGGACATGAACCGGCATACCAAAGAAATTGACTTTTAAGACACCACTTATTACACTATTTGTTACTGAAAAATAAAGACTTAACTAGAAATCAAAGTTTGTCAGTACCTAATAGCATCCATACAGGCAAACAATAACCGTTGAATTGAAGAGTTTTTTTCTCAATCAACCTTGCCAAGTAACCATGATACATGAAATCAGCAAGATTCAATTCACCTGATACATTTCCTTCAGCTTTGTTGTGATCACAGAAAACCCTGTCATGAATTCATCAAGACGTTGTTTGCGCATGGCTTCATGTTCTTTTCTTTTCTGATCGCGATCGTTTGTGACCTCATCAAGTTCCTTCACTCTGGACAGGTAAGCTTCTTCCTGCATAATACACAGCACTAAATACTTAGCAACACTGCGACTAGTGACTTCCCAGAACAAAAAGGTGGGAAATTATTTAGTTAGAAATTCGGGTTTAAAATGTCAGGTTTTCATCTAATAAAAGGAAAAAAATACTAAGTGCATTTATAGGAAAAACTTTTATTTAGAAGCTTGACTCTACCTTTTTACGGTACTCAGCAATGGCTGCCATATTTGGCTTCATCTGCTGCAACTTCTCCTCCAAAATAGTGATTTCATACTGAAAATAATAATATATTCTGGTTAGATCTCGCGGTCCTAATGTCCTGACACACTCCAGGCACTATAGCACAAGGAAACTATAATCACGCTGGGGCTTATTTGTGTGGCTTCAAAGAAAACAAAAGGGTTTAACACTTGGCACACTGGTAACACCACTAGTCAAAATTCACAATGTAACATTAATTTAACCAAATGACGGCATGTTTAAACAAGTAAAACATGAGATTTATTAGACAACTGACAATTGTATTTATTTTTTCTATCTAAACTGATGTAACACAAATATTAGTCAGGATTGTTTCACTTCAATCAGTAGTTTATTTGATAACTTCAGAGACTTCAGTCAGTTCAATTAACTAGTAAGACTTTCCACAAGTCGACCTTCGCTTTTTTATTCGAGTTTATAATATAAGTGAAGACGAAGAAACTAACTTAACGAAAATTAGTATTGGAAAGGACTTTGAGAAAGTCTATTAACTAGTTTGACACCAAATGCTCTACTATTGGCTATGTTTACGATGCTACAGTTGGGAGCTTAAACAGCTAGTAAAATGGTCACGTAGAAGTAAAAAAAAAACAAATTCGACTAAGATTTTGTTAGTGGAACACTGTTGGCATTGAGCCATGGTACAATCGAAGAAGACATACATGTATTGTCAAAAGTTATAGGCCATACAGAGCAAAACCAAAAAGCAATTCCTAGCCCCAAAACAATTTTGAGCCAGGGTCACAAAAACTAGTAATAAGTAACACATTCAGTCTTGACCAATGCTGCGAACCCATCTCACAATAATTACAATGCAAATGAGTGACAGTGAGCTAAAGCGGCCACAAAAATATACAAATTTAAAGATCAGTTAATTACCATGACAGTTTCCTTATCAACTCCATCCAGTTCCTCGCGTGTCAGAGTTGGAAGACTCTCTTCTGGTCCAGCATCAGCTGAGGCACTTATTGACTGCAGTGATAACTTACTCAGCTAAGGATAACAATTCATGAATTAAAATCAATTAATTTTGTTTAATGATGGTGACACTTAACACTCATACAATTGACAAACCTTTTGCTCTTGGATTCCAGATCAAGTGTCAATTAAGAATTGTTCTTTTTAAAGAGGGAGGAAATCAGAGAACCCAAAGATCAACCCTCAAAGCAAGAGCAAGAACCAGCAACAAACTCAATCCATATTATGTTGAGTCCAGGCTTTGAACACGGGGAATACACTATCCCCGTCATCCCTTTTTCAGCCATGCTCCGTCACGCGTGACCAGTATTTTTGAAAATTGGAATGGAGTTTTCAAGTTTACGCATCGGTTTTGTAAATTCATTCTGAGATTCGGAATTCCCGTGAAAATTTTACCACATTTTCGGAAACAATTATTTGAAATGTTACATATCCGAACAATATTAGGTTTTTTATGCGTGTAGCGAAGTTATTTTCCCGTTAACTCGTGACTTTCAAAGCGTTTTCCGGAGAGATCTTCAAGGTTTCATTCAAATGTCGGACGTTACAAAGAAATATTCAAATGTTCATTTCAGTCTTGTGGATTACTGGTCACGCGTGACGGAGCATGGCTGTAAGTTTTTATAGCATTTTATTCTTACGTGTAATTTAGTAGTTCTTTAGTTAAAACTTTTAGTTTAATGTAGTTAATGTTAATCACATGTTAATCACGACTCTTAGGAAGACTATAATTACATGATAGGATATTCGTGAATATATAAAGATTGATGATGATGACGATCCCTGCTCCTCCAAATGTACCAAGAACTTTCACAAGTGATTCCATAGTACTGTATTGCATTGTGCTTGAATATTACTGCACATAATTTCTTCCACCACCCAAAAAAATTAGTCATAGAGAGTACAGCCCCATAGGACTGTAGATGGACAACTTTATTTATAAAGGGTAACCCAGTCAGCTCAAATCCATAGAGGCCCAGACCCTGTTTATCCTAAATTGAAAATACATGGCTTTTGAGCAGTTTGTGACAAAATAATTTGGTCAAGAAAATGGGTATGTTGTGTCTTCTAGTCTGTAAATGGGTGTAGATCTACGCACTTTTTACTTGAAAAAAAAAAGGGGGGGTCAGAGGAGGGATTGGGAGGGGCAGAGGGGGGCAGGGGAGGGATTGGAGGGGGGGGGGGGGGGGGGGGGGCAGAGGGGGGCAGGAGAGGGATTGGGGGGCGAAGGACTTATAACGGTAAGGTCTGAAAATGGGTAGGGAAAGTCACATGTTAGGTATGAAAATGAGTGAAAAGAGCCATACACTCTAATAAAACATTTTGAGGTGTAAAACCCTGGCAAGGGTTAGGAGCTTTCAGCTGTTATTAGATTTGTCACATGCATACCTCTTTCTGCCAGTGCTTGACCTTCTGATGGTTCTCTTTCAATACTGTCTCATATTTCTCCACCTCATGTTTAATATCCACCTCCTGTCCTCGCAGCTTACTCTCCTCCTGATCAACTGCCTCTAGTTCTTTTCTCAATCCTTCCAGAGACTCTGCCATTGCTGTCATTTCTTGCTGTGTACACAAGTTTAATAAACATTCTTACAAAAGTTATTGTACAGTGAAACCCTGTATTACGGACACCTTGTTAGTACTAGTGCTGCAATGATATACCACAATACCCATATATCGCGGTATTATTTCTCATGATACGAATATTGATATTGAAACAGCTAGGTTATGGATACAAATACAGTATATTTCAGTCCCACCATAACACAATTTCTTATTCATTATTTTACTTTATGATAATCTTAAGTGAAAAACACTAACAACATGTGGCACCATATTCATAAAACACTGTTCCATTCAAATTCATGAGGGTACATCCCTTGTAATGTTGTGTTTCCAAATACAGAAGAATAAAAGATAAACATGTTTGATTTCAAGACTACTGGGCTTTGTTAGTGTATCATATCATGTTTCGTATCATAACAGCTGCATCGAGATATGTATCATTTTGTGAGAAGTTATATCGTTGCAGCACTTATTAAGGATGGTTTCTTGGTATGCAAAATTAAAGCCTATACATTTTTTGGACATTTTCCTGGTCCCAGCAACGATTGAAGTAAAGGGTTGACTGTCCTCAATATTGCTTTTGTCATTGGCTGGGAACATTATTATTGTATTACAAAATGCTGTGTCCACACTCTTTTCCAAACCATTACCGCATACATGTACATGTAACTTTAAAAAATTGCTGTGGTTGCCGACTGAAAATATATTTTGCAAAAAACGAATTCTGTAAAATTAGTACAGGCTCTAGCAACTTATCCAACTACATATACACCATCTCTACGAGGACTGTAAGGTTAACATTATTTCAACAAGCTTGCATTATGAAGTCTTAAAAACCCTTAACCCATTGACTCCTAGAAATTTAGCTGAAAACAGCAATTTGAAGTCACTAATGCCATTTTGTGACTGCTGTTGAGGTACATGTAAGTTGCAAGCAAACTGTTCAACATGTTGTTTGCAACATGAAAACTAAGCTTCCTTTCCTGTTAGAGTAAAAAAAATCAACTTTTGGTTTCAGGCATGTGCACAAAGCAAAATAACATTGAACAAGAAAAGCTTTTAAAAATAAGCTTGACTTTTCTTTTACCATTTTTTTTTACCTCGTTGTTGGCCTTTTACTAGACTTTATTTATGGGGTAAAAATTTCTTCCTGGAAAACACTGAAGAAGGTGAAAGTTTTAAACAAGAAGTGGCAAGTGGTAGGAAGACCCTTAGATTTTGTCAGTCAAATCTGATAGTTTTTTTGTGAGTAAAGTCTATCTTTATATCTTTATAAAGCGTAGTTCAACTAAACAACATTTAAACCATGTTTAACCACTGATGTGAATGGGGCGTTATTAGCAATCCTGGACAATTGGTATTTAAAAACACTAACTATAATTTTCATAACCAGACAAGCAAAGAAACACAACCTAAGTTTTCTTTGACATGAAGCCATGCAGTGCATCTAGTCTTTAACAACAACATATTTTCATGTCTTAACTGACCTGAGCCTTTTCGTAATCTTCCAGCACTTTGGTGGCTTTCTCCTCTAAAGTCTTAAACTCCTCCTGCAAATTTTTATACATAAACTCACAAGTTAGCATTAAACATCTTCAATAGTCATGGCCAGAATGGAATATGGGTTTATTTATATATTGTACACTTTGCTGATTTAAAAGAACTCTGTTAGTGAGTATAGTTGAAGGGCTCTGTGGAAAAGAAGTTGTAAATAATAATTTTGCCTTGAAATCCAAATTGCTCCAAGGTTTAAGATTGTCAAGTAAAAGACTTAGTTTCTTTTTTTTTTTTTTAGCAAATGGCTTACAGTGAGATGTGCCTTACCATGGCACCCAACAAATGTTTTTACAAATTAGCCAATAAGAGGGCTATATATATAGTTACGAAACATTATGATTTTATTCAAAAGTAATAACCTAATTTTTTATTGAAGTTTTTTGTTTCAAGGTAAAAAAAAAAAACTTTTTCCACCAAGCAATTCAGTTGTGATTTATTGTCGTTCCTTCATATGCTGTAATAAATTGAAATACCCTGCAAGTATTTTTAACATAATTTTGTAGAATTCAATGTTAAATGTTTAATTAAATTAATTTCGCATGAACTAAAGTCATAAGTGAAAAAAGACAATTACTAAACCCTCAGATTCTGATAATAATATATAGATTACAAGTGTTGACCAGAACTCTGTGTAATATAAACAAATCTATGTGTAATTTTACCACTTATTACTACATAACTTTTTTTCAAAATTCTTACCTCAAGCTTCTTAATGTTGGCACTATTTTCTTCAATTTCCTTTTCAAGTGAATTCACATTACCCTCTGCCTTCTTTGTGTTCCTAGACATTTTATGGATTGCAGGAAGATTAATCAGTAAGTTTGATTGCAAAACGTTTATTCTGTACAAATGGTGCATACCTTTGACAAGTCTTGATGGCAACATTTGCTTTAGTGATTTGTCCTGCAACTTCATCCATGGCTTTAGTAAGTACATCTACTCGACTCTAATAAAACATAATTATTATAATTGTTATAATTATAACTTACAGTAACTGGATTATGTTTTAGTAATATTTGGAATACTGATGGTCAACTTTCAATTCAATGTTCTATCAAAAGGCAAATCATGACAGTTTACAAGATGGCCATGTGAAATTGACATGACCACCATAGAAATCATGCACTACAAACAAGCTTAACATTAAAATGTTAAGATAATCATGCATTGTGTGTGAACTTGACAAATCGGTAATTACAATTTCTAACCTGTTAACAGAATATACCCCATGGCTGAACTGTAGATTAATTGTTGTGTACACTGACATCTTAGTACAGCTATCATTTTATCACTTTGACAGTCATTACTTTGCACCAGTGCATGTATAATTGCACCAAAGGTGAAAATTGCACTACAACATATACAATAATCCCCTGCCATGAGGAGATGTGATGTGCAGATGGAGAGAGGAAAATAAAGACTACAGACAAATACAAAGCATTTGAATTATGCATTTCTCTTTTTTCATTGATTTTTTTTCCCTTAATGTATCAACAATTCACAAGCAATTCTAAACACCTGAAAAACAATAATTTTTATGGCAAGGCTCAATTTACTGATTGCTGACTGCTTTGCTGACATACATAGTGATATGAAAAAAGTTATATTCTTGCTATTGTTATTTCAAATTCTCACAAGAGTTGGAGCTTTTGAAAACTGTCAACTTGCTGACTTGGTAGGTCCTTGAATAAATAAGCAGTTATATATTCAAGCTTGTTAATGTTCCCTCTTCAGTACAATGTGGCTCATTGTACCTGTTTGATTGCTAATGCCTTGATATCCAGTGTTCTTTCAAGGCATAAGAGTACTCAATTTAATATCAATATTGTTGTAGGTATATTTTACAGTAAAAAACTGACCTGTTGTGTCTTGAGCTTAGCACCACCAATCTCCATAATTTGCTTGTGAAGTCTACAAAAGCAAAAAACTCAATAAAAACTTTTTCTCTTCAAAATTTCAATTCAATTAATCAAACAATGAATCAACAACTCACTTTTGTACTTCTGTCTCGACCTTAGCTGCTGAGGCAGCAGCAGTCTGCCATTCTGTAGAAAATATTTCAGTAAAGAGAGATATTAGGGAAGATTTGATTTAAGTACTTGATGTTTACAGTTGAATCCTAATTACAGGGCTAGAAAAATACTAAAATTTAAGCTTGCATATGTCTTAAGTTCTACTTGCCTGGACAAGTTTTAAAAAAAAAATGTAACTTAGGCTTATTTCATAGCCATCTTGTCTGTATCCTTGCCTGTCATGCAAGTGAGTGGGGAAAATTACTCACCGGACACAAAAATCTACTTGTCCCTGATGACTGCATTAATATCAGTATCAGTAATTGTCCATGTTAAAAAGGGGGAATTGTACGATAAAGTGAAGGCATTAATTCCACTGGGATCAAGAAAACTGTCCATAATGAGATGTCTGCAATAGGTGGGTGTCGAGTATACAATCTTTGTTGTATCTTACCTTCTTAATATTTGCCACATGTAGAAATCACATTTTAGTTTTATACAAATAAAAAGTTGCATTATTCTTTATCAAGAAGTACAGTCGAACCTGTATATAACGGCCACCATCGGGACTTGAGGAACAGGCCGCTTAATACAGGTGGCCGCTTAATACAGGATCACTAAAAATACTCACTGGGCGTGGTCTAATGTCAATTTTAATGGCGTATCATACAAAAACACTTCATGCAAGTAAACAATAGGACAATCAACACTCTTTTAAGCGATCAATACTTTAAACAAAGTTCAGTGCCAACTAACGTAACATTGTGTAAAAGTACTGTGCAATAAATTGTCCTCTACTCTTCTACCATAAACAGTACTGTATTTCTATGACTTACAGTTCACACGTACAAAATATCTCATTCCATCATTTCATAGTTGTTACATTCAATGTGCAGTTATAAGGTTCAATGTGCAGTTAAAATCCCTTGCGAGTATACGTTTGAAGGCGATTCATTCTCCATCGCATGGCTGAAGAACAAGCTAATTAAAGAGGAATTTCTAGCTAAAGAGTGAAGCATATTCAAAACGAACATTTTTTTGCATTCGTGATTTTGTCTGTACTTCAGCACGTTGCGGACATCTGCAAAACGTTAACGATACTAAACGGCTGATTATCAGCTTACAGTAGCTTTGTACATGTTATTTCTTTATAGTGACGATGGATCGCATTTTAAACACAATAAAATACCGCATAAAATGACATGTGGTTTAGTTTCCGTTCAAAGGGTGGCTGCTTAATACAGGTAAAAATAACAAAGAAAGACAAACATAGGACTGCTACAGGGTGGCCGCGGCCACTTAATAGAGGTGGCCGCCTAATACAGGTAACAAATACAGCGTATATGAGCGAAAAATCGGGACTTTGAAAACTGGCCGCTTAATAGAGGGTGGCCACTTAATACAGGGCCGTTAAATACAGGTTCGACTGTAAATGGTAAAATTTATTGTCTCTTAAGCATCATTATCTTGAATTATTTGT
Organism: Dendrophyllia cribrosa; assembly: GCA_024195265.1. Lineage (NCBI taxonomy): Eukaryota > Metazoa > Cnidaria > Anthozoa > Scleractinia > Dendrophylliidae > Dendrophyllia > Dendrophyllia cribrosa. The sequence goes on from JAJLRJ010000010.1 coordinate 19,306,339, forward strand.
GGCCTGCTTCTCAACCTTTCTTGTAGGAATTGTTGGCTTTCTTTACAACTCATGAAAATGCTTCTTACTACAAAAATCAGTGATTTCTTACCTTTTTCGTGCTTTTTGACTGAGTCCTGTAGTTCCTTGAGCTTGGCCTTGTCTGGAGTGCTTTCCTTCACTTGTTTTTCGAGATGGACTATTTGCTGTTTTAATGTCTCTTCTTGATCATCCAGAGCCTTTAAGAAACAGAACAACAATATAAATATGATACTTGCTGAAAATATTATTTGCAAACCAGGCAACAAACTGTTCCCAAAAGTCAAGTTGAAAACTGTGTTTTTGCTTGAAGGGTCTATTAAAACTTGTATACCAAACCAGTGAATAGTGTGACTCTGATATGTGCACTCTGATTGGCTACTCAACTTGGGATACTATATAGAGGTTATTCAGTAAAAACGTTGTTTAATAGGCTGACTATTTTATGACGTATTACACAACCTTTCGCTGAATAAATTGTAGTTATAGGTTTTTGAAAGCGTTGTACTCTAGAGTGTGCAGTCAGACGAGTGTAATAATATGTCATTTGCACTCATTTTGATGTGTTTTTGTGCTCTAGAATGCTATGTCGAATTAAAATTTCTATTCACCCCAGGCATTGTTTTGGATTTTGCATGTAGGTTTTTTCCCCATTTGTCAGAAATAAACTATTTTTGACTGGTTATCCATTGGTTTGGCATATGTAGTATTTGTAGTGCAAGCAAGGAAGAGCAAAGTTTTCAATTTAAAATAGGATGCCGATACATGCAAGTATTTTAACAAGTATAAGTACCTTGATCTCCATGTTATTTTTCCGTAACTGGTGTTCTGCAGTTGACAGCTCCTTCTTTAATTCATCCACTACTTCTTCAAGCCTTTTCTTGGATTCTCTGTGTTCCTGGGGTGTAGTATTTATTTTATTATTGTATAATGGTCATAAATAAGCTGTAACACTTTTTTGTTTTCTAGCAATCATTTTGACAATTATTGTGACTGTTTCAATGCTGTCAATCTCACACCTTGGCTCTTATCGTGTATTCAAAGCTTTAAAGTAACACTGTCACTCTTTATTAATTAAAAGCGATTCACTTAATTTTCTGACCTTTTTTTCACCATTGCAGTCTTGTCACATATGGCCTTCACTATAAAGCAAGTCATCAAATTTTCAAGCTTACGACTCGTCCCTTGGACGATAACTAACAGTCAAATGCCCGGGGTATTTCCAGGGAGGGAGTGTTGATTCAACAAACTATGAATAACTGATACCTCAGTTGCTTTGGTTTCCTTTTCCAGTGTTTTCTCCATGGCCTCAAGCTGAGCCGGGTTCACATCAGACACAATACATGAGCTCATTCTTCCCTTCACAACTTTGTTTCCTCCACCACTCATGGTACCTTCAGATGCATTACAGAACTACAATTAGCTCTTGGTAAGGAGCATCTGTTTGGTTCATAACTACATTCCATGTCAGGCATTAAATAGCTCATTATCATAGTTTTGATTTCATAACTGAAAGCCAAATGAGGCAATTACAGCCCCAGGATGCATTCTATGGTGAACACAGAGACAAAGAGTTAAAAACATTAATTCTGTTGTGGTAGATAAATGACATATCATAACATATAATATCAGTTTATTCAAGATGTTGCAAAATAAAATGAAAATACATCTTAAAAAGAAAACATGAGGTCAACCCTACAACATTCCCTAAAATAAAAATAGGAAAAAAGCATAGTTATATAAATGTGTGTACTAGACATAATGACAATAAAAACTATGAATATCACTATTTACATATTTTCATTTTAAGAAAGGATTTCAATCTAATGCTTTAAAAAGACAAAAAGTTCCCACTTCCATCACCTGCTGAGGTAGGTTGGTCCAGTCATGACACAATGCGGACAAAAAAATGAATATTTTTATGAATAACACTTCACGCTTTTCATAAATAATTTAAAGAATTCACTGAAGTTCAAATTATTTAGGCCAAATACAATTTCATAACCTTCTAGAAGGGAGATGAAATGTCTCCATTATTTTCTCTAAGGTGGGCCAATTTAGGATTTTGAGACAGCCTTCGTATTCCATTTCTCTGTCTCGATCTGGCCACGTGCAAGGCGTGATGCTCTCCTCTGGACTGGACTAGGTAGGGGCACCAGACTTATACAGGATAGAAAAGCTTCTAGATTTGAGGGCTCAAGCATTCCGTGGACTACGCCCAGGATTTTGTTTGCCTTGTTTACGATGACGTCAACCTGGGCACTCCACGATAAGTCAGAAGAGATCAGGACTCCCAGGTCTTTCGCTCTCTTAACAGACTTGAGTTTTGATCCCATTTTATAGAAGGGAACCAATTTGTTGCAATTGTGGGTTATGTGCATTGATTCACATTTCTCTGGGTTGAACCTAAGCTGCCACTGAGTTGCCCAGGTAGCCAAATGATCAATATCGGATTGAAGGGCTCAAGTGTCATTTTCAAGGTTGGAGAGCTCTCTGAACACTTTTGTGTACAGAGATATGCAATCATGTAATCATGCTGTTGATGAATGTTGAAATATTTTATTTAATATAAAACAAGGCAAAAAAAAAAAAATGATTCCACAGAGGGGTCATCTGGTTTATTAACTAATAGGCCTTGAAGTTGTCATGATGGCATTACTCCAAAAACCTTATCACCAGGTGACAACAACACATAAAATATCAGAAATGAATGTCAGTTGAGTTAAAGCAGTGTTCATTGAGGAGAAATGAGCATAACATGGATCCAAATTAAAGCTGCAAAGAATAATGAAGTCCAAATATTCTATAAGATTTAACTTTACCTGATTGATCAATGAGTTCTCCTTGTAATGTCACTACACGCCATCTTTTAGATCCCTGAAAAAGGACATTTTTATGTTTGAAAAAAACTTAGTACTTAAATTAAAGTGCCACTATGATCAAAAATATACATTTTCTGTTCTCTTTGTATTTTGAAAATATAAGTACTCGTTACTTACCTTGCGAAGTTTCAAGTCAAAACTCGTACGGGAAGTGCCATTATTTTAACTTTACATTTCGAATTCGGCTTGCCGCCATTACTCAATTCAAAAATGACCGGGACCGAATCCTGAGAGTTGGATCGAGTTGGCCTGAAGATTTTGTGACGTCAATGACTCAACACGTGCCTTTTGGCTTTGTTGTCTGTGACCCGGAGGGAACCACATTGAGTCATTGACGTCACAAATCAAGTCACGTGTACCAGATCGCAAACCAGTAGAACGTGGGCTCGGATTTATGAACGGAGTAATGGCGGACGGATTTTACGTGATTTTTCGGTCAGCTATTTCTGGGCTGTGCAAGAATATATCAATCTAAATTATAGCAATTCGCATTTGTCTAAACCTATCAACAAAGATAGTACAAAGTGATTTTAAAGATTATACATGTACCTGAAATGCAATATTTGTGGCTTGTTTGAGATCATTGGCAACGAGTGTGTTCCTGAGAGCAAAAAAGAATGCTGTTCGTATCTGGTCATCCTTGACACGGACCAAGTCATACAGGCGTGGTACATTCTCAGGCCTGTCAAGCAAAAAGTAAAGACAATAAACATGGATTGTTCACCACTAGAACATCTGCCTTGTTTTACTACTATAAGCCATTTACAATTGTTTTGAATTTGTCATTCCTGAGTACAGTTAGATCCAGTTTGCCATCTCTGAGTTAAGAAGTTTTTATGCACAATTTTGTAAAGCTGGCATTACCAATAGAATGCAATTATTGTCTGTTTGGAAGCTCAATTTTAGTCATCACTTTAATATCCTTTAGAAAATTACTGTTTGAAACCCAGCTTTGAAAAACCCTGGTTCCCTAAAAAGCAATGGAGGATGAAATGATTTTTCATATGGAGGTTATAACATAATCTATATTGATATTATTATCTTCACTTGAGAATATATAAATTAAAATAATTGAAGTGAGCCTTACGTCTGGATCTTTGAGGTTGCATCCTTTCTCCATTTCTCTACCTGGAGAAGCAAATAACCACAAAAGATTATAACTACAATATTTATAGATCTTGCAGTGCCAAAATTGTCACTTATGCTACATGTAAGTTAACTACCGTAAATTCTCTATCAAGCCACCCGGGTGGCTTATTTATTTAAGGCACTTTTGAGGGGTGGCTTATTAGAGAGGGGTGTATATTGATTTAGCAAAATGCAGCACAATGTACACCATCAGGGTATAATATGATATGAACTTAATCAAGCATCGTAATGTCAGGATTAAACTTTAAAAATAATGTAATTGTTACATTATTTTCCCCTATATAATGGTTTATACCAATAACAAAATTCAGTTAGTTGTCATACTTGCAATAAAACAAATTTACTCCCCCCATAAGATTGTTGGAACTGACACTGTACATATGCACAATGCACAGTCCTCGAGAAAAAGAAAGGCTGGAACACCTGCTTCTGTGTGGATTATCAGAAGTCAAATGGAGTGCTGGAGTGCCATCAAAGAAAGCTAGCAGGGCTGTTTTCAGGCTTAACAGGACATGTTCTTCCAGACCTTTATATCAATAAAATTGGTTGGCCATCCACCATCCTGGACTTTTTACCCGGGACACAACATACTGTATCATCATACATGACAGGTTAAAAAGGTTTGCAATGCATTGTAGGGCAATCATTATAGGTAAAGTATTTTAGGGAAAACAAGTTCAGTTGAATCAAGAGGACCTTTTACAGTGTTATTGTAATGTTTTTGGAAACAAATAATATGATGGTTTAAAAAGACTTTCAAGATAAAAGCGTTGTTATATTTGTTTTCGGCCCAATGTCTTGACATTGTCCAAGTACAGTACATGTAAGCTGTGTGAGTACCATGCAGATCAAAGGGACAGTCAGCTGTGCTCAGTAGCCCCAAGCAACTCACTGCACAAAGCTGATATGTTGAAAAAAACAAAACAAAGCTTATATGTTGGGCACCCTAAATTCCATGTGGTACCTTTTGGGCTCCATATTATTATGATTTTTTTTACAGCACAATATCAAGGTTTTTGCATCGACCAAGGATTCAGAAGACATCAACCCATGCTGTGTAGAGTCAGCCTTCCCTGGGGAAGAATGCACTGGTCCCCTTCAGCTTGATGCTTGACACATTGATTTTCATCAAAGATAAAGTTTGCTTGATGCTTTTAATATAATTATGCAATATAAAAGGACTAGCTTTCATACCTTGTCAAGGCCAATAAATGTGGCAGATCCTACATTGCTTTGTTTTAGGAAAGTGATGCACTTCTGAGCAGTGTCTATACTGTCACAAACAATATTGTCCAATGCTCCACATGCTGTGCTTATGGCTACATCATATTTATCATCTATGGCACCCAGATCACCCTGAAAAAAGGAAGAATATACAGACACCTTTTTGTCATCACAATATTGCATTTTCCACTGATAAAAGCCATTGAAGGGATTGGAATTTTAAAAATGTTTCTTTAATAGTTCATTATCCTCATCATGACCACCTTTCATGAAATTAAATTTGGCATATCTTTGGCGTGGGATTCATGCACACAGAATGCTCACTGGAATGCATATTCTGGCATGTGATCATTGATTGATTGATATTTTAGGTTCCATTCAATAACGTTTAATTTGTGTATCTTCAGTGTGGGATTCACATGGAATGCAGACTGGCTAAATGGGCTAGCTAGGTAAGAAATAATGTTCCAACAAACAGTCTGGGATGGATGTGAACTACAGTATTAATAAGGGACTCTGAATGTCGCTGAAATGTCAAAATTTTGTTTTGGTGACTTTTTTTTCCCAATTTCAATAAGACAATAAAAAAAGCTTAAAAGCTTGCCGCCCTGCTCAAGAAAACATGACATATCAACTGGGATACTGTTCCTTTAACAATGATAAGGTAAAGATGATTTTGAAAAGAGACATGCTTCTTCTTTTGCATGTACTGTATGGCTGAGAAATCAAATGCCTTATTTATGTAAGATGATTGACTTGTGGTGAGAAATCTTTAATTGGCCAGAAAATGAAGCACTACTAAACATTCTTACCAGACGACCAAAAATCCCTTTAATTTTCCCTGATGCCTTTTGTTGCATAAGGGCTTCCAGGACTCTGCCTCTAAAAAAAATCAGTTTTAAAAAGGGCATGTCAGGGTTTTTTTTTTTCATTTAAGGCCAGCAGCAGGGTGTAACATCCGGCTGACTGGTACATTGTAGTTTTGCCTGAAAAATGAAGATAGCTAGTTGTAACATCTCATGATCCGCTCATTGTCATACCTCTCTAAGGCGGACATCAGCAACTGGCTGGTTGTGGCTGAATTTGACTTAATTTTCTGTAGCTATACTCTCTATTGGGCAGACATCTAGTCAGAGTGGATCACAAGGGTGTTCAGCTTAGAGGGTTCACTATACATGTACCAGGAGAAACCCTGGCATGCATTACATAACATTGAAACCTCAAAAAAGTACATTGAAACGGCAGGAGAAAAAATATGAGCATGGACTGTCAAAATGGAATCAGCCCTGCCACAAACAACTTGAAAACAGACATTTGTCAGCTTCTCCAGAGTAGTTTTGCCATTTTTCTAGAATTCATGTAAAAAGGATTTGAGGCTAAAAAAAACAATGTTGCACACACAAACCTGCTATGCGAAGCTTGAAGAGAACTTCTTGCTTCCTCAACTTTAGTTCTTATGTTACGAAGCTAAAAGAGAAAAAAATAATAACATGCGCTTACAGAACTGCCAAAGAAAAGCTAACATCTTGTTTTTATATCCAACTTTTTTTGGCAACTTTTTATCTGCAACTGAGGATTCTGGGCAAGCTAGACCTGTCGGGCAGAGGGGGTATCCTAAAATGTTGTGTTTTAGGGCCAAACAGCTTTTCATTTAAAGGTGCTTGGTATCTTAAATATTCTGGAGCAAAACCAATGAGGCAAGGGTTAAGTTACTTGCTTGACCCAATGCACTCAATATAATAATTTTTTTTATGTGTATTTTTCGTTATTTGTTCACAACTCAACTGACCTCATCAGAAGCCTTTTTTTCTCCTTCAATTGCCTTCACTAAATCTGCTTCTGCTTTTGTTAATCTGTTCTTTAATTCTGGAACTTCATCCTGTAAAGACTGGATTTCACTGCAAAATACAATAACACAACATCATAATTACTGCCAAATGGTTGAAATCATTACCATATACCTTAATCACAACCTCGTTACCAGGGTCTCTCTTCTTCCCGCCCTCTGGAGAGGGAGAGACACTGGTCTGGTTATGTGTCTTTCAGAATCTGGGAGATTACAAATAAACAATAAATTATGAGGAAGGGGCGGCCAAGTGTGAATTTTGTATGTCTAGCTGAGCTTTGTGAATCAAAACAAATCAAAAAGTGTTTTATGGCTTGCCACAAATGTGAACTGGCAGTCATCCAGACTTTGAAAACAATTATCCACACTGACTGGTTTTGAGAGTGCAAGTTGCTTTAGGATCCGTAAATTAACAGTTGTGGAATTGTCACGGGGCGCTTGAAGATTTGCCTCAGTAAAGCTAATTTTGAACTCGCTAAAGGATTCACCCCAATTTTAATTATGACGCCACTAAGCTCGCGCTTGGCAGAAAAATGCTTTTGATTTATGGCATTGTTTACTGAACTAGGATGAATTATCGCTATATTCTATTTAGCTGGCGATCTTCAAGTTTCATTTGAGAGGCACATTAAATTGCCACCATCTGTTCTCGGACTATGGCAAAGCAAGAAAGAAGGGATCGTGTGTACTTAAGGCACCCGTTGGCCGACTGTCAACTGTCACTATCGGCCGAGTATCGGTCAACATATCGGACGACACATCGGCCGATACTCGGTCGACATACGGTTGAGTGTCGGTCGCCTATCGGCCGATATGTCAACTGATATTCGGTCGTCATGTTGACAACAATTTTATCCTTGCGTATTGTTCATTCACTTTTGTTTGAATGAACTGTTTCTGTTTCGTTAAAGATGCTTGAGAACCACATGATTTAGAACATTGATTTGAATAAAGGATTAAGACTACATGTATATTGGAGCTTTTGTATTTTATGTCATATTTCGTTCAGTAAATCAATTTCAGAAAAGAGGTCCCTGAATCAGGCTTAACTACAGCCAATGGCCAGCCACAGAAGTAAGAATACTAATTTGAGTTATTTTGGATCAGATCATTGTATGAGAATTTAACTTAATGGTAAACTGCTCAGCCTTAAGAAGGCTGGTGCTTTTGACATTACACGCTACTACCACCTGAGAAGTTCTGTACTGCAACCACCGAAACTGTAAAAACTACTGAAACTAAACAAACCTAACATACCTATGTGACCCATAGTCTCATTGTGTGGGTCCCTGACATACCAACTGTTTAATAAGTACTTGACTACTATACCGCAACCCTTAACAGACGAATCTACACTCAAACTACAATCTACTGAGAACTTTATTGACGTTATGAAGATGGTACAGATACCTGACGATCACAAACTAGAAGTGTCTTTTGACATGAAATCACTGTTAACCGATATTCTGCTTCAACTGGCTCTAGATTGTACTGAGACAGCCATCAAGAACTATAGCTACCTTTAAACTACCGCTACCGACTGACGACATCATGGACTTACTGAATCTGTCTTACTTCAACATATTTAAATAATTTTCAGTTCAACGACAAACACTACAAATAGCTACATGGAACAGCTATGGGCTCACCAGTCTTAGTTGTTGTTGCTGAAATTGTCATGCAGAACATGATCAAGGAACAAGCCCTTGCTACATACAAACAAACAGTACCACTTTGGGTACGCTATGTAGACGACACCTTTACTGCTGTACACAAAGACGAGATTGACACCTTTCACGACCACCTCAACAGACAAAATGCTGACATACAGTTTAATAGGGAGGTTAAAGAAAAATTAAATGGTAAGATTCCTTTTCTAGACTGTCTGGTAAGCCGAAACGAAAACAAACTACAGACTACTATCTACAGGAAATCGACTCATCCCGACAGATTACTAGACAGTCATTGTACAACCCTACTTCTTGCAAAGCAACGATCATACATTTTATATACAGAGGGTTCACTAGAAGCCGGCAACCGGCGAATTCTGCCGGCTACCTTCTAAATTATTGCTGCCTACTTTTCGATTAATTTCACTGAAGTTGATGCCCAGAATGCTTGAAATGCCATTTCCGAGTTCCTAGATTTCCTAGAGGAAAGGGGCCTTATGGCCCCTTTGTTGCCACTGCCGTCTATTTTATAAATATTGCCACTTGCTCTTAATTTTATTTAAACCCCTGTATATACTTTGAGGAAGAAACATGGTTCTATTAATTAAGATGTGTTGTCTATGGTTGTAGCAACATGCACCAAAAAAATGGAGGAACCAAGAAAACGCGAAACTAGCATTCTGGTATTGATGTCACAGTGGGCTATCCCCAGTCTTTCTTCCTGCACGGGATTGTATCCCATCATTTCACGTTTTTAGATGGCTAAAACATGGAGAAGAAAAATCCATATTGAAAAACTTTTTTCAACTTTCTTATCAGAACACCATGTAGATTCGATCAAGCAAATAAAATTATTGAAAAAAAAGTCTGTCATATACATGTACACTTTAACAAAATTAATATACAAAACAAGTTATGTACGATTTGTGGTGGATGTTCAACGGCAGTACGGTTCTACGCGTAACAGTGTCTGGACATCAACTGATTCGCGCATACATGTAGCTAGCACAAGCCACTGAGAAGAAAAGGAGACAAAGTTGCAGACACTCTCAACCCCTCCTTAAGATTATAATAATTGTCCAAGAGACATACATTGTATGACCAGAGCAGACCAAGGTCTCTCTCTCTCTCTCTCTCGCTCCAGGGGGTGGTACTAAGAGATACCCCGGGGACAAGGTTGCTTTAATTAGGTACTAATAAAGGACTTGGTTTTAAAGGAGCATAAGTGATGGTTTTGGCCCCCAAAAAGCTCCAAACATGCCCAGTGTTTGCATACACTATGGATTTTGTTTTAAATGTCAATCTGTATGATTTAATTTTTGCCTGAAGGCTAACTTTCTTAGGGCTGGTTATTTAAACAAAGTCAAACTTAAACTGCAGTTTAAAACAATTAATTAATTTATTTTATAATGAACCTCCACATCTGTTTTAAGTGATCCATTTAAAGTCTAGATATTTTTTTCTCTAGTTTGTGCTATGTACCTTGTTGATAATGTTATCAGTAAACAACATAAAAACATTAGGGTTGGCCAGATTGAAACAGGAGTTTTGTTAAACACAGTCTAAAGTTATGTTTAAATCCAGCCCTTAGCATTTGGACATGAGAGACTTTTATTAAGAAATTAAACATTCTATTTGAAATATTTGTGTAAGCGCAGAATCCCAGTCGGCTATTAATATGTTGTCCCAGCCAAAGAGACTTCAGACATTTTTCAGCTAGTGGTAACAAGATGTAATCGCATGCCTTTCTTTGTTAGTTTTCTTTGTCAGTGTCTGCAGTCATTTTTGCCTAGTTATGCAAATATAGTTTATCGTTTTTCTTTTTGAATTCTTAGCAACTAGGTCAGTCAAAATAAATGTTATTAAGTGAACAGCATTAATTTTACTCTAGCAGATTTACACCCACAATACAGAAAAAAATGGCTATATATATAAAAAAATTGCTTGAAGAAATTATTAGAAAATTAACCTTTAGGCTAAAAATGAGGAATGGATCTTGCATGCAAAAATGGGTTCATTTGGACATTTTTCCCATATTCTGACCCAAACCATCTCTTATACACCCGTCATTTTCCACCAAGCCCTGCAAATTAAATCAGCTTTAGTTAGTACCTTTTCCTATGTGTCCGTGTTTCCAGAGCCTTTTCCAAGTTGTCTTTAGCCTCTTTGAGTTGGTTCACAACTGTTTCATACTGACTTTTGTAAATTTCCAGCTCACTCTTTGCCACATCCATCTTCAAACAAATTACACAAACCTTCTAAAATGGTTTAATTGAAAGTAGAGTTATCCATAACCACTTAAAACAGCAATTTCACTGGGTCTGAAATAAGATCTTGCGAGAAACACCTGTGAGAAACCTTGAATAAATAAATAATAAATAAATAATAAAATAAAAGTGTTGACAAAACAGGCTTGAAAGCACACCTTTGACTTGGCTTCATTGACAACCTTATTCCAACCCATTAACTCTGTTTCTTTTGCCTGTATGGAGAGAAATAAAGATAAAATAATCAATATAAAATTTTATGTCAGTGATAATTGAAACGTATAACTGCAATAACTTTATTGAATCACTATTGGAATTAATATAATACCGGTATACATAATTATACACACTCAGTGACCTTACAACAACAAAACAAACTGAAAATCTACTGTAAGTTATACAGCTATTTCAATAAAATTAATGTTGTTGGATGAAAGCTCAAAGCCAAGACTGCATTATAGAATGGATAGTTGTAAATCAAGCCATCTTAGATTCCAGTTGGCAGTGCGGGCACAATGGAAAATTGGTGACAGTGCTAAAGACGTTTGGCTTTAACAGAAACAGACACAAATCACAAAAAGCAGAGTGCATGGGGAGATAAAAGTATCGGGAGCTTAAGCAGCCACGATGGTGAAGGCAGTTAGAACAGCTCAAAACAATAGGTTAAATGAGTAAAAACAATGCCTGTGCACTTGTGTTATACATTTTGGTACATTTCTTTGCCATTCACTGCAAAACAACAATGTCAAATGATCAAATTATAGGTTTTGTGGAGAACATGAACACACGGTTAATTTTTCTTTCTCTATTTAAACTTGAAAGCTGTCCCTACCAATTAAGCTCCTATACAACCCAGTCATGTTAGACAAACTAAAAACATGGAACTGCAAAGTTGTTTAAAATAGAACAAATCCTTGGTATTGTTAGTTGTTGGTTGCTGATTTAATTAGAATTTGAATTTGGAGTACCAGCAGATAAATCTCCAGAGCAAGAATGAGAACCAACTACAAACTTTGAGGGGTTCGGTTGCAATTGGAGCGAGAGTTCTGTTCCTTACCCCTGCCACACTTTAATTTATTTCCCATTAGTTATAATTGTACATATTATGTTAGTTGCTTGTAAATGTTTTTTTTTTAATGTGGCAAATTCATTAATCTTGAGCTTAAATAACTTCAATTCTGGAATTACAATGTAGAACCTGTGCCACTTTAAGGTTAGATTACTAACAGTGTTGTTAAATGACCCCCACCTCCTTTTCTGTTTGTAGTCCCTCAGTCTCACTCTTCAAACCTGCAGGGTCAAGGTATATCAATTTTAGTCACAATATTCTGAGTATAGTTCTTCAAAATAATGAAGATCCACTGCATGGATAGAAGAAATAAGAGGCCCATGCAAGTCACTGACTTTGTTGTTGCTTTGGAACATACCAACTCTGGCATGCACAGGACAGTCTTTACTATAGCAAGCTCTAGTTTACCTGCCATGACCTCTGCTAATTTTTCTTCCTCTGCTTTCCTTTTCACCTTATTAAAAGAAAAATACATAATTTTCAGCACTGTGATTTTATGGTGAAGATCGAGATCAAAAGGAAAATTATTTACCTCTGAAAATCCCCTTTGGGGACATGGGGAATAAAGTATGTATGTAAAATACACTATTCAATTTTACAGGTGACATGATGGCCCTTCTATGTGTTTTTAGTTAGTTGTAGTTTGTTGTGTTTTAACAGTATGGCATGAGCCACAATTAAGTACCGATACTATCAGCCCAGTGCACAGTGGCACATGCAACATTACAGTGTAGTTGGTTGCTCCTATTTGCAGGGCGTGTTGCTACCACCCTCCAACTTGCATGTTGTGGCCTGTGCAATTATTTTATTCCAGGGTGCAGACAACAAACTTTGTCCTATTTGAACTGCCAAATCCTATGCAATATCCAAAGTTGTTAATTACGGGTACCCAACCCGAAGTATCAGGAGTGGTCAGGTTAATTAACTAACAAAGGCATACAACGTTTTCAATTTCTACCGACAGTAGTTTGACTTCATGATCATTATTGTATGTTTGAAACACTAAAATCCTTGTGGTTCAGGTTTGGCTCCTGGGTATTTTTTGTGTTGGGTGAAAGTGGGATAGTTTTGGTAGTGATATTAATTATAGTTTTAGTCCCATATTTTTCTCGACTGATCCAATAGGCCTTGTGCATATTTATGTCAGACTAGTTATTTTCACCCTAAGCCTCATGTTTGAATTGTACATCTGTGGCAATCTCATCAATGTACTCTCTAAGAAGCGAACCTGGGACCCATTTCTCGAAAGTCCCGGCCCGGGGGGGATACTCCCCCAAAATACCTATACGGGTATGTGCCGCCCAACGGGGTCGTGATTTTGGGACTCCTGATCTAGAACGGGGTATCCATTTTAGAGACGTTTCCTAGAACGGGGTATAATGTTTCGAACGCACGAAAGCTTCAAATTATCAGCAGCCATTTTTTCTAGAACGGGGTATTAAAAACTGACCTATTTCTAGAATGGGGTATCATTTTGAGTGCAAATTCTTTCTAAAACGTGGTCCAAATTTAGAAACCAGGGCGGCACATACCCACCCAAAATATACCCAAATACCCCCACCCGGGAGTCCCGGTAACTTTTCCAGCAGGAAAGCTATTTTCTGTCTGCAATATTTACATTAATGTTGCCTAGATGTTTTTGTCGGTTTTAAAGGCTACGCAATAAAATTCTAAGGTGACGAAACAATTCCGGCTAGTTTGGGGGTTAATTGCACCCTATAGATTTTGATTTTAAAATTTAGCTCTGAGCCCGGAAAGTTATCAGGACTTTGAGAAACGGGCCCCTGAAAAGAATACCCACTCAAAGTTGTCAAAGGTTTGCAAGGAATTTTGAACCGGTGAGAGTACTTATGAATAATGCATATTATCACTAAATCCCCAGGGGTTACATATGCTGGTACAGTAGTTACTTGCAGTATGCATGATATGGGTAGTCAAGGGAAATTGTAAGTGAACTACCTCCAGATCATTTTTCTTTTCTTCCAACTGTTGCAGCTCTTTCTGGCTTTTCTCAGGAACATTCTGAAGTTCTGCCAACTGCACAACAGAAACAACAAAGAAGAATTTAATAAAACTGAGCTTTTGAAATAAAAATTATTACCAACAGATGTCAACTAGATATTTTCATTGTTTTGAAAGGTATGTTAACCCATTGAAAGGTATGTTAACCCATTCGCTCCTACACCGGCCAAAACCGGCCGTACAATACTCCACTGCTTTAAAAAATTGCAACTTTCTCAATCGCGCGAACATTGCCCTAACTAGCAGTTCTGAGCATTGACTAGAAAGTCCCTCAAATTGAGATACCCAATAAACACAAAAAAGTCAGCGATTTTTGCAGAATATCAGCATTTGAATTTGGACAATAACAAAAATGACCGTTTTTAACGTCATAGAAAAACAACAAAATCACGTTTTTGCCTTTAGTTTTTTTTATTCAAATCATCATGGCAAACCCAAAAGTCAACATTCACAGCAAAATTCAGTCCTAGTCCTAGCTTAGCAGTGAATTTTTTTGCTCTTATTCTTTGCTCGGGCCGAGCTCTAGCCTCTCGTTCTAATGCATACTGACCTTGCCTCGATTTTCAATATCACCACCGCACTGCATGCTGGGAAAAAGCCAAAAATTTTGACAGCGTTCAATTCTTTCCGCACACATTTCATATTTATACTAAGTCCACAGCCACTCCGACCCACCGCCGAAATTTCGCGCTTGTTGTATTCTCCTGTGGTCGCAACTTCCAAAATATGCCGCGGTAGGTCGAGAAATTCATCCAGAGTCGAGTCCCAAAGCCACTTCGTTTCCAGGCGGCCATTTTTCCAGTTCAACGAGCAACGAGCCAAATTCGTAAACGAAGTACAACACCTAACTCGCTTCATTGAGAAGTGGACTCTGAACTACCTCCAAGCTTAATGATGCTCATCAGGCAGCTACTAAAGATGAAAAATGGCTGTGAACTTACCAAAAATCATAGATAATTCATATTCGACCCTTTATTGCAAATCAACCAAGCAAAATGAGATCGTCACAATGACGTTTCCAGTAAACTCGAGCCTTCAGTGTTTTAGAACAGCAGCACTTTCAATGGTAACTTTAAATATGGAGTCACGAAATCCTATGGGGCGTGTGAATGCAGAAAATCGCTCAAAAACGTAAAAATTCTCAGGAGTGAATGGGTTAATATTGCATGTTAATTGCGTCGACGAAGGAGACGCATCCTAATCTTGTCGGCTAGGCGGAACAAATCGAGAAAAGTGTCGGTACCAAATCTGCGCCATCTTGAAACGT
The DNA here is from genome assembly GCA_024195265.1 of Dendrophyllia cribrosa. Classification (NCBI taxonomy): domain Eukaryota; kingdom Metazoa; phylum Cnidaria; class Anthozoa; order Scleractinia; family Dendrophylliidae; genus Dendrophyllia; species Dendrophyllia cribrosa. The sequence continues at coordinate 19,321,753 of JAJLRJ010000010.1, forward strand.
CACAATAGTATCCAGCATGCTTAGCGCGTCGTCAGTCTAAGCGGAACGAATCGAGAAAAGTGTCGGTACCAAATCTGCGCCATCTTGAAATGTCACAATAGTATCCAGCATCGCGTGGAAATCAGGCATCATCCTGGGGAGCTGGGGTTCCGAAATGTCACATGTGAATAATCTATTTGTCTTGATTTAGTTTCGGATATTTTCCCGATTTTGGAATCGTACGGCTCAATATTTCAATGCCTACTAAAACTGCGCAGTGAAAAAATTGGACTAAGGTTCTTCTCCGGACCAAGTAAGTTGTTGGGTCTCTTTGGAATCAAGCAAGAAGTTACAGATTTTCCTCGCTACCGTTCTGGTATGTTTTGAATGTTCTATCTTGATTTTGCTGTGGTTCTCTGCCTGATTTGGGAGGCTTTCACCTAAATACCAACGTCGTTCTTCGCGATGTTCTACGGTACGGTGCAATTCGCTTATGTCTTGTAGCAATATTAATTCACTGACCGGCCGCGCCAGGCGAACGCAGATTAACTTTACAGTGCTCGAAATTGCGCCTGTATCGGGCGCATTTGCGACTAAAGATTTCGCAGTTTTGTGACTAAAATTTGTCTAGCTAATAAAGGAATTATATTCAACAGTCTTGTGTCTTACTTGCAACTGATAGTTGTAATTTTATCCGAAAAATCCTGCGAAATTCACGTTGAATGTTGCGTGACTTAAACATCGATAATTTTCATGCTCCATTAACGCGGTGTCCAAGAACAGGCTTTCTCAGAAATTTCTCATTTCCGGTTCCGGTATTAGTACATGTACTGAGGAATATGATTTCAGAATCGGAGAAATAACCGAAATGAAATCAAGACAAATATACTATTTATATGTCGGAAAAAGCTGGGACCTTTCGGAGTACACAGCACGGCAGGATTTTGCCCGATTCCACGGCGATAGCGTGAATTTGTTTGATGACGGCCCGACGTTTTTGCCTGCGTGACATATCTCGCGACATAGCCCTTTTAAACAGTGGCTGAATTAATTCATGAAACTGAGGTACTAGGTCAAGACGAGGTGCCACGGGATAAGGAGACGCACTATAATCCATTAACACGGTGTCCAAGAAGTTTATCACGGGAGCACTTTTTCAGGCTTTCTCAGAAATTTAAACAGTGGCTGAATTCATTCATGAAACTGAGGTACTAGGTCAAGACGAGGTGCCACGGGATAAGGAGGCGCACTATAATCTATGATTACTACTAGTTTTAATTTAAATAGTACATTATTTGTACTACTGGCTGAGAAATTTCTGAAATGAGACGAACTATATTTCAGCCCAATTTGAAATTTCCTCCTGTAGAAATTGTTGTAGTTACAGTTACCATGGCAACAGAGGCAGCTTTGTCTTGTTGTTGAAACAATGGCAGTTAGCTTTCCCAAATTTTGGCAACAATGAAATACAAGAACTAATGAAAAAAGGTTCAAAGACCAATAGGTCTTTGTACAAATGAGCAGGGCTGAAAGCTGAAAGCAAAGGATACATGGATCATCTGTACTATAGGTAGTCTCGGCCGACTATCGGCCGATATGTCAGCCGATATAGAGTGTCGGCCGATAGTCGGTCGATATATCGGTCGACAGTCGGTCGAGAGTTGATCGATAGTCGGTGGATAGTCGGTCGATAGTTGGCGGACAGTCGGTCCGTAGTCGGCCGAGTGTGGGTCAATAGTCGGCCAATATATTGCTCAATATGTCTGAGTTGCATCTCGGTCAAGTATAAGTCAAATGTCGGTGGTACATTGTATATCGGTCAAGTGTCGGTGGTATATTCAACAAAGATCCAACATTAGTTTATACCCGCGGCACAAGTAAATAGTGCTTTTCGTGCTCTCTGATTGGCTAACTCGGAGGTGAATATCCTCTGCTATTCAACGTGTTACTACTTGCGTCTCCATGATTTGAGCACTGATAGGACAGTTCACGTGTCATGGCTGTGCACTGTAGTAACTTGCAATTGGACATAGAATGGGTTACTTTTCTTATACATATCACACACACACGACCTATCTGCCACTGTCGCAAAGCATGGCAAATCCAAAATGGAGTTCCCGCCCGAAAATTATTCAAAATTTCTATAAGTCTAGAAGCACTTCAGATATCGGGCATTTCGACCACGCCACGGGATAAGAAATGGCCCACAACTCGCAATGCTGCCCTTTTTCTGATTCCAAGTGATTCCAGACTTTCCCACCGGCTCGTCTTGTCCACCAAGGCCCATTTTCACCTCGAGCGCCGAATAGTGCTTTGGGCTGATGCCTGGCAAGGACACACACTCATTTCTTCGAGGTGCCAGAGACTTTAGGATTTCCAGACATCATGATGTCCTTTCATCACCGGGCGGGTCTTAAACATGGCTTAAACCAGCACTCGACCACTGAGCTGTACGCTGTTCAGCCATGTTGTCTCAAGTAGCAAACACGATCGATTAGCCCACCTTAAAATGACGTTATGATCGTTCAGGTCATTCAGGCATGGGTCAGGAGTATTGCTGTTGCATATTCTCACGACCAGTCTGTTCTGTTATGGTGTCGTTTTGAGTTCTTCCAGCTTATGTTCCATGCAGTTTTGAAAGCAACTAGGGTCAGAATATACAGTCAAAGCACTCAAGAGGGACAGAACTCTGCTTTTTTTCAGGTGAAATTAATCAAATTCCTTAGGGTTAGTCCAAATTTGACAAGGGTTTGTGATATATTCGTTTTGCAATAAAATGAGGCCAATCTGAGCGAGAAAAAATAAAAAAGGTATAAAATTCGACATGGGTTGGTTATGCTCTCAGCCCTTCAACTGGTGTCCTTGTCTGTCATCTAAAGGAAGTGGGCAGTTTATCTAATTTTGAGGACAGAGAAACTCGAAAGCTTGCTTCCCTGCGAACGAGTACCACAAAATGACTGCACACCAATGTTATACTATAAAAGCCTGACCACCGAAGATGAAGGTAAAGTCAGCTTCATCTTTGGTGCCTCGGAAATTAGTCACCAAAGTCTCTTATTACTAAATCAAAGGCTCCTAAGAGCCAACCCGTGAATAAGAAATGCTAATGCGTAACGCAATGTTGCGGTAAGCTTATGTTTTCACACTGACACGGTTCGAGATATTTTTTAAATTAAACGTAAAGATTTTTGACGAACACACACACACACACACACACAAAAATGACATCACTTTCATAAGAAAAAAGAACTTGAGCCTCCGACTGTCAATCGCGGCTCTAATCCACAAGACCATCGCGAAACACATACTAAGATAAGACTAAATTTTGTTATTGTAAGGTAGATATGTATCAAAACTGAGATCGATTTTAATGTTGCATTAAAGACTACAAATGCGAAAGATCTTTAAGCTTATTGGTGTTTATATTCGTTTACAGCAAATTACATGTAGTTATTGTTATTGCTGGATTCAGGTTGTTCTTGCTATGAAATACATTCGTAACAAAGCATTACGTCACTAAGTTTACAGCTGAGTGATGGAACGAGTGAGCGGTAACGTAACATTGCAGGTTTTTTTTGGAAATTAAATGTAACAACTTTTGACGAACGCAAACAAACAAAAAAAACAGTAATTTTCAGTTCAAAAAAGATAAAGCTGACCTGACGAGAATCGAACTCACATCTGTCAGCTCTGTTGTCTGATCGCTTTCACACTGCACCACCAAGGATTACCAAGGTCAAATTTTGTTATTTCAACTTAGATATGCGGAAAAGTTTACATCTGAGTGATGGTACGAGCGGGTGAGTGAATTAGCCGCTGTTACCGATAACCCATTTATTACGCTTGCGCGTATTCACAGGTTAAAAATGATGAAAAGATGAAGCAGAGATGGCGAGTTGTCATTTTAGTTTTGGTCATGGTTCAATGATCAAACATCAATCATTTATGCGAGAATAAACAGATGGAGTGAGCATTAGAAAAAGCAAAATTTCTCAGCCTTGTAGTGTAAACAAATAATACAATATTATGGTTTCTACAAGGAATTTGGGATAAAACCTCTTGTAATATTTCAAAATAATTTGTCCCAAATATCACTGGATGTTTTGGCTCGAGAAATTTATCCCAAATACCCCTAGAAACCATTGTTTTACCTACAGGTATACTAATATCAACTAGACAGCAATATAAATCAAAGGCTCCTAAGAGCCAACCCGTGAATAAGCAATGCCAACACGTAACGTAATATTGTGGTAAGCTTATGTTTTCACACTGACACGGTTCAATATTAATTTTTTTTATTAAATTAAACTTAAGGATTTTTGACAAATGCAAAAAGAAAAATACAGTACATCACTTTCGTAATGTTCAGTCCAAAGAAGAATGAAAAAAATAAAAGGAGGTCCTGAGCGAGCCTCGAACCTCCGACTGTCATTCCGCACGCTAAACCACTCAGCCATTGTGATCACTAACTTGGAAAAGAGTGAATTTAATTACTTCAAGGTAAATACGCATCAAAATGTGTTTCTGGGTTGGAAAATCCTTTTTGATCGATTTTAATGTTGCATTGAAGACTCCAAATGCGAAACATCTTTAAGCTTGTTGTTGTTTATATTCGTTTACAACAAATTAGTTATTGTTATCGCTGGATTCACGCTGTTCTTGTTACAAAACGCATCCGTAACAAAGCATTACATCACTAAGTTTACAGCTGATGGAAGGAGTGAATGAGCGAGCAAGTGAGTGAATTAGCCACTGTTACCGATAACCTGTTCATTACGCTTCGTTCAAGGGTTAATAAAAATTGTTTCAGAATTAGATAATGATGCACAGTACCTTTTCTTTTTCTTTTTGAAGATTCTTCTGCAACTTTTTTTGATTTTGTTTTGAGTGTTTAAATTCCTAGAAAACAGGACATCAAAGTACATGTAAGAACTCAACATACCTAATAAATTCCTGATAATTTTCTTGCTAGACAGAAAGTACAGTATATTCACCAATTTCATGGACATTATTTCAGAAAACATTGTTCAAGTATAGCCACTCTAGCACAGGTGACATAGGCACAGCTAAAAATGCAAAACAAAGTAGTGACAAGACAAAAGGGTGAAGATGAAATACACAGTCAGGCTTGTTGAATTGTCTGTGTAATAGTGGCTACACAATACTATTTTTTCTGTATGCTGGCAATGCATTTTTCTGGAAAAAATCACATCGCCTGTCCAACAAAAATTGCTTGAGTGTGGAGCCACTGTGGGGAAGCTTGCAGCCTTCTGAGATGAGGGCAATTGAAAAAACTCACATAATTTAACCTGTTTGATCAACATGAGCCAAATAAGGAAGACAAGTACCAAATAAGGAATTACATGAGAGACAAGGCCGCAGTGGTGATTGTGGGCTCGAATTTGGTTTTGCTGTCTAACATTTACTATTATTTTATGCTAAAATGTCATTTTTTAATGTTTTGACATGCAATTAAAGACAACACTAATATTATTTATGGGCGTAAATTGGGCAGGGAATATAAAAATACAGGTATATACTGGCAAGACTCGGATTAACCCACCAACCGGATAAACCCACCAGATGAGGGGCCTCAGCCCATGGCGCTATGCCGAGGGGGTGCCTCGTGCCTGTACTGCAAGGTGGGCATCGACGCTGGGATAATGTCCTGGGGCCATCAGTTAACCCAGTCCAGCAGAGTATCGTATGCCCCCTCCCAGATGGGGCTTTAGCACAGGGTTGAAGGGGTACCACAGGCAGCAATTACCCACCCAAAGCACCGAGTGGAACGAGAAGTACCCTGTGCAAAGCCTTTATAATCCCACCCAGTAACCGAACCTGGAAACCTTATGAATTACGAAGATGCTTTCCATGTTGGGGCATTGAATAAACATTATTGATCAATGATTGAGTGGGTATAGATGTCAACTTATAACAGTTCAAAGTATTAGGGGTACAGTGTATGAAGGCCACTCTTACACTTAGCTAACCCTAAAGGCCCTACCCTCTGCCATGCAGCAAAGGCTGGGAGCAGACATCCAAATGTGGAATGGAATGAACACAACTGCATGGGGGGAGAGGGGAGTAAGGGGAAAATAATTAATAGGTAATGTGATTTTAAGAATATTGTCAATCAAAATAAACTTAATATTGTATCTACAGCATGACAATGAAACATCCTAGTGTTCTCAAGCTAGCAATATCTGGAGAGGCAAGAAGCTTAGTTCTGAGGAACTTGAAGAATAGTTTGTCTTAAGTGTTCTGATGTATGATTGATATGTGACTGAGCCGCGTGGGTGAAATGAGGTAACGAGTATGACACAGACAATTCCCGTTTATGTCAATTTATTAACCAAACAAAGTGAGTGAGGAACAAAAAAGCAACACTTAGTCTAGAAAAAGGGCAATAGCGCCACTACAAGCGAGGGGAGAACTCTAAAAGGGCTTATACTGAACTTGTGCTCTCAACAATGGACTCTAACTTGTGTGTAATTTATGATGTGATGGGTGTCTTAAGTTTTATATGGACTCGTACACAATAAACAAGGAGTTCAAAAAACCTTTTGGCTGACATCCTGTTTTTAACAATTTGTTCTCTTCCTTTTAGTGGTAAAATGGAAGAAAAGACAGAGCTAGATACAACACATAAAACCACAAAGCATGACCTAAATTTGGTTGTTTTCCATGAGAAAACAATAAATTAATGGAACCGCAAAATTTTGAACAAAAAGATTGCTTTGTCACGCTTGTTCAAGCTGTAGGTTACAGATAGGCATCAGAATTCCAGCAGCCAACGATATGATGAGCCAATCAGGAAGACCAGCAGCTCCTGTAGTCGTGGGAGCTCCAATTCTGGTTTGAGAAAACTCAGATAATTTAACATGTTCAATTAACAGGTAGAAAGTGCCAAATAAGGAATTACATGCGAGATGAGGCTGCAGTGGTCATTGTGGGTTTGGTATAGATGTTGCTTTCTAACATCAACTATAATTTTGTGCTAAAATATTATTTTCTGTATGCTTGCAATGCATTTTTCAGGAAAACATCACATCACCAGTCCAACAAAAATTGCTTGAATGTGGAGCCACTGCCCACAACATCAAACATCTAATGATGGACATCTCACACAATCAACCAGCATACATGTACATGACATATATTTAGTGCAAATTACAGGGTCATTTTTAGAAATGTGGTTGCATGTACAAATTCCAATGGCCAACTGTTATTTCCACCTCTGGAAGTCATCATAAAAATCATGAAAATACGGTAAGCTCTCTTAAGACAGACACGTACCTCTGTAAGGCAGACACCTCTCTAAGATGGACATCAATTATTGCCTGGTTCTGGCCAAATTTAACTTCTTTGTCTATAATTTTAACTCTTTATAAGGCAGACAGCTAGATTTGGTCTTGAAGGTGTCCACCTTAGATAGAGTTCAATGTAAATCATTTATGCTGTAGCTTAATATATAGTTTATACAAACCTCGCGCAGTTTCAAGTCATCTCTCTCATATGCTGCAAAGTTCTTCTTGGTTTCTTCAGTTACTTTTGCAAGTTCCTCATATTTCCTGAAAAATTGTTAACAAAAAGACAGAAATTCTACTCAACTTTAAGTTCTTAAAGTGTACACCCATGACACATCTGTCAGTACTACAATGAAACCCACTTTATAATCACCTTATCGTGACTCCTTTTGTTACAATAATTTGACCCTCATTGGGTAACATTTTGGACTGAAAACTCAAAGCACTTTTCTCAGTTTTATTACAGGACTCAACATGATTATCAAAAACTATTTACTGGCCAATTTTGCATGATTTTTGCAACTTATAGACATGTAAAAATATACGTATTATTTATAATTTTATTTTAGAGTACAACACTTTTTGAAATCACTATAACTACAAGTTATGGATGCTTGAATTAGTTCTGCATTCATGATGCTACTCACTTTACAGCTTTCTTGTGCTCCTTGGCCTGGGCTTTCTTTTTATCTACAATATATACATGGCAAAAAAAATGTATATATATTATATAATTATAAATAATTTATATATAAATTATGGAAACGCCATAAACAGGTTAGTTAATAGTTAGACATGTAAACGGACTCGTAGTTCAACTCAAGTAGTTTATTCAGCCATTACTACAAAAGCACATGCTCGAGTAAAAGTACTGCATGCAATAACTTACACGTGACGTAATCAACACGCGTGACATAGAAGAATCGTTACGTTACATACAATCATACAAGAGTAGATACTGTTACATCTCCCCTCTTTTAAACAAAACAATTCATAACGATAATAATTATAAAGAATGATATGCATAACTTATGATAGTGTTCATGACTAATCTCCAACGATAGTGTTCAACATATTTCAAGTGTTCAAGTATTTTAAATGTCTAGTCTGTCTGGAGGTTTTGAAGCGCGTCCAGATCTTGTTGTATAGGCTTGTCCGTCCTTAGGGGGGGTAGCTGAGTAATCTTGCGATGCTGTTGTCTCAGGAGTAGTTGGTGGTGGTTCATTAATGCTGTCATCCTTTACCTCAGGTCTGGGTTTTAACTGTGATCGAGTGCGACGGTAGACACCTTCTGTTTGGTCGTTCTTAATGATGAAGGATCTTGGTTCCTTCGCAGGTCTGATAACTGTTCCTCGTTCCCATCTCTGAGTGTGGTGGTCATAGATGTTGATTGGTTGACCTGGTTGGAATGGTTGTAGTGTCGGTCCAGCAGTCTTGTTGTAGTAGAATGCTTGTAGCTTTTGTTGCTGGTACAGCTCTTCCTTTGTTTTACTGGTAGCGTCGCTGACACGTACATGTTTGGACATTGGTAGAGTGGTCCTGAACTTACAGTTGTTCAGCAGTTCTGCTGGAGATTTCAAGTTGCTGCTGACAGGTGTCGTACGGTAGGATAGTAGTCCAAGATAGGGGTCTTCTCCTTCTTCATCACATTTCTTGAGGATATTTTCTACTGTCTGAACCATGCGTTCTGCAGAGCCATTCGACTGGGGGTACATTGGGGAGCTGGTGACATGTTCTACTCCATAGGTCTGCGTGAAGTCGCGGAATTCCTGTGATGCATACTGAGGACCGTTGTCTGTGGTAAGCTGTTCCGGTATCCCATGTTCGGCGAAGATGCTTTTCAGGTGGTTGATGATGGCATGGGAAGTAGTGCTGGTGAGCTTCCTAACGATTGGAAACTTGCTGTACTTGTCAGATACCAGGAGGTATTGGTTTTCTTTGAACTCAAACAGATCTGAGCTAAGTATCTGCCATGGGTAGCAGGGTGGTTCAGGCTGTAGGATTTGCTGCTTCTGTTGTTTTCTTTGATGTGCTTGGCAGGTGGCACAGTTTTGGACTAGGTTGGTGACATCTTTGGTGATGCCTGGCCAAAATACCGTTGATCTGGCTCGTAGAAGGCACTTCTCTTGTCCAAGATGTCCGTGGTGGATGGTGTTTAGAGTGTCATGCCTGAGCGTGGTAGGCATGACTATCCGCTCTTGCTTCAGGATGATTCCGTCCTCAATGGTGAGTTCCTCGCGGAAGTTCCAGTAGTTGTGGAGTGCTTTAGGGCATTCCCTGCTAGTCGCAGGCCATCCCTTATGTATCACATCACGGAGCTTGCTTAACATTGGGTCATTGGCTGTCTCGTTGCGAATCTGTTGAAGCTTTATCGGTGATGCTGGGAGATTCTTTGTGATCTGATGGATGTCTAACTGTGGGAATTCTCCTTCGGGTGAAGCTGGCTGTGGTGATACTCTGAAGAGGGCATCGGCGATGGGTACTTCCGCTCCCTTTACATACTTCACGGTAACGTCGTACTTCAGAGCTTGTAGTACAAACCTCTGTAATCTCGCAGGGCAGCTGCTTAGTTTCTTCTTGAAGATTGTCTCGAGTGGCTTGTGATCGGTGTGGATAGTGCAGGACTTGCCGTAGATGAAGTAATGGAACCTTTCGAGTCCCCAGACAACACCGAGTGCCTCACGTTCAATGTTACTGTATCGCTGTTCAGTCTCGGTAAGGGCTTTAGAGGCAAAGCAGACAGGCTGTCCATCTTGTAGTGGTACAGCGCCTAATCCTTTCAGCGAGGCTTCAGTTTCAATGACGGTTTCTGCATGTGGGTCGAAGTACCTAAGTACGCCGAGTGACGAGACTGCTTTCTTGACCTCGGTGAAGGCTTGGTTGTGCTCAGGTCCCCAGGAGTATGCTGTGTCTTTCTTGGTTAGGTCCCTCAGTGGTGCTGACAGGGTAGCTAGGCGTCCGGAATATCTCGTCAGATAATTGACTAAGCCGAGAAAACTCTGTAGGCTCTTGACATCCTCAGGCGGTTTCATGTCTAGGATTGCTGATACTTTCTTGTTGTCAGGTTTGATTCCTTGTGGCGTCCAGGTGTGTCCAAAGAAGCTGACTTCCTTACACTTGAACTGCACTTTGTCTTTGTTGAAGACCATGCCCTTCTGTTGTGCTCTTTCCATGAGTTTGGTCAGGTTTATGTCATGTTCAACTTTAGACGATCCATATACAAATGTGTCATCAGCGATACCAGTGACGCCATTGAGGCCTTCGAATGTTGTGTCGAGCTGCTTTTGAAACACGTCCTGTGAAACAACAAGGCCAAACGGGAGACGTTTGAAGCCTAGTCTAGACTAGTTTCCTAGTCCTTAAAAAGCGGTCCGGGTAGCTGCTTAGGAGGGTTTCCTTGGTTAGCAGTGGGGTGTTCTCTATGCTGCAGTTAATGGTGACAAATCCGAGTTCCTCACATGTCTTACAACCTAGCATGGAGGGTCCTTGTACATTGGTTACTGTGAAGGTCACTTCCTTTATCCTGTCTTTGTGATGGATAAATAGCTGACAGGTACCCATGCATTCAATCTTTTGGCCACCATAAGGTGTGAGGATTTGAAGTGGTGCAAGTGCTTTGTCACTAGGTGAGGCAATGATATTGTCAAACTCAGTCTTAGATATTACATTAGTCTCTGCGCCCGTGTCTATTTTGCATACTATCGAGGTAGTTTTCTTGTGGTAGGGCTTAGCAGTAATCTCAACTGTTGTGAAGACTTTACTGCGGTCGCTGTTGTTTACGCTGTCTACCACAAGTGATCCCAGGAACATATCATAGTCCGAGTCAGAGTTATCTTCTTGTTCACTGGCTGTATGGTTCTGTACTCCGTGTACTTGGCTTCTTTTCTGGCAAACTTTGCTGAAATGACTGCGTTTGTGGCAATAGTTGCATTCAACACCGCTAGCTGGACACCTTTTGTCGCCTGTATGGGACTCATTACCGCATCGGTAGCATAGTCGCTTGTCGTTTCTTTGGTTTTGGGCTTTGTTGTCTCTCTGGACTCTCTGTTTGGTGTTGGTGTTGCCTTTGGCTCTGTGTAGTGAGTTGACTTGTGTTGCATCCGCTTCGCTTGTCATTGCTTGGAGCTGTAGCCTGGTAGCTTCGTGAGTGCGAGCGATTTCTCTGGCTTTCTTGAGTGTGAGGTCGTTTCCTTCGGCGATACATTTTTTTCTTATGATGTCAGAATCAATGCCGAACACGAGAGCATCTCTCAGTAATTCGTCGTGGAGCTCAGGCAAATAGCCACTATTTTGAATCAAAAGCTTAGCTTCTGTCAGGAAATCATCGAGGGGTCGTCCGTTTTGCCTCAAGTTTCGGAGATAGAAGCAGTTAAGTATGTGGTTGGACTGGGGTTTCACATGCTCTTCGAATTCGTCGAGTTTGTTTTGTTCTTCTCTGCTCAAGTTCCATGTGTTGAACAAGTCTAGACTGTAGTCACCGGTCCACAGAAGGACATATCGACATCTCTGCTCGTTGGTTCGTGCCTTGAGTGGTCCATCGAATAGAAGTTCGCATTTCTGTCGGAAACGCTTGAATCTCTGAGGTAAATCTGGTCCCGGAGTCCAGTTGATTTTCGGTGATTCGAAACCTATTAAATCACTCATTTCGTTCTTGATCAGTTCTTGTCTTAAGTCTTGATGGGTTTCTTGACCTTTTAGTCGGTGATCCCACTTCTGACAACCATGTAAACTGACTCGTAGTTCAACTCAAGTAGTTTATTCAGCAATAACTACAAAAGCACATGCTCGAGTAAAAGTACTGCATGCAATAACTTACACGTGACGTAATCAACACGTGTGACATAGAAGAATCGTTACGTTACATACAATCATACAAGATTAGATACTGTTACAAGACATACATACATGTAGGCATGATAGTTGATTTTAAAGCATTTAGCAATAGTGGCATTGTAGTTTAATGCTTTAAGTAAACCTCTTTTTGTTGTCAACCTTCATTATAATTCAACACATTGATAGACTGCCCAAATAATATATGGGCATGGCACTCGTGATATTGGCCTCTCTACACAGGGCTTGAGACTAATGGTAGCCAACTAGCCAAAGTCTAGTACAAATTCAGTTTTGGCTAGTGGAATTTTGCTTTCACTAGCCATTTGGGTAGTAAAAATCCTGAAGCACCAGATGAAACCAAACTGAAAATTTACGTTTCCATGTACGTTGGTACAAATATGTTCGTTGGTACGTTAGTACTTTCGTTAAGTCATTAGTCTTACATTTTCAACATTTTCCTGTACATTCATATGTTCATAAGGTGTTAGTCTTATCTTCTCAATGTTTTTTTCCCGTATGTTCATACATTCGTACATTCGTAAGGTGTTAGCCTTTATCTTCACAATGTTTTCCATATGTTCTTACGTTTGAACATTGTTTTTCTCATAAGGTGTTAATGTTATGTTGTCAATGTTTTTTCGTACATTCGTGCGTTCGTGAGGTGTTAGCGTTATCTTCTCGTCGTTTTCCCATACATTCGTAACATGTAAGTCTTTAGTTATCTACTCGACGTTTTCCTCTACATTAGGACATTCGTAAGGTGTTAGTCTTATCTTCTAAACGTTTTTCCATACGTACATGTAGGACATCCAGAGGGTGTTAGTCTTATTTTCTCAACGTTTTTCCATACATTAGGACATCCAGAGGGTGTTAGTCTTATCTTCACAACATTTTTCCTTACGTTAGAACGTTCATAACGTGTTAGTCTTATCTTCTCAACGTTTTTCCGTAATTATGTTAGCAGGTTCGTGGTGTTAGTATTAGATTTATGAAGAAAACTAAAAAATATGACCAAACTGTGGTTCTGAGTCTTGGAGATTTTTTTCTTAATCAGTGTTACACATGTTATTGTCAACCCCGCCCAATCCCCACCCCCACCCCCACCCCCACCCCCTGTACTATTCTGGCTAGTGAAAATTTATTTTGGCTAGTGAATTCAAACCTGTCACTAGCCACTAGGCTAGTAGGCTGAAAAGTTAGTCTCGAGTCCTGCTACATGTATGTGACATAATTATATCCAGCCGTGGTGGTAATTTTGCAAAAATAAAGGGACTCTATAAGGGATTCTATTGTTAGTAGTGCAAAAGTACAGTCAGTTTTATGCAAGCTTGAGCACTATAACTCAGTGTTCTCCCTAGATTTTGTCTCAACAGCTAACATCTACAGTGTAAGGGAGTTTTCTGAAGTGGTAAAAGGGGCCACGAGGCCCCTTTCCACAAGGGGGTCCAGGCGGCACGAAAATTGACCAATCATAGAGTGCATACTAACTGCGAGATATAATAAATGGAATTTATTTACTGGTGACAAGAACATGTACACTGTACCTGTAAATTCGGTAAGTTCCTTCTTCAAGTCATCATATCCCTTTTTGATCTCATCTCTTTTTTCCACTGCCTTTTCTTCATTCAAGGAACACTCATAACTGCAGATTCATATAAAATGCTAAAAGTTAAAACCTTTTGGCACAATCAGGTCTCGAAAAAAGTCTCGTCCGGTCATCTGGGACAAGTAGATTTTTGTGTGGGCAAGTAACTTTTCCCACTCACTTGCTGGATGGATAGGATAGAGTTCTTCTTTCAGATTTTATAATGTTGTTTGTAAGGCAAGCATCTCTGTTGTAAACCACATCATCAACAGTTGCCATCACATTCGACATGAAACAACAACAAAAAAGTTTTGGTTGTCTGGGATTAAGGGCTGTGAAGAGAAATTTCTTTGCTTTCTTTGCCACCCTCCAAGTGGCAACCATTTTATATTAGGCGCCATGCGGTCACTAAAATTTTGGCCCTGGCAACCTGCTTCAAAGAAAATTTGCTAACCTTAAAGAGGCACTAGTCGCCAAAATGGCCACTGATGAAAAAAAAAAAACTTGGAGGGTTGTTCGTGCCAAAGAGAGCTCTTTGTGATCGACCATTTAACTAGGTGCCACAGTACTTTTTCAATTAAATATGGATTTACGAAATGGATTGCTACAACCCCCTGAATGGGATGCTAGTTCATTTGGCCACCAGTATCTTTTATACATGTACATGTACATCAGAAAGGGGGGAAAGCAATTCTGAGCTCAGAAACTACAGCAACAGTTTTGCTGTTTCAATTATTAAACAATTATATTATTATATACACTTTCATGGCTCTACCAAATTTGTGCACTACATGTACAATGTATGTTTCAAAGTTGACAAATTTTGGATTCCTCAATTTGACAATGTGATTGACTGAATTTTGTCAAACAATTTCTGAGGGACTTGCAAACACGCATGCAGTCAGGGGTTTCATTAGAAGCCGGCAAACGGTGAATTCCGCCAGCTACTTCCTAAATTATCGCCGCCTACTTTTCGATTAATTTCACTGAAGTTGATGCCCAGAATGCTGGAAATGCCATTTCCGAGTTCCTAGATTTCTTAGAGGAAAGGGGCCTCATGGCCCCTTTGTTGCCACTGCCATCTATTTTATAAATATTGCCACTTGCTCTTAATTTTATTGAAACCCCTGTGCAGTTGTCCAAAGTTAGCTGAAATCCACTGTAAACCTTTTGTTCCCTAAGAGCAGTTCTCTGTAAGAATCGAGAAAAGTGGGAAATGAAAATTTTTGACCCCCCTTCATATTTTGCATGCAGATAGGTCTTCAGGGGGGGATGTTCAAAAATGACCTTTGTTAAGGTCGTTTCTTCTTTGTTGCCATGGCAACACTGGATGTTTGTTGGTGCCACTAAACCCAATTTTGACCTCAGAAACGTCCTTAAAAAGTGCAAAATGTAAGACATAGTTTCTCCAGTCCATTAATACTGAACAAATCAAGACTTTCACCAGATGTAAAACCTTTATTCTAGTTTACATTTATGCATGTGGCATTTTGTTACATCAACTGCACATGAACTTAACGGTCAATGGTGATGGTGTTTCAGCCATTTTAGTTGACGAGTAAAACTAGCAATACCTTTTCTTGAATTTTCCCAAAAGTACGCTGATTCTAGAACTCAAACTACGTCGCTAGTTTAAATAGATACTCTAGTTACTAAATCTATAAAAATCTCTGCAGGGCGGGTTAATTTTGGACTTTGGTTCACTGAGGAAAAACTTTCAAAAATCATTTGTTGTAAACTTTGGTGAAATTAACATTACGTTCATTCGACAGAAATCCTTTAAGAAAACTCAATCGGTCTTCAGGCTTAAAGAATAACATGCACTCTATCAATGTCTGGTCAAATCGGCTGTTAATAGCCGTTATTTTTTTAACAATCTCAATCCAAATAAAGCTTACTTTACTGTTTTCTGCAGTTCTCAACTTTCGAAGAACGAGTCGGTTCTTTCCGCACAGCATACATTTTCGGCACAAAATTCGGATATCTAAACCATCTCTTGTGGCTGAGCATGCTGTTTGTCTTCAGTGGAGGTCCATTAACCCATCACAGTGCAAATAACAACAGCTTTTGTAGTACCCGGAAGGACACCGAAGCAAGCCATCATCGGAAGCTTTGTTCGTCCACAAACATTTATAATCTGGATTTACGGTATTTTTCTCCGTCACATGTCATCATTCGCTCCAATTTTCTGATTAATAGTTTAACGATCAATTACATTTAGCTAAACATTTTACCGTCTTTCTTTCGCCTTTCTTTCGTACATGTAGTTCAGGCCACCAGTTCAGGCAAAAACATCTCTGGTCAGCGGTATAACTAGAATACGATTTGACTTCATAAAATGCCAACATGGCGTCCGCATCATATTGAGGTGCCAGAAAGTATTAGAATTGGAATGTCAGAACTCTTCTTTTCTTAGATTTTCTTTCTATTTACAGTAGATTACATTTCCCGTACACTTCTTTGCTGATAAAAACGAAAATGTGAACAAAAGGTGAACGACTGGATGCTTTCTTCTGATATTATAACTCTTGCTCTCTTCTGTAGCTGACTTTCGTACAATATTTTCGTTTTTGGTAAATGCCTGTTCTGTGACTCGGTGAGCTGCTTCTTTTATTTATTTATTTTATTTTCTGCAAAGCAAGGAAAGTACGAGCAGATTTGCCGTCTCCTTAGGAATACTTCAACTGTAAACTACCGAATTTTTGCGTCTTTAACTTTTCTTGGCATTTTCTTTGTTACCACTTCGATCACTCGTCCTCTTTTAGTTCATATCTCTCTATGCAAAATTTGCTTTCAAGAAAGAACTTTTGATTTTCGCTGAATCTACTTTCATCTGTTAATGGCCACCCAACCATCAAAACAAATTAGTTCTAGCGCGCTCGCCGCTCAAAGCTGCAGCTGTTGCGTTCCGTTTGTCTTTCTAACTTGCATATTTTTGCCACGAGTAACTTTGCGTCACCAGGGCCGTAGCCAGTATGAGGCAAACTGAGGCACTTGCCTCAGTCATGATCTCAGTGTTTTGTTTAAATGTAGTCATCATAAAGACCCTAAATAGCTAGGTGGGAAATTTAACCACGGATATTGCCTCAGTCCTTATTTTTTTCTGGCTACAGCCCTGGTCACTAACGTAAGTGCCGTAGTTACAGTGTTTCTGAAGTGCATAGTATCCAACAAAATAAATTTGTACACACTTTTTAGGGGAAGGAGAGTATATAATTGAAGTATTACACTAGGAGATAAGAACCGTAAATCCTCTGTTAAATGCCCCCCCTCCCCCTAATACTTAATAGACTAAGAGGGAGAAAGATTGCAGTTCACCACTCTTTTTATACTCATAAAATTACAATAGGTTCCCACAACTTAATATCTATGATGCGGATGTCACTCAGATCTCAATGTCGGAAAATGGAAAAACTGGAAGAAGAGTACACTCTAGTCTGTTTCTTCCTAGTTTTTTTGCTTTACCAAATCGCAACCATCAAAGCGTTTCTCATCATGAATTCGTACTCGCATTGGTACGGTAAAAAATGTATCGGTACCGATAAGATAAACGGGAGACCCACAAAACAGACGAACTTGATGGGAACTTTTGAACCTCTGAAAAAGTAAACTTTGCTCATGCAAAGGAATATCGTATTTTTAGGTGGTTTTCGCATTTTCTGATTAATGCAAAGCTCAATAGAATACAGTCTGCGGCTATAATTTTGTTTTCTGACGTCATTTGATGATCACTTTGGCGACTGAAATTTTGCTTCTTCCATTGAAAAATAGCTGTCAAAGGACAAAGAACGCTCGCCAAATGGCAAACTTTTCTTCAAACTGTTTATTACATGTATATTTCCCACCATTTTCTTGCCGGTAGTTGCTCTTGAGCTGATTGTCTCATAACAGGCTTAAGATAGTTTTATGTGTCGCCGTATGTTTTTCGGCAGACACGTGATTCCTCGAATTTTAATTGCGTCGACTTCTAAGATATGCGGCTGAAATACTAGCCATTTCCTTACAGCCGATTTCACTGTGTAGACCCGGCCGGGGTTTTTCAGACATGATTCACCGGCTATGATTCGCTCGTCATGAATCGCTCATCATGATCAGACAGCTGTGAATAAAATTCACCCATAAACGGAGTTCACAGAGTAAATACTGACTTCCTGAAATAGTCCATCGCATGGATACCGCCAAAAATAAAACTAAAGGCAATACCCATGCCTATTGTTTGGTACTTTATTTTGTTCACGTGTCTACGTATCAGAAAACAAAAGAATGGGAATATGTACCCTTAGGCTGTTCAACGTAAAAGGAATAGAATAGACAGTCAGTGACAATGTAATAGGATGAGGACGCCATGTTAAACACTTTACGAAGGAACGTTGTATTTTAGATTCTACCGCTGACCAGCAGGGCTTTGCCTGAACTGGTGGCCTGGACTTCGAAAGACGTATAAAGAACGGAGAAAAAAAGGGGTAAAATGCCTCGCTTAATGTGATTGACTGTAAAAGATTAATCAGAAAACCGTTTTATCTCCTTTTGGAGCGAATGATGACATGTGACGGAGAAAAATACCGTAAATCCAGATTATAAATGTTTGTGGACGAACAAAGCTTCCGATGATGGCTTGCTTCGGTGTCCTTCCGGGTACTACAAAAGCTGTTGTTATTTTTTGCATTGTGATGGGTTAATGGACCTCCACTGAAGACAAACAGCATGCTCAGCCACAAGAGATGGTTTAGATATCCGAATTTTGTGCCGAAAATGTATGCTGTGCGGAAAGAACCGACTCGTTCTTCGAAAGTTGAGAACTGCAGAAAACAGTAAAGTAAGCTTTATTTGGATTGAGATTGTTAAAAAAATAACGGCTATTAACAGCCGATTTGACCAGACATTGATAGAGTGCATGTTATTCTTTAAGCCTGAAGACCGATTGAGTTTTCTTAAAGGATTTCTGTCGAATGAACGTAATGTTAATTTCACCAAAGTTTACAACAAATGATTTTTGAAAGTTTTTCCTCAGTGAACCAAAGTCCAAAATTAACCCGCCCTGCAGAGATTTTTATAGATTTAGTAACTAGAGTATCTATTTAAACTAGCGACGTAGTTTGAGTTCTAGAATCAGCGTACTTTTGGGAAAATTCAAGAAAAGGTATTGCTAGTTTTACTCGTCAACTAAAATGGCTGAAACACCATCACCATTGACCGTTAAGTTCATGTGCAGTTGATGTAACAAAATGCCACATGCATAAATGTAAACTAGAATAAAGGTTTTACATCTGGTGAAAGTCTTGATTTGTTCAGTATTAATGGACTGGAGAAACGATGTCTTACATTTTGCACTTTTTAAGGACGTTTCTGAGGTCAAAATTGGGTTTAGTGGCACCAACAAACATCCAGTGTTACCATGGCAACAAAGAAGAAACGACCTTAATAAAGGTCATTTTTGAACATTCCCCCTGAAGACCTATCTGCATGCAAAATATGAAGGGGGGTCAAAAATTTTCATTTCCCACTTTTCTCGATTCTTACAGAGAACTGCTCTTAAGTGCCCTTGCTGATGTCAGTCACTTAAAGAAAAAATTACAAAAAGATAAAAGACAAATAACTTACATGTATCTCTGGAATAGAACATTTCTTTGTTTTGTGATAGAGTTCTCCATATTTAAGTACTCAACTGCTTCATTCTTGGACCCTTCCAGTTCATCTTTCTCTTTTTCTACAGCTTTCACTCTGTTGAGCTGAAAACAATAGAAAACAACGAAACATTTTTACTAACAATCACTCAGTCCCTTTATGACACTTCAGGTCAATAAATACATTTTAAAAAAGATGTCCAAAAATGTTTTGGTCTGATTGGCTGTTGTTTATATTGTGGTTTAAATTTTTCTTTGGTTTGAAAATATTCACACCAGTTTAATTTTTATATCCCTTTTTCTCAAAATGCATTATCATAATCTCAGACTAAGGAAAACTGGTTTGAACATTTTTAAACAAAGAAAAATTTGAACTACAACATTCACATACAGTTCATAAGTATGTATGTATGTATGTATGTATTTACCAGCCATTATTTAGCAACAGAATGCCAAAATATGACATACAGTGTACATGTAGGACTGTTAGGCTCACAGCCCTTCAATTGTTTGTTGAAGTTGTCAGTTTATTTCTAAAACTCCATCATTATTGCAGCAGATTATTGCAGCAGATTACTGCAGCAGTCACATACAGGACATTACACAGAGTTTCACTGTAATGTTTAAATAATTAATTATACTCACGTCTTTCACCCCAGTAGGGTTAAAATTATGACAATAAATTACCTTTTCTCCCCGAGCTTCATTCAAAGCCTCAACCTCATTAGCCAACTGTTCAATTGGTTCTTTGAATCGACTTGATCCAATAATGTCCTCTAAGTACTCCAGCATACCTTCCTCGTGTTCTGATAGGGCCTTTGGTTTCATCATGGAAATCTGCTCAACTTCTCCCTGGTAAAAATGGAAAATTGATGATTCAGAAGACTTTCTTATATGCTCTAATATTCAAGACACTTACATGTAAATGCTTAGCTGACAAGGGGCTGTCAAACTGTCTATTTTTGTTTCCAAATTATGCAATTATACTTAAGTTTTCAAAGGTAATAAAAGGTATTTTAGGGATAATGACAACTATTACTTTTTTTATATAAATACATTTCTAAAAACACATTTAATTTCCAATTCCAGTAAACAACTGCATCACTTTTGTGGTGGTTGGGTACCTGCGATATTCAAAAGCTTCCACCATTGGCAGCCAGCTCCAACATGGAGATCATCCCCATGGCTGGCATATCCTAGCAATCCAGACAAGAGCTCCCACACAAAGGAAAAAAAGAAGGCACCTGTCACACTGTCAAAAAACAGTGGAAAACAGGGAGGGAGGGAGAGAATGTCCAGATGGAAAGACTGCACTAAAATCCTCTAAAACGCTAGGCCAATGCCCTGCTCGAACATGCTAGGGCTCCCAGAGCGTATGGAATCATGCTATAGTGTACATGCGCCTGATTCTGCTGCCCACAAGGCAACCATGGGCACTGTCCATGTTAACCCTGTCAAATTGCATTCACATGTTACTACATGCAACCCTGAGAATCACATAAAGTAATAATGGATCCTTTTGTTTTCATATGGCAGCTTGTTCTACAAAATGTTCAGGGATATCTAAATAAGTGGCCGGGTATTCTAGTACCACTCCCAAAGTTCTTGGCTCGAAGTTTTAAGTTTCGAGGATTGATTAATGTTGTTTGAGTTTTGAATGACTGTCAACTTAGTCTTTAGCCTGAGAAATGAGCACCAAAATCTCGATATACATGTATTGTCTTGTCTAAAATCTCGATATTGTGGAGCCCCAGAGTGTGACGCGCAAAGAACAATTTTCTATTGTCCAACTTCAAAGTGGATTTACTTGGGAAGGAATGAAAATATCGAAGCTTCACACGGTTTGTTAGCCCATTAACTCTTGAGTGACAGACCAGTTTGTTTTGATGTTCGCACTAACACGGAGGCTGGTAATTCAGTGAAGCAAACACCGTCAGTTTTGCGTATGTAGGCTCATCTATAGTTTTTTGGGGTTTTCGATAAAAATAGCATGCATATGAAAGATTTTCAGGAAGGCACCCTTGAAGGTTGGCAGTAACCTTAAAAGCATAAAACCTTCTACAATAATAGCCTCTTTCATCCATGCTGCTAACACAAAAGAAGCTATTATAATAGTCTAAAGGTTTTCTAAACTTTGAGAAATTTCTAGGAAAACTCTAAATACAAATGTACACCCAACTAACCTGTAAAATGAGAAATCTATTGTGATCTAAGTCAATTCCACAATCCTTAAGAAGTCTGGCCACCTCCTTGAATGGAACTTTGCGGCTATTAACATGATAATCAGAGCTGTTGTCTTTACGCGCTGTGCGGGACACAACAAACTGACTTCCTGGCACAACTTCATACTCATCTCCTGGCTTAAGATACAAACAAGGAATGACAAATTAATAAAATTAGTAATCTATGGAATTATTAAACTAAACGTTTCTTTAACTCGGTGTAAACACCGCTAAGTTAGTCTCCTCAGGGTAAACTTAATTATAGACAAGTTTTGCTTCCTTTTCAGAAATAATAAAAACTAGAGCTTGAAATTCGAGCAATGTACAAAAAGCAAGAATGGCTTTCTACACAACAACTGAACTTGCACTGTATAATCGGTTACAGAACTTTCTAATTCCTGTGCATATTCATAAAACCAACTTACCAAATCGATGATATTCTGAAAATGCACCGACACAGTGCAGCTCTGAACATTTTGATGATTTTCTGAGTTGTGGATCAACTGAGAAACCTTCTTCGTCCGAATCATTTTCGATCGGTAGCCAAACACAAACAACATGGCATCAATGACATTTGATTTCCCGCTTCCGTTTGGACCAACAATCGACGAAAAGTTCTGAAAACACAGAATACGTTAGATGATTAGCTTAAACAGTAGCAAAAGCAAAACATGGATGCAATAAGCTTTATGCTTGCTGCAAGCACAATTTTATTACAGTGCATGTTTACCTTATGAAATGGGCCCAATTCTTGAATTCCAGCGTAGGATTTGAAGTTTTCATTTACTATTTTTGTAATCATGAGTCGAGCTGTATTAGCCTCAGTTGTTGGCAGTTCTGTATTCATGGCTTCTTCGCTGGCCGGTTCTGTCATTTGTTCGTTGGAAACCACATCGTCCGCCATTTTGTCTTTCAGTTTTGGCGCCAAAATGTTTTCCCATGATCCTTCTTTATAGACAGAGTTGAATAACGACTGCACATGCGCGTACTTGATAGTGTCGCCCATTCTCCATTCTCGTCCCCAGAGCCCTAGATGAGACGCAATTTAAAAAAAAAATGATGAGCTCTTGGGGACGAGAATGAGTATCGCCTGCGACTGCCTACGAAGCGACTGCGTAATCCCCGAAACCTGATCCGACTGTCGGGACTCTTATATATAATTGCACACATTTTAGGCATCCTACTGATGAACAGTTACGACACAGAGATATATTTTTAGCAACTACTGTGATTTGCAGTCTGTCCATTTGAATTGAATGAATATATAACGTGAAAAAGTGTTAAGTTTAATGCTGTAAAAAGTGTTAAAAATAAAATGAAACAAGACGTTTCGGCAATGCTGCCTTCATCATGCTGACTACTGATGAAGGCAGCATTGCCGAAACGTCTAGTTTCATTTTTAAGACCCTTTTAACACTTTTTACAGCGTTAAACTTAACACTTTTTCACGTAACTACAATTAACGCTGGGCAGGATACATATTTATTTATCGTTAATCTTATATATAAGCCATAAGGGTATGTGCCGCTGTGAAGGGTATGGTTTTCAAATATATTTACTCGTTGTATCAGCTTTGCAGTAGTCCTTGGACTTTTCGTTTATACAGTTGATTCAGTTTAGCTGATTAGGTCTCCTCCCGTGAGATCCAACGAAAAATCAGCAGGATCTTCGTCCACGGTTTTTGCAGTTCAACAAGTTTATGGTTTTCAAGCAGTTTAGTCTGGGATAGGGTCAGGAGGCTCCTGATAGGGTATAGAGAGATTAATTGGTATCAGAATAGGGTATCATTTGCCAGGAAACTGATCAGTGGTATGAAGAATAATTCCAGAATAGGAATTGAAACTCGGAAGAGAAAGAAAACGTGACGTTGTAAGATATTGTTTTAATTATCCAAGTCTGGGATAGGGTAGGGATTTTCAGTGTCTAGTCTAGTCGGGCAAGTAGTATAGGGCGTTGGGGGTCCGGGATCACCTAAAATAAGCTGCCAAATGCCCGAGTTACCGGCTCCCGCGGACTCATTGCATTCGTCCTGGGAGCCGGTAACTCGGGCGTTTGGCAGCTTATTTCAGGTGATCCCGGACGCCCCAACGCCCTATACTACTATTCTGTTTGCATATGCTGATCCGGTACGAGATCAGCAATAGTAGTTGGTAGAGAGGCAGTCAAATACAGTTTTTTCAAACCTCTAAATAAGCGGGCCTCACGCGTTCGACGCGCTTATTTAGAGGTTTGAAAAAACCGTATTTGACGTTCCTCTCTACCAACTACTCTGGATACCCCTCCCTCCAACCCCGTAAGAGGGGGCCAAATGCGTTTTTTCCCGAGCCCGCCCGCAATGGCAAGCGAGACATAACCAATTGGAGAAAGCCCTACACCCTATATAAAGGTGACAATGTCACACAGCAAAGCAATGACTGCCGTTGCATTTTTGAAAATGAGGGGAATTGAGTTGAAAGAAGGTGATGACTTGTATGCGAAGAACAAAGGGACGTTCTCATACAACCCTTGTAGACATTGTGGTTTAAACTTTACACAGGGCCACTCGCTTGTGGAGCATCAAAAATATTCTTGTAAGAATCTGCAAACAGAACCACGACCGAAAATAATTTGCCCCGGTTGCGGTCAAGCATTGTCTAAACCAACGGTTTACAAAGACATAAAAAATGGCTGCCCGTCTTCGTACTGATTACCAATTGGAGAAATTAATACCACTTGTTTATATCGCGATGGCGAACAGAGCTATGACTGCTGTTGAGTTCTTGTCCATGAGAAGAATCCCTATGAAAGAAGGCGATGATGTCTTTGCGAAAAACAAAGGAACATTCGAATATAATCCTTGCAGATATTGTGGTTTAAACTTCACACAAAGCCACTCACTCGTGGAGCATCAAAAATATTCTTGCAAGATGCTTCAAGCAGAAAAACGACCGAAAGTGATTTGCCCTGGTTGCAATCGAGCAGTTTCTAAAACAACAGTTTACAAACACAGAAAAAATGGTTGCCCACCTTTGAAAAGAAATCCTCGAGCTCTTCTAAGACATGAGGCGGATTTGGCGGCACCCCCAAGAGCTGTTCGAGATGTTTTTGCCGAGTCATATGTCAGCTGGCATGAGCTGAATGCATGGCTTGACGAGCAAGAACAGGAACCCTTTAAAAACAAAAGCCTGGAGGCTCTCGACCCCTTACCCAGGATCTGAGATTCGAGCTTTGTTTCTGATTTCATCGAAGGCAAGACATCACTCGCAGCTTTTCAAACAGAGTTGTGTGGTTATTACCAATTGAAAAAACCTTTACCCTTTACATATCAATGATGACGACAACACAAGTGTTCATGAACTTTCTCAAATCGAGAAACACTGGTCTGAAACAAAAGAGCGCCGACTGGGTGAGAGCCAGACAAAACTCCATCGGTGCATCAGAGATCTCTGCCTTGACAGGATCGTCGCCGTTTGAATCACGGCACAGCTTGCTCATGAAGAAAATACAGCCAACAGATATGCTCAACAATGCGGCTTGTCCCTGGGGCAATCTGTTCGAGCCGCTTATTCGCAAGTATTTTGAGCAAAAACATTCTGTTTCCGTTTTTGGTCACAGCATCTCTCTTAATCTAGCAAGAGAGCATCCGCTTTATCGAAAGGTCACTTGTAGCCCAGACGGCTATTTTCTAAACAAAGATAACACCTTAAGATTTTTGAGTTTAAATGTCCGTTCAAGCGAAAAATAGCTATGAACAGAATTCCTAGTTATTATAGCGATCAAATACAAACAGGTCTTGCTTTGAGTGGTGACATGGTAAACAAAGGCTTATTTGTTGACGGCTATTTTAGAATGTGTTCTTTAAACCAGATTGGTTCAAGTTTAGCTCACAATCATTCTCTCAACGGAGGAAAAGCATATAAAACTAAGTGTAACACAACACTTGCGTGGGGAGTTTGTTATTTATTTAGCAAACGGGCGATAACAAGAAACCAAAGCTCAATCATCGATGTTGGCTCACTCAAATAGAAACAATTCTTTGAGAGAATTATGTCTTCCATTGCTGAGAAGGATCTATGGTGTTGTTATGGCGCTGTAAGAATGTCGTTTAGAGAACAGGACGAAGACGAGGAGTTTTTGCGTTATATCCATATGCAAAAATTGTTTTCAGAGGGTTCAGAAGGCCCTAAACTAGTGGCTATGTTCGCATGGAAGCTTCTGGATATAACTGAGATTTGGGCTCCAAAGCAACCAAACTTTTTGAGCAATATTCAAACGTCAGTCGAGCATTTTCATAACAGCTTGGCAAGCCTTCGAAAAAAGGTAACAGAATACTCTGAAGAGAAAAGTATCCAACAAACCGCTCCTGTCAAAACATTTCCAAACAATTTGGGTGATGACAGTGCAGTTTTTGAATCTTTCTTAAACTCAAAAATGGAGTCAATTGAAAAAACATACCCCAGTCTATACCTCAACTGAACCAATGGAGCAACTGTCGTTTCGTGAATCTCATTGGGATTATTTGCCAGACATGATTCAAGATTACATCCTTGAATTGGCTGCAAGACCCCTTCATCAATGCAGGATGAAATCTGTATGCCGTTCAATAAAAAATCATTATCACTGGCAAAACGATTGCTATTTCCCTATATTCACTTCACAAACATGTGATAAATGTCAAGAACTCTTCTCACCAGAAGTGGACATGGGCAGACATCTAGCCATTTGTCCTGGCATGCCGCCTTATAGATGTATACAGTGGGCATTACTGCATACAGATATCGGCAGTGATGACGAGGAGGATTATGACGGCCCAAGTGCTCACGAAAGTTTCAATGGCAGTGCTCACTCAACGTGACCCATCTTTTCAAGCATGATCTTCCAGTTTTGTTCGTGCTTACACATTAATTTTTCTGGTACTTGTAGCCGGAAGTAATTGACAATAATCCGTTGTGGATATTTTTGTACAATTGCATCCAAGATTTTATAGGCTACAAATGGCATAGAGATTCTTTTCGGTAGATGTTCCTCAATGAATTTGAAGGAATCATTTGCATGTTGTATTTCTTCGGAGGACAAGCAGACGTTGGGGGCACAAATTTTCAGATGTTTGTTGAGATAGCTTTTGAAGTTGTAGTGTTTGGTGGTCATTCTTTTTTTGGTAATTTTGTAATCACCACCATAGAGCTCGTTATAATCGAAGGTCACACCATCCAGAGGCTCTAAGAGCCCGCAGTCCTCACAGCAAAGTTCTGATGAAAACATCCTGAGGTTTAATTTGCCTTTGCAGTTTTGGCAAAATTTTATCCTTTCATTCATAAGGGTGAAAGGTGAGTGTGGGGGGTATTGTGCATCGGGAGAAAGACACTCCTTGATGAGATGAAGGCGTTCTGTCAGGTTTGAACGCCGTATTTCCTTGGTGTAGTTGTCGAGTGAGCGCAGGAGGATAAATTTGTATTCTTTATCAAGCTCATCGAGTTTGGCTTTGTATTCGCCTTTAGTGTCCAAGAATCGAACATCAACCAGTTGTTTAGCGAACTTCTCCATTGATATACACCGTGTTGTGTATTCAATTGGGCGCAAATGATTTATCCTTCGAAATGTAGAGGTTAAATCCATAATTTAGTTTCTCAAATCGGACTTGGATGCTGCGGTGAGAAGACTTATCTTTTTTTGAAACTCTTGTTTGACTTCCTTGCGAAGTTCGTTTTTGAGTTTCTCGAGGTCTGGAACTTGTGTTTGAGGGCCAACGTCTTTTTTTGTCTTAACACCATCCCTGATTGCAGCTTTCAGTTCGTGATATTTTTCCACCTCACGAGAAATAATTGTGAATTCTGCATCACTGATCCTCTTGTCTTCCAGAGCCTTTGAGATTAGCTCATTGACAGAGTTGCGTTTAGCCAGGGCCAGTGTGTAGATTTTCTCGTGTTTGGTCACTTTCCGCTCTAACCGTTTGTTGGCAGCTGTAAAACCAACTGAGGACAGCCCACAAAGCGTGGCAACGCCGGCAAGTGCTGGACTTGCAACAATGCCGAACCCAGTCAAGGCAGTAGCTAGGGCCCCTGATGACAGCCCAACAAAAAGTGATCCCAGTCCAACCGCCGAGTAATGAACTAAGGATTGGGTTCGTTTATATTTCTTTGCGACCTGACGGTAATGCTCGGCTTCGTCAGACAATTCCTTAAGCAAGTCAGAGATCTTTTTGAGCCGGAAATCTTCTGCATTGATTTGAGTGATCTCACGCGTAGGGTAGAGTGGTTGTGTCTCGCTGTATTCGGGGGCCGATGGAAGCACATTGGCAGAACTCATGGCGTGGGTATATATATGATTTTTAATTTATCTCAACTTCAAATTCCAAAGGCGCGTCATTGAAGTTGAAGAGGTCATTGTTCTCATCCCTCACTGACAGTGTTATGCTATTTACATAATCACCAGACGAGACGTCACGCAAGACGTTCTGCTGTGTTGTTTCGTAATAAACCTTCTCAAAAGCTTTTCCACGAACATCAAACCGAGCCAAAACTGTCGAAGGCTTACCATTGAGGAGGTTTTGTTCTTTATCAACCAGATCACAGTGGATGAAGTAAGTGCTTGGTGCCCTTAAACGCTTGACGAAGGTTATTAGCATCTTATGCCAAGCAATTCTGCCAGATTGTTACTAAACGTCACACTGTTGCTGTTATTCTGAATGATCATGGCTACGTATGGCCTGTTTGTTTCAATTGTTAGATTTAAACGGCTGTTATGGTCTTTTAGGCTTTCAAAGTCTTTCGCTAAACTCTCAATAGTGTGATGACCTGGAAGTAAGGTTGCGTCACGTGATGAACCATTAGGGGGAGGGTCTGTTGGTGAAATCTTTGCTTCTTCTTTCAAATTATGCCACGAGTTGAAAATTGAGCAAGAGATGAGCCGTATGTATCTCGGTTTCGGAAGAGGGTGATCGAAGTAGATCGTGTGAGGGTTCGAAGACGTGACGATTGTTAACACAACCATGATTGTTGTATATAATTACTTTTCAAAATATAAATATATACAATCATGTTTGGCAGACGGCCCGGTGGAATTTTTTCCTAATTCAAATCTTGGTATAAAAATTGGCGGCCGCAATTACGAGCCCCCACCCTCTTTTTATTCGACCCCAAACGCCTATACCCATGTAAAGCCAAAGCCACACACAGATCCTGAAATGGCTTGGTTGAGTTCGCCGGAGGCTGCCAGGCTCTCTGCCGCGGCTTAGGCCAAGGCGATATCAGACTTCAAAAAGCGTTTCCCGCGCGCCGATATGTCACACTTTGAAGTGCAAGTAGAGTTTGGCGACGACCACAAAACAGCCACAGGAGAAGTGCTTTACAAAGAGGGCCAAGGCTCATTTGCACTCGTTACAGAAATAGCCCACAAAGATTGGACTCAAGCCATGAGAGACGCTCTTGGCCTTCATTATGACGGTGGTTTCCCTTATCAGTTATCGTTGGGGCAACCAGAAAAGTCAATTCCAGCTGTTGATTTCTCCACCACAATAGACAAGGATATGATGATTGGCGCAATCTTGAACGACGAAGCGCAAAAGATTTACGTCACGCCAACTGATTATTTCACAACGAAATACAGAAATATCTTCAGGGACACACAGATTTCATTCACAACCGCGAAATACGGTAGAAAGTGGATGGGCGGGCCGCATATGAGTTTTTGGCCACAACAACTCTCCTTCGCACTGTGGTGTGCAACAACCGGCTGTGGAATCTCGCGTGACATTCTCTTCGATAAGAACTCCAGTCTATCCCTAACCCCCCCAGCTCCGGTCGTTTTACCGGTTTCACGTTTATTTCACAACAAGGCGAATTCTTTACAAGATGGGTGGGGAACAAAGCGTGAGTGCTTTGCCAGACGACCCTCCATTCAACCAGAAAGACAACAAGTACAACATCGACGCGTACAAGAAGATTTGCATAGAGTTCGGTATCGACCCCAGTTCCGACTTCCGTTACACATACGGCAAGAACCACGGTCTTGGGAATGTCTACATTCGGGCTTATGGAGAGGGCAACATCTCTACCGATTACACCTATCCAGACCCCGATCTAGCTCTGTTCAATGACGAGCGCGTGACTAACAGAAAAGACCCCAACTTTCGCGCCAATGGAATATCTTTCGTCCGCAACGACCAAGGGGCGGACACCCAGTTCGAGCACTTTGTGCCAAATTACGCACAGGGGCTAACACAGCCAGGGCTCGCGCGTATGAACTAATCAATCGAGGCCTTTGTGTACTGCATTCTTGGTTCGCAAGCCAAAACCCGCAGCAGCATCATTGGAAGAGGAGGCCGGGCGTTCGAAACGCAGAGAGTCTTCCTCACCCATCTAGAGGAGGCCATAATACTGAACGACATCGCAACAAGCGTACAGCGTTTCCAGCTTGCCATCCAAGCAACCAAAGTGCGCTTAGACTTTGCGACAGCGCCCGGAAGCTGGCTCATGCCATCACGCATGATTATCAACACAGAGAGCGTGATCGGGTATAACAACAATCTACAGGAGGCAACGCAAGGGATGAAGCTGGGCGTAAACAATGATGTTAATCTGGGCACAAAAAAAGCCTCCCTTCGCCTCATGGACGGTGGACCGACAAAGATTAATCCGCCAAACAGTCACCCATCAAACCCGATGCATAAACAGGCCACACAGGCACAGGGCATCGCACCCAAACCAATGACTACACGCACACCACAACCAGCCCCAACCCCCACACCACAACCAGCCCCAACACCCACACCCCCACCCACACCCCCACCCACACCCACAGCCCGACTCACATCACGTAAACAAGGCACTCATTGCTGTGGGCGCGCTTGCTTTGGCAGGCCTTTTCGTTGGTTGAGATAAGTGTTCAAGACTTCGCACGCTTTGTGATCCTTTCAATAAGGAAGGCCACCACGGCAAGGATGAGCAGCCAGGCGTGTTCACCCAGAAAAGAGATGACCGACCCAGCCGCTTTGAAGATGAAGCTAACAATTGAGCCAATGAGGCCAGGCAGAGCGTTGGCTGCCTTTTTGCCAAGCTCTTTAAGCCCATTTCCAATAGCCTTGGTGGCCTTTGCCAGGCCGTTCAAGGTGGCGAGTACCACATCGCTGATGGTGATGCCAGCTGCCAGAACAATGGCTTGCAGTGTCCACCCGTATTTCTTGTAGATTTCTCTGACCCTCTCTCTCAAAGACAGGGCTTGTTCACGCACCTCAACCTGTGGTCTGAGCCTTGCCAGCTCTTCTTCTCGCTCAGCAACTCGGGCTTCCGCGGCTTCTCTTTCAGAGGGAGACGTGTTCTCATCCTCTATGACGCGCTTGTCTTCAGCGTTCTGTCGTTCAAGCTCGACTTCTCTTTCGTTTAACTCATCAAGGGGTTTAGTTCAGTTAAGCCCTGCTTCAACTTCATTTCTTTCCATCACCATAGCAGAAAGGCGTGTTCTGATTTTGTCCGCCTTTGCCTGTTCTTGGGCTCGTTGTTTTTGTATTTTTTGCAGGGCCCCTAATTGTTTTTTCTGGTTTTCAAGATCTCGTTGAAGATTCTTTTTCAGCAGTTTTAGGCGGTCTATCTCGGCTTGATTTTCAACGCTTGAACCGTGTTCCTGCTCCAGAGCCTCCACCCTCGCTTGAGTTTGCTCAATTCTGTTTCTGAGGTTTTGCTCCTCATTTTGTGCTTGTTGTAGACTCTCAACAACCCTTTCATTCTCCTTCAGTTGTTTTTCTGCCTCCTTCAATCTTTGTTGTTCTTCCCTTATCT
Organism: Dendrophyllia cribrosa; assembly: GCA_024195265.1. Lineage (NCBI taxonomy): Eukaryota > Metazoa > Cnidaria > Anthozoa > Scleractinia > Dendrophylliidae > Dendrophyllia > Dendrophyllia cribrosa. Next base: position 19,353,055 of record JAJLRJ010000010.1, read on the forward strand.
CTGTTTTATCTTGAGCTATTTTTTCTTTTGCAGGCCTACCAAGAGCAAATCTGATTTCTTGTGAAAGGTCTGGGTTTATGCTATCACGCCCAGTTACCCTTTCTTTTCTGTAGAGAGTGTATGCTTTTTTACCAAAGCCACTTTTTTTAATCATTAATCTTTTAGATTTGGGGTCATAATATGCATCAAGATCTATTGAATTAGCATCTGGAAATAAGAGCGTGAGTGCATTCCATGCCCGTTCTCTGTCACTCCCTGACAACAGGGGGGAAGTTTCATCTAACCCACTCTGCTCAGTAGGCATTGTATGCATTTCGTGCGATTCACCTTCATGGTATGGGGTGGATGTGGTGGTAGGTTGAAAGGGTGTTGTTGTATCAACTTCTTGTTCGTCGTCGTCTTCATCATCGTGGTTTATGTTCCAGTCAAGCCCTGTATTCTCATTCTCACCAGGTATATCATATCCGACTTCAGTCATGATGATATATAAATATAAATTTTAAAAACACAAATATATACCATGGCTGTGCAACCGAATTTACTTCCATCTCACAGTGAAAAGACACTGGGCGCCATGAAGGCAGAGCGAACCGTTAAGCGCATCACATTCAACCCATCTGAGGCCAATCCCGGCGAAACACTGTACGTCTCGGTGCCCAAGCTGGGCGAGCACGATGTCATTGTGTCCGGCTCACTTGCACTGGTGTTTAACATCAACCTAGCCGGGGGCCATGCAAACAACTATCTCGTACAAAATGTTTCTCGGGCCCTGGTGGACAGGTTCGTTGTAAAGTTTGCCGCCACCACTGTCCAGGACACGGTTGGGTACGACATCTACAAGATCTTCGAAGACCTATTCAAATCAACCGATGAGCGGGAAAATATGCTTATGGAGGGCATCCAGAGTGTGGATTTGTGTAAAATTCGCTCTGGTGCTGGCGACAAGAAGACCTCAGGCGTGGATGCGGAAACCAAGCTGGGGACAATATATAAGAATAAGTATCGCATCAAACTGGATCACTAAATCTTAACTGATCACGGAATCATATACCCTCAAGCGTTATATAACGATCTGGTCTTCGAACTAACCCTTGCCCCCGCAAACCAAGTTGTCCGGGGCTCAGACACAAGCAAGCTCGTGTACAAGCTGGAAAACATCCAGCTGGAGTATGAGACGATCAGAAGTAAGGAGCTGGCCGACGAAGCAACAAGCTCTTAACCTAGCGGTAAGGAGTTCGCTTATGACCTCGTAATGCGAGATCGGGTGCATCCCTTCTCAAAAGGTGGTGACACTCGGCTGAATCTTCGGGTTAACCCACAGCTCAAATCTCTCAAGGGCATCCTCTTGCTGTTCATCAACCCCTACACGGCTGGTGCCAGGGACTCTGAGAACTATTTCAACCCCGACATCACCAAAGTGAAGGTCACAGTCAACGGTGTTCCAAACAGGATCTACAACGACGGCATCAGTGGTACATGTGGAATGAAATCTTCCGATACTTCAAGCCACACACGAGCGGCAGACCTAACATGAACTGACCAAATATCTCGCAGGAAACAAGTTTGGGCTCTGGATTGACCTGCGGTCCATGGCTGACACATCCCTGCATGGCAACGGCCAACGGCTCGTCAACACACAGGATGGCGTGCAACTCGAGATCGAACGAAACGGCACAGGCTCGGGAAACGCAAACTGCCACATCTTCACCATCTCAGACTCACAGATGAACATCATGGACAAGCAGCTGCATTCTGTACAGTACTAGGTAAACGCACAACACACATTATATACCATGGCCACAAACAAGATCAACTTCTATGCCAAGCCGGCTCCCCTGCCATCCACCGAACCATTATCACACAATAAAATACAAAGACTTCTGGCAAAGGCCCCCTCCCCAACAGTTTGCAAACCAACTAATATAGGTGTTGGTTATGGACCCAAGAAAGCTGCCATTCAACGCACTAATCGTTGGCCCCACTAACTCTGGCAAGACACAGTATCTTCTAAACCAACTGCGAGGCCCCTTTAGGGGTTCTTTTGATTACATCGTTTTATTCTGCCCCACATTTGTCAAAAACAAGACATACGATGGTTTCGTGGTCCGCGATCCGCACATCTTCGTGATTATCTGCCAACAGCATGAGATCGAAGACTGGTTGAAGTTGGCGAGCTTCTTTTTCACATGCACCAACACTTTATTCATTCTCGATGACTGCGCCGCCTCCAAAGATGTCAAAGGCCGCACGAGTCAGCTGGTCAATCTGGGGTTCAGCGCAAGGCATGAGGGCATATCCGTGTGGGTCTTGACCCAGCAGATCACCAGCATAGCTAAGTCATATCGTGATAACATTGCAGCGATCGTGCTCTTTTACACGCCCTCCAGCGAGACAACTAAGGCCATCTTCGAAGACTATGCCGGCGAGCTCTCCCATGAGGAGTACAAAGAGCTTATCGCAAGGCTCAAATCCCGCAAGTTCTCCCACCTGGTTTTCTCTCTGAGACACCCGTATGGAATTGAGTACAAGGTTTAAACACATATATATACCATGGCTATGAATGCGCCAACCAGCCTACACAAGCTCACTGTGCTTTCACAGCTTTTGGATGAATTGCACAAACACACACTTGATGCGCAAAACAAAATTATCAAAGCCGCTGGTGAGGAAGATCTGCGCCTCATGCTTCTCAACAGATATCCATTGCGGTTGAATTCTATGCCAGACACCATGGCGGGGATTATACGTGAGCTTGAAACTCTTTTGCCAGACATCAAGAGAATTATCGAAAAATAAAAACACATATATATACCCTGATGATGGCAGCTGAAGACCAGGTCGACTTGAACGAAGTAATGCAGATGCTGGAGGCCGCCCCTGAAACCACACCTCCCACAGGGATTGTTGGTGACAATGGCATTCCTGCCAAACGTGAGAAGCTGGCAATCCTTGTTTCAACTGGCAAGGCCAAAGAAGCTATCGGCGTGCAGCTCACACACGATCATGTCAAGCGGTTGTCAGACAAGGACGTTGAGAAGTACTGCAAAAGGTACGAGGCCTACATAGGCAACAAGACGACCGAATCCCTAGTTGATTCCGCCATCAGGCTCGCGTCCAAAGGCGTTGGTTTGGTGATCCCGGTTGATGATCTCAATGAGTTGCAGCAAGAACTCACAAACGACTACATCATCTACCAGGAGCTATCAAATATTACTGGGGCTATTGCCATGCGATGCGGACGATGGCTGGCGCTTGCCAATGCTGCTCTCATCACAACAAAACACATCAAGTTTGAACGAGAGCCTGATCACAAGCCTGATTTGATAGAATTGGAACACCAACCCCAACCCACACATCCAGAGACAGTGAAGGCTATCCACTTGAGGGCTTTGATGAAGTTGGGCTGGGACCTGGGGTGACCTCGCAGGAACTTTGAAGGAACCTGGCTGGAACCTGACAGCAACCTGTCAGCACACTTATCACATCTTGTAAAAAATAAAATTTACATATATATACCCACTATGGCCACACCACTCGAGACGATCCCTGAAGAAACGCAAACTCCAACACCTACCCGTGTTACCTCTGAGGCCCCGAAAACAAAGCCCGCAACGGAAAAGAATCCCGGCCGCGTTGCTTCTGGTAAAAGGCTAGCAGAACGCAACCGCCTGGCCCGTGAAGCAAAGAAAAAGGCCGAAGCACAAAAGCCTGCACCCTCAACAAGTGGCACAACAAGTGACACAACAAGTGGTGCAACAAGTGACACAACAAGTCAATCTTTTATATTCTAGGGTTTGGAGGGTTGGCTGTCTCTCTTGCTGGTGTTTATTACCAACGCGAAGCCATAATGCAAAGGCTTGGACGTAAATCTAACACACCAGCAACACCAGCAAACACACCTGCTGCAACACCAGCAACACCCGCTGCACCACCCCCATCTCGAATTCCTTTAAGGCAAGGAATTAAAAAAATGGAATAAAAAAAAACAAAAACATATGTATACTGCACACAAACAATGTCTGACAACAAGCTTGTGAAGTCTATCCTCGAAGCCGCAACAATCACTGGCCTTGTAGCTGGTATTGGTTGGATTGGGAAAAAGACCATCAACGAAAACTTCACTGCCGACCCCAGTGCAAGCTTTATGAACTACGTCAAGTTCACAGGCGTCATGGCTGGCTGCATTGCGCTGAAGAAATATCTCGAGGACCAGAAAATCCTCCCAGACAACATGTAAAACCATATGTATACACACGACCACAATGGCTTCGATTGCAATAATGGCCCTTGGCGCTGTTCTCAATGCGGCAGCTTCCACGGGCGGCAATTATCTCGCGAAATATCTGTCTGGTGATAACGGAAAGGCAGCAATGGATGAGAAAATCCGTCACGACAAAGCCCTTGAACAATACCAAGCGGCTTACGCCAAATACCAGAAGGACCGCACCAAGCTCCTCGACTGGATTGCAGCCAACGATCGGATTAAACACCAAGCTAGCAAAAACTTCCAAACAACCGACCAAGCCCTGGTCTTGTATAACCAGATGCACCAAACACAACCAGATAAACAAATCAAAGACTACAAAGAGCCTCAGTTCTCGGACTTCTACAAGCCCAGCCCACAATAGCAGAATGGTGAACTTGCGTTCATTGGAGGTACCCTGCTTGCGGGTGGGTATGTGGCTTATCGCTTTCTGTAAACAAACATATATACCCTCTATGGAGGCGAAGCTCACAAAGATCTATTACAGTCCGAAAGGGTATTAGAAAGGTCTTGCCGCTGTGAAAAAGCTAGCTGCAGCGGCCAAGGTCTCTGATGATGTCGCAAAGAAATGGCTGGTCAAACAAGCCCTTTGGCAAGTTTACCTCCCAGCGCCCCGCCATATCCCTCGGCCCAAGTTTGATGTCTCATCACCCAATGCAGTGCATCAAGCAGATCTTCTCTTCCTGCCCCACGACAAACTTCCTCGTGGGAGAAAGGTTTACAAATACGCATTAACCCTTGTTGATGTGGCTAGCCGTTACAAAGCAGCAGAGCCCCTGACTTCTAAAGAGTCTGAAGAAGTGGCTAAAGCGTTTGCACGGATATATAGACGTGGGCCTTTGAAGTGGCCTCAACTCTTACAAGTTGACCCTGGGAAAAAGTTTATGGGGGCTGTGACAAAGACCATGGAAAACAACAAAACGACCATTCGTCGCGGGCGGGTTGATATCCACAGAGACCAAGCAATTGTGGAGAGATTCAACCGAACCCTGGCTGAAAGGTTGTTTGGTTATCAGTATGCCGTTGAAATGAATATGCCCTCTGGCCGTTCGACTGCTTGGGTGAAAAGACCGCCAGATGTTGTCTCGGCCTTGAACAATAAAGTAACAAGACTCACTGACAAGAAGCCAAAGGATGCGATCAAAGAAAAAGCCGTTTCAGCCAAGCCCGCGACTCCATATGCTAGGCCTGTGGGGGTGAATGAGAAGAAGCTCCCACCCCGGGTGAGTGTGAGATATCTGTACCAGCCTGGCGAGCTAGAAGGGGGTGGGAGGCGTGCGACCGATCCGATCTGGTCTTTGAAGGTCCACAACATTGATAAGGTTGTCACCAAGCCAGATGCGCCTGTCGTGTATTATCTCTACGATGGGCCCAAGAGAGGGTTTGTTCGTGAGGAATCGATGGTTGTGCCCCGGGCACTCAATTGCCCCCAGCTGGGTTGTGAAACTCGATTGGTTCTGTGTGGATGCCGTCTGGCAGCACCCAACGCTTGTCGTAATAAGCGGAAAGGCCCAGCTTGTGCTGCTTGTACGTGAACATGGCCCCGTTGTACATTCGAAAGCCCCTGTTGGCGGCCATGTCCCTGCCCCCCTACAGGGCACTTTCGTACCTTTCCCAGCGAAGCTCGTTCTGCTTCTTGTTGACGCCCTTGGAGGACATCTTGGCCTCTCCGCTAGCCTCGTTCTCTACGCAATAACACTTGCTGCACAGGGCGATGGCCCGTGTGCCTTCCTTCTCAAGCTTGAACAAGCCCGGCTCTCTGCCGCTCCACTTGTCCCACGCCAACCAATTTTTCTTCTCCACCTCGAACTGGTCGCGAAGTTCCGGGCGAACGGCCTCCTCCAGAGTGTCGTGCGCAAGAGCAAAGTATATGCTGTCCGTTTCCATCTGGATGAGCTCGAAGTCGCGCCTGTCAATGAAGTAATCTAGGAAGTCGTAATAGAACTCCAGCACGCGGAGCTTGGCAAGTTGATACACAACAATGCCCACTTGAAAAGGGCGGTCGATTGTGACCTTTGGCTTGCGCAGCTCGATCTTGTAAGCATCTCCGATCTCTTCGAGATCATCGAACAAGGGTGAGCGGAGATTCTTGTCGACCTCGTACTCGTCAGTTGTGTACAACGTTCTTGTCTGGCGCTCCACAGCTTCGATGAACTTGCCGTAAGCGCTGTTGCCAAGAAGCTTGAACACTTCAGCAAGCAGTGCCTTATCCTTGTCAGCGTCGCCTTTCCTTCGGTTGTCGGCGACCTCGCGAACGAACCAGTCGAAGAGCTTGTTGGGTCTATAATCGATCGTGCGGTAGACTGCCGTGATCTTAAGGCCGCTGTTGAGATACCATTTCAAGAGGGGTGCGTAGATCAGCATCTTTTTCGCTGACAACACACCCAGAAGCTTTTTCTGGTCGGGAAAGCGGGTTCGGCCACTTTCTTGGAGGTAATCGTGCATATGCTGTGGAACGCATTCGTTAATTAGGCACTGGTTGGTTGATGAAGAGCGGTGGAAACTCTTCGAACTGCTCCCACAACTCTCGGGGGACTTCGATGTCCACTTCCGCAAACCCGAACCACCTGCCTGTATTCAGATTCATTTCGAGAGCTTTCGCTGCCTGCACCGGGACATTGTAATGCACAACCTTCTCTTTACCACAGGGCATCTCCTGCAGCATCGTGCTTGGGTAAAGGGAGTTAGCATCTAACCTCACAATCCGTTTCGTGATGCGGGCTAAGTCGTATTTGTGAGAACGGATGCGGGTTTCGCCGCGCACGTGTTTGCGGGTGAAGACCAGGCTTGGCCCGCCAACCACAGCCCCCTTCAGCATGGCGTAAGCTTCTGGGCCGGGGGCGTATAGTTCTGGAGCCTTGCGCCCCCCTCTCAATGAGCCTCTCAGGAAGATTCTCAAGGTCTGGGGGCATATATTGGCCAGCCACATCCTCTCGGATGGCTGCGCTGCGCCGCTCCAGGGAGGCATAAAACAGCCAGATAAGCTCGTCAGGATCTTTGGAGCAAATGTACTCAGGCTCAGGGTTCAATGTGTCGGCAATGGAGACTGAGATGGGCACATGCTCGCTTTCATAAGAGAGATCGCGTGTCGGGCGAGCTGCCTTGGTCTTGTCCTGGTACGCTTCAAAGTCGTAGACGATCGCGTGGGGATATGTTTTGTTTCTTTTCTGTGGGCAACGGTCATTCCACCAGGGGGAAGGCTGTTCGTGTTCCCACCTTTCCACCACGTTGTACCCAGCGTCTAGAAGCAACTGAGTTCGTTGCAGAGTCTTTTGGTAAGCAACCATCCTTGTGATTGTGTTGCCTCTTCGGTCAACATATACACCTTCGTCCCTCGTTCCCTCGGGGTAACATTCCTCGCAACCATGCCAGAAACAACCGTGGAACTGGAAAACTGTCTTGCTTTCTGGGTGATAGCCGTCGACTGGAGCCCCACAAATATAGCTCTCACCACCATGGCCGCATCTGTGATGGTGGATGTGAATGTCACGCTGCTTCGCCTCCCACTCCAGCCAGCACACTGCCTTGACACCGAAACCGCCTTCTGGGTAAAAGGCTTTCTCAAAAGCTGACTCCGGAGGGAGGACACGTTTCCCGGGGCAGTCGATTTTGGTTTGGCCACGAGTACACGTCTTGGAGTGGCGCTTCAAGTTATCAGCCCGTGTAAACCTCCCACCGCACTCGCCACAAGTGTAATTGTTTGTGACTTTATTGATATTGGTGATCAAGAAGGAGTGGCCCTCATGAATAGCGATAGTCATGGTTGAAGCGCCCACCTTGTCGTAATTAGCAGGACTGTGAGATAAAATGAAGTCACCATTGGGGAGAACAAGATATGCGGCAATTCCTTGCTTGAAATGTCTTTCGATTTTGGAGAAGTGCCGCAAATTTAGCTGGCCTCGAAGCCCCGGATAAACTGCGAAGAAGCTTTCCGCGAGTTCCCTGGTTCTGCGAGTGTTGTAATCTCTACGAGCTCCTCGATGGACAGCCAAGCAACGAAAGAGACAAAGATTGTCGTTGAAATTGTCAAGGGCAATGACTTCTCTTTTGTTGCGAATCCAATCAGGATGACGTCCGAGACCTATTTGCAAGGGTTGTCGATCCAGTATGACTTTGACATCAAGTAGGGAAGTGCGTTCGTAAACCCATTTGGTGTCAGGCCTGTTGAGTCTTGCGTTTTGAAGACGAAGCTCTTCCTGGGCTTGCAACCACTGTCGTGTCTCGGAAAGAGTGGCTAGCCAACGACTGTTGTGGTTGTTTTGATAAAACATTCTCAACTCCTCGGTTTCAGTGCTTCGTAACTCGAATGTGAAGCGTAAATTGATTGCATGTCGTGTGTGAACATTTTGCATGATTTTGTTCAAAATTCTGGCGACAAGAGAGTTTTCGAGATCGTTTACAAAGCGGAACCGGATTATTCGTCTGCCGCGTTCAACCCATCGGTCAACCCGATCATAGATTTGAACAAGTTGTTCAAAATCTAGCTCCTGCGGATTGTTTTGAGGCTCGACCTCAGCATTATTGTCGTCGACATTTCGTGCCTGTGCGTCCAGCCAGGCAATCAGCTTGCGTTGATTGGCATCACGCCGTCTTCGTTGCCGGGGTTGTGCCATATATAAAGGAATTTTGGATTTCTTCAATTGGTTATGTCTCGCTTGCCGTTGCGGGCGGGCTCGGGAAAAAACGCATTTGGCCCCCTCTTATGGGGTTTGAGGGAGGGGTATGCAGAGTAGTTGGTAGAGAGGCACGTCAAATACGGTTTTTTCAAACCTCTAAATAAGCGGACCGAACGCGTGAGGCCCGCTTATTTAGAGGTTTGAAAAAACCGTATTTGACTGCCTCTCTACCAACTACTCCAATTGGAGAAATCCCACCCCCTGTATATACCCACCCACATGCCAATGGCGGCTCAAGGTCTTGACTTCAATCCAAGGAACCAAGACTACTTCGGCAAATGGTTGCATGGCTACAAGATGAACGTCCCTGATGACTACCAAATCAAGGACCTTAATGCTTTTTTCATAACCAATAGGGCGTCTATTCTCCAGAAAATAGCACGCGAAGTCACAGAGCTTGGCGGAGTGAAGGTCACTTTGTCATTCGATGTTCATTTTTCAAAGGAAGGCGATGACAATCGAGAAATGGATCACTTCTTTTGGAACGTCAACCCACTCATATTAACACATCTCTAACAGCTGCGAGAGGGGGACATCCTGGAAGGCATTGTGAATGGTTTTAAGAAAGATATTGCCAGATGGCAGCACATGGGTTCTGGCTGGGTGATTGAGAAAATCAACACTGTCTACCTTGAGTTTGGGTTGTACCAGCCACTAAGAGGTGGTACATTCATCCCAACACCATCAAAACTGGAGGAAGGTGTGAACTGTCATGGCGACCGGACGATGCTTTTAAGCTCTTCAACAAGATGGCGGGTTTACGTCTAATTCGATGATATTCTCTGGCACCTTGCACAGCTTTGAAAGTCTGAAACAGTTTAAACATCTACGAAGCTAAAATAGCCTCGCCTGGACAAAATTATGCCGGATAAATCGAAAGAAAAAAAACGAGCACGTGGCTCAAGCTCGACCGAAGCTGAAGAAGAAGATAAAATTCTGGAAAAGTTGACAAGTATTCAGACAAGAATAGAAAATGGCTTCACGAAAATGGAAAACGAAATGGCAGTGTTAAAGCAGGAGCTCAAGCAAGACATTTTGGCAGTTAGAAACGAGCTCAGTGATTTAAGAAAATCAATTGATAGTGCGTGGGTAGAACTCAACATTCTCAAGAAAGAGAACGAGTATCTAAAGAAACAAATGGCGAGCATGGTAAGCGAGAATGCTAAATTCAACGTAATCAAACAGGAAGATTTTTCGAGGAGAGAGAATTTACGCTTCTACGATATACCAGAAAATCAAAGTGAAAGCACCGAGCAATGCATCGCAAAAGTGAATGAAGTTATTACCGCTCTTGGTCTTAATTCGAGCGAGATCAGTTTCCACGCTATCCATCGAATCGGTAAACGAGATAACCTGTCCTCATCGAGCAACTCTCACACTGACCATGCAACAGCAAATGGTCAATCACAACGTCCTCGCCCACGCCCGATACTAGCGAGATTTGTCTCCAGAATGGATGCAGACGATGTTTGGGGAAGAAAGAAAGAGTTACTCAAAAGCTCTACTTTGTCGTCTATCTTTATTGATAAAGACCTCTCCGCGGAGTCTGCGAAAATCCGAGGGAAACTTAGAGCGGCATATAAGAAAGCAAAAGAACTGAACATTACGCGGGTGTCCATTAAAGGTAACAAATTACTTGTAAACAGTAGTAGCTATACAGTGGAAAACATTCCAGATTACCTGCTGCCTCCCCAAAGGGGCAACGAAGACTAACTTAAATCCTCTTAAATCAAGTGACTGGTCTCTTTTTCTTATTTAACAACTTTACTTTTTTTCTGGCTTTTAAAAACTGAAGTCTTCTATAAGTTTTTTTTTTTTGCCCTCGATGCTTTTCTGCTTACTTCTAAAAGTGTGTGTATATGTTTTCTTTTTTCATGCATTAATTACCTTTGTAAAGAGCCTGCGACAAATTTCCAGGACAAATATACTCGCCATTGTTTAAAAAGCTTTAGAAGACATCACTGGCATCTCGACAGCATTAAGCACCTCAACAGACGCTTTTCTAACACCTTCTTGCGCTGTTGCCTAATTGTTTCTTTTTATAGGTGTCTTAGTCGTGTTTATTGTTATACTAATTTTTGTTGTTGATTATCTTTTGTAGAAGCTAACTAATTTTACATTTGTGTCCTTTTGCGTTTTTTTCCTATTTAAGACTTGTAGAACTATTTTAGTAGTGCTCTTGTTTTAATTTTGCTGTATTCTTTTTCTTTACGAACAAATCAAAGCGAGAAAATGGATCTTAAAATTGGATCCATTAACACACGGGGACTAGGAGATAAGTTTAAGAGACGAGAAATTTTTAACTGGCTCAAATGCAAAAAAATGTCAATATATTTTATACAAGAAGCTCATTGTACGGAGGATAACATGCATGATTGGCGAGCTGAATGGGGCTATCAAGCCTTATTCAGCTGCTGCTATAGTGCAAAGGCAGGTGTTGCAATACTTTTTAACAATAACTTTAACTTTCAGATATCAAAAACATATACTGATCCTGAAGGACGTTTCATTATATGCGACTTAAATACAAATGGAAAACAAATAACTTTGGTAAACATTTATGCCCCAAACGAAGATGATCCTAATTTCTTTATCTCTGTTTTTAATCAATTGCTCGGCTTCAAATGTGAAGAAATAATAATCGGTGGCGACTTTAACTTAATACTTGATGTTGAAAAAGACAAAAAAGGTGGCATCGCTAGATCACACAAAAAATCGGTAGAAGTTGTACAAGATTATTCTAAAAATTTAGATTTGGTGGATGCATGGAGAGCCTTGAATCCTAAAGATTCTAGATACACGTGGCGACAGAAAAAACCTGAAGTACATTGTAGGTTAGATTTCTTTCTTGTAAACCAGAGCACCTTTTGTAACACCATTAGTGCAGATATATTACCAGGCTACAAAGCGGACCATTCTATGATCACCATAAAAATTTCTTTGCATTCCAACAAGAGAGGACGAGGTTTCTGGAAACTCAACGCCTCCCTCTTAAATGACATTGAGTATGTTAATCAGATTAAAACAATTATAAATCAAACTAGAAATGAATATGAAAAAGATGAGTCAGTTAATCCAAATTTGTTATGGGAAATGGTTAAAATGAAAGTGAGAGAGGTGTCTATGAAATATGGTGCCGCCAAAAAAAGGGAATGTTTGAGAAAAGAAGATGAAATTGGACGATCAATTGCAACGCTAGAAAAATGTCTCACTGACGAAAATGTAAATGAAAATCAAAAACAAAAAGTTTGGTCTGATCTTGAAACAAAAAAACGCGAACAGGAGGTGATAATTGAACACCGGACAAAAGGTGCGATTATAAGATCCAAGTCCCAATGGTATAACGAAGGAGAGAAAAACACTAAATACTTTCTAAATCTAGAAAAGAGACATTGTAAACAAGGAACAATAACTCAACTTAAAGTTAATAACGATGACCTTGTCTGTACGGACAAAGAGATTTTAAACGAATGCGAATCGTTTTATCAAAATCTTTATACCTCCAAAATAGAAACAAACAATTCAGAAGCTGATTACTTTTTCGCACAGCAGCCGGATGAAAAGAGCTTGAACAAAGATGAACAATTGCTTTGTGAAGGACTTTTAAACAGGACAGAATGCTTGGATGCTCTCAAAAGTATGAATTCTGATAAATCTCCTGGAACTGATGGTCTACCCTGTGAATTTTACAAAGTCTTCTGGAATTATCTGGCAGAAATATTGATAAACTCTCTAAATTATTCTTATGAAATAGGAAAGCTCTCGATATCACAAACACGAGGAATCATAAAGCTTATACCAAAAAAGGATGCTGAGCTTAATTTAATTAAGAATTGGCGGCCGTTAACATTGTTAAACTGCGATTATAAGATTGCAACGAAAGCCATAGCAAATCGCATCAAAATTGTTATTCCGAAGCTTATTTCAGATGATCAAACAGGGTTCATTAAAGGCAGATTCATCGGAGAAAACATTCGTTTAATAGACAGCTTCATTAAATATACTGCAGAGAAAAATATACCGGGACTACTCCTTTTTCTCGACTTCGAAAAAGCTTTTGATACGCTGGAATGGTCCTTCATGCGGAAAACGTTCCTACATTTCGGTTTCGGTAAATCCTTACTGAACTGGATAAAAGTATTCTATTGCAATATTGAAAGTTGTATTTTGAACAATGGATGGGTAAGTTATTTTTTTAAACTTGGCAGAGGTGTCAGACAAGGCTGCCCCTTGTCACCTTATTTGTTTATTCTCTCAGTAGAAATACTAGCTGACGCTATTCGCCAAAAGAAGGACATTTGTGGCATACTGTTAAATGGTAAAGAGATTAAATTGAGCCAATTTGCCGACGACACAACCCTTATTTTAGACGGTTCTGAAAAATCATTCCTAGAAGCCTTGAAGATGATAGACAGTTTTGGTTCTGTATCTGGCCTAAAACTTAATAATAGCAAGACAGAAGCCTTGTGGACAGGCGCCAATGCCGAAAGCGATTTTAAGCTATGTCCTGAAAAGAACTTTAAATGGCCACGCAAAAAAGTCAAAGCCTTAGGAGTGTGGCTTTCAACGGACCCTGATATGACTTTGTCTTTAAACTACAATGATAAATTGAAAAAGATAAAGACAATCTTAGGCTGTTGGAAACTGCGTAGACTCGGTCTGTTAGGGAAAATTACAGTCTTAAAAAGCCTCGTAGCATCACAATTAACATATATTCTCTCGCCTTTACAAACAAATAATAAGGCAATCAAAGAAATAAATGGTATGTTTTACAATTTCTTATGGAATGATAAAGGAGACAAAATTAAACGAAATGTAATGATAAATGATTACCCTGAAGGGGGTCTTAAAATGATTGATATAGATTCTTTTAATAGATCTTTAAAAGTTATTTGGATTAAAAAGTACCTAGACACAGAAAACCAGGGAGGATGGAAAAGTTTTTTTGACCTTGGAATTATGGAGGCCAAGTCACTTTAACTGGAAATCTTAACAAAAAAGACAGTAGTATTATTAAGATATCAGATCCTTTCATCAAAGAGATTCTTGAAATCTGGTCAGAAGTTAATTTTGAACAAACGGTAGTGTCAGATGATCACTTTCTTGCATCACCTCTATGGTACAATTCCCTGATAAGAATAGAAAACAAACCAGTTTTATATAAAGATTGGTTTACTAAAGGAGTAACAAAAGTCAAGCATTTAATGAATGGCTCTGGCAAATTTCTTTCACTCTCTGTCTTCCAAAGTAAATATAGCCTGAAAGTCCGGCCTTTAGCTTTTTATGGACTAATATCTGCAGTCAAACTCCTGAAAAAGCACATACCACAAAATACAAGGCCTTCTTTAAAGTATGAAGAGTTCTTGACTAAATTTGTAGAAAATTCAAAACCAAGTAGACTTGTATATAAGAAACTAGTATCAAAAAAGAGAGAACTACCTATTTCAAGCCAACAAAAGTGGTTTGAGGATATTAACGTTACGATCAACTGGAAAACTGCCTATCAATTATCCCTTCAATGTACGAAAAGTACAAAACTTATAGCTTTTAATTTTAAATTCTTACACAGAAGAATATCGACTAATAACTTTCTGAAAAAAATCGGACTCGTTGATAGCGAAAAATGTATCTTCTGCCAAGAAGAGACAGAAAAACTGGTACATCTATTCTGGGAATGCCCCAAAACTCAGTCCTTCTGGGTCAGCATTTCCTCATGGCTTCAGTCATGTAAAATAATTGAAAAAAAAAACGCTCATACAACTGGGTACAGCACTGGGCTTAAAACCAGATAACTCAAAATACAACCTTCAAATAAACTTTTGCTGCCTGCTTGCTAAATACTACATTTGGCTGTGTAAAATGAAAGAATGTCCAGCAAAACTTGATGATTTTTTACACTATATGAAACATATCAATGAAATTGCAAACAAAGCCGACATTATCAACCGGAAGAAATGGGAGCCTTTTAAGTCTTTCTTGTAGTCCCCTGTGAACGTGATGCCAGTCCCTTAAGAAATGAAAAAATGTGTATAACTTCTTTTTCTTCTTCTTCTCCTTCTTATTCTTCTTCTTTTTTCTTCTTCTTTGTTTTGCTTTACTTCCAGGCTAAATTTAGTTTAAAGTTTTAAAGTAAATGCTGTAATAAGTAGTTATAGTATTACATTTACTGTAAGAATATAGAAATATTGTGAAATATATGGAAGTAAGCTTAGTGTTACACGTAATATGTCATGGTTTGTAATGTTTTTGTGATTCCTTTTTTTCTGTAATGTAACATTATTGTTTCTTGTTTAATAAAAAAAAAATAATAATAAAAAAAAAAACCCATCAAAACTCAGGTCAAAGCAGGCTATCATTTTTAGAACAGAGATAACCAGTGCCTCCGCTGGGCACTGAGATCGGCATTGTTCCCTGTAAATGTTAACACAAACAGGACAGGTAGTTATCCCGTTGATGATGGTCTAGACTTTACTGGAATCGATTTTCCAACACCATTGAGCCAGATATCCAAGGTTGAGCGCCAAAACAACCTTCCAATCAACCTTTATGGCTGGCAGAACAACCGCGTGGTTGTAATCAGAGTCAGTGAGCTAGAGGACCCCAATCTTCGAAGGATCAATCTGATGATGCTCACAGACGGGCACACCTCACATTACTGCTACATCAAGAGCATGAGCAGGCTCCTACACAGTGAGTACAACGAAAGGCGTCGTATGCATCACTGTGACAGGTGTCTCCAAGCCTTTTCTTCAGAACGGATTCTCACTGACCATCTCTTCTACTGTAGGGGAGTCAAAGGCAGACCGGTACGAACCGAAATGCCAAAAGAAGGCGAAAACTTCCTCCACTTCGAGAACTTCCAGAACCAGATGAAGAAGCCTTGGGTTATCTATGCCGACTTCGAAAGCATAGTCGAAAAAGTCCACGGTTGTACACCAGACCCATCACAGAGCAGCACCACTGAAACATCCGTGCATAAACTCTGCGGGTCCTGTATGTTAGCTGTTCGCTCTGATGGAGAGACAAAGGGTCCTTACCTATACAGAGGAGAGGACTCGGTGTCACTCTTTCTTAACAGCCTTCAGCAGCTGGAAGTAGAGATCAGAGACGAGCTGCAACACAAGGCACCACTCTCCATGACAAGAGCTGACTGGGCAAAATTCAACCGTGCAACAGATTGCCACATCTGTGACAAGTCTCTCATCAAGGAGAACCATAGGGATGCCATTGCGGTTTACAACCCAAACACCGGAGAACACGCGGGCTTTGTTCATCGGCACACCAACAAATGCTACCAAAAGGTATTCAAAACTTACATCCAGGACGAGGATGGCAAATTGGAAGCGTTCCCATTTGTCGGACCAAGAAACCAAAGGCAGACCGCCCCAGACAATTTATTCGAGCAGGCCGATTGTCTCTTCTGCGGAGAGTCCCTTATCCAAGGCTCTGTTCGAGACGCAGTCAGAGATCATTGCCACATCACAGGCAAATATCGGGGTGCGGCTCACAGTGCTTGCAACATCAACTATTTCCGTACCAACCCGAAAACGGAAATAATCCCAGTAATCTTTCACAACTTAAAGGGTTACGATGCGCACCACATAATGAGTGGTATTGCAGAGGTGCATTCTGATTTGAAGTGCATCCCCAACAACATGGAGAAGTACATATCCTTCTCCCTTGGCAAGCTGAGGTTCATTGACAGCTTGTAGTTCATGCAGTCAAGCCTAAGCGCCCTGGTTGAAGCAAACAAGCCAGAGTCCTTTACAATCACGGCAGACTACGAGAAGAACCCTTTCAAACGCAAGCTTATTTTACAAAAAGGTGTCTACCCATATGAGCACATGGACTCATGGACCCGCTTCTTTTTTTTTCGAGAACTTCAGAAAAACATGTCTGCACCGCTACAAGCTTGACCCGGCACACTACTATACAAGCCCGGGCCTTTCCTGGGACGCCCTTCTCAAGTATACGGGCGTTAACCTGGAGCTGCTCACAGACGTCAACATGCACCTCTTTGTTGAAAGAGGCTTGCGAGGCGGTATATCCATGGAGAGCAGGCGCCACTGCAAGGCCAACAATGAATATCTTCGCGACTACAACACCAACAAAGAGCCAAGCTACATCATGTACTACGACGAAAACAATCTCTACGGCTGGGCCATGAGTCAGCCTCTCCCAGTTGGCAAGTTCGCATGGTGCCCTGTCTTTCCAACACTTCACCAGATCAGGAAGTGGAGGCCAAACAGAAAGATCGGTTACATCCTCGAGGTTGATCTTGAGTACCCAGAGGAGCTGCACGATGAGCACAATGCCTATCCTCTAGCCCCAGAAAAGCAGGTCGTCCCAAAGGCATGGATGTCACCCTACCAAAGGGCCTTGGTAGAGGGGCAGCCAGAGGACAAGACACAGAAGCTGCTCCTTACCCTACACGATAAATCCCGGTACGTGTTGCATTACAGATCCCTCCAGCAGTACCTGGATCTTGGAATGAAGTTGAGGAAAATCCACAAAATCCTCAAGTTCGAGCAGAGGGCATGGATGGAGCCATACATCTCCCTGAACACCGAACTCAGGAAGAAGGCCACTTCCGAATTCGAGAAGAACTTCTTTAAACTCATGAACAACTCCGTCTTCGGTAAGACAATGGAGAACCTCAGAAATCGAATCAACATGAAGCTTGTCCGACCGCACGAGCGAGACAAGATGAGAAAGCTTATCGCAAGCCCACTGTTTTCCAGAGCAGCGGTCTTTGGAACCAACCTGGCGGGGATCCAGATGCTGAGGGACAAAATCCTCTTCAACCGACCAGTCTACACAGGCATGTGCATCCTTGATCTCTCCAAAACACTGATGTACGACTTCTACTATAACCATCTCAAGCTGAAGTACGGTCCGCGAGTAGACCTACTCTACACAGACACCGACTCCCTTCTCCTCGAGATCAAGACGGAGGATGTCTACAAAGACATGGAGAACCTTCGGGATGAACTCTACGACACAAGTGACTATCCCAAGGACCATCCACTCCACAGCCAGCTTAACAAGAAGGTCATCGGCAAGATGAAGGACGAGTGCGAGGGTGTGCCTATCTCAGAGGTAATCTGTCTTCGCTCGAAGATGTACAGCATCTTGAAAGACGACAGCAGGTGTATTAAGAAGAAGGACAAGGACGGCAAAGAAATCAAAGCTAAGCTGGACATCAAGAAAGCAAAGGGCACCACCAAGGTTGTCACAAAGAAAGAGATCACCCACGAGAACTACAAGGACGCCCTCTTCGACCAGCGAACCTTCAAGCACGGGATGGACAGGATCCGAAGCAAAGGCCACCAGATCTTCGGTGAGCATCTCACCAAGACAACACTTTCCCCCTTTGACTCCAAGCGCTGGATCAAGGATGATGGTGTCCACACGCTGGCATATGGACACAAAGACACGCGCTAGAGACCAGATGGTGGTAACTGAGTGCCCGGCGGCACAACCATCAAATCCTCACGCACAAATCCTCGCTTGGGCCCATCGTAAAGGTAGTACACCACTGGCTCATTCGGCTTGGTGACAACTCTCTCAACGTTATAGACCTTCAAAGACCAGATGGGATCAGTCGCACGCCTCCCGCCCCCTTCTAGCTCACCGGGGTAGTACAGATATCGAACATGGACTCGAGGAGGGAGCTTTTTCTCATAGACCCCAACAGGCCTAGCATATGGGGTTGAAGGCTTGGAAGATATTGCTTTTTCACGTATTGCATCCTTTGGCTTCTTGCCAGTGAGCCGAGTCACTTCATTGTTCAAGGCCAAGACAACATCTGGCAGTCTTTTGACCCATGCAGTAGACCGTCCAGAGGGCATATTCATTTCAACGGCATACTGGTAGCCAAACAGTCTTTCAGCCAGGGTGCGATTGAATCTCTCCACAATTGCTTGGTCTCTGTGGATATCGGGGCGCCCTCGGCGGATGGTGGTTTTGTTGTTTTCCATGGTCTTAGTCACAGCCCCCATAAACTCACTCCCAGGGTCGACTTGCAAGAGTTGAGGCCATTTCAAAGGCCCCTACCTATAAATCTTCTGAAATGCCCTTGAGACTTCTTCAGACTCTTTCGAAGTCAGGGGCTCCGCAGCTTTGTATCGGCTAGCCACATCCACAACTGTCAGGGCGTATTTGTAGACCTTTCTGCCTTTAGGGAGCTTGTCATGGGGTAGGAAGAGAAGATCTGCTTGATGGACCGCATTGGGCGAGGAGACATCAAACTTGGGCCGAGGGATGTAGCGTGGCGCCGGGAGGTATATTTGCCAAAGGGCTTGTTTGACCAGCCATTTCTTTGTCGCCTCTTCAGAGACCCTAGCCGCAGTGGCCAGCTTTTTTACAGCGGCAAGACCTTTCCAATACCCTTTCGGGCTGTAGTATATCTTAGAGAGTTTGGCCTCCATAGGAGATGTGCGGGGTATATACTTATGTATTGTGTTGTTTGTTTACAGAAAGCGATAGGCCGCATACCCACCCGCAAGCAGGGTGCCTCCAATGAACGCAAGTTCACCAGTCTGCTGTTGTTGGCTGGGCTTGTAGAAGTCCGAGAACTGAGAGTTTCATCCGATCGTTGGTTGCAATCCAGTCGAGGAGCTTGGTGCGGTCCTTCTGGTATTTAGCGTAAGCCGCTTGGTATTGTTCCAGGGCTTTGTCATGCCGGATTTTCTCATCCATTGCTGCCTTTCCGTTATCACCAGACAGATATTTCGCGAGATAGTTGCCGCCCGTGAAAGCGGCCGCATTGAGAACAGCGCCAAGGGCCATTATTGCAATCGAGGCCATTGTGGTGGTGTGTATACATATGGTTTTAACATGTTGTCTGGGAGGATTTTCTGGTCCTTGAAATATTTCTTCAGCGCGATGCTGCCAGCCATGACGGCTGTGAACTTGACGTAGTTCATCAAGCTTGCACTGGGGTCGGCAGTAAAGTTTTCTTTGATGGTCTTTTTCCCAATCCAACCAATACCGGCGACAAGGCCAGTGATTGTTGCGGCGTCGAGGATAGACTTCACAAGCTTGTTGTCAGACATGGTTTGTGTGCAGTATACATATGTGTTTTTTTATTCCATTTTTATAATTCCTTGTCTTACCGGAATTCGAGATGGGGGTGGTGCAGCGGGCTCTGGGGCCGGTGCTGGTGTTGCTGGTGTGTTTGGTGTGCGTCCAAGCTTTTGCATTATGGCTTCGCGTTGGTAGTACACACCCGCAGCAGAGACAATCAACCCTCCAAACCCCAGAATATAAAAGATTGAGTTGCTGTTGGTGTCACTTGTTGCGCCACCGGTGTCACTTGTTGATGGTTGGTTTGCAGCACTGGACTGTGTTGGGGGTGCAGTCTTTTGTGCTTCGGCCTTTTTCTTTGCTTCACGGGCCAGGCGGTTGCGTTCTGCTAGCCTTTTGCCAGAAGCAACGCACGCGGCCGGGGTTCTTTTCTGTTGCAGGCTTTGTTTTCGGGGTCTCAGAGGTAACACGGACAGGTGTTTGGGTTGGAGTTTGAGTTTGAGTTTCTTCAGGGATCGCCTCGAGTGGTGTGGCCATAGTGTATATAAATGTGAATTTTATTTTTTACAAAATGTGTGCTGACAGGTTGCTGCCAGGTTCCAGCCAGGTTCCTTCAAGGTTGCTGCGAGGTTGCTGCCAGATTAACACCAACTTCATCAAAGCCCTCAAGTGGATAGCCTTCACTGTCTCTGCTTGGATGTGTGGGTTGGGGGTCCAATTCTATCAAGTCAGGCTCTCGTTCAAGCTTGATGTGTTTTGTTGTGATGAGAGCAGCATTGGCAAGCGCCAGCCATCGTCCGCATCGCATGGCAATAGCCCCAGTAATATTTGATAGCTCCTGGTTGATGATGTAGTCGTTTTTGAGTTCTTGCTGCAACTCCTTGAGATCCTCAACCGGGATCACCATGCCAACGACTTTGGACACGAGCATGATAGCGGAATCAATTAGGGATTCGGTTGTCTTGTTGCCGACGTAGGCCTCGTACCTTTTGTAGTACTTGTCAACGTCCTTGTCTGACAACCGCTTGACATGATCGTGTGTGAGCTGCACGCCGATAGCTTCTTTGACCTTGCCAGTTGAAACAAGGATTGCCAGCTTCTCACGTTTGGCAGGAATGCCATTGTCACCAGCTATCCCTGTGGGAGGTGTGGTATCAGGGGTGGCCTCCAGCATCTGCAATACTTCGTTCAAAGCGGTCTAGTCTTCAGCTGCTTGTGCCGTCAGCAAGTGTATGTATATATTATTTTTGTTTGTTTTTTTTGTTTTTAATTTTCGATAATTCTCTTGATGTCGGGCAAAAGGGTTTCAAGCTCCCGTATAAGCCCCGCCATGGTGTCTGGCATAGAATTCAACCGCAATGGATATCTGTTGAGAAGCATGAGGCGCAGATCTTCCTCACCAGCGGCTTTGATAATTTTGTTTTGCACATCAAGTGTATGGGCACGCAATTCATCCAAAAGCTGAGAAAGCACAGTGAGCTTGTGTAGGTTGGTTGGAGCATTCATACCCATGTATATATTTGTGTATATATGTGTGTATTATTTACATCTTGTACTCAATTCCATATGGGTGCCTCAGTGAGAATACAAGGTGGGAGAACTTGCGGGACTTGAGCCTTGCGATAAGCTCTTTGTACTCCACGTTGGAGAGCTCGCCGGCATTGTCTTCGAAGATGGCCTTGGTAGTCTTGCTGGAGGGCGTGTAAAAGAGCACGATCGCTGCGATATTATCACGGTATGGCTTGGCAATGCTGGTGATCTGCTGGGTCAAGACCCACACGGATATGCCGTCATGTCTTGCACTGAACCCCAGATTGACCAGCTGGCTAGTGCGGCCTTTGACATCTTTGGAGGCGGCGCAGTCATCGAGTATGAATAGAGTGTTGGTGCATGTGAAAAAGAAGCTTGCCAACTTCAACCAGTCTTCGATCTCATGCTGTTGGCAGACAATCACGAAGATTCGCGGATCGCGGTCCACGAACCCATCGTATGTCTTGTTCTTGACAAATGTGGGGCAGAATAAAACGATGTAGTCAAAACAATCCCTAAAGGGGCCTCGCAGTTGGTTTAGAAGATACTGTCTTGCCAGAGTTAGTGGGTCCCACGATTAGTGCATTGAAAGGCAGCTTTCTTGGGTCCATAACCAAGACCTATATTAGTTGGTTTGCAAACAATTGGTTCATGTGTTGGTGGAGAGGGTGCCTTTGCCAGAAGTCTTTGTATTTCATTGTATGATAGTTGCCTGGTGGATGGTAGTGGAGCCGGTTTAGCATAGAAGTTGAGCTTGTTGCTTGTTGTTTGTTGTTTTGTGGTCATGGGGCTGGTGGTATATATACATGTAAATACAGTCGAACCTCCCGTAAGCGACCACCTAAAATGTCAAGCCTAGGTGGTCGCTTACGGGAGGTGGTCTTTTACAAGAGTTCAGACAATATTGGGTCAAAATTTTGCCTTATTAGCATATGGTAACTGCAGAGACTTATCCCATGTGCCAATGCCCATCTAAACCCATGTAATAACTTTTGGTAGTCACAAAAATATTTAAGCTTTCCAAAATATTTATTCAGAGTTTCATGGTTCGCTTCTGTTAATTTACCTAATAAGGCGAATGGAACAAGTCTCACAATAGTTACAAATTGAATCTTTAATGTTGTCTAAACGTTAAGGGGAACTGAACATGAACTAATAAGGATTGGATTGCTAGCTTTAAATTTGACAGCCCTTTTAAATTACTGGTGATTTACATGTTAACAAGCGTACAAAACTGTACATTAACCCTTTAACACCCAAATTTCCACCAAAAGACCCTTTTTCAGGCTACAAATGCCACTTTATGGACAACGGTGGAAAATAAAACTGACAAACTAAAGAAAAACTTAACACCGCTATATAACAAAATGCTAATGAGCGTCGAGCAAGGTATGCTGAATACCCAAGAGAAACCTAATTAGTGACATGATTGTATATAGGTGTTTAGATCTAACAGATATTATCTAACCGAAGTGAGGCCGAACAGTCAAAAACATCGTTTACAACTCGGAAACTAAACCCTCCTACCATTTGTAGAAGAATTTGAGAATTTGAGTTCGGCATAGGTTTTGAACGAGAAAAACAGGACTTGTCTTGAGGAATGCGATAATGTTACAACACCTCATTATCCAATTTCCGCTCTATTACGATCTGTCAAGTAGCTTCAAGTGGTCGCTTACGGGAGGTTAAAAACAAAAGAAAATTTCAAACTTTTAGCTCTAAAAGTGGTCGCGGTCGCTTACGAGAGGTGGTCGCTTACAAGAGGTTCCAAATATAGTGATTTGACTTGAAAACTTTGGTATTTTGGAAAACTGGTCGCTGAGAAGAGGTGGTCGCTTACGAGAGGTGGTCGCAACCGGAGGTTCGACTGTATGTGCCTAGTACTGGACAGATTCCAGCTGCCTGCTCATGATGTTCATCTGTGAGTCAGAGATGGTGAAGATGTGGCAGTTTGCGATTCCCGAGCCTTTGCCGTCTCGTTCGATCTCGAGGTGCACGCCATCCTGTGTGTTGACGAGCCGTTGGCCGTTGCCGTGCAGGGCTGTGTCAGCCATGGACCGCAGGTCAATCCAGAGACCAAACTTGTTGCCTGTGAGATATTTGGTCAGGTTCATGTTTGGCATCCCGCGCGCGTGTGTGTTAAAGTATCGGTTTATTTCACTCCACATGTCAGTACCACTGACGCCATCGTTGTAGACCCTGTTTTTGGACACCGTTGACTGTGACATTCACTTTGGTGATGTCGGGATTGAAATAGTGCTCAGAGTCCCTGGCACCCGCTGTATAGGGATTAATGAACAGCAAGAGGAGGCCCTTGAGAGACCGGCGCTGTGGGTTAACCCGAAGATTCAGCCGAGTGTCAACGTCGTTTGTGAAGGAATGTACCCGATCTCGCATTACGAGGTCATAGGCGAACTCCTTGCCATTAGTGTAAGTGCTTGTTGCCTCGTCGGCCAGACTCTTACTTCTGATCGTCTCATACTCCAGCTGGAGGTTTTTCAACTTGTACACGAGCTTGCTTGTGTCTGAGCCCCGGACAACTTGGGATGCGGGGGCGAGGGTTAGTTCGAAGACCAGATCATTGAATAGTGCTTGAGGATATATGATTCCGTGATCAGTTAAAATTTGGTGATCCAGTTTGATGCGATACTTATTTTTATATATTGTCTCCAGCTTGTTCTCTGCAGCCACACTGGAGGTCGGCTTGTCACCAGCACCAGAGCGAATCTTGCACAAATCCACACTCTGAATGCCCTCCATAATCATGTTGTCCCGCTCATCCACTGAGAGGAATAGGTCTTCGAAGATTTTGTAGATGTCGTACCCAACCGTGTCCTGGACGGTGGTTGCGGTAAACTTTACAACGAACCTGTCCACCAGGGCCCGAGAAACGTTTTGCACGAGATAGTTGTTCGCGTGGCCCCCGGCTAGGTTGATGTTGAACACCAGTGCAAGTGAACCAGAGACGATGACATCGTGCTCGCCCAGCTTGGGCACCGAGACGTACAGTGTCTCGCCGGGATTGGCCTCAGAGGGGTTGAATGTGATGCGCTTGACTGTTCGCTCTGCCTTCATGGCGCCCAGTGTCTTTTCACTGTGAGGTGGAAGTAGATTCGGTTGCACAGCCATGGTATATATATTTGTGTTTTTAAATTTTATATTTATATATCATCATGGCAGAAGGCGGAGCCGACTACGATCCAACTGAGACAACTGACACAGACCCTCTCATCCCAGACACAGGGGATGACGATGATGACGGTGACAACCCATGGTCTCAAATGACAGAAGAAGAACAACAACAACAACAACTCCATGAATGGACCCAGTCTTTCAAAGACACCGACACCACGCAACCCTTTAAACCAGCCGACACCACGCAACCCTTTGAACCAGGTGCTGCTTCCACACCATCTGGCGAACAAGTGACTATGGCTACAAGAACAAGACTCCCCCAAGAGAAACAAGGGTCACATGGCACTGCAGAAACTTCTTTTATTGAAGGGGCTTCTCAAGGCCGGCGAATGAGAACAATGGATGAAATGGCCTTTTCCGAGGTTAAGGAAGAGTTTGCCCACGCAGACAGAAATCAACTTAATTTTCGGTACGAGCCGAAACCAAAATCAGGTGGGGCCATCATCGAGGTAAAATATCGTACTAGAGACAAATGGTATCCTCTTCACACAAAAAGCCGTGGGGCTGTCGAAAAGACTCTCAACGCTTCTCTTCCCAAAGAGATCAAAGCTGCTCTCGGAAAGTCTGTGACTGAAGAGTTTAATGAAACAAATGCTGCACTTGAAGCAAATCAAAAAGAACTGGAAGCAAAACAAAAACAACAACAACAGCAAATGAGACAAACGCTTGCTGATACACAAAAACTTCACCACGACATGGATGCCATGAGAAATAGAATCAAAGATGCTGATGACCAGATTCAGGAACTGGAAGATGCACACGGACCACTGAATACGGAGAAAATACAAAGACTGAAAAATGAAAAGAGAAATCTTGAATCTGAGCATCAAGCCAAACGAAAACAACTGAACAATGCGCAAAAAGCTGCTCAACAAGTAGACAAACTACAAAAAGACATCGACAAACTCATGCTTGACAATAGGGGATTAGAAGGACGCTTAGATGAACTTAGAGCAAAAAAGGACGCCATAAAACCACTGGACGAACAGAAACAGCAAAAAGAAGAGCTTGAACGACAAATCGGGGAAGACAAGCGCGTCATAGAGGATGAGAACACTTCTCCCTCTGAAAGAGAAGCCGCGGAAACCCGGGTTGCAGAACGTGAAGAAGAGCTGGCAAGGCTCAATACAGAAATTGAGGTGCGGGAAAGGCAAAGGCCCTTGCTAGAGAGGGTTAGAGAAATCTTCAAGAAATACGGATGGACACTGCAAGCGGTTGTTCTGGCAGCTGGCATCACCATCAGCGCTGTGGTACTCGCCACCTTGAATGTCCTGGCAAAGGCCACCAAGGCTATTGGAAATGGGCTTAAAGAGCTTGGCAAAAAGGCAGCTGCCGCCTTGCCTGGCCTCATTGGCTCAATTGTGAGCTTCATCTTCAAAGCGGCTGGGTCGGTCATCTCCATTCTGGGTGAACACGCCTGGCTGCTCATCCTTGCCGTGGTGGCCTTCCTGGTTGAAAGGATCACCAAGCGTGCGAGGTCTTGAGATTTGCGCTTATCTAAACCAAACGATAACGCCTGCCAAAGCAAGCGCACCCACAGCCATGAGTGCCTTGTTTACGTGATGCGGGTCGGGTTGTGCTGGCGCGCTTGTGGTTGGGGCTGGCGCGCTTGTGGTTGGCGTGGGATGTGGTGTTCTGCTTGTAGCTGGGGCTGGCGCGCCCTGTGCCTGTGTAGCCTCTTTATGTATCGGGTTTGATGGATGGCTGTTTGGTGGATTAATCTTTGTTGGTCCACCGTCCATGTGGCGAAGTGAGGCTTTTTTGTCCCCATATTAACATCATTGTTCATTCCCAGCTTCATCCCTTGCGTTGCCTGCTTCAACTTGTTATTGTACCCAACCACGCTCTCTGTGTTGATAACCATGCGTGACGACATTAGCCAACATCCGGGAGCTACAGCAAAGTCCAAACGCACCTTTGCCTCTTGGATGGCTAACTGAAAACGCTGTACGCTCTTGAAAATGTCTGGCGTCCTGATTGCGTCTTCCATGAGGACTAGAAAATCACTCTGCGTCTCCTTGGCCCGCCCGCCTGCTCCAAGAATGCTGCTTCGTGTGTTCACCTGAGCGCCAAGAACACAATAGACAAAGGCCTCGATTGACTGATTCATTCGCGATAGGCCCGCTTGTGTTAACCCCTGTGAGAGGTTTGGGACAAAGTGCTCGAACTGGTTAGCCGAGAGGCCATTGAGAATGTAAGTAATTCCGTTAGCCTTGTAATTCGGGTCATTTCTGTCTGTTATACGCTCATCCTCGAACAAAGCTAGATCGGGATCGGGGTAGGTGTAATCAACAGGACTAGGCCCTTCATATGCGATCCAAATGTAAACACTGCCAAGACCATGATTTTTGCCGAATGTGAAACGGAAGTCAGTGCTTGGGGCGACACCGAACTCCGCACAGATCCTGTTGTAAGAGGGGGTGTCGTATTTGTTTACTTGCTGATTGAATGTCGGGTCGCCGGGCAGAGCTGAGAAACTCTGTATCCCACCCAACTCACAGAGGATTCGTCTTGTTGTGAAATAGACGTGGAAGAGATAAAACGACCTGAGCTGTGGGGTGAGGTCTAGGGAGGAGGAGAACAGAATATCACGAGAGATCCCAGAGCCTGTTGTCGCGCACCACAAAGCAAAGTTTAGCTGCTGTGGCCAGAAAGACATGCTTGGCCCGCCAAGCCACTTCCTTGCGTACTTAGATTTGGTGAATTTAATCTGTGAAACCTTGAAAATCTCCCTGAACTTGGTTGAGAAGAACTCTGTTGGCGTTACGTAGATCTTGTACTCATTGTCCAAGACATCGCCAACTGACATTTGTTTGCTTATTGTTTTTGAAAACTCAACGGCCGGGATTAGTTTTGTGATTGGACCCCTATTCAACGATAACTGATAGGGGA
This sequence comes from Dendrophyllia cribrosa, assembly GCA_024195265.1. NCBI lineage: Eukaryota > Metazoa > Cnidaria > Anthozoa > Scleractinia > Dendrophylliidae > Dendrophyllia > Dendrophyllia cribrosa. The sequence continues at coordinate 19,380,640 of JAJLRJ010000010.1, forward strand.
AGCCTCCGTCTTGGTGTAGGCCCAAGGCGTCTTTCATGGCTTGGGTCCAATTCTTTGGCTCTATCTCTGAAACGAGCGCCCATGAGCCTGGGCCCTCTATGAAAAGCACTTCTCCTGTGGCCTTGTGCTTTTCATCAAAATCAACTTCTATTCTAAACTTTGACATATCCGCATTTGGGAAACGCGTTTTGAAGTCTGATATCGCCTTGGCCTTGGCAGCAGCAGATAGCTTGGCAGCCTCCGGCGAACTCATCCAAGCCATTTCAGGATCTACTGTGGGCTGTTTTGTGGTGATATACCTTGACTGAAGAGTATTTGGAGGAGAATAAAACTGGGGCGGGTTGGGGTTAAATCCACCTTGCCTGCCAAACATGATTGTATATATATTTATATTTTTAAAAAAGTAATTATATACCACAATGGTTTTGCTTACAATCGTCGCGCCTTCGAATCCTCACACGATCTACTTCGATCACCCGCTTTAAAAACCGAGTTACATCCGGCTCATCTCTTGCTCGATTTTCAACTCGTGGAATACTTTGAAGCAAAGAGGAGAGATAACATTGTTTACTGGGCCTGATAAAAACACAACTGTCAGGAGACCTCTTCCAGGTCATTACACTCTTGAGTATTTGGCAAAGGAATTAGAGGGCGCATTCCCAGTCGAAAAGTTAAAATTAGAAACCAAGACAAATACGCCTGTAAGGTCGACGGTCATTTTCAACTTGCAAAATCAGGATGTGAAATTAGACCACGATTTATCAGAATTGCTTGGTATAAATCCTAAATTGTCGTTTACAACGTTCGTCAAAGGATTAACATCACCAAGCACTTACTTTATCCACTGTGATCTGGTTGATAAAGAACAAAACCTCCTCAATGGTAAACCTTCGACAGTTTTGGCTCGGTTTGATGTTCGTGGAAAGCCTTTTCAGAAGGTTTTTTACGAACCAACACAACAGAACGTCTTGCGTGACGTCTCGTCTGGCGATTATGTAAACAGCATATCGCTGTCAGTGAGGGATGAGAACAATGACCTCTTCGACTTCAATAACATGCCCTTAGAATTTGAAGTTGAGATAAATTAAAAACATAAAAAAATCTTATATATATACTCACATCTGCCATGAGTTCTGCGAACGTGCTGCCATCGGCCCCAGAATACAGTGATACCCAACCACGTTACCCTATGCGTGAGATCACTCAAATCAATGCAGAAGACTTCCGGCTAAAAAAGATCTCTGACTTGCTGAAGGAGTTGTCTGACGAAGCCGAGCACTACAGACAAGTCGCAAAGAAATACAAACGGACCCAATCAATAGTTCATTACTCGGCGGTTGGCCTTGGGTCGCTTTCTGTTGGGCTGTCATCAGGAGCCCTAGCCACTGCCTTGACCGGGTTCGGCATTGTTGCAAGCCCCGCACTTGCCGGCGTTGCGACCCTCTGTGGGCTGTCCTCAGTTGGCTTTACAAGTGCCAACAAGCGGTTAGAGCGGAAAGTGAAAAAGTGTTAAGTTTAACGCTGTAAAAAGTGTTAAAAATGATTTTTAACACTTTTAAATCATTTTTAACACTTTTTACAGCGTTAAACTTAACACTTTTTCACGTAACTACAATTAACGCTGCGCAGGATACATATTTATTTATAGAGCGGAAAGTGGCCAAACACGAAAGTATCTATACACTGGCCCTGGCTAAACGCAACTCTGTCAATGAACTGGTCTCAAAAGCTCTGGAAGACAAGAGGATCAGTGATACAGAATTCACCATAATTACTCGTGAGGTGGAAAAATATCACGAACTCAAGGCTGCAATCAGGGATGGTGTAAAGGCATAAAAAAACGTTGCCACTCAAACACAATCGCCAGACCTCGAGAAACTCAAAAACGAACTTCGCAAGGAAGTCAAACAAGAGTTTCAGAAAAAGATAAATCTTCTCACCGCAGCACCCAAGTTCGATTTGAGAGATTAAATTCTGGATTTAACCTCTACATTTCGAAGGATAAATCATTTGCACACAATTGAATAGACAACACGGCTGTGTACTACCATGGAGAAGTTTGCTAAACAACTGGCTGATGTTCGACGCTTGGACACTAAAGGTGAATACAAAGCCAAACTCGATGTGCTGGATAAAGAACACAAATTTATCCTCGTACGCTCACTCGACAACTACAACAAGGAAATACGGCGTTCAAGCCTGCCATAACGCCTTCATCACATCAAGGAGTGTCTTTCTCACGTGGCACAATACCACCCCAACCTACCTTTCACCCTTTTGAATGAAAGGATAAAAGCTTGTCAAAACTGCGAAGGCAAATTAAACCTCAGGATGTTTTCATCAGAACTTTGCTGTGAGAACTGCGGGCTCCTAGAGCCTCTGGATGGTGTGACCTTTGATTATAACGAGCTCTATGGTGGTGATTACAAAATTACCAAAAAAAGAAGGCCCACCAAACGCTACAACTTCAAAAACTATCTCAACAAACATCTGAAAATTTGTGAACCCTACGCCTGCTTGTCCTAAGAAGAAATACAACATGCAAATGATTCCTTCAATTTCATCGAAGAACATCTACCGGATAGAATCTCTATGCCATTTGTAGCCTACAAAATCTTAGACGCGATAGTACTAAAAGAGCCAAAACGTGTTATTGTCAATTACTTCTGGCTACAAATTCCACAAAACTCAATGTGGAAACACGAACAAAACTGGCAGATCATGCTTGGTCATATTGTGTAACATTGCGTTACTTGTCACGCGTGACACATTGTGTTGTCCCTTTCAAACAACAAGAGCTGTCTTGGTCCTGGTTGTTTCTTCAAGGAGCGTCTCCAGTCGTGTCTCCATCAGTAAATATATCAGTTTTTAATAAATCCGAAACACTGATAGTTTCCTCTTCAAACGTGCATAGTCCCTCATCGATGGGGGGACCATGTGGGTGGGTATATACAGGGGGTGAGATTTCTCCAATTGGTGATCTCGTACCGGATCAGCATATGCAAACAGAATAGTAGTATAGGGCGTTGGGGCGTCCGGAATCACCTGAAAAAAGCTGCCAAACGCCCGAGTTACCGGCTCCCAGGACGAACGCAATGAGTCCGCGGGAGCCGGTAACTCGGGCGTTTGGCAGCTTATTTCAGG